>VDFB02193867.1:288076311-288168147 GCA_007258455.2 Sequoia sempervirens
ACGGTATGTGTGGGTCCCCACCCGTGCGAGAAATGTATACCTTGATATTTTATCTTCTTCAAATGTGTGAATCTAACTAAGAAACATGAAATGATAAACTACCAAGGACACCTCAAGATTAGCCAAAAAAGAGTTAGAATAAGAAAGGAAATAGATAAACAAAATAGGACAATATCACCTTCCTTGTTGTTGGTTGCTCCTTGATTAGCCTTCGATTTGAATAGCTTGTGTGCTCCTTAGATGGTAGATTGAATGACTAAAATGCAAGATTCTATAAGCAAGATGACTAGCAAAGATGATTAGTTGATTGCAAATGCTTGAGGATTCAAATGGACAGCATGTAGGTATAGAAGTGAAAAGTGTTGAGAATGCAAAATAACAGCATAAGGGTGCTCAAATCTAAAGTGTTGTGGAAATGCCCTTGAGGAGGGGGTATTTATAGAAGAATTTGAATTCTCTAGAGAATTCAAGGGTCAAGATTGATCCAACAAGGTCAAGATGAAGGGCTATGGTGGGTTGAGAACCCACAAGCCCTCACATCTTGACATGTGGAGGGTGAAGTGGACAAGAGGATATGAGGTGGAGATGAGTTGTCAAGAGGGTACATGAGGTGGAGGAAGTACAAGTACCTTGCAAGTACATTGGGAGATGGGAAGAATCTTGGGTGAATAAAAGTGAATTTTAAATTCACAATGATTGGAAGAATCTAGAGGGTAAAAGGTGGGCTCCAAAAGGTGGGACTTGGTCACATGTGAAGATTGTGACAAGTCCAAGGTTGGTCACATGTGGTGATTGTGACAAGTCCAAGGTTCTAGAAGCCTTGGAAGGATGGAATGTGAATTAAAAATTCACATATAAAGGAGGGGAATCTAGGACAAATAAAAAGGAATTAAAATTCCTTGGAGAATGATTAGGCTTAATTAATTTATAATTAGAGGGATAGTGGGGCTAGTGGGATAAAGCCAACTTGCAAAAGTTGGAGGGATGTGACACATCAATCCAAAAGGATTAGGCATGTGCACATCTCTAATGAATAAATTAGGAGATGGATTAGGATTAGATGAAAATGACATGTGAGGAATTAAATAAATGTATTATTTATTTAATTTATTTGATGAAAGAGGATTAAAGGGGTAAGGTATTTAATTATTAATTAAATACCTTAGGGATTTGGCAGAATTAAATATATTAATTAAATAATACTAATATTACTTAATTAACTCGGATAAGAGGATGTTTAGACGAAAGGTGATAAATTTGGATAAATTAAGTGTCCAAATTTGGATGTCTACAGTAGGATCTCCTCTTCTTTAAAATTCCCATCGCCTCCACTCTTTTATAACCGATTCTTGATTTGGTTCAAATGGTTTTATTCTTTTCTTTTATTCTCTTTCTGTTCTTCAAGGTAATTAAGGGACACCCCCGGCGGTTTACAACTATCCTCTAATTACCATTTTCTTTTACAGGTATCTCCACCATGCCGCGGATACATAGGAAAAGTCTTTGCCTTAAAGCGAGTTTTGCATGCAAGCAAGGTGTGGAGTAGTTGGACTTTTGACCACTCTCCCATAATCCTCCATTTTCTCCTAATAGGAATAAAATATTCTTATAGATCATGTTAAGCATGTAAATACATATGTCAATAAAGTATTGCGTAAATAATGCATACTAATGTCATTATTCATTATTCGACAAGATGTGTGAACGGGGTCGAGGTACTCTCCCCCTCACAATCTTGCGGAACATCAAAATCAAAAATATAAATAGGTTAATATATTCGTATTTCAACTCGACAATACCAAAACTATAGCTAAACCACTAGCATATATATATATATATATATATATATATATATATATATATATATATATACCCTCTTTCGAGTATAACCAATCCAAACACATAAGAACTAATGACCATTAACTAATCTTTATCGACAGTCAAACTTTCCTTAACATAAATATTGACTTACACCCATAGGTTGAGTACCACTTACCTGAATCAACTAGGTTCGCTAATTTATACCCACACAAGACTTAAGATGTTAACAACCTACTATATTCCTTGTATCTATACCCTTCTCTCCAATGCTGCTCTCCCTCCCTTTCTTAGAGGCGGAAACCTGATTCCTGGATGCAACTTTCCATCACCAACTAAAGATTAGTGTATTAATAATCATTTCATAATCCTCATGAAGTCATCACATCTTGACAACTTTTAAACACATGACAATTTTAGTGAAATAAACGTAACTCGAGAAAACATTGATTTTTCCAGACATTTTTCCTAAACATCTAATCATTGAATCGTGCATAATCATCTACTATTTACATCAAAAGTAAAAAGTAAAACATAGTTAAAGTTAGGGATGTAACACTTTTTGCTCCACTTTGTTTTCAAATATGAAACCCTAATTTCAGACTTGTAGAAGACATTTCATGACCTTGCAAGTGAGGAGACAACTCCAATGAATTCCTTCAAGCTTGTAACCTACTCTTGAAAGATCCTTCATGCTCCAAGACACCTAGATCTGCAATCACACATGTAAAGAGAAGAAAAACTTGTTGATTGTTAGTGAATAGGGGTTTGCCTAAGTCAAAACCATTGTAGGTAATTAAATCAAATGTTGAGATAATGAAATAAGGACATGAAACATAAAGCATGGAACATGAAACATGAACAATGATACCTTGAGTGATTTCTAGTAACATGAATCAACAATCTAACATGAAGTGGCCATGTAGAATGTAGATCTTGATCTCAAAAATAAGTGTGGACCAATGCCTTATCTTGGATCTTCAATGCTACACCATAACACTAGCTCAACAACATGCTTGATACCTTATGATCTTGACATGATGATGGATCTTGAATTGCTGCAACAATTGATGAAGAATTCTACTCTTGAATGCCTTAGAAGTGATCTTGAAAACTCTCTTGATGCTCTTGTGAAGTCTTGGAATGATTAACTCTTGAGTGCTTGACTTGATATCATGAATGCTTAATGAAATAATGATTTAATACCTTTTTTACATAGGCAATCCATCCAAGTTACCCTTTATTATATCCCAAATGCTGACATTTATAAAATTTGAATTTAAAACCCTGATTTCCCACTCAAAACCCTAAAAAGGGGCCAAATGGGACTCATACACCACTCCTAGCATATGGGTCCACTTGGGTGGGACTCATATTCCCAAGGTGGCATATGGGTCCCACAAGACCATTTTAGAGAGAGAAAGTGTTGGGGAGTTAAGAAATTAAGTCTATTTGTTGATCTTGTCAAGATTTTGATTGAAATAAGCCTTGGGATGCATAATATAGGGTCTTAGGGGCCTATTAATGATGATATAAAGGTCATAAATGCAAGAGGGCCCAAAAATCAATCTGAAAGTGTAAATAAATATACTTTACACCATCAAATTAAAGAAAAATTAGGTCTATTTAGCTTAAAAGGGTCCTAAATCCAATGTGAATGTGTACAACACATTACAACACTAAATTAAGGAAACATTAGGTCCAAGGGACCTAAATTTAATGTGAAGGTGTAAATGGATACACTTTACAACATTAAATCAAGGAAAAGTTAGGTTTATTTAGCTTAAGAAGGGCCCAAGACCTAGTGTGAATGTGTAAAACACATCACAACACTAGATCAAGGTGACCTTAAGTCCATTTTAATGTTAATCATTCCCACATTAAGTGTAAAAATGTAAACGACAACATTTTTCTACACTATAACAATTACTTGACATACATTGCGAGTTTGTTTAAATGTGAGTCCTATCTTGTAGACTTGGAATCCACACTATTGATGATATTCATATTCTTTTTGAGATTAGCTCCTATAGAGCTGCATTATCTTATTCAGATGTTATGAGGGCATCTTCAAACCCTCTTGTTCCTTCTCTGCATCATCACTTGTCACAATTTTGCATTGGTGGGAGACATTTGAGTAGAATTTGGAGGGAGAGCATCATCTTTTCTTCTTTCATATTCCTTTCAAGAACATGAAGATTGAATGCTTATGTGGTTCTACTTCTTCCTAAGGGGAGGAATGTTACTTGAAAAGCTTGGATCATCTTCAACATTCATTCTCAAGCATCTACCATCACTACAAGAGATTCTACATTGAGGGGGGGTTGCATGGTCTCACTTCTCTCTTATGGGAAGGAGTTTTTCCTCACACAGGGTTTTGTACTTCTCATCTTCTAGAGAGCATATTTATTTCCCTCATTTGGGGGATCTTTTTCCACATGGTTTTCTCCTCCTCTTTATGAGGTGCATTGTACTTGGGTACCTTATTAGGCTTTGATGTAGGGACTCACTCTTTTTCCTCACCTAAGCTATGCTTGAGGGGTAGTGTTGGTGTATAATCAGGCTTAGATGACATTAGGTGGCATCTTTCTTATTTGGAAAATTAGTTACAAAGGTAGTTAGGAAATTTCTCCTTTATATTCACCTCCATTCCTAATGTAAATAATTTCAAATCTTCCAACAAATTCAATCTTCTATTTCTTGCAATTTCTCTCTCATTGTTGTTTTTATTTGTTCATATTTCTTGACTAATTTCATAATTTTGACCAACAATTATGACACCATTTAAAGGGATAGAGATAAAGGAGTGGATTAGGTGGTAAGTATTGGAAGAATAATTAAGTCCCAATTTGTTAATTATGTTCTAACATATGCTTATATCTTATATTATCAAAATATAAAATAAAGATCTTGAATCCCTTTTGTTAATGAGATCCATACTAATTTTAGATTAGTTTGTTTTAGTACAACTATATATGTGCTTTTCACATGCTAGACTCTAGTATAAAACCATGAAAATTAGAGCTTGGATCTTAATTACAAATGTAAATCTTCTTTTTGATACTATAATAGAAAGGGTGACAAACCGCAACCCTCAAAATGAATTAAAAAATAATAATGCATTGATTAGAATTGGGAGATAAAGAGTTATACTTGATATTCACATGTTCAAAAATATTTGTTGATACAGAAAGAAGATAAATGGTGAAAAGCATAAGGGTGTAAATTATAGTCACCTTTCTTCCTACCAACATATACTTTAGGGTGTTTCCACACTAAATCAATCACACATTGCTTAAAGGTACAACCTAAGAAATATTTATGGTGAAGGTGTTTAATGTGTGTATTCCAACTCAAGGTGATTTTATTTTGAGATCAAAGAAAAACCATTAAACATGGACAAATTTTATTTTTTAAATAACATGAAAATAGTCAAATTTGGGGCATATAAATGTCAAAAAATAGCAAAATGGTGGCATGTACCCACTATGAAACTCATGACACACATATTTTGTTATTATATAAAAATTTGGGCCATAATCTCCCCATTTTATGAGGGGCTATTTTTAACTTTCTATACTCACCTCATTTTGAAATCTTTTTTCAAGTTATATATTGATGGAAAATTTAGACATTGAATGACCATAAAATTTATATATTAATAGAAAAATTTAGTTATTGAATTGCAAAAAAAACATAGCCCAAGAAAAATATTGCCATCCACTATAAAATTTGATTTCTAATATGCAAATATTGCTCAAGATATTATGCGTCTTTGTAGTGGATTTGACAAGGTTTATATGTAATTTTAAATAGGTTAATTGTTGAAATATGTCCTAGTGCTTGTTTATTAAGTTAGTTTTATTGCTTAAAGGTACAATTTGAATATGCATAATAGTGAAGTAGTTTCTTTTAAAGAGGAGGTCCATAGGTTGAAATCTGAATAGTAAGGTCATACATTTCATTGTACAATATAGAGGTAAATAAAAAATATTGTTTTACGATTTCCAAAAAGAGGTTTTCTACACTCAAATTTGTGCTTTTCTTGGCGATGACTTAAAAATTTACCTTGAGCCTTCTTATAATCATTTTTAGTGTACATTTTAAAATATAATTTGTAGTAACATGAAAAGTACCCCTTTTCCTTACATAATTTGGGAATAATTGATATAAAATTAACCTAATAATGACATGGTTTAGTGTTGTAATGTGTTGTACACATTCACATTAATCTAGGGCCCTTTCTAACAAAATGTACTTAAATATACCTTATTTAGGGTGTTGTAAAGTGTTGTAATACACTTTCACACTTATCTCGGGTTTCATTAATTAATTGTGGTTAATTAGAGCTTAATTGGCCCTTTTAATTCAAATTCAAGCCCTTTTTTCTAGGATCTATCCCGACACCCAATAATGATATTGCATGACATTTAATTTGGAAAATCTGGTGTCTTGAAAAATGCTACTAGGACCCATTTTCTTTTAGTAGAAAATGAGTCCTCTCCATATAGGACACCCCTTTCTTTGCATTTTTGAGGTGGGTTTTTAATGTTATTTCATCCCCTTGAAGCACGGTCCTAGAAAGTTGTGCTAGGACCCATTCGCCTTTAGTGGCGAATGGGTCCTCCTCACATAGGACACCTCTTTTTGAATTTAATTATGGCGGGATCCTTATGATTTTAATACCCAGATCTAAGGTTGGCTTGAATTATTTGAATTTTGGGGTTAATCTCTAAATTTAGTATAAATAAGGGGTTAATTCACATAGTTTCATCTTGGACTTTCAACCATTCATGCATTATAGAAAATTTGAGTTTACAAGAGCATTATAGAGCATTTCAAGGGCATTTCAAGGCAGATTATCAAATTCTTATTGTAGCAATTCAAGATCATGTCATCATGTCAAAGGCATAGTGCATTCATGTATGTTGTTGAGCTAAGATAGTTGATGTAACATTGAGGATCTACTTGCAAGCATTGTTACACATCTTATTCAAGATCAAGATCTACATTCTTCATGGCCACTACATGTTAGTTTGCAGATTTATACTCCAAGAAAACTTACAAGGTATAAACATTGCATATTTCATATTCATGCTTCAATTTCATTATTTCATCATTTGGTTTAATTACCTACAAGGGGTTTGACTTAGGCAAACCCCTATTCACTAACAATCAACAAGTTTTTCTCCTCTTGAATGTGTGTTTGCAGATTTAAAGGTAGAAGATCTAGTGGAGAATCAATTTGAAGCAAAATTGTCAAAGTTGAAGAGTTGCAAATTTGTCATTCATAGTGCAAGAACACAAAAAAAAAGGCTACAAAATTTATTCTAGACTTTCAAGAGCTGAAAACCTGAGAATTGAGAGTGCAAACATTGAAGTACATGACCCATAAATCAATTTTTTGAAACCCTAAAAGAATCCATTCGCCACTAAAGGCAAATGAGTCCTTAGTAGGGTCTGAAGCAGTGAAAACCTGGGATTTGGGAGTGTAGACTAAGAGGAATAAAACCTAGAAGTCAATTTCTAAAACCCTAACATGGACCCATTCGCCACTAAAGGCGAATAAGTCCTCTATGGCCTAAAAACAACAAGTTTTCTACAAGGTACACATCATTTCAAGCTCTCAAAACTCCCATTTTCATTTCTATAATAGTTAGGATCAGTTTCTGATTGTTATTTAGGCATTTCGGCCCTCATAATTGAATGAAACACACCCCTAATAAAAAATTAGGTTCATCATTGATACCCTATTGATGGTGAACCTATTTTTCTATGTTTCATAATTACTGTAATAACTAATTTTACATAAAATATCGTAATTAGTATGAAAATTATATCTATAATAGTAAACTAAAGCAGAAAAAAAAACATCTCTAAATTCAACACCAAAAAAATTGTATAAACCAATACTTCTATAAATTTTATTGTCTTGTAAGAATCAAAGTTCTAGATAGAGTGAGACATTAATTTTCTATTTTTCAAATCCTTCTCATAATAAAACAACGAAGCTTCCTAATAAAAAATGCCATTATATAGAGCATAACCAATTAAACTAAGTAAACATTTTCTTATAAAAAACCTTGTTTAATGGTTTAGGCTAAGAGTATTGATGCATTTATACACTCTCCATCTCTGTTATGATTCTATATTGGTTATTAGATTAAGACCATTGTAAAAGCTTCTTATCTCTAACTTTCATGCATTATGATTTCTAACATGTAGGAGCTTGTCTAATTGAAGGTTATTAATATATTTTGATTGAAATATATTTGATGTTGTTGATTTTTAATTTTATTCTTTCTTTTTTTTTGTGAATTTGTTTTAAAATATTTTTTTCATTTTTAATTTGTAAGTTTTATTTTTCTTAACAATCTTGATTCCTTCTTTTTTCCCTCTTCTCTTATATTTTTCTTTTGTGTTCCCTTTTTCTAATCTTATTCTCCCTTTCTATTTAAAATGCTTAATTTTCCATCTATTTCAAATTTTCCTTAATTTCAAAGTGCAATCCAAATTTTGATTTACACAATTATTACCAAAACATCTGCATCTATGTTGACAACAATTTTAATGCTTAATATTGTTTATTCTCCTTTTACCTTCAGTATAAATTAAATTAAATTTTGGGATTCCTGATAGTGGTTCAATGGGGTTTTTAAGAAACAACCTCCTTTTGGGAGGCTTCAAAATTGGATATATACACTTTTGAGATTTTAATGATTCATTTCAAATACCAACAAACTTTATTGTGCTCAAGTGGTTAGAGTGATGTGCTAAATATTTTCAAGTAAAATAATATGGTTTAAAAACCCACCAATTTCTATGAAAACTTCAAGTGAATGATGTTGTGGATCTTGCTTAGCCTTTTGGCATTAAGGATGATGGGGTTAGAAGTGTGTTTATTCCTCATTTTTCATTATTGTCAATATTTTCTTATGAAAGGTTGGTCCTATTCTTTGCTTTCTCATTTTTGGACTATTGGTGGTGCCTTGAAATTCACATCCAAGTGGTTGTTTTCGCGTTGTGACTACTTGTTTATTGGTAGGTTGGGGTGTAGTTGCAATGGGATATGTTCAATCTATGACTCTTATTGACTTTGCCATTCTTGGAAGAATATGTTGTGAAACTTCAAAGTTTTTCAGTAATAGATTAATATTCTCCTCATCAGTTATTGTCTTTTATATGCTCAAAAGATGTATGAAGGAGGATTGTAGTTGGTTCAAATAAATTATGGGTGCCTACAACACCTATCAGTTTTTGTTGCTTAGTTTAGATTCTTCAAACAATGTTTTTATTCAGGCTTTTGTCGGGCTTTTCTTAGCTTTTTTTAGTTCAATTTCTAATGCTAGTGTTGTCTTTGAGTTTCAACATTCTAATTTTTGTTATGAACTTGCAACCAAAGGTAATTCTTGTAAGAACTTTGATGAAGAAGTTAGACTTCTGTAAGGTAATTTGAATGATAGCAATTATATCACGAAAAAAATGTTTTCAGAATTACATTTCTACTATCAAGTGTGTAAGGTTATTTGGGTGAACATTTATATATATGAAAATTTTGTTTTTAGGATTATGATTCTATCATTGAACTAATGATGTTTAACTAAAATGACTTTAAATATTATCCATTTCAACAAGGAAAAATTAATCTTAACCAGTAAAAATAAGACAAATATATGTTATTTTTTAATATAGATAAGATACAAATTTACTATCGACTATTTCACAACTAAATTAAATAATATTTAAATAAAATAATTACTAAATATAAGAATATATCATTTTCTATATTAATATTCGCCTATTTCAGAGTGTGACCTCTTTTATATCGCTGTAATCTTGGTGGGAATTTTGTTAGTGATCTTTTCTATTTGAATATCATTGTTCTGCGAATGTTGAAGATGCTGTCTCTCCGCATTTTAACAGTTTGTTGTTCTGACCTTGTATTGTCTTACTATAACTAAAGCTTTCTTCAATTTAAAAAAATAATTTCAATTTTCTAAAATTATTCAGTTTTGAGAAAAAAATATCTTCAGTTCTTTTCTTGAAAGAGTGGAGAAATTTTCAAATGAAAACATCAATTTCAATTTGTAGGAATTGAAACGTTAAAAGAGCAGTGTAAAACCCCCGCTTTTTTACATGTTTTGACTATTTAGGAGAACCCCAGGTACTCAGAACATTTGAGCACAACAGTGTGTTTTTACAGAGAATCGGTAGAGTTATTGACTTGGGGGTTGATTTCCCTCTAATAAACTTTGACAGAGGCTACCATTATAGCTAATCTTAGGCAGCCTCAAGGAACACAAGTCAGACCCACCAGTCTTCCCTAATCAGGTAGAGTAAAGACCCTCCCTGTTTCTACTCTAGAAAAAGAAAATCAAAATCCCCTAATGAAGGAAAGTTCTCTAAGTTTGAAGACAGGCCACTCTCAACATCTTCATGAAGTGAATCCAACACTATCCAATTCTGCTCCTCTAAATTTTGTTCGCTGTCTTCACACGACTGCGATTCCAAACCAGAAAATGTGGTGTTAGAGTCTAGCGGCTGCCAAAATTCTTCTAAGGCAAACTTGGCTGCAACAGCTTGAATCTGAGCGGGAGATAGCGAAGAGGCCGAAGGAATTTCTGGCACAGAGTTGGGGAAATTGAACTTGGCATTCCATCCTCTGAGGCAATAAACTGCACAGTCATAAGCGCGAGCGGCTTGCCGAGGGGTTTCGTAAGACCCCAGCCAGATTCTAGATCGAGAATTGGGCATTCTCACTTCAGACACCCATTTCCCCCATTTTCTCATCCGCGC
Source organism: Sequoia sempervirens (assembly GCA_007258455.2). Lineage (NCBI taxonomy): Eukaryota > Viridiplantae > Streptophyta > Pinopsida > Cupressales > Cupressaceae > Sequoia > Sequoia sempervirens. The sequence goes on from VDFB02193867.1 coordinate 288,086,926, forward strand.
TCCCTTGAACTGCGGTTGCGTCTTCTCTATGGTGTTTTGGGGTTTCTGCTTTGCTAAGGATTTGACCATGTTCGGTAGCAGTGAAAGCCGAGAATCGACCTCTGGAGTAAGGTAGTAAAGGCAAGAGGGGCAGTTACTAGTTGTTAAGATTCGAACTTGTGACAAGCTCAGGTGAGATTTTCCCGAATGGATGAGGATGCAAAATGGGGTATATATAGGCAATCTCATCTGTGGGTACCCGCGTACTTTGAGCAGAGTATGATGGAAAACTTCTGCGCGTTGAAAAGAACAAAAAATCTGATTGGTAGGGTACAGTTGCGGATGAGGTGGAAGTAGGCGATGCCAGCTACTAGTTACACCTCACTCTATTTTGTAGTCAAAGACTACAGTGACAATACACGCACTAGAGAGTCAAAGACCAAAACTCTTTTAATAGTTGTAAAGTATCTTGCAATGAAATTATCGTATCAAAAATCTGTATAGGTTCTTAAGATTTTTAAGATATATATTTTAAATTAATTAAAAATAGTACAAATTGTTATTCTATAAAATATTTAGATATTTAGTCATCCTTTTATATTAGCATGCTTTTTGATAGGGATTTTGTAGGACCCTTAGAAGTATTTAGAAAGAATATACAATTAAAAAAATTTAATGGAAACGTCTTTAAAATATTATATATTAATTTATATACACAAAAGTCTTTTGTCACTTTTAATAAATAGTGAGAAATAATTTAACTATTATTTTTTAAAAATATTATATAATCTAAATAAAATTATTTCCAAGTTATATTAAATCTTAGTAATGACTTTGATATCATCTATTTTCAATGCTACTTTAATTTAAAATATCTTAATTATTCTAAAATTTATTCTAAAGTTGTAGATCATATAATTTTAAAATAGTTTTGTATGATATTTTAAATAATTCATAATTTCAAGATAGATCTTTTAAGATATACTAGTTCTATCAAAAGTCGTTATAAAGAGTTATTTGTTATAATTTTAAGATAATTATGATGGTGTTCAATAAAGGAGTTCAATTAATTTTCTTTACAAAATCTTTTTAAAGATATCAATTTTTTTTTGTATAAGTTTAAATAAAAATAATAATAAATTTAAAATTGAAAAACAAATGAATTTTTTGTTATAAATAAAGCTTTGTAAACAAGAAAAATATTAAGACATTAAATATGTATAGTTCAATAATGCTTCCAAATTTAAATGCATTTGAAATATTTAGAATCAACATTTCAAATCACTCTATGATCCATTTAAAAAAAATATTGCATAACCATAGAAAAACACAATATACATTACAAATATGCAAGAGAAATAAGAAATGTGCATACGACGAGAACAACATTTGAAAAAAGCCACACTAAGATTATTTCTAGCAATTGCAATCATAAGTTCAATGGGCACATCAATAACTTTTATAAGATATCATAGAAACTACTAGTACAATATTTGTTTTTTACTCATAAGATAAGAATTAGTGCATTTAAAGAGTGACATACAAGATCCATAAGAGTATATTATTAATACTATTGAAAATACATATGAGTAATTATTATCTAATTTTCCTTAATACAAGAAATATCTTTGTACATTAAATAATGAGAGGAACCAAATGGATTTATACAATTTTGTTCTAGATATTTTTTAGATACTTCGCCTCTTGTTTATGTAGGATTATATGCACATTGTTTGTCATGTGTACACAACTTCAGAATGATATTGCAAGAGATATTCATAGATCTAACAATCTTTAAATTTGTGATACTATTATGAATATATGACCTAGACAATCTATGTTTTCAATGTTGATTGTTGCTCTATTAATTGTTAGACCTTGTGCTTTGTGGATTGTTAGTGCCCAAACCATCTTTAAGGGGATTTTTTTTCGATCACCATGAGTGACTAGAATAATTGGAGCTACTTTTGGGTCATCTATGTCTCATGTAGATCAAATGTAACACTAGAACTTCACTACAATGAAGAATGGTATATTAGGGGCATGCTACTAGTTTTGTAGGCTATTGCTTGCAACAACTTTGTAAAGTGTACCATTGATGAGTCCAATTGCAAACCATAGTTTGTATTTACCGTAACTTGTCAACCAATGCACAATCGCACATTTGCCTCTTGTTGTTCATCATTTGAATTTGAAATTGTAATGACCCTTGTTTTGTTGACAATATATTTTGTAACGGTTGTTGCCATTGATTTTAGCATATGTTTGTTATGTATTGCATCCAATTCATTTGTTACAAATTAATGTATTGATGAGCAAAATGCATCTTGTTTATTTACAAAAAGGTAGGCATTAGTGCATGACATGAGTTGCCAATCTATGAATGTTGCCTCAACATCCTTGATATTTGTTAACTTGTGAAATATGATTTGATTAGATTCATCTCATATTGTCAAAAAAATATATAATATGACTACTATTTAAAAGATGCTCGAAAGTGTTGTCGCATATGATGATCCAACATACATTAGAATATTCCTTACATTTACAATTATCCTAGACCATTGACAAGCACAACATCCAAAAGAGTCAAACAATTGAACTTTTAAATTATTCAATTGTGAGGAAAAAACATTGTTTAGTTGTTTTCTTAGAATATCACATCCAAAAGAGTAGAGTAAAAGTAAATATCAATTTCAATTTATAGGAAAAGAACAAAGAATTGCAATCTATTAAAAGAGCGGCACAAAACACCTTGATCTTTTAACACGTATTGACTACCGTAGTCCGGTCAGTGCTAGTTGTTGGGGCGAACCCCAAGTACTCCCAACGTTGAGCACAACAGTGTTTTTACAGAGATTCCTTTCATTATTCGCTCAGGGAGCTCAAGGGTTTGATTGCTCTCCCAAAAAACTGACAGAGGCTGCCGCTACCCCTGCCTCAATAAACTTAGGCAGCCTGAAGGAAGTTAAGCTTCTAATCAGGTAGATAAAAGGCCCTCCCCTGTTTTCACTCAAGCAAAAGAAAATCAAAATCCCCTAATGAAGGAAAGTTCTCTAAGTTCGAAGACAGGCCGCTCTCAACATCTTCAAGAAGTGAATCCAACACTATCCAATTCTGCTCCTCTAAACTTTGTTCGCTGTCTTCACACGACTGCGATTCCGAACCAGAAAATGCGGTGTTATAGTCCAGCAGTTGCCGAAATTCTTCTAAGGCAAACTTGGCTGCAACAGCTTGAATCTGAGCGCGAGATAGCGAAGAGGCCGAAGGAATTTCCGGCACAGAGTCGGGGAAATTGAACTTTGCATTCCATCCTCTGAGGCAATAAACTGCACAGTCGTAAGCGCGAGCGGCCTGGTGAGGGGTATCATAAGACCCCAGCCAAATTCTAGCTCGGGAATTCGGCATTCTCACTTCGGACACCCATTTCCCCCATTTTCTCATCCGCACTCCCTTGAAACGTGGTTGCATCTTCTCTATGCTATTTTGGGGTTTCTGCTTTGCTAAGGATTTGACCATATTTCGGTAGCAGAAAGAGACGGGAATCGAACTCTGGAGGAAGCTTGTAAACGGATATTGGGGCAGTTACTAGTTAAGATTCGAACTTGTGAGGAGCTCAGGTGAGATTTGTACTAACGAATGAGGATGCAAAATGGGGTATATATCGACAATCTCATCTGCGGGTACTTCGAGTACATTGAGCACACAAATCAGATTGTTACACATAGAAGACTTCTGCGCGTTAAAAAAACCCCAAAAAAGCTGAAATCAGGAAAGCGCACGTGGGAGTGATTGGTAGGCTACAGCACCGAATGAGTTGGAAATAGGCGTTGCCAGCTACTGGCCACACCTCACTATAAGGGAACAGTGACCATAAAACGCGCACTAGAGACCAAGACACTCTAATAGTCGTACAAGTAACTTCCACTGATATTATCGTATCAAAATCTGTACAGCTTCTTAAGATTTTTAAGATATATTGTTTAAATTAATTAAAAATAGATTTATTTAGTTCAAATTGTTATTTCATAAAATATTTAATCATCCTTTTGCATTAGTATGTTTATCGATGGCAACGTCTATGCAGAATACATGTCTGATTGTATGTATTTATTGATAATTAATTGAAAATAAAAAATGGATGCATTTTTTATTTTTTCAATTAATTAATAAATACACTGAACTATACATCATATGGGGTGCTTATGATAGCAGCATATGTAGTACATTTTTTTATAGTTATTTCAAATTTAGTAATCACTTTTGATATCATTTATTTTAAAAGTTATTTTAATTTTAAAATATCTTTCATTATTTTAAATAGTATCTATAAAGTTGTGGGTCATATAAATTTTTAAGATACTTCTAAATAAGATATTGTAATGATTCACAATTTAAGATAACTTTTAACATAGGTTCCATATCAAAAGTCATTATCAAGAGTTATTTGAGATAACTTCAAGATATTTTTATGGTGTTCACTAAAGGAGCTCAATTAACTTTCTCTTGCAAAATATTTTTTAAGATGATATCGTGATATCTTTTTATACGTGTTAAATTTATTTACTTATTTCTAAATTGAAAAAAACAAATGAAGTTTGTGTTATAAACAAGTGTAGTAAACAAGGAAAATATTAAACACATTAGATTTTCATAGTCCATATTATTGCTCAATAATGCTTCTACATTTAATGGTGTTAAAAAAAAAAATAGAATCAACATTTTGGATCACACTTTGTGATCTCTTTAAGAAAAATATTGCATAGCTATAGAAAAGTAAAATACACATTACAAATATGCAAGTGAAATAAGAAATATGCATACTACAAAAAGAAACATTTGGAAAAAGTCATGCTAAGATTATTTCTAGCAACCACACCCATAGGTTCAATGGGCTTGTCAATAGCTTTTAGAAGAAATTATAGAAATTACTAGAGAAATATTTTGTTTTTACTCATAAGATGGGATTTGTGCATGTAAAGAGTGATTTACAGGATCCATAAGAGTAGGATATCAATACTATTACAAAATACATCTCATTAAAGATTACCTAATTTCCCTTAATAGGAGAAATTATCTTTATACATTACATTTAATGAGAGAAGGCATTTAGATTTCAAGGATTTTTTTAGACATGTTTTAGATATTCTCCACCCCTTGCTTCTATAGGAATACATACACATTGTTTTCCATGTGTTTATACCTTTGGAATAAGAATACAAGAGATATTCATAGCTCTAACAATCTTGAAACCGTTGACATCATTGTGAACGTAAGACCTTGAAAATCTATGTTTCCAATGTTGATTGGTGCCCTATTGATTGTTAGACCTTGTGCTTTATGATTTGTAGGAATTTGTTTTATATAATTATATGTATCTTAACGTTTAAAAAATTCCTACAAATGATGAGAAGAACCAAATAGATTTGAAAGAATTTGTTCTATAGGATTATGTGTACATACCTTTAAAATGGTAATGCACGAGGTAGTCATAGATCTAAGAATATTTAAACTTGTGACACTATTGTAAATGTAAGACCTTGACAATCTATGTTTCCAATGTCAATTGTTGCTCTATTAATTGTTTGACCTTATGCTTTGTGGATTGTCAATGCCTAAACCATCTTTAGGGGCATTTTTTGTTAACCACCATGAATGACTAGAACAATTGGAACCAATTGTGGGTAATTTGTGGCATGTGTAGTTCCAATTTAACACAACATTTTTAAAACAATGGAGAATGGTAGATTAGGTGGTACACTCTCATTTGCATAGGTTATTGCTCACAACAAATTTGTAAAAGTGCACCCTTTATGAGTCTGGTTGTAAACCATAAATTTGTATTTAGCATAAACTATCAAATGATGCACAATTGCACCTTTGTCTCTTATTTTTCATCATTTGAATATGAAATTGTTGTAGTCATATTCACATGTGTCTCAGGATCCAAAAATACCTCCCCCAAAATGGGCAGTCAGTCACACTATTGGCATTGTTCTTATTGCACCTCTTCCTAATGCTCCATTGTATCATCAATAAATTATCTAGATTGATGAGATCAAATGAAAATTTAGGATATATTGTTCAAATTTTTCATCAAACCAAGTACCTCCCCTTGTGCTTCACCAATTTTAATTGTACTCAAGAAGGATGGAACTTAGACTCTTTGTATTGATTTTTGAGCATTGAACAATATTATTATCAAAATTTTATATCCACTTCCTCATATTGATGACCTTTTGGATCATCTTTAAGTGTTAATTTTCTCTCCAAGATTGATCTAAAAAGTGAATATCATCAAGTTAAGGTTTAGGTATAGGACACATGGAAGATAAATTTCAAGGCCAAAATGGATTCTTTTTAGTAGCTCGAGTTACCATTTTATCTAACCAATGCTCCCAACACTTTCATGCAATTGATGAATGAGGTATTTTGAGATTATTTAGATAAATATTTTATCATATGTACTTACATGATATTCTTTTTTTTCTCACACTTACAAATTACATCTTCAACATTTGAAACATGTTCTTCTCACACTTCAACAAAATAATCTATATGTCAACTTTCCTAAGTGTTCTTTTGGTGATACATCCATTTGATATATTAGGATTTTCATTGATGCACAAGGAATTTGGGTGGATCCCATGAAAGTGAAATTTATTCTCTAGTGGCCAACTCTTTCTACTATCATTTAATTGATAAATTTTCTTGGTCATGCCAACTTCTATGGAAATTTTATCCTTCATTACTCAAACATTTTCACTTGATCATCATGTACAAGAAAGGGAACACCAACAATGATATAGATTATTTAGTCATCCTCTTATGGTTGTGACCAGTTCTCATTTGGGATTCCAGGTGTGGTCCTTTCTAGTGCTCAATATATTGATTTTGGTCTAACCTACACAAGTATTTATAGTCATACATCTCCCAATTTGACACCTTTTCAATATTTTTACATCGAGGATGTGTTGCTCTACAAATTGGATAAATTATGTATCCCTCAAGATCATTAGAATTCTCTTCTCAAGTAGGCACATTTTACTCTTTATGGTGGTCCTTTTATAAAGTAGAAGACACTACACCATTTACAGTGTTTCCTCTATTGGCCTCACATGCAACACGATGTTTTGCATTTCCTCAAGAGATGCACAATTTGTTGGCTCTCCAAACCAACAAACAAAATGATGGGCATGAGTATTCCTTTTCCTATTCCTACTCGTCCTTGGGAAGGCATTTCCGTATGAGACAGTTTGGTTAGTTGTTTTCCATTAACTACTCACCTCCATGATTGTTTTTTTATGGTTGTTGACTGATCCAACAATATGGCTAAGTTCATCCAATGTCACAAAGACAAGATGGATGCACTTGACTTAGCCCAATAATTATTTTGAATTTATTCAGTGATCCTTTAATCTACCTACTAGCAATGTTCCTAATCATGACTCACATTTTATGGGTCATTTTTTATGGAAAATTTTGGGAGATTCCCTTAACTTTTCCACTACTTTTCATCCTCATTTAAATGGATAAACTGAAGTTTGAATTGGAGTCTTCTACAAAGTTTGAGGATTTATCACCATAGTTATCCTACTAACTAGTATTTGATCCTAAACCACATTAAGCATGCTTACAACCAAATAGTTCACTCAATTACATGTCACTCGCCTTTTGAGGTATGTCTTAGGTTTCAACCTTTGGCTCCAATGTGTTTTCCTTATTTTTACATTCTCCTATAATATTACATATTTAGAAAGAGTAAGATAGGTCTTTCTCTTTTATCTAGAATTTGCAAAGTCTTCAATCCAAAGCAATTCAAATTCTTCAAAATACTCAAGAAAAGATTAGGATAGAGTTTGGTCACACATAGTATGGTTAAGGCACTTCTCTGTGGGCTTCACACTATTCTTTAGTAGGTGGATGACAATGCCTTTATAATTGATCTTCCAACATAGTTAGGCATCCATTATGTTGTCAATGTTGATATCCTCAAGCACTATCATGAATAAAAATTAGAAACAATACTTTTTGTCATCCATCATATTGATGTTGTTTTAGATTTTTAGCTTTTTTTGTATTTTGATTGATTTTTTAACACAAAGACTCATTAGATAAGACATTGTTTGACCACTTCAAACCTTATTTCCAAGTAAGGCCAGCTTCTCAATTAGGTTCATTGTATCTCTCACCATTAGTTGTCTCAAAATTTTCCTTCTCTTTTAAGAGCATTAGAGTCTAGTACTATTACTGTTGAGAGGAGTTGTGAGGATGAAAGGAAATATGCATCCACCCAACATAATTTCCACATAGTTCCCAAATAGAGAAATCTATGCAAACAAGTATTTAGAATCCATATGCAAAAGAATATAAAACATACCATCAAATATGACACAAGATATACCCTAGGAAAACTCTCAAGAGGGAAAAACCTAGCCTCCAAAAGCATCCATCACTCATATATTATTCAACAATAAAGATTATAATACATCTTCAAAGTTCTCCATGGATACCTTTGAAACACCAAACTCTCTACAAAAACTCCATTTGAACAAGCATGCAACCACACATCCCATGCCATGCTTCAACCATCACAAATGCTAACAAGAGATGCTCTCAACCCCTTAGCCAAATAGCCAACTAGCCAACCTTAGACAACTACCCATGTGTTTGTTTTGATAGAAACAAGTTCACACAAAACCACTAAGTGGTATTATATAAAACCATGTGACTAATACCATGAGCTTACAAAACCATTAACCCCCATATTTAATTTTGGTACTAAGTTTTCCCATTAAATATTTTCCCTATGTGTAGCCCCACATTAAATATTTAATCCAATGTTACATACAACACATAAAGTGGCCCCAAGAATGCTAACCCATGTAATGTACACATCCCTAGATCTCCTAGGTGCAACACATAATAAATAAATATTATATTATAACATTATGCAAGGTGGACAACACACTTTTTCCTAACAAAGGTTCATAGGGTATAGGTTATAGTGTTAGGATTTTTATTTTATTATTTTATTAGTTTTTTAACCTATGTAAAGGTTAAATGGCGAAATAAAGAAAAATAGGTTTGACTAATGTGGAATGAGGGAGAAAGGGGTGAATGAATGGATGTTGTAACTTGTATGATTCACCTTTCTTCTAATTTCATTAAGAAAAGAGATCTCCAAAAGTTAGGATTGACTTTCAACCAAAAGGTGAATCAACCCTATTAGGGGATCTATTGTTTCCCTTATGACAAAAAATGATAAATATGATAGAAATGCAGTTTGGGGAGATAAAAATAAAATACTGAATGAACTCAATTCTACAATGTGAAATTTGAAAAGTAGATTTAAAGCATAGCACAAAAGAAAACTACAACTTTTAGACATATCTAAGAAGGGTAAGATGATGTGTACCAATCACTAAAAAGGGTTGTAGAGTGTCCTGTTGGGATAGATTCGCCCTAGGGCGAATGGGTCTTTGAGTAGGGTTCCAAAATCCGATTTCCTAGTCCTCTGATCCTGAATCTACACTCTTGATTCCTATGTATTCCATTGTCAAAAGGTCAAAAATAAAATCTGCAAATGAGTTTCTATGGCTTGACAACTTTGATTACAACTTTGACAAATTTACAAAATTACACTTTTGATCCAATTTTCAATCCTTCTTCACCTGCAAATCTACAAGCACAAAGAGAGGGAAAAATTGTTTGTTTTTGGTGAATAGGGGTTTTCCTTGGTCAAACCCCGTTTTGGTAATTAAACCTTGATAATGAAAAATAATGATAAATGACACAGAATGATGAATGAACAAGTTTATGTCACAACTCACCAAACCCTTAATGGATTCTCTTAGAGAACTAAAATCCAACACATCTCTCTAAGGATTGGATCTTGCATGAATTGGCTTGAATGATTGCTTGATTTGACACTTGAATGCTTGAAACCTACATCACAATGTTAGCTCCAAAATATAACATGAACACAGATAACTTTGGCATGATGATATGATCTTGATTGCTGATGTAGATGCTTGATAAATCTGCTCTTCAATGCTCTTGACAATAATATTTCTCTTAGGATTGATCTATTGAAGTCTTAGGATTTGAATTGATAAAATGACTATATTTATAAGTGTTTATCTAATTTCAAAAATTAGATTCCATAAGCCAAATTTTGAAACTTGAATTTGAATCATTAAAATTCTGCCAAAAACATATTAAAAATTGGGATCTGGGACTTAAGGAGGACTTGGGACCTAAATCCAGGACACAATTTCCAAGGTGTTTAAAATAATGTTAGCATTTGTTTAATGGCAGTTTCCCTTTTAGAAAACATGAATAATAAGCCTTAGGAATGCATTAATTAGGCAATCAAAAGCTTAATTAAGTCCAATTAATTAAGGGACCCAAACATAGTGTGAAAATGTAAGATAGTACATTTTTCTATACTACAAATGGTAAAATTCAAAAGCTAAAGGTTAGAACTGTTAGGAGATTAGAATAAAATTGTTAATGGTTAATTTGTTAAATTCAATCCTTACATTAAAATTTAGAAAATATCTCTAAATACTCTAATTTAGGCAATGTCCTTGCTTGCATAATTTTATTTTTCTCCTGGCGTAGGAATTAGAATTTTAAGTTTGTAGTTTATAATTTTGTAGAGGTTAATGTCCTTTGTAGGGAACCTAGTCTCTATTTTTTGCTATTGTATTTGCTTATTGTTCTATATGACTATTTATTTTTAACAAGAGGTGAGTAGGACTCAAGTTACCATCTTTTTATAGTAAAAATAAGTATTTGGGTTTATGAAATAATACATTTTTAATTCCATAAAAATACCCATGCAAAGGAACTGAAACAAAATTTAGACTTGAGCAATGTTATGCTTCAAAGATAATTTAATATTATTTCTTTCATATGAGTAAGAGAATTTCCAGTGTCTTTCAATTTAATATCCTCAACCAAATTTATCAATACTTGAGACAACAAAAACCATAAGGATGGAGGCACATTACATAGCTTAATTCACATAAAAAAAAACTCAAAACCACCTCTTTAGGATTTAAAATAGGATCCCCAAGAAAAGGATTGAAAGGTTGACTTATCAACATTCTAAAATCCTTTATTAATAATTTTTTTTTCTATCATTATTTTTTAGACCTAAAAGGGCCTTTATGTAACATTCAACAAAATGAAACATAAAGACTTAGGTTTTTTGCAAACTGTGGCAACAAAAAAAGTATCCCTTTTCCTTGCTTATTTTGGAAATGATTAATGTTAAAATGAACTTAAGGTCACCTTGATCTAGTGTTGGAATGTATTTTCTACATTCACATTGGATTTAGGGCCCTTTTAAGCTAAATAGACCTAATTTTTCTTTAATTTAATGTTGTAAAGTGTATTTATTTGCACCTTCACATTAAGTTTAGGACCCTTGTAAACAGAATGGAATTGATTATGCCTTATTTAGGGTGTTGTAAAGTGTATCTTAAAAATTTCACACTAATCTAGGGTGTCATTAAATAATTGGGCTTATTTATGCCTTATTTGGCCTTATTTTGCATCCACAAGCCTTATTAAATGCATCTCTATGAGGATAATCTTGACATAAACCAACATCCAATCATAATTCAGGTATTTTTAGGTTGTGTGGCCTAGATTTAGTGTCTGGGACTCATATGCCACCTTGGGCATATGAGTCCCACCTAGTTTTTTGGGCCCCAATCCTGATTTTACATCATTTTAAGCATTTTTGAAAAATGTGTCGCATAACTTAAAGCCTAATGGGACTCATACACCACTTCTGGCATATGAGTCTTGTGTGGCCTAAAATCAAATTTAATTCAAATTCATGGCAGGATTTTATCCTCCTAGATCTGATGTTGGCTTGTAGTGTTGTAATTTTAGGAAATTTGGCATAAACAAGTATAAACACAAGGTTATTTCACTCATTTTCATCTAATACTTTCAAGAGAGCATTCCTAATAGTAATTTTATGATTACAAGAGTTTACAAGACTTCACAAGAGCATTCAAGAGCATTTCTAAGGCATTCAAGGGAAAAAAAATTCATCATTTGTTGCAGCAATTTAAGATCCATCATCAAGTCAAGATCATAATGCATTAAGCATGTTGTTGAGTTAGTGTTGTGATGTAGCATTGAAGATCTAAGATTAAGCATTTTTCTACACTTATTTTCAAGGTCTAGATCTACATCCTTCATGGCCACTTCATGTTAAACTACAGATTTACAAGACATTATTTAAACAAGACATCATTAAGGTATCATTATCCATGTTTCATGTTTCATGTCCTTATTTCATTATCTCATCATTTGGTTTAATTACCTAAAAGGGCTTTGACCAAGGCAAACCCCTATCCACTAACAATCAACAAGTTTTTATCCTCTTTACATGTGTGATTGTAGATCTAGGTGTCTTGGAGCATGAAGGATCTTTGAATATTAGGCTACAAGCTTGAAGGAAGTGTTGGAGTTATCTCCTCACTTGCAAGGTCACGAAAAGTCTTCTATAGGTCTGAAATCAAGGTTTTAGATCTAGAAACAAAGTGTAGTAGAAAGAGAAGAGAATGGAGAGTAGAATCAGATCTTAATCCTTCAAAAAAGCATATTGGGACTAATACACCACCTTGGGCATATGAGTCTGAGTACAACCAATTTTTAGGGTTTCAGGAGATTCAAAATAAGCACTATCAAATTCCAGTTTTGGTGTAGAAAATCCAAACTGGGACTAAATCACCTAGACTAGCGTATGAGTCCCAGCCAACATCAAAATCAGTGCTTCCAACATTTCAGGTCCTCATTCGAGCCTCTATAGGTTTTCAAGTGCACACTTCTAATTTTATAGTTTTTTGTTTTGATTTACTTGCATTTCTAGGTCATTTAATTAGGTCTTGCATATCATTAAGTTTCATAATTAGGTCTTGTATTTAATTAGTCTTTCCAAGCCCTAGCTTGGTGGTGAACCCCTCTTTAATCATTAATCATACCCTAAAGGACACCTAGTGCAAGATGTCTTTCCCCTAATTCATCCTTGGATTGGGATCTCTAGGGTTTCCTTGAATGTGGAGTGTAGAATATTATTGTTCTATGTCCTAAACCATAGTGATGACAATTTTCCACCTTACAAAAACAAATGAAGACCTTGCATCAAAAATAAATTAAGAAGACAAAGTGTCAACAATCAAAGGAACAAATAAAATACCAATGGATTTGACTTTGTATTCTACCTTTTCCAATACCCCAACCATTTTCTCACTAGAAACCAAAAAGAGAGTAACCTATGCTCACCTTTTGTGCATTCATTTTTTCCCTCTGCTTGAATGGACCTTGTCATGAACCAATAATTATGCACCTCAACAAACTAGTTAGCCTTCACCAAAAATGAGAACATCCTTTAATGATTTACTACCACCACCATCTCTATTTAAGAATTTATTTATTGATGATTTTCATTCCCTTACATTTGAATGCCATCAATCTATCTCTCACACATGCACAATAAATTTAGAGCCAATACATTTTTTATAGGGAATAACCAAAGGTAAATGAAATCCAATATATAAAAAAGATGCAACTAGCCCACAAAAAATAAAAAATTAAACAAAATAACCTAAAGCCTAAGACATCAAACACAATGTGACCAAAGAGGCCAATGACATAAATAAGAGATATTGATGAAGACACAATGGAGGAAGACCTTTCAACTTCCTCCACTAGCATCCAACACCAACTCTCCTACCTCCTTATATTTTTTCTTGAATATCAATTTTGAAAAATAATTCAAAAATTTCCCTCAAAATTAATTTGAATTGCATGGGAATTAAGCTTGAGAATCCCAAACCTACCTTTTCTATACACATCATGAGTTGAGGGATCTTTATAAATTTCCATTAACTCATCCTAGATGTTGGTGATTTTTGTAACTAGAATTTGATCAAATGAAAATGATATATCTAAGAAAATCTCAAAATCATAAAAAACATAACATATGCCTCATTATAGTTTTAATAGGTAATTATTATTAATATTCTACATACACTGTGTCTAAATTCTTGAGAGACATTAAAAATTATCCGTGACTTTCAAACATTTTTTTATTTTCTCAAATATGAAAGATGCATCACACTCTAGGATTCATTGGCTATATGTTTACAAAAAACTATATATATATATATATATATATATATATTACAAAGTAAGATTGACCAAAATTTTATTTTAAAAAAACCATATAGTTAAAATTTAATATCTAATCATTTATGTACAAAAATACTTCGCAAAAATATGAGTCACATCCACTCCTAAGTCCTTTTACTTATATCCAAAGATTTAAATAAACATATTTTTTTTGCTCATACTCAAGCTAGCAAAAATGACACCTACCTTTTCTTTTCTTTTTTATTTACTATTGTCTCATTGAAAAATATAATTTTCACCCAAGTAATTTAACTTTTAAAAGTAGTCCATAATCTACATTTAATTTCCTACAACTTTTATTGCTACATATTTTTTAGATTGTTTAGATAAACCATTCATTTTTTTTATAGAAAGTTACTTAATTCTATTCTTTAACATTTCCATTACTACATAGGGTGTTGCTTTGGCCCATAATGATCTAACGTTTACCCATATTTTAGAAAGGAATATATGGTAGCTTAGAAAAATTCTTGTAGGTGTCCAAGTATTTTTTTCCTATGAATAATTTGCATCTAATTGCTAGAAGGGAGCATCGTCAACTTGTTCCTATGACCTCGTGTGAGTTAGAAACTAGGCTTATTTCACTATTTGAGGAAGTGAAAGAAATGAAGAATGATAAAGAGAAAGGTAAGCAGTCTAAGGTTGATTTGGATACTATTTTGGGTCCCTTTTGTACTAGCTCACACCATGAAGATATCAAGAAAGGTATTAGGATAGAAAGGTCTATCAAGTACCTCTTCAAAATGACATGCATGAACATTGGTAGCATAAGCACCAACAATTGTGACACCAAAAGGGTTGTAGGCAAAGGAGTGACTTAGGTGAAAATATTGATGAAGTAATAAAATCCTACTTTATTACTTATGTTCTAACATATACTTATATCTTTGGTTATCAAAATATATAATTAAACTATTGAATCCCTTTTTTGCATAGGATCCATTCAAATTTAAGATTAGATAGTTTTATATAACTATATCTAGTTGGACACATTTCAAGAATGTAAAAGTACTTAAAATTTTGGGATAGAAATGTCAAAAATAACTAAATGGTGACATATGTTGGGATGTGAAGCCCAACGGTCATTTGACCCTTCATCTCCTCCCAACTCTTCATATTCATAGTTGAATATGGGTGTATAAGAATGTGTATAGTTCATGTATTGTGTGGTATTGGTTAATATAAGATTATTCCCTGCTTTCCTGGTGGACATAGCCATTTATGGTTAACCACGTTAAAACTTGTGTTATGTTGTTATGCTATTATGTTATGTTGTGTGACTTCTAATTCCTGTTTTTATCTACTCCTTTAATCCTCAACAATTGGTATCAGAGCGCGGTTAGAGCCAAGGAGCGGATATGGAAGATAGTGTACTTCTATTAACTGAAGAAGAAATTGAAACAAATGCTTGGGTGCTAGATATGGGAGCTTCGTTTCATGTTACTTCATGTAGGGAATTTTTCAAAACCTTTCAAAACGGTGTTTTTGGTAAGGTCCTTCTTGCAGATAATAAATCTCTTGATATTGTTGGCATAGGATATGTTTTGTTGAAACTAACAAATGGAAAAAGTTGGTTGTTAAGGGATGTCAGGTATGTCCCTCAATTGAAACATAATTCAATTTCAGTTGGGCAATTGAATTCTCAAGAATGTGGAGTCACTTTTGAATTAAGTAGATGGAAGGTGACAAAAGGAGCCCGAGTGATTGCAGAAGGTAGCAAATTAAACATTTTATATGTGTTGGAGAGTCACAATGAGGTGGGAGGTGAGAAGGCAATGGTGGATAGTGACACATAGCCTTGGTTCAAGAGGCTTGGTCACACGGGCATGCAAGGTCTTGAGAATTCGCACAAAAGGAATCAATCTCCAAAGCTGAAATCAATGAAAGGTAAGAAGAGGGTCACATTTGATCTTCTAGAGGAGCGAGAAGAAGTGAGGAATTCCATGAAACGTAAGGTGATAAATTATGACCACAATTCCACAAGTAAGAAGTTAAAAGCACAAGTAGTGCCTCGTGAAAAAATAGTTGTTGCTGCTGTTGAATGTGAAATTTCGTTGATGGAAATAGATGAAACTCCCTTGGTTGCACAATCTATTACAGAAGCCACTCCAATGGATGAAGATATGCCATTTATTGAGCAGACTTGCATGCAGGTGAAGCTAGAAAGGCTGAGAGTGTAATGGTGGCCGATTTGGAGGACTCCAAGAAGAAAGTCCTGCAGGCTGGTAGTGGCAGGAAAGGTCCAGACAGTGAAGTTGACAAGTCTAGAAGCTATGGAGGATATGGGGCATCTAGCGGGTTCAGTCTAGAATCCACTCCTTCTGAAGATTCCTGTACTCCCAAGCGAAAGTCCATTAGCTTGAATGTTGATAGAAATGATGGTTTCAATGTGCCTCTAAGAGATGATTTTATCGAGGGGGACAAGCTCACCGCTCATGATTTGGATCAAGAAGAAAGCGAAGAGGAGGAGTTGGACATTAAGAAGAAGTCTTGCATTTTGGATGCTGAAAAGGAAAGAAAGCACAATGAAGCAGACGTTGAATTAAAGCTGAATATTCAACAAGAGCCCGATGATTTTGTTTTGACCACTGCCCTAAAGCTTAAAGCACACCTAGAATCTTTGAGCAAAGAAAAAGAAGACAAGTATGATGGGCATGAGTTGGGATGACACTCTTGGCCTAGCTGGCGGTTTGTAGAGCGAGATTACTCGTTTCTGAGCAGTCATGGGTTCGATTCCAAAGGCGTTACAAAGGAGCAGTTCATGTATGAGACGTTACAAAGACGTTATGGGCGAAAGGAGATGTTATGGATGCCACCAGGTGGTGGTAGTTATCGCTATAATGATCATGTTGCTTTGGAAACTATGGTGAACCTTGTTGGTATGAGACCTTTCGAAAGATCATTGGAAAAGCTTGACGAACTAAGAAAGAAGAAGCTTTCAGAAATGATTGGAACATCTGGGAGTGGTCAAGTCACAGCTGCAACCCCAACAGGTTCTTCAGGAGTTGGAGCAAGTGGTAGTGCGACATCAAATTCTGAGGATAGTGAGAATGGCTTTGCCAAGAAATCTGTTGCGAGCATGCTAAGTGGGAAGAGGCCCCTGCAATCGATTATAGCTGGGCCAGGACGCTCAGGTGCAGGGAAAAAGACTGATGGGAATGGTCAAACCAAGGCTATTACTCAAGTTCAGATACCTGAAGACTTCTTGGAATTTGGATTTGATTATGATTTCCCTCCTAAAGTGTATAAACTGGATCAGTTTAAAGCCCAGATGAAAAACAGTGAACCAAATGAATCAGTAGGAGAAGGCAGTGTTATATTTCATATAGATAATCCTTCAACTCGTTTTGATGAGCTCCCAGATGATGATCTTGATCCATTTGGAAAATTTTCGGGATCAATTGATGACGGGGATCCTCAGACAACTAATCTTTATGTTACAGAAATCAGGCACTCTGACTTGGAGCCCTACCTTGGACTGCATTATCCTGCCACTGATATTCTCCAGGAGTTCCGCTTTCTTTTCATGCAGAACAAGGTGCGTAATTTGTGATTGTCGTGCTATTCCTATCAGAGTTATAAAGGCGGAGGAATTAAAGCAGCCCCTTTGTTTGATGGGTTCTACGCTGAGGGCACATCGAGCCGTCCCGTTTCCTCTTCGTTCCGCTTGTGAATTTCTGATGCAAACTTTTGGTCTTCAGCTTAACATGGAATTATAATTGGCTGCTCAATTGACAGAGAACAACATTCTTAGGACTCTTAACACTTCTCTGCGATATGCTTCTCCGAGATGCACCTATTGGATTTGTAACTTCCAATGTTCCAGACGTAGAGGTGATCTCTCCTGACAATGAGCATTTGCGTCATGTAATTGATGCAATGGCTATGTATGTGCCTGATGATGGGTGCCCTTTTGAGCAAGCTATTATGGAAAGAGTACGAGGAAATCAATTGTTCAGGTTCTTATTGGACCTTGGATGTAAGAAGCATACATACTATGTGTTTTGTGAGACTGGACTTGGAATGGTCGTGTGCAACATTGAAGCATCTATGTTTCGAACTGATGCAGAGAAGGCGAGCACAGATGCTGGTGATGGTATAGTGTATTTTGAACCTGCAGAAAGTGGTGTTTTTGATTATGCATTAATGGGTGCATTCGTGTTAACCTTTGTTCTCTCCATTTGACATGGAGAAGGTTAATCCGGAGTGTCTGTGAACAAAGTTTGGCAAAACTCAAATCTTCGATGGGCCTGGTTGTAGTGTGAGTTCAAAGGGGAAATGCAAGGGATGTCGTGCAATGCATGGCTATACTGGTTGGACTTCACGGGGGAGATTGTTGGGATGTGAAGCCCAACGGTCATTCCACTCTTCATCTCCTCTCAATTCTTCGTATTCATAGTTGAATATGAGTGTATAAGTATATGTGTATAGTTCATGTATTGTGTGGTATTGGTTAATATAAGATTATTCCCTGCTTTCCTGGTGGACGTAGCCATTTATGGTGAACCACGTTAAAACTTGTGTTATGCTATTATGATATTATGTTATGTTGTGTGACTTCTAATTCCTATTTTTATTTGCTTCTTTAATCCTCAACTGTTTGGCCCTAATCTCTAGATAGTTTATCAAGGGCTATTTTTAAATTTCTACATTCACTTATTTCTTAAATCTCTATTTAAAATCATATATTGATATAAAATATAGACATTGAATCACAATTAAAATTATATATTAATAGAAAAAATCAATCATTGAATTTTACAAAAAAAAATAGTATAAAAAAAATTACCATCCACTCTAATATTTTATTTCCGCTATGAAAATCCCCCAAAGTTCTTGATAGAGCAGGCAATAATTTTCTATTTTTCAAGTCCTCATAATAAAACAATCAACCTTCTTAGTAAAAATGGTCAACTTTTCGAGTAATCCTCATACTTAAACACAACTTGAAATTGTTCAAAATGTTACCAAAAGTTGATGTATAAGACAACCAATAAAAGTAAAAAATAAAAGTTATAAACAATGTTCTATTAAAAACCTTGTCTAATGATTTAGGTTAAGAGTATTGATACATTCAACCACTCTTAGTCTCTTTTATGGTTGTATATTGGTTATTAAATTTGGGATCACTATAAGAGCTTATTGGTTATTAGATTTGGGATCATTATAAGAGCTTATTCTTAACTTCCATGCACTATGATTTCTAATTCCAGTAGGAGCTTATCTAATTATGCGGATTTCATCCCAATAACAATAAGTATAATTTCTCTTTAAATTTGGGAATATTTTTGTCATAATTAATTTTAAGCTTATTGTTATCTTTTTCTTATAAATTTATTTTTCAATAAATTTTATTTTACTTATCAATCTTCATCCTTTTTTTCCTCTTCTTTTATCTTTCTCTTTTGTGTTCCCATTTTTCCTGACATTAACCCCCCTTCTATTTAAAAGGTTGAATCTACAATATATTTCAATTCTTCCTCATTCTCAAGGTTTAATCCAAACTTTGATTTACACAATTATTATCAAACATTGCATCCATGTTTACATCAACTATAATCTTCAATGTCTTTTCCTCTTATTTTTACTTTTAAAATAAATTAAATTAAATTAAAATTTGGGATTCCTAATAGATTAAATTGATGGTGTGCTTTAGAAGACAATCTCAATTTGGGATGATTCGGGACTGGATATATGCACTTATGATTTGATGGTTCATTTCAAATATCAACAAACTTATTGTGGTTGAGCAACTGATAGTGGTGCAATGCACAAATATTTTCAAGTGAAATAATATGGGTCAATAATGCAACGTCCTATGAATATTTTCAAGTGAAAGATGTGAATCCTACTTAGCCCTTTAGCATAAAGGGTGATGAGGGACAAAAGTGTGTTTATTCCTCACTTTTTCACTATCATCAATATTTCCTTCATGGAAGGTTGGTTCTATTTGTTGCTTTCTCATGGTTTTGGCTACCCCGAGATTGGAAGGTGCATGTTTAGTTACTTTTAGACTATTGGTGGTGCATGTTGCCTTGTGGTGCCTTGTAATTCATATCCTAGTAGTTATTTCAATGTTGTGATTGCTTGTTTGTTAGCATGTTGGGGTGTAGTTATGATAGGACATGTTCAATATGCGACTCTTATGAATTCCACCATTGTTGGGAGATTATGTTTTGGAAATTCAAAGATTTCCAATTATAGATTAATATTGTCCTTGTTAATTATTTTCCTTAGGTGTCATTCTTTGTGGGTCTCTAATATGCTCAAAGATGTCTGAAGGAGAATTGTAGATGATTCAAAGAAATTATGAGTGATTGCAACACCTATCATTTTCTACCACTTATTTTAGATTCTTAGGACAATGTTGTTATTAAGGCTTTTGTTGGGTTTTTCTTAGCTTTTTAGAATTAACGGTTTCAACATTCGAATTTTGGTTGTGAACTTGCAATTAAAGGTGTTTCTTGTAGGAACTTTGGTGAAGAAGTTAGTCCTATGTAAAGTAATTTGAGTGACAACAATTATGCCATTAAAAGTGTTTTTAAAGTTATAGTTTTATCAAATCTAATGATGTTTAAGTAGAGTGACTTCAAATATTATCCAATTCAATAGTTAAAGGTCAATTTTAACCGATGAAAATAGACAAATATTTACTACTTTTTAATATGAATAAGGTATAAATTTATGATTGATCGTGTCATAATTAAACTGAATAAAATCTAAATAAAACAATTACTTAAATATAAGTGTTAATCGTTTTTTCAATTAATATTTGCTTGTTTCAAAGTGTCTTAAAAAATAGTTTTGTGAGTGATCATTTCAATTTAACTTAACATGTCCAATTGTGAGAAAAAAAAGGTCTTGAGTTTGTTTACGTTGAAGAGTACAGAAATTTTGAAATGAAAATATATATCAATTTCAATTTATAGGAAAAGAATAAAGAATTGCAATGTTAAAAGAGCGGTATAAAAACCGCCCCTTTTAACATGTTTTTGACTGACGCAATCCGATCAGTGCACCTGTTTAGGGGAACCCAACAGTGTTCTTACAGAGAATCGGTAGAGTTATTGACTCAGGGTTTGATTGCCCTCCCAATAAACTTTGACAGAGGCTGCCATTATAGCTAATCTTAGGCAGCCGGAAGGAACACAAGCCGGGCCTCCAATCTTCCCTAATCAGGTAGAGGAAAGGCCCTCCCTGTTTCTACTATAGCAAAATAAAATCAATATCCCCTAATGAAGGAAAGTTCTCTAAATTTGATGACTGGCCGCTCTCAACATCTTCAAGAAGTGAATCCAACACTATACAATTCTGCTCCTCTATACTTTCTTGGCTTTCTACACACGACTGCGATTCCGAGCCAGAAAATGTGGTGTTATAGTCCAGCGGCTGCCGAAATTCTTCTACGGCAAACTTGGCTGCAACTGCTTGAATCTGAGCGGGAGATAGGGAAGAGGCCGACGGAATTTCCGGCAGAGAGTTGGGGAAATTGAACTCGGTGCTCCATCCTCTGAGGCAATAAACTGCACAGTCGTAAGCGCGAGCGGCCTGCTGAGGGGTATCGTAAGACCCCAACCAAATTCTAGCTCGGGAATTGGGCATTCTCACTTCGGACACCCATTTCCCCCATTTTCTCATCCGCGCTCCCTTGAAATGCGGTTGCGCCATCTCTATTCTGGTTTGGGGTTTCTGCTTTGCTAAGGATTTGACCATGTTCGGTAGCAGAAAAAGACGGGAATCGAACTCTGGAGGAAGCTTGTAAAGGTAAGCCTTGCAATTCTAGAGTAGTGAGGTGTCAGGGGCAGTTACTAGTTGTTCAGATTTGAACTTGTGACAAGCTCAGGTGAGATCTGTACTAATGAATGAGGATGCAAAATGGGGTACATATAGACAATCTCATCTGCGTACACGCGTACAGTGAGCAAGCAAATCAGATTCGATACGGGAAACTTCTACGCGTTGACAGAAACTAAAATCTGAAATTAGGATAAGATATGTGGGAGTGACTGGAAGCTACAGCAGCGGATTGGGTGGAAATAGGCGTTGCCAGCAATTCTATACATAAAATATCTTATTGTTGGAAGCACTTTTATAAAATATTATATACGAATTTCTATACATAATATCTTGTCACTCTTGGTAAGTTGTAATAAGCAATTTATTTATTATTTCTTTAAAATATTATACAGTTTAAATAAATTATTAAAATTATCTTAAAGTTATTTTGACTTTTGATATCATTATTTTAAAAAATATTTTAAAATATCTTAATTATTTTAAAAGTTATCATGTAGGTCATATAAAGTTAAAATAACTTGTGAATAGGATATTTCAAATGGTTCACAACTTTAAGATAGTTGATAAGATATACTTCATATCAAAAGTTATTTGAGCTAGCTTTAAGATAATTTTGATGGTATTCATTAAAGAAATTTATTTAAAAAGGTAGGTATTAGTGCATGACATGAATCACTAATTATTGATCTTGCCTTGACATTGTTTACATTTGTAAGGACGTTGTGAAATATTATTTGGGAAGGCTCATTCCATGTTGTCAAAACGCTTGTCTAACATGACCACTCTCTGAAAGCTACTCCAAAGTGTGTGTCACATATGATGACCCAATTTACATTGGAATGTCACATACAAGTTGTAATTATCTTAGATTGCCAACAAGCACAATGGAGTGACCACCAAATAGACTTTGATTGTGATAGGGGGATACCTCACACAACTTGCTATCAATGTGTTCTAACGACCTTTAGCAAATGAAGCTCATTTCATTAATTTGAATGTGGAATGAAATATAAACTTTATTGAAAAGTTGATAAAGCTTGACCTTGAAGAGGTTTCATGTCTTATATTGGTATGCGAAGTGTTGCATGAATGGTTAATGCATTGATGTTGTATGTGGCTGAAATTGATGGGGTAAGCAACATCAAGGGCATTTGTACATGGGGAACATTTGCAAAGGTTGTTATCTTGGTGTTATTAATCAAGTATGATTTCCTTGTTCTTATAATACCCTGTACAATCATTCAAATTGATGGCTACATTCCTACTAGAGAAGAATGGTTCAACATAATGTTGAAAATAAAATTTTAATTGAAAGAAAGATTATATTTTGTAAGATGTACTAGTTTCAGTTTGTTTGGCCTAGTGTGTTGAATGGTCAAAATCAATGAGTGTAATAGTATTTTCTATCAAGGAGGGAAATGGATCAAAAGTCTAATTGTAGTTAATGTAAAAGTCTTAATGACCAAGCATGTCTAGGTTGGTAACAATAAGATCATTCCTTGGAAAGAGGTATGAAAGAAGCTACTACTCATCTAGATCATTAGATTCTCTTTTGTCTAGTCCATCAAACATATTTTTATCATCATTTTTGGTTATTGATTCTAGAGGTTTATAATTGACATGCAATGCATGATAGATGGCCAACCATGCCTTCCTGATGGGTGACAATATCTTGCCTACATGACACAAGGTTAGAAAGAGTATTGCAAAAAGTTATGTACAATAGAATCTCACTTTGATAGGACCAAACACACTTGTGTTTTTAGAAGGAATAATTATGAAATAAGGTGATACATGAGCAAAATTTACAATTTATATTTTTCTCCTCAGTGTGTGGGACTTCAAATAAATCCAATTTCTCCTATCTTCAATTAATTAAAATGATTCCAAAGTTGAAGGTCACCCCATATATTTGTCAATAAAGGTTTAGGTAGTGACTATGTGTTCTCAAGTTAAAGGTACACGATATAAGATTTTCCTATTCACATTTAAAGAAACAAATGAATATTTGTATATTTTAAGTGAAAGTTTAAAAAAGTGGGGAGACATTGATACCATTATTAATAATACTCTTAATTACAAGCTTGTGAATGTAGTATAAGTTGGCTTAAATTTGGGTCAACATTTCTCGAGATGCATTTCAAAATTTGGTGATAGCTTTGAGACTAAGGCTACACTTTTGCTACATACTTGGCAATGTATTTGAGCATTGAATGACAAGATATAATAGGTTGGAACTCAATTTACATGACAAATTGGAAGAATTGTTGGTTTGTGGATGTGAAACTCATCTTATCATCATTCTGATTGTAACCATAAATATTGTGTGACCACCATCATTTCTAGCCAAAGTAGATTCTATTTTTGAATCCAAAGGAGCTTTGTAATATGATAGACCATTAATGACCCTTTTCTATACAAGCATATTTATTTCTTACATTTTGTGAACATTATTGAAGATGATTTAGTGACTCTTTATATTCTAAAAAGGGGATAGAATTGAGGTTTTCTAGTGTGTCCAAAAGGCAAGGTTCATGAAGGATAGAGAGGTGCACCATTTGTTCCCTTTGGATATTTGAGTGTAGGTTTCATGTAGAAAAATACATGTCAATGTATTTCACAACACCATGAACTACTTCTAGATTGGTCAAATCTAAGCTTTCAATGTTAGGTGCTCCTTGTAACCAATGGAAGACATGAATATGGGTGGATGATCTATGTTACTATAATTTGTACCTATGATATTGGAGAGAAATGAGGATTAATGAGCACAATAAAATACTTAATGATGATGCAACTTAAATGAATATCAATATTACTCATCCCTACCAATATTCTTTTGAAAGTATTTTTTTTTCCAATATCTCTCCACAAAAGGTTGTGAATCTATTATGCATCTAGAGTGTAGTTAGATGTAAATTGAAAATTATGTTTTGATCCTCCACTAGTAGACATGTCTTAGATTGGATGTTGATATGATAGGCATGGAATTGTGCAAAACTAGTCATGTGATATCTATTGCATTTAGTTTCAAGAACAAAGTTTGATAATCATCATAGATGATCATATTGGATAGAGATCTCCTTTACACCTTATCCAATAGGAACTTTTCACATACCTTTGAGTTGAAGTTCACCAATTGCATTAGGATAAGGGGTACCATTCACCTTGCAATATTAAGTCTTGATTAATTATATTTACTTGTGTAGACAATAAATAATGTGTAGGATCTCCAAATATGTTGAAGGAAAAAATGGGAGTCCCATGTGTGGGTAGGGTCATTATTTATTTATTATTTATTCTCTAGGATGCTTGGGATATTATGTAAGGAGACATGAAATGGGAAGGTTACTTAAAAAGGTCAAATTGGGAGCTATTGCAAATCTCCAAAAGATAGGTGCTATGACAAATTTATTTAATGTACTCTTCGAGCACCTAGGATTTGGAAGTTGTTCAATTTGACCATTATGATAGAATTTCTAAAGCATCTATGATGTGTAAGAAGTTTTAAATATTTTCAAAATGTGTAAGGAAAGTTACTATTATAAGTTGATCTTAACTACAACTATAAATGCATTGGATTTTTTCTATAGCTCATGGTTTTGGGTCTTAGTTGTGGAAAACCATTTATGGTTTCTTGTTTCATATTTTCCTATATATTGGATACATGAGATAGTGGATTTATGTGGCCTTTTTTGGTGCACTTTTGTTGTTAGTTTATTGTCAAGTTGGATGGATAAGTAGATCTGGGTTTTTGCACTTCTTCTTTAAGGATTGATACAATCCTGGGTCTCTTAGGTGGTGCATATTTTTCCACAAAGGTTTCTCCATGTACATCTAGTGTTATCTACATTATTTTTTTGAGTTTGTTGAAATTTACGTACTTTTGCATTATTTCATTGTTCAAGTTTATTATCTTAATAACATTAAAAAACTACATTGTCAATATTCTTATTGTGTTTTTTACCCTATATTTTAACATTTAGTATAAAAGCTATGTATTGATTTCATAAGGGGGCACCTTTCATGTAGTATTGTGGGGTTTTTTTATGTCATAATGAGAGAATTTATTTAGTGGTTTCGTAGATTTGAGTGTGGTTAAATAAGCCATTTGTAAGCACATCTTGTTTTGATATTGATAAGTTTAATGGCTCTAGGTATGAGTTATGGAAAGTAAAAATGGAGAATCTCTTAAAGGAGAGAGATCAATAGAGAGCTATGATATTAGAATCTAAGCCAAACCATGTTTTAAATGAAGATTGGATAAAAATAGAGAAAAAGGAATGGGGAACCATATGGTCATGACTTGTAAATTATATTATGTTGAATATCTTAGAGGAGGCTATCACATTCAGTTTGTGGAAGAGAATCAAAGAATTATTTTAATCAAAGAGTTTGGTTAAGAAAACTTTATTTGAAAAGAAAATTGTATTCCTTAAAATTAAAGGAAGAAGACTCTATAGCCAAACATTTAAATACTTTTAATCTCATCTTGAATCATCCAGGTAGTATTTATGTTAAGCTAAAAGAGGAAGATAAGTGTATTTTGTTACTTTGCACTTTACCTAAATATTGGGAGAATCTAATCACCCCATGGAGTGGTTCTACTATAGATCCAAAAATGGATTTCATTCTTAATATTTTGCATCATGAGAGAATGAGTGAAATCCATGGATGAGGGTTCCAAGGATGTAAAAGGAAAAGGGTCATAGAAAATGGAGGATAAAGAGAGATATAAATCAAAATGATAGCATAAAACCCTTTGGAATATTATAGTTAAACTTTGGAATTGTGGGAAGCAAGACCATGTAAAAAAAGAATGTTGAAATTAGTTTTTAAAGGTGTTGTATCCCATTTTTGTAATTATCTATGTTATGAACCAAATTGCCCATTTCCTATTTTATGCATCTCCCTTGGCTCCATTTTGGGTACATGTTCTTCCTCTTGTGTCTATATAGGGTCCCCGAAGTCTATGAGTTTGAAGACATGCTCATTGTTTTAAGTGTTTGTTAGTCATCAACATTTTAGAGTTTCTTGTTTGGGCATGCTTTTCCATCTAATTTCAACCTTTCCCTAGTCCCTACTAGAATTTCATACTTCTTTAACCTATCATGCCTTCCATCCTTCCCTCATTCTTCCTTTGTATTTGTTAGACTGTTGGACTTGTCTTTACTGACATGCTTATTGTTTAACCCCAAATTCCCTAACCTGTGATATGAGTCTTGTGGTATCTTTGACCGTTGATCCTTGATATTCACACTAATTTTTTGTGTCCACAATGCCCCAACACATGTTGTATTATCATTAATGGTTGGTTTTGGAGCCATAAATTCTAAAAGAGGGACTTTTTTCTCACCCATAATCATTGTTTAAATTTATATTTGTGGATTTATATTGTGGCCAAGCCACTATTGTTGTGATGGATATAAAGGGGTGAACACATCCATTCAGGGGGCATCATCTACACTTAACCAAATTCCTTTAAGAAACTATTTCAAGCACTTGTTTTCAAGCATGTGGATCTAAAAAAACAAGTGCACATATATATAAGAGATTAAAGACAAAATCCCATTGATTTCAAAGTTCATATGACACCAACTCTTTGGCTGGGGGACAATCTCATTTAGTGGTCACACTAGAAATTCAATGTTAGCACATTAGTTGCATTGTATTAGTGTTGTTTGATGTTTTTCATGGGTATGCTCATGATTGTTTATTGCCATTGTATATAATAAGGAAATAATCAAGAGTTACATCTATTATTTGTTGGGTTACTATTTAGAATATAATGGTAATAATTTGATGTAAATAGTGATTAAATTTGAGTTTGATAAGATATGATTTGAATATTAAAACCTGATATTATTTGTCCCAAATACTTAAAATTTAAAAAGGCTTTAAAATTATTTTGAAGTTGGATTTGCATAATTATTTTAGATTGGGACATTAGAGTGGTATTAGAGCTAGTTTTCTTTCCAATTTATGAATCATGGGAGGATTTTCTAGGTATATAATGTATAGTGGAATGATCTCTTTAGGAGATAATAGTAATGAGAATAAAGGACCAATTAGAGAAGGAATCATGGGAGAGATTTCAAGAGGATTTTAATAGAGCTAACCTTGCAAGAATCTCTAAGTATTCAAGAAAAAAATGACAGGGAAAAAGGAAGAAGAATAGTTAAAATTGAAGACTTGTGAATCCATCAAGTGAGCTACAACCCTCGTATAGTTAGTGCCTCCTTCCAATCATGAGAAGAAGAAGATATCCCCTATTTTAAAAAGAGAATATATTTCTAGTAATGAGCTTAGAATAAAGAAACTTTGCTTCTTATGCAAAGAACCTTGGAATTGAGCCATAAATTCTAAGTTATATATGAATTGATGTCCAAAGTTGAATCAAAACTGGTGGTACAATGAGCTATAGAGTTTGAAGGTAAAGATCCTATTGGTGAATTCTCAAGTTAATTTATGATGGTGTAGATCATCACATCCCCAATAAAAAGCACACAGTATTGTGTTTGTAAAATATATTGGTTTATCCTTATATTCCCTAGAATTATAAAAGGTCAGTCCACTTAACTTTACTAAGGAGGAAAAAGGTAAGAATTTTAACCAATCCATGAGTACAATTTAAAATATGGAGGAGAAAATAACAACATATATACACTTGACATTATTTCTTTTCGATAATTTTATCATCAAAAAAAGTGTTATAAGCATGGTAGAAGAATTAAGACTACCACTTGCAATAAAAAGGCATATAGATCATTTTACTAAAATACAAACTTAGCTATGCACCAAGGAGTGGGATCCTAGTAACCAAGGAATTCCTACAACTCATTTCAATAGAGGATGTACAACACAATATTGTCATACTAGTTGTTGACAATAACAATCAAGAATATGTATCCATTGCTTAGGATTTACGATGAGTGTGTAATGGGGAAAATAAAATATTTTAGTAGTGGATGATCTCATTGAGTTTGACCAGGTTAGTTTTTATTTTCCTTCATGGAGATCTAATTTAATTAAAGAGAATGCATATGTATCTACCAATACAATAGTGCTTAATAAGAAATTGAAAGGTGGATGCAATGCAAGAAGAGGTTTTGAAGTTTGTGATGAAACTTGTATCATTGCTCCTAACAGATTTGGCATATGTTATACCTAAATAAATTGACCCCTTAGTGTCACCATGGATTAACATAGGGTGTGTAATTCATTTGATGATATGAGAACTAAAATAATTATGGGTGTAGCATGGTTGTGTCCTAGAAGTGAATTTCTACAAATTTATAAAAGGAGATAAGGTTTGCATTTGAAGGAAAAGTGATGTGGATAGGAAGAAGTACAATGATGGAGAATATGCACACTAACTCATTTAATGGACGATTATCAAATAGAAGACTCCATCAAGCCATGAAATTATTTGGTAGATAAACCTTTGATATTGAGGGATTAGTAGTGTAATTTTCTATGGGAGGGTGACAAAAATTTATGATCTAAAGTTGTCTTTGGGTGGATAACTCAAGTGGAGCATATGAGGAATCAATAGCATTAGAATTATATCAACTTAGCCAAGAGTAAAACAAGGATTGTAATCTTTCTAATGTTGCAAAAAGATCTATAAAACCACGTGAATGAAAAGAGGAAAATTATTGGTAACAACAAAGAGAGAGGTGCAAGTTCTAACTAAATTGGATAGAATGAAAAGGATAATTGAAGAGCTAATTCTAAGTAGTAGGAAATTCCACATGATAAATAAATTAAATGATGTCAAGAATAAATATATTCTCAATCTCACCAATTTGAAATTATTGAAAAATACCTTGGAAAGGATAAAATCATAATATTTACAACTTGTTAATGATTAGGATATGACCTTTAGGATTGCAGAGATGACCTTAAATGCATCTCAAATTAAAAGGAAAGGGTTTATGAGCTCACCTTTAAGTTTGAAGTAACCAAAGGCACCATAGAAAAGACTTGAAGAGCATTCATAGAGGTAGAAGAAAAGCTTGAGATAGTAACAAATACTGGGAAGAAAGAAGATGAAACACAAGCTAAATAAATTGAATAGGTGCTCAAAGAGCTTGATATGATCTAAGAGGGATTTGATTTAGAATAGCTACCACTAATAAAAAAATTATAAGTATAGGTTTGGTTTTATTATAGATAGTTAGGAAAGAAATTAAAAGTTAACGAACAAAGCAAATATAGGATGACACAATTGACTATGAATTTGAAAATGATGATTTCAGAGCAAAATTGCATGGATTTGGGCCAACATGGAGGCTGTTTTAAATAAGAAAGTGGAAATAATTTTTAATTTCCTAGTTTCCATTGGATTTCTAATAACCCCTTATTTAAAATGTGTGTAGGGACATCTTCTAGTTCATGTTTCTTAATATGTGATAACATTAGAATTGTGTAGAAAAAGCTAACTACATTCCCAAACATGGACTAATGATGGGGAACTATTGGAATTATTAAGGCTAGAATGGTATACAATGATTGATAACAACATATAAAGAAATATACATAATGAAACAAATATGCTAGAAGGTTGTTACATTTTGTATAAGAATAGAATCCTTATACTATGTGGGTCTAAGATGAAGAAAAAACCTTGGAAATACTACATAGCATGCCCATGGTATGATGCTCTAGATATTGCATAAACTATGGGAAAAGGGGAGAGAGATTCATGTGGAAGTGATTCGAGAAGGGTCTTGTCACACAAATTAGCAAGGACATCACTTACTCATAGAAAGGAGGAGAACAGGGCATTTCAATAAGCCTGTTGCAACCTCCATTTATTCCTCATCAAAATCTAGAATGTGTATTCATGGATTCCATCTAGAGTCTTTCCAAAGTGTATGGTAAAGATTACAATTATACTATTGCAAACAAGATAAACAAATATGAATACATTTTTATGACTTATTGTGTATTCTATGTGCATCATGTGGTAGACTTACTTTTCAAAGGATGATTAGGTTATTGTTGATATTATGTGTGCCCCACTAGCTATAACTGATCTAAGATACCTTATTAGGTTATTATGTTAATAGTGCTTCCATTTGGGGTTTCCTTTCCTTCCACCTTATTTGGTCACCTAAATTCCAAATTGACTAAGTCCCCAAGTGTTAAGGAATATGGTTGGAGGTTCCATAGGAACTAGGAACCTTTAGTTCCTAATTCCCATAGAACCCCTGACAAAGGTCTACAAAAAAGGACGCTTAATTATAGAGGAAAGTAGAAGACATCAATGGGTTTAAGGGACTAGGAACCAATGGATACTAGTACCCAAGGACCTTCGATGAAGAAGAATAAGCAAACAACAAAGGAAGGAGACATTGGTGACTAAGGTGAAGTGAACACAAGTAAAGGTCAAGGATGACTATAGCAAACATGTCGAGGATAACACCAAAGCACCAATTTTTCACCTACACCTCATCTACATGCAAGTTGGTAAGGGAATTTCAATACTGAACAAGAATAATTTAAGGAAGAACAACAACCACCCATGCTTATTTTATTACAGTCCATTTTTTCCAATGCCCATTCCTTGGATTCATTTTTCAATGGATTGTATGGGCTCCTTACAAGATTATTCAATGCTAAGGACACATGCCTATAGTTTATGATATTCTTGATCATCATTTTTCTTCCATGATGGAGCATATAGTTTGTTGAGCCTCAATTCTTATGGGTCTTTTTCCTAGATTTTCTTCTCAAGAGATCTACATCTTTGTAACTCTTCTTTTGCAAACAAGCTCCATACCTCTAAATGAATAAATATTGTTTCTTTCAACTCTTCTCACTTCTTGAAATTTTTTGTAAAGGTTATTCACCTTTGTATTTGAATGATTATTCATTATCTTCCATGTTTGTATGTTACGTTAAACATGTTTGTAGGAGCTAATTGTGGATACTCCTTTTCCATTTTAGTACTTGTCAAGCCCTCAACTCCATACACACCTATAATAGATATTTGTGTGGGTTATCTTAGAAATTTATTCACTTTTCTTTGTTTTACTGGGAAAGAAGATACTGCTAATCTAGGTGCTTCAACAATATTTCCTTTTTATGCATTCCTTCTTCCCATTTTCCTTGAAAGATCCATAGGATAGGATTGTTGTAGGGATATCTAGTGTTGGGTTGAATCAAAAATTTCATCTAGGTTAGAGAGGGAACCGACCCTTTATCTAGAGGTTTGATCTCATCTACAAGGTCTCACACCTTGATATAATAATAATGATAATTCCCCTTTAATATTTTATGATTTAGAACTCTAATATTCAACTCCACTTTTTAATTTTTTTTACAATTCCTTGTGAAATGAGAGAAGATAGAGATACATGTTTTCTATTCTTGTATTAACAAGGCATGTAATGTGTTTTAAGTACCAACTATTATATCAATCACTACCAAGTTTTTAGAGAAATGAATTTACTTGAGAGTTTTAAAAATCTTTCTTAAAGGAGGTTCAACGATTACATCAGTAGAAAACTATATGTATGTTAATATGTTAGAGAGTATGTGTTTGTGCATGGTTATGTATGGATTCCAGGTTTAACAAATTCTGGTTGTGTGTGGCTAAATAATGGATTGAAATAAACTTAGACAAATCTAGATTTTTTCCTCAAGAAAATTAAGTATAATTTGATTTTGAAATACTTGCATACAAATTTAAAACATAAACCAATGCAAATGAAAATATATATAGTTTTTTATTTTTTCAAATAGAAACTAGGGTTTATATATTTTTCTCAACATTCAAAAAAAATATATACACATAAATTATAAAATAAAGAAAAAAATGAAATACCAAATACCAAGTAACTAAAAAGTGAGAAAAAGGGAAAAAATCCTTACCTTAGGGATTCCTAGCATGTCGTGAAACTTGTTCTCTCATCTGGGATCTTGTCCTCGCTTCCAATGTCGTAGGAGAAAAATGAGGTTGCAAACCTTTTCAAAAAAAAAAAAGTTTCTACAAAACAAGATCTTGCTTATTACAAATTAGGACCTCATTTCGTAGCAATCGAGATCCCATTTTGTATAAATTGAGATCCTATTTCTTAAATCTAGGTTTAGGACATCAAAATAGGATCATGATTTTAAAAAAATGGGATCCCATTTTAATTTTAAGCTCAAGACCCTGAAGCCAAATGGGATCTCAATTCGTTTTTCCCAATTTTAGGATTTTTTCTGAGGCCAAAACTTCCACTAGAAGTGGACTCAACTTCGTGCTTTCACCTCTCACATTGATTACAAAATAATCAATTAGTAAGGGCTAAATATTGAGAAAATTTCACTCATAGGTTCTTTTAGTTTTTTAGCTACAAAGAATTAAAAAACAAATACACCACTTGTATGAACACTGGTAAGAAACATTGAAACATATAATCAATCCCTTTTCAAGTATGTCACCTCAATCTACATTCCAATTGTCATTTTTTACCATAAGGGTGGAACCATTAGAAGTATCGTGCATAGTAGGTGTCTTGATCAATAGAAGTTGTGTTACATTACCACATGTATATCATCTTTCTTTCAATTCAATCCCTTGACTCATTAAGTTGTGATCATAATGACTGACCCACATTGATTATTGAAGGGTCTATGACCAAGGGAAAATGGGGAGAGCATATGTAATGACCCCATATTTTTCACCACTTAGATACAAAGTAATGATAAAGAAACATGTTTCTTTAATTGAACCTTAGTGAAAAAATGAAATACTTGTGGTCCTTTGCTGAATATATTGATGGAACTCACAACCCTTTTTTGTTTAAAAACACAGAGTTGCACTCCATTTTCTCTTCAATTAGCCTTCTAATCTACACCTTGATATTGTGGCCCCTAGATAAAATCTTACAAACATGTGTCTATTAAAAAACTTTATACAACCATACCACACTTGGCATTTAGGACTATGTTAGGAAAAGTGCTCATAAATACCTTAAAAAATAAATTTAAACTAAAATTCACTAAACATGTAGATAATTCCTTATTATTCTTTTAAGGAGAATATAAAATAAATCAAATAAAAAACATTTTTTTGACATGCAAACAACACTTGAAAAAGAAAGAATGAGACAAGAATAATAGAATCAACCACAAGAAGAAAAGAGACATAAATATGCCCTTTGAAAACCATTTTGAGAAAAATCTAGCTTCCAAAGCACCATATAAATCGATGTATTACCTAATAAATCATGGTTACAATACATTCATAGAGCTTCTCCATACAATATTTCAAAGAGACCACCGTTGCTACTCCTCTTGTGGAAAATTAACATCATAACCTTGTGAAATATATTTTATATGTTTTTTATCAAATGTATCCAATATTTCTCCTTAAGGAGGCCTAGAAAATCACAAGAAACCAATACCATGGACCCAACCAAGGTCCCAAAATACCATAGTATGAGATTTCATGATCATCACATATATGGAGTCATCTTAGAATATAAATAACTCTTACATAAGTATCTTTGAATTCCACCACTCAATTTGGAATATGTAACTCCCAAGTACTCCCTCATGAAGCACTAATTACATATTGCACCCACTAATAATGAAAATTTCTCTAACAAGTCTGCTCTGTAACCCTATCATCAATGCCTCCTTACAATAATATTTCAAAGTCCCAAAAGAATAATTAAATGTATGTCCACCCTCAATTAGGAATCACATATTCGCACTCCATGATAATTGGAGATGCATACATAATTAAATTTCTATAACAATTGTACCTTAGGATATACAAGGTGAATACACATCTTATCCTAACACATGGAAATCCTCCATTAGCTTATACAATATGAACGCACATGAGTCATGCATGCATTCTCTTTTTGGCCAATGAGGTCATGACATATTAGGCCAAACATGTATTGAATGTGGCCACCAAGTCTATTAAAGAGTCCACGGATTGAGTTATCCATGGAAATATTCTCAAGATCAATTGAAAAATGAGAATAAAAATGTGGTACCAAGCTATATTATACACTTCACTAAAATTCCATAACATAAAGAAAGTGGGCCTACCACATAGTAATTGTAGTGTAGAAAATTGTACTCCCTTCTTAGAGATAGTACAATTTCACACATAGTTTGGACCTATTTTAGTACCCTTGCATTCATGTCCCTTAGATCATCATTAATAGGACCCTAAGACCCCTTTATTATGCATCCCAAGGTTTATTTCAACTGAAGTCCCAACAGATTCAACAAATACATTTAATTTTCTAGCACCCAACATTTTCTCAGCCCAAAAGACTAGGGTGGGAATTATATGCCACCTTGAGCATATGAATCCCTCTAGGTGGGACCCATACACCACCTTGGGCATATGAATCCCTCTAGGTGGGACCCATACACCACCTTGGGCATATGAGTCCTGTTTGGCCCCTTTTTAGGGTTTGAGCGGGAAATTAAGGTTTTCAATTCTTTTTTTCGGAAAATGTCAGCATTTGGGATCTAATAAATGGTAAATTAGATAGGATGCCAATAAAACTAAGGTTTTGAATCATTATTTCACTTAGAATTTTCAAGCAAGAGAGTCTCACCTAGGTTTAGTGCTTTCAAGAGAGATTTTCAAGCATCCAAGAGCAAGGAGTAAGCAAAGTTGAAGTCTTGGAGCACCATTATAGTGTTTTTGAAAGTCTTCAAGCTCACTTTCATTTCAAGATCAAGCATTTTCAAGGACTGGTGATGGATGCTTATGGAGGATCATGATGGATTCTAGGTTGGGGAGATGCAACTAGCCATTGAACTAAGCGTAATGACTTGTTTCCTAAGTGATTCCATCTTCCATTATCATTGTACTTTCTACCTAAAGGAGGGTACATGCATTCTTATGGCTTATTAGGGTGATTGAAGATCTCCCAAAGTGAGTCATCATCATTTCCATGTTTCATTTATGCATCCTATTCTAGCACATTAGAGTAGGGTTTATTGCACTTTAGATCTCTTAATCTTAGACACACCTAAGATTAGGACTTTCACACACATTTCCTTTCAAGATCTATTTTTTTCTATCAATGTTTAGTTACCAAACTAGGGGTTTGACCGAGACAAACCCCCCATAAGAAAATCAACACAACATTTTGTTTTGCAGATTCCTAACAAGTTCAGATACGAAAGCGAAGTTTGAGAGGCATAGGAAGGAAGTGCAGAGATAGGAGAATAGTTTCAAATCCTACTTTTAAAAAAAGACAAAATGAGACTAAATCACCACCTTGGGCATATGAGTCCTGATATACCACTTTTACTAGTTTTTTGTAGATCTTGGTTTGTCACTGGAAGATTGCAACTCCTACCTAAAAACCCTAAACTAGGACTCAATCACCCAATCTGGCGTATGAGTCCCAGTACAATTCAAAAACTACAAATTTTAGGGTTTTCAGATCTTGTTTAATCATCTTCGATCCTCCAGGTACTTTTTTGTATCTTTTTGTTTAGTGATTTGATTTCATATTCTAAGTTTCTAGGGTTTAGTGTATTCATGTTTGCATTTCTCCATAGAAGCTTCATTTAATGGTGAACCCCTCCATTTAATCACACCTAAGGAAACCTCCCTAGTTCTCCTTCCCTCAATTGAGTCACTTGATTGAGGGATCTTGGTTTCCTAATGAAGTGAAGTGTGAAATAGGTCCCCTAATTGTTCCATCTCCTAAAAGGTGGAACATCCTATTTCCCATCATTTTAATAATGATAAGTCATAACATGTCCATAGAATCCATGTAGCATATCCATGTATATGTCCCACTATGATAGATTGAGGCCTATAAAATGATGTCATATAGCCATGAAGATTTTGATACTAACATAATCAAAACTTGAAACTACCACACAATTTTGATAAAGATAAAATACTAAAATGCTTTACTCTTATTGGTACATGTTGGATTGGCCTTGCCACATCACACTACTTGGACAACTCATTCCTAGTAACATAGGCCATCTTAGACCATCAAGCAACAACATTATTACTAACCATACCACCTTTAATGACCATGTAGTTAGTACCTAATTATTACACAAACATATAAATATCACTAAATTTGCATGCAAACACCTATTGCAAGTCACAACGCAAATAGAAATAACGTGTAAGAACAAAGGTTAAGGACTTCAAAATTTTAAAATAGGCCACCATAACTTCATTCTTGAAGCTTGGAAAAATATCAATAATTGAAATTCAGAAAGAATTAATTAGTTTATAAATGGAGACAAATGACAAATATTAATAAATGTATTATATGGTGCCCAACTTAAAATATTTGGGATTGGTTATGAATATGAAGTACACCAAAGAAATATAAGAGCCATAATTATCCTATCTTAGATTGTGTATCAATAATCAATCTATTGGTACTCAAAATTGTATCTTGCAACCTTGGGGAACACACTTTCAATCTAAACATAAGGAAGAATGGTCAATTTAGATTAAAAGATCAAAACTGATAATCAAGCTACTGTCAATTTTGGACCAACTGATAAGAGCAAGAAACTCTTGTACACTTTTAGCTTTGTATGCCCAAGGAGGGTATTTCTAGAGATATCGATAGGATAATTAAAGAGAATTAACATAATAAACTAGGTCACACAAATTATCCACACCTTTTTGTGTAAGAATGTCCCAATTATTTGTCACTAAATACCCCTTACACTCACTTACTAGTCTTGTATACCTAAAGATCTCTTTTATAGCATATTGACAATAGGTTACATTTGCAACTAAATAAGAAAAAAAATCATATCCCCTTATATAAATCCCTTTTTCTTCTCAAATGTCATGTGCAACTTGGATACCCAACAAGCATAACTCTTTAAAGATATGTTACATAAAAAGATCTAAAAAGGTTTGGAAGACATTCAAATCATTAAATGATATAGATTGGCTAATTGTGTTTGTTGAATCCCAATAATAACATGTATAAATTATCTTTAAGTTTAAGGTTATTAATGTGTTTGATTAAAAGATTTTTAATCTTACTACTATCTTTTTCTTATGTATTTATTTTTTAGTAATTTTTCAATTATTCCTTATTCTCAAAGTTTAATCCAAACTTTGATTTACACTATTATTATCAAAACATTTACACCCATTCTTACATCAATTTTGATGTTGAATACTTTTTCCTCTCCTTTTACTTTCAATATAAGTTAAATTAAGTTTAAATTTAGGCTTCCTTATGGACTATTGATGGAACTTTTAGAAAATGGTCTCCATTTGGGAGGCTTCAAGATTGGATATACGTGCTTGTATGATTTTATGATCTATTTCAAGTACCAACAAAATTATCATGGTTGAGTAGTTGAGAGTTATGTGCATGAATACTTTCAAGTGAAATAATATGGGTCAACAATCCATCAAGTCCTATGAACATTTTCAAGTGAAAGATGTTGTGGATCCTACTTAGCCCTTTGGCATTAAGGATGATGAGGGTCAAAAGTGTGTTTATTCTTTATTTTGTCACTTCCATCAATATTTTCTTCTTGAAAGGCTAGTTCTATTCACTGTCTTCTCATGGTTTTGGTTGCCCTAAGATTGGGAGGTGGATTGTTTAGTTATTTTCAAAATATTAGTGGTGCTTGTTGTCTTTTGGTACCTTGCAATTCATGTCTTGGTAGTTATTTTAGTGTTTTGATTGATATTTTTGGCAAGTTGGGGTGTAGTTGTGTTGGCATATGTTCAATTTGTGGCTCTTTTAAAGTCCACCATTGTTGGGAAACTATGTTGTGGAAATTTAGAGCTTTCTAATTATAGATTAATATTATCCTCATAATTTATTTTCCTCAAGTAGCGTTGTTTGTGGAACTCTAATATGCTCAAAAGATGTATGAAGGAATATTGTAGATGATTTAGAGAAATTGTGAGTGATTGTTGTACTTGTCATTCATTTGTTTGCTTAGTTTATATTCTTAGAAAAATGTTATTGAGGCTTTTATTAGCTTTTTGGATTTGACTCCCATTTTTACATTGTTATCTTTGTGGGTTTCAACATTAGAATTTTGCTTGTGAACTTGTGGACAAAGGTGTTTCTTGTAGGAACTTTGATGAAGAAGAGCCTCGTGTAAACTAATTTGGACAATGATAATTATGTTAATAAAAAAGTATTTTCAAAGTTAGTGTTCTATTATAGAATTTGATTATTTATAAGTAGAGTAACTTCAAATATTATCTAGTTCAACAATTAAAAGTCAATGTTGACCAATGAAAATAGACAAATATTTATTACTTTTTGATGTGGATAACTTAATAATATTTGAATAGAATGATTGCTTAAATATAAGATTTAACTATTTCCTAAATTAATATTTACTTATTTCAAAATATCTTATTTTATATTGTTATAATCTGAATAGAAGTTTTATTAATGATTTTTTTTTATTTGATTGAAGATGGTGTCTCTCTCTTTTTTACAATATTTTGTTATATCCTTGTAGCCTATTGTCTTATTATTAAAACTTTCTTCAATTTTTAAAATTGATTTGAAGTTCTTCTTTTCTTAAGAGACAAGATGACATCCAAAAAGTGAATTGATTGAAAATATCAATTTCAATTTATAGGAAAAGAATAAAGAATTGCAATGTTGAAGGAGCGGCATAAAAGCCTCACTCTTTTAACAGGTTTTGACTGACAGAATCCCATCCGTGCTACCTATTTATGGGAATGCCAAGTACTCACAACTTGAGCACGAGAGAGTATTTTAACAGAAAATCGGTAGAGCTATTCACTCAGGGAGGTCAAGGGATTGATTTCCCTCCCAATAAACTTTGACAGAGGCTGCTACTATAACTAAACTTAGGCAGCCTCAAGGAAGACAAGCCGAGCTCACCAGTATTCGCTAATGAGATAGACAACAGGCCTGCCCTATTTCTACTCTAGCAAAATAAAATCAATATCCTCAAATGAAGGAAAGTTCTCCAGATATGAAGACTGGCCGCTCTCAACATCTTCAAGAAGTGAATCTAAGAGGATCCAATTCTATTCCTCTATACTTTGTTCGCTATCTACACACGACTATGATTCCGAACTAGAAAATGCGGTGCTATAGTCCAGCGGCTTCCGAAATTCTTGTAAGGAAAACTTGGCTGCAACAGATTGAATCTGAGCGGGAGATAGCGAAGAGGCTGACAGAATTTTTGGCAGAGAGGCGGGGAAATTGAACTCAACGTTCCATCCTCTGAGGCAATAAACTGCACAGTCGTAAGCACAAGCGGCCTGCTAAGGGGTGTCATAAGACCCCAGCCAAATTCTAGCTCAGGAATTGGGCATTCTCACTTTAGACACCCATTTCCCCCATTTTCTCATCCGCGCTCCCTTGAATTGTGGTTGCGCCTTCTCTATGCTGTTTTGGGGTTTCTACTTTGCCAAGGATTTAACCATGTTCTGTAGCAGGAAAAGCCAGGAATCAAACTCTGGAGGAAGCTTGTAAAGGGAAGCCTTACTATTCTAGAGTAATGTAGTTACAGAGGCAGTTACTTGTTAAGATTCAAACTTCTGATGAGCTCAAGTGAGATTTGTGTTAATGAATGAGGATGAAAAATGGGAATATATAGACAAATCTCATCTGGAGTACACCGCGTGGTATGAGCAACAAATCAGATTGTTACATGTGGAAAACTTCTACGCGTTGAGAAACACAAAAACTATGAAATTAGGATTGGGCACATGTAAATGATTGGTAGGCTACAGCGGCAGATAAGATAGAAATATGCATTGGCAGCATTTCTATGAATAAAATATCTTATACCTAGTGGAAAACATTTTTATGAGTTTCTATACAAAATATCTCACACTTTGAATAGGGTGCAATAAACAATTTATTTTTTATTTCTTTAAAAAATATGACAGTTAAAATAAAATATTTAAATTATTTTAAAAGTTATCTTAAATTTGGAGGACATATAAATTTAAACTAGCAATTGCACCTTGGTGTGCAATGGGTACGCGGAAGAAGGTAAATGTGGGAAAATTTTGGGTTTTTTTTTTTGGCATATATTTGTGTAGTACATGAGGTTAATTAGTAGGAAGGTCTAAATGGAGAAGTGACAAGTTCAAATATACTATGCATCCACATACAGGGATCCAAGCATGATTAAAATAAAACCTTACCCCACCTAGATGTTTGAGAGAAGAACATATGTCGTAGCATTTTTAGAATTGAAATAAAAAAAACATTGTTGCTGTAAATACTCCTAAGCCTATGTTAATATGGGATCTACACGCCCCCAAAGGCACGTCCGCATAACACATCCACACAACCACCACAGGTTTAACAGGCATCTTAGTGATAAAGGTTAGAATGTCTTCAAGATACTCAGCCCTGGGAAAATGGTCAACCATGCAAACATAATGATCCACTGTAGGTTTAATGCAATAAGGGCTACTCATATGGTTAAAGTACGTACAACCCTCATCCACTAAACTTACATGGCTGCATGCATATAGAACAAAAGCAAAGCTTACAATGTTAGGATATGTTCCAGAATGCTTCATTAATTCAAAGTTTTTGAGAGCATCCTTGCAAAATCTATGTTGTGCATATCCTGCAATCATTGCATTCCATAGGATGACATCTCTTTGGGGCATTTTTTCAAATAGTTCATGTGCCCTTTCTATGCTTCCACATTTTTCATACATGTCCACCTAGGTAGTTGCAACTACAACATCTGATAAAATTCCTCTATTATTTATGCTTTGATGGATGTCCATATCCTATTCCAATGCTCCTATTTTGGCACAGGAAAGAAGAATGCTAGCAAAAGTTGTGGAGTCTGGCTTTACACCTGTCAATTGCATTTGCTTGAAAGTTTCTAAAGCTTTTAAAAAATTCCATTTTGTGCATATCCTGCAATCATTGCCATGAAATAACCTCTCTTTGAGACATTATGTCAAACAATTCACGTGCCTTTTCTATGCTTCCACATTTTGCATACATGTCTGTCAAAGCATTTCCAATCACAATATATGAATAAAATCCTGCTTCCATGATGCTTGGATGGATGTCTATACCCTGTTTCAAAGCTCCCATTTTGGCACAGGCAGGGACGATATTAGCAAAGTTTGTGGAATTTGACTTTTCACCTGCCAATTGCATTTGCTCGAAAGTTTCTAAAGCCATTTCAACAAATCCATTGTGTACATATCCATTTTCAACAAATAGTATTTCAGCTGAACCTGGAGCCGTTGGACCAAAATTGTTTACATGCAACACATTATAATCATTTCAGATGATTTTCAAATGCCTAAATTCTAATGAGAAGCAATGCTGTTCAAATAATTAGACTATTATTTATTCACCAATCTGCATTTGAAATATGTTAAACCTCTGTTTCCTGCCAAAAAAACATTAGTTTTTAGTCTATTCTAGACAAAATTGTTAGTTGTTTGTATAACCAAGGAGCAGAGCATGCAACAAGTGTTTAGGTTGTATTGAGTCATGCCTTGCCCATGCTTCCACATTTTGCATACATGTCTAGCAGGGCAGTTGCAACTACAACATCTAAAAAAATTCCTTTATCCTTTATGCTTTGATGGATGTCCATACCCTGTTCCAAAGCCCCCATTTTGTATAGGCAGGGAGAATGGTAGCAAAGGTTGTGGAGTTTGAACCTGATGCCTTCTAGCATGGAGAATCCAAGTAATCTAGGGTTGATCTTTGTAGAGATTGTGGATGGAAGGGGTGGATTTGCAAAGGTAGAAGTTGAAGCAATTGGTCATCTATTGATGGCCTCTAGAATTGTTATTGCTGCAAGCCCTACATTTTATAAGGCCTATCAACCAGTCTTGAAAGCTTTACAAGATAAGGATCTTGAGAAATTTCCCTTTGTAGATGAGCTTGTCTATGCATGTTGGCCAAGCTGCCCTCCAGAATATCTTACTCCCTCGATGACCCTGGACTGGAGTTGTGTGTTTGACAAGAAAGGTACAATCTTCTCTGATGAAATCTCGTCTGATGAAAACTCCTTTGATGAAAGCTTAAATGATATTTTGAAATTCCCAAGTCTTTCTACCTTCGAGAGAGCACCGCTCTCTGAACTGGACAATTTGCTCAAGAGTGGGTATAGAATGAGCCTTGATGAGAGCCAAACCGACGCACTTAAGCTCACCTTAAGCAACCAATTAGTTTTGAATCAAGGCCCCCGTGGCACAGGTATGCGCATAAACACCACCACTTGAATGTAATTTTTCTCAAGGCCATTTTCTTTAAAATATGAATATCTCACAAAAATAAATTAATTAACTTTTTCCGTGACAACAAGTTTTGCACGAATTCATCTTAAGTTTTATTGTTGACTTGTTTTGAGAACAGGAAAAACATACATTGGAGTAAAACTGGTGCGACTTCTTTTAACCACAGATACTTTACCCATTGAACCGATACTTGTTTTCACTTATAAGAATCATGGTTTGGATAATTTTTTGGTTGGTTGCTTGCCATTTTGCAAGAATTTGGTGAGGGTAGGAAGGAGAAGTACTGAACCTTTGCTTCAGGAATACAATTTGAATGAGAAGGTTAGTTGGGTGGATGAATTTTCATTTGAAAGGACGGCTTGCAAGCATTTGTTGTATGGCATTCAATACAAGATGGAGAGGGCTCTTCAAAGCTTAATAGAGATTAATGTTTTTGATTCAGAAACACTAATCACTCACATGCCAGATAGACAAACAAGGCTATTGCTCTCTAAATCACAGTCTGGTAAACACCTCCTTGAAAATTTTCTTGAGGAAACCCCACTTGGGGAATTGATTAGAGGAAAAATTGGTGAAAGCAAGGAAGCAAGAAGACTTGCTACCTCGTTATATAATGCAATCTCAAAACAAATTCGTGAGTGGAGGCCGCCCACGTTCACCTCATGATTGGAAGCATAGTGAAGTCACTGCAAGCCCTATAACACCTCATCAGACCGAGAAAATCCATGTTAGGCCAAGTTTATCTGCGTTTCCCTTGCGAGATTTTGAAAAACTTCAAGGAAATCCAGCACCTGAGAATCAAAAGGCTTGAGAACAAACCCAAGCCCTAACCCTAACACCATCGCCTCTGCTTCAGATGATAAATGCGAGGGTAAAAAAAAATGCTAAGTTTAGTGTGTTTGTAGGCTAACACGACAAATGTCTGCAGCATTTAAAAGATCAACGGTTGTAATTGAGGGAATTGTCAACCATGCCGGCTCCCTCCATTTGAACCCTTGAAGGAGAAAATGAGCTTAGAAAGTTCATATAGGGACACGCCTTCGACGTAAATATTTTTTTGAGAGAGATTTTATATCAAAAGTCATTATCAAGAAGTCATTTGAGATAACTTAAAGATGCTTTTGATGACATTCACTAAAGGAGCTCAAATAACTTTCTATTGCAAAATCTTTTTTAAAATGACATTATATATCATTTATAAATTAAAAATAAAAGATTATTCTATTTTTAAATTGAAAGACAAATCAAGTTTGTGTTATAAAGAAGCTTTGAAAGCAAGAACTATCACATAACCATAGGAAAGGACAATATACATTGGAAATATGCAAATCAGATAAGAAACATATGTATGACAAAAACAACATTTCAAAAAGCCAAACTAAGAGTACTGCTAATAATTGTACCCATAGTTTTTAGAAAATAAAATAGAAATTATTATTTAAAGGAATGTTTTGTTTTAAAAAATGTAGAAATTACTAAAGGAAT
The DNA here is from genome assembly GCA_007258455.2 of Sequoia sempervirens. Lineage (NCBI taxonomy): Eukaryota > Viridiplantae > Streptophyta > Pinopsida > Cupressales > Cupressaceae > Sequoia > Sequoia sempervirens. The sequence goes on from VDFB02193867.1 coordinate 288,131,627, forward strand.
ATTTTGTTTTTAGAAAAAAATGTAGAAATTACCAAAGGAATATTTTGTTTTTACTAATAAGATGAGAGTTCTACATTTGGAGAGAGACATATAAGGTCCACAAGAGTATGATATCAATACTATTACAAAATACATCTTGTTAAAGATCACCCAATTTTTTTTAATACAAGAAATTATCTTTGTACATTATATAATGAGAGGAAGCAATTAGATTTCTAGGAATATTTTATAGACATGTTTTGGAGATGTTCACACCCCTTGCTTCTATAGGATTATAGACACAATTTTTTCCATATTTACATTTATTTGGAATGAGAATACAAGATATATTCATAGATCTAACAATCTTGGAACTATTGGCATCATTGTGAATGTGAGACTTTGACAATCTATGTTTCCAATGTTGATTGTTGTTCTATTGATTGTTCAACCTTGTCCTTTATGGTTTGTCAATGCCAAAGCCATCTTTAAGGGGATTGTGGATCCTTTGTGTTCCATGTAGGTCCAATGTAACACTACAATGATGGGCAAGGTCGTTGATGTCACAACTTGCATCATTTAATTAGTTCTTTTATCGAACCGGGTGTCTCAGACCAATATGCGATAAGGAGAGTTGTCACATATTCTTTTGGGGGGGTTTTCACTGTAAACAACAACTTCAAGTATCATTTTTCCTACTTCTGGAGCTTTCAGGAGCTCTCATGAGCTCTTCAGGAGCTAAACTGTAGCGACTGATTCCTAAGATTTAAATCTATTTTATCTTCTACTTTAAAACCCTGTTGACTGAATTCTGACTTTATTGACTTCGATTTAGACCAATTCATGGAGACAATTAATGATTACTTTAATTCATAATCTAAAACACATAATTCAAATTAATTCTATTTTGCTTCAAAAGAAATCCACAACTTAATTGCTGGAATTTAAACACTAATTTAAGAGCATAAATGAATTGTAGGAAAATGACAATTATTCTAGAAAGCATTGAGAACTAATCTCCATGAACACATTTTAAACAGACTTCAACTCCATCTTTCCATAAATTCCTAACATTGCTTTAATGAAACTCAACAAACAAACATCAAGTTTAACCGATTTGAACAACATCTAAATCTAATTTATCTAAGAAACCTATTAACGATTCTAATGATTCAATTCAACATTTCTAATAAATAAATCTAACCATGAACTAACAATTCGATCTTAACCATAATAAACTGAAACTTTCGAAATGTAACTGTAAACAGAAGTAATTATCCGATTTTTACATTTACCAAGGTAGAAGATGATTTCAACGATTAAACAATTCAAAATTAGTTTCTACTACAAATTTAATATTAATGAATCAAAAAATAACAACACTTTAACAAAAATACCATAAGATCGTTCCAAAGGTTGAGCGGGCCCTACTCTTCCTCAGGTAAGATCCTTTAACACAGTGAATTGATTAACGTCTTGCTTCCCTTCTCATTGATCAAGAGTAGAATGCAGAACAAAGTATTGCTTGTGATTACAGAAATTTTGATTGCAAATTATCTAACTCCTAAGTAAGACCGAAACATGGATATTTATAAAATATCCTTATTAGCTTCTAACATGGCGTTAACTGCCAAAACTTAAGGCGACCAACTACAAATTACAAAATTAAACTAAAAATAGAGCTGAAGTGGACTAAGGAGGACTATGCCAAAACTATGCTAGATTGGTGTTAGAAGTAAAAGTTCCTCAACTGACTATAAAGAAGTCAGTTCAGACTTTGAGTGACTCATCATCCAGCAGGGACCATCAATGGCGTAGTCATTCCTCATGATTAAATAGAGAGTTTAACCATCTCATCAACCTTTAAGATACCTGGTTAAAAACCCTTAAGAAAAGGACAACAATCATGGTAATAAAGATTAATGCAGCATAATTATCTCATCCAAAGTCATCATAAAGCAACACATTTAACATAAGCTATTACTTCCAAAATATTCGCTAATTTAGTTAAACATAAAGTAAAATAAGAAAATATGTTAATCTATTGTCTACCGCCAGTTATGTCAATTAACAATAACAACAAGTCTTTTTAAACATAAAAAACCTTAAATAAAAGTATTTTATATCTCCCATCATACAACTTCACAACAACAAAGAGTGGTAGATTAGGTAGCCTACTCTCATTTTTGTAAACTATCAAAATGACTTCACAAAGTGTACCATTCACAAGTCCAATTGAAAATCATAAGTTTGCATTTAAAATAACTTGTCGGCTAACACACAATTGCATCTTTGTCTCTAGTTGTTCATCATTTGAATTTGAAATTGTCATGCCCCTTATTTGATCAATGTACTAATAATGCAATTAGTGTGGTAATTGATTTTAGCATTTATTTATGCATTGCAAATTAGTCATTTATTGTAAATAAATATTGATGAATGAATGTATCTTGTTCATTTGTAAAAAGGTAGGTATTAATGCATTATATGAGTCACCAATTATCAATATAGCCTTGACATTCTTGAAATTTGTAAGGAGGATGTGAAATATGATCTAAGAAAGTTCATCCTCATATTGTTGAAAAAATTGTCCAAGATGGCCACTATTTGGAAGCTACTCCAAAGTGTTGTCCATATTATAACCCAACATATGTTGAAATGTCCCATACAAGTTACAATTATACTAGGTTTCCAACAAGTACAACATAACAACCACCAAGTAGACTTTGATTGTGATATGTGAATACCTCACACAACCTACTATCAATGTATTCTAAAAACCTTTAGAAAATGAAGCTCATTTCATTAATTTAAATGCAACAAATAAAATATATGATTTCTTGAAAAGTTGATAAAGGTTGACCTTAAAGAGGTTTCATGATTTTTATTGGTATATGAAGTGTTGCATGAATGGTTGATGCATTTGTAATGGTGTGAATTTTCACCCCTTACAAATTCCCCATTTTCATACCCTTCACCTTAGAAAATGTAATTTCGATGATGCAATCCCGATGCCCGCCACCTTTTCTTGTCCACTCGACAGCCTATTTATGTGTTGGTGGAGGAATTTTGTAAGGGATGTGCGTGCACTACATGGACATCCATGCGTCGCACTGTTGTCCTGACACGATTCTTGTCTTTGGAATCTACATATAGGCATTACATTTCTCCATTGGGCGCAAACCGTAATGCCTCCCGCTCCCCTGACCGATGCAAAATGGCTCTTTTTCCTCCTCGTTTCCATTCAAATTGTCTAATTCTCCATTCCACTCAACTTCTTCACCATTCTTACACACTTGAATGAATTCTAGATTCTTTTTGATCAACTTTCACACTTTCAAGCTTCACCTCCACCTTCATTGTACATGAAAACTACTAGTTTCTTGGCTCCTCCACTCCATTCGTTGTGACTACGTTGTTGGAGAATTTGCAGGCTCACTCCTTCCACTACTTTCTTTGAGAGCATGTAGTTGTGAAGGTGATATCTCCCATTGTCACTTGCTTTTGCATCATCATACTTATGTAGTAGCATAGTGTTGTTTGTGTTATTGCTTGGTACTTCCATTTCCATACACTTTCTTTATCATTTTCTACATCATTTCTATCTAGTTGTTCATGGAGGTGGAAACACCAAAGCAAGGGACTAACTAAGGCAGTCCTCTAAAAAATAGCCCAAACATTTTCCTTGGTCTTGTGTGTGTAGGTGCTTCTTGGTTGGATTTATTTGAAGGATCAAGTTGCAAGGAGTTCAATATCACTTTCTCATTTCCTTTATCAATTTGAGTATAGTTAGTTAAAGTATTCTTCTTGTTGTATTGTATTTTTGTACCTTTTTTGTTATTTCATCATAGCATAAAACATTTACTAGTGAGACTGTTAGTTATATTTTTTGTGTTTTAATTTGTCTCAAAAGTCTTCTATTCGTACGGATGCCAACGCTCCATCGAGACACTAGCACATCGCGCTAGAGTCCATGTCCTACGTTGTCGTCCTCAAGCAGAGAGTTGTTTGGGCAGCAAGTTAGACTCTAGAAATTAGCTTGTTTGACTCCCCAAAATATTCAAGTTAGCAGAAGGACAATAGCAACCAGATTGCTCTTCCTTTTTGAACTAAACATCTTAACCTTTTTGAATCGCTTAGCAAAGCTTGAGGTAGATTAGGGCAGCCTGTTGCTTGGGACTCTCCCGTGACCTGGAGTCTTGGAGTAGCTGGTCCCCTTCCTCTACAACATTGATGTTGAAAGTGACCATATTTGATGGGGCAAGAAAAATCAATGGTTTTTATACATGGGGAACATTTGTAGAGAGTATTATCTTGGTGTTATTAAATAAGTATGATTTCCTTGTTCTTGTAGTACCTTGGGTAATTTTGTTGTGGCTAAATTAGGGTGGGAAGAAATATGCTTCCATAGATAGAAGGCTATTCCTAGTAAAATATGAATAATCTCACCCCCACATATCCCTTTTTGATTGTAAACTCCTTAAGCTTTACATAGTCCAAAAAACTTTTATGATTATATGAAATCACTATCCATTCTTGAGCAAAGTTATCCCAAACAAGATTAATTATTTGGTTGTCATTGGGCCCAATGCAAATGTCACCAAAGTCATGATCAACAATTATGAAGGTACCCATTTATGCAATGACTATCAAGGAAATTAAACTATAATAAAAGCTCATTCAAATATGACTATATACATTATATGTGTAACCAACATATGTGGAAGTGTTTATGTTTGGGGTTATATATACAAAGAATACTTGTGCACAAACACATCTTAGAACATGGAGAAATAGTTAGTTTGTGCACATATACAAAGTAGTATAATACTAGGTTTTGATACACTCTTTGTAGTACAAGTCCTTATATTGTCATGTGCCATGACTCTTATTCTTGACCTTCATGTTTCATTTCCCCCTAAAGTCATTAACAAAAATATAGCTAGTAGTTTATTCATTGGTTGGGTAAGTATGAGATTGAAGTGTTTGGTACATTACAATTAGTGTAGTACATAGTCTATCATCTTGGTCATTGTGGATAGGTATTCCATGCAAATATACAACACTTCTCTATGGGATTTCAACATACACTTCAATCATCTTTTCCCCAAGTTGTGCCAATGTGGTGTGTGTTGGAAATGATTTGTTGCTCGTGTAGCAGTGTAGGTAGCAAACAAAGCATATGAACTATCTTGATAGAAGGTGGAGATCATACCTTAGAGGAAAAGTCCCAAGATGGAATAAGTTTGTTGTTACTTGGCTAGCAAGAACACCTCATAGAAAATATTTCAAATACATCAAAGGAGTCAATATTTCTTGTAATCATGTCAAGGGATCCTATTGATATATATTTAGTGTAAAGGATGATAAAAAATTGCGGGCATCCTCTAGGTGGGATATCTAGGACAAGTGAAAGGAATATACATTGTAAATGTAATTTTTGGACAAATAAAATATTGATAAATATGTGTGTTTTGTTTTCTTGTTTGAACAATCAGATACCATAAAATAAAATCACATTTATATTTTTACTAAAAAATATTCTAGGCGAAAAAATCTCCCTTTCTTGAAAGATATATCTATAATTGAATTTAAGAAAACTTTGACAGATGGGTTATAGCCCTTGTAAGGTAAAAAAGACCTCATCTACTTGAGTATCTACAAACTTTAGGAAAATAAATCGTTGTAATTTTTCTTGTGTCAAAAGACACATTTTCACAAATAAAAACCTTTGAAGGTAACTTGAATGTTGCTAGACGATATTGATTTGGTGAAAGACTCATCATTTGAGTTGTATATCAACAAAGGTGATTGCAAAAGGGAAATGAAACAATGCAAGTAGTCAAAAGGTGGTCAAAAGAACAAGAAAAAAAAAATCTTGCAAAACTCTCACCCTCCATGAAGGAAACTAGACATGTTTTTGTTTAGCCTTGAATGATGGAGAGGAAGCCCACAACAGTGGAGAAGGATCCTACAATGAAGGAGCTAGCTTTGGGGTGTGATATGTGATAATAGTTTCAGGGATAGGTAATGTAGGAGGTTTATGTTTAGTGACATTTCATTTAGGGTTAGGTTATTTTAGTAATAATAACAAGATAGTTTAGTTTAGTTTTAATTTTTAGTTGAATTTAATTAGAAACAATATATTGTATAAATAGGTTTATGGTGCTTTAAGAATAAAATTTGTTTAAAATTATTTAATAAGTAATGTCATGTTTAACTTTATAGTTTTTTGTTTTCATATTTATGACCAGAAAGGTTTTTACAGATGATGATAATATGAATTTGAGTGTGTTTGTACATAATTTTAAGGAGAAAATGTTCAACTATTGGTCCGTGTAAAATTGACAATGGGGTGTGATGATTGACTATCATAGGTTAGGGGTTAAAAAGTGATGTTTTTGACACCTTTTATGACCACACATGTTTGCAACATGAAAATTTATGATATGGACTTGGAACTTTAGATTTAGGTAGTCAAGTGACTGAGAAAGTTGATATAAAATTTTGGAAGTCATTTGACATTGACACATATGATTTTGATAGGCATAAAATTAGAATGCACAACTAGGGGTGAGGGGCCAATAGTTGAACGAGGTCCAATTGTTGTTTTAACACTTGTGCTTATAATATCTAGTCTTGCAACATATTTATATTGTATATTGTCAACAATTAGTCCACAAGTAAATAAAAAAATAACCAAATGTTGGTCAAGATGGACCTATACTTGAACACATGAGCATCTATGAATGATATAAGAAAACATAGATACATTCATTAACAAGTGAAATAAATACCTTTTTGTTTTAAATAAAATATCATAACTATCCACTAGGTGCTCATTAACAAGTGAAATAAGTGTGCTATTTATAAAATAAGGTGCTCATTTAAACAAGTATTGTTCTCATAGTGAAAAATATGATTCTTATGTGTACAACTATTGGGGTAGCAATGTATATGCATTAGAGTATTTCATATTAATAGTTTGTCCTATCACAAATATACAAGATGAGCACAATAAATACCTTGCATTTTTCCATGAAATGTAAAGGATTGTCAAAAAGTTTTAGTGTTCAACTATTGGTCTGTTTTTGTTTGATATAAGTTGTATTTTAAATAATAATGTGTTGTTTTTGTAACAACTAATAGTTTTTTGTGTTCAATTATTGATCCATTTGTGTTGGATATATAAGTTAGGGATAACAAAGATTTATGGTTACCAATAGGTATTTGGTCCATTTAGGTTGCATATAAGTTATATTTTAAATAAAAATATAAAATTCGACTAACAACAAATGATATTTTTTGTTCAACTACTAGGGATACCATGATTAAGTTTCACTCAAATCTTTAAAAAGTCAAATTTTGAACACTTCTAGCTAGACGTGTTGATGTAGCAAGTTATGTGATGAGTCACACCTATAAACCTTAGCTATAGATAAATAAAAGACTAATTCACATCTCTTAAAAAAATGGAGGTCCTACAATATTCCATGCAAGAACTACATGCTCGCAAAATTAACCCTTTCAACTATGACCCCTCTCCCCTACTTATTTTCTCCCTTGCTCTCTTGTACACAATTCTTCGCTCCTTTGAAGCGGTGGGTAAGTGTTGTCCTATTCCTGCTTTTTTAACTACTTTTGTGCACAATATGAGTTGGACCTCTGATGCAGACCTTGGGTAAGTGTTGTCCTATTCCTTATGGTAAAGCTTTTTTATGCCCCATTTTTTTTTTTTTATGGAGGTCATCCACAAATTCTTTTTAGCTACCTGATACGGGAGCACGAGCCTTATTGGGCTAAAAACTCTTCAGCTAAGAGCCGAGGACTGAGGGGTATCCATTCCGCCAAATTCGCCCGGGGCACGATCCCGACATCATCCCTTTTTCTGTGGCGGAGCCATTGCACTCAACGAGACTTGATCTGTGGTTGGCTCATTTAGAACCTTTCAACTTCCCCAGTAGACCAAGGGCCCATTGACTATGCCACAGTTTTTAAACCTTGCCATTCTTATTTTTCACCAATCTAAAAATCCTAAACATTAACTCTTGAGGAAGGCTGCAGATGTGGGGAAAATAGACAAACCACTCTTCCCTGTTTGTGCCCATTCGATTCCTTCCCAAGAAAGGAATTACGGACACTAGCTCAAATCAAACAAACAGTTGTTATCAAAGACCGATTGTTGTTGCAGAGGTTATCCTCAATAATCTGAACAGTAAGTCATTGCTTATGGCCATTCAGATGACAGCGAAATTCCGTCTCGTCATTGTATTTAGGGTCGTTCAACGGCTTCTAGAAGGTTCTCAGAAAGAAAATTGAATGCAGATCTTTAAGTGACAAAAATTACGCTAAGTTTCCAAGTGTGAGAGGTGCAGATTCAAAGCAGAGAGCTTGGAGTGCATTCCACAGGGCTCGGAGTGCACGTACACCATCCGGTACAACATTTCTGACAAGAAGTTTTCTCTACTCTAGCCAATTTTGATCAACTTCCTCCCCAGCCTCGCCTGGTGGAACAAAATCCTCTAAATTTGGAGAGTGGTTGCTCTCAGTATCTTGAAGAAGTGAATCCAACAGTGTCCAGTCCGGGTCCTCTAAAATTTGTTGCCCGTCTATACACGACAGCGATTCCAAACCATTGACATTGTGGCCAACAATTTACCTACATGGTCTATATAAACCATATGCCCCTAAATAAAATCTTACAAACATGTGTCTATTAAAAAACTCTATACAACCATACCACACTTGGCATTTAGGACTATGTTGTTAGGAAAAGTGCTCATAAATACCTTAAAAAATAAATTTGAACTAAATTTCACTTAGCATGTAGATAATTCCTTATGATTCTCTTAAGGAGAATATAAAATAAATTCAAATAGAAAAACAATTTTTTGACACATAAACAACACTTGAAAAAGAAAGAATGAGACAAGAATAATAGAATCAACCACAAGAAGAAAAGAGACATAAATATACCCTCTGAAAACCATTTTGAAAAAAATCTAGCTTCCAAAGCACCATATAAACCGATGTATTACCGAATAAATCATGGTTACAATACATTCATAGAGCTTCTCCATACGATATTTCAAAGAGACCATTGTTGCTACTCCTCTAGTGGAAAATTAACATCATAACCTTGTGAAATATATTTTATATGTTTTTATCCAATGTATCCAATATATCTCCTTAAGGAGTCCTAAAAAATCACAAGAAACCAATACCATGGACCCAAACAAACTCCCAAAATACCATAGTATGAGATTTCATGATCATCCAATATATGGAGCCATATTAGAATATAAATAACTCTTACATAAGTATCTTCGAATTCCACCACTCAATGTGGAATATGTAAGTCCTAAGTACTCCCTCATGAAGCACTAATTACATATTTCACCCACTATTAATGAAAGTTGCTCTAACAAGTCTGCTCTATAACCTTATCATCAATGCCTCCTTACAATAATATTTCAAAGTCCCAAAAGAATAATTAAATATATCTCCACCCTTAATTAGGAATCACATATTCACACTCCATGATAATTGGAGATGCATACATAATTAAATTTCTGTAACAATTGTACCTTAGGATATGCAAGGTGAATACACACCTTATCCTAACACATGGCAATCCTCCATTAGTTCATACAATATGAACAAACATTAGTCATCTATGCATTCTCTTTTTGGCCAATGAGGTCATGACATATTAGGCCAAACATGCATTGAATGTGGCCACCAAGTCTATTAAAGAGTCCACAAATTGAGTAGTCCATGAAAATCTTCTCAAGATCAATGGAAAAATGAGAATAAAAATGTGGTCCCAAGCTATATTATACACTTCACACAAATTCCATAACATAAAGCAAGTGGGCCTACCACATAGTAATTGTAGTGTAGAAAATTGTACTCCCTTCTTGGAGATAGTACAATTTCACACTTAGTTTGGATCTATTTTAGTACCCTTGCATTCATGTCCCTTAGATAATCATTAATAGGCCCCTAAGAACCCTTTATTATGCATCCCAAGCTTTATTTCAACTGAGATCTCAACAAATTCAACAAATACATTAATTTTCTAGCACCCTAACATTTTCTCAGCTAGAAAAACTAGGGTGGGGCTTATACGCCATCTTGGGCATATGAGTCCCCCTAGGTGGGACCCATACACCACCTTGGGTGTATGAGTCCTATTTTTTAGAGGGAAATTAAGTTTTTAATTCAAATTTTTGGCAAATATCAGCATTTGGGATCTAATAAACAGTAAATTAGATAGGATGCCTATAAAACTAAGGTTTTGAATCATTATTTCACCTAGAATTTTCAAGCAAGAGAGTCTCACCTAGATTTAGAGCTTCCAAGAGAGATTTTCAAGCATCCAAGAGTAAGGAGTAAGCAAAGTTGAAGTCTTGGAGCAACATTATAGTGTTTTTGCAGGTCTTCAAGCTCACTTTCATTTCAAGATCAAGCATTGTCAAGGATTTGTGATGGATGTCTATGGAGGATCATGATGGATTCTAGGTTGGGGAGATGCAACTAGCCATTGAACCAAGCTTAATGACTTGTTTCCTAATTGATTCCATCTTCCATTATCATTCTACTTTCTACCTAAAGGAAGGTAAATGCATTCTTATGGCTTATTAGGGTGATTGAAGATCTCCCAAAGTGAGTCATCATCATTTCCATGTTTCATTTATGCATTCTATTCTAGCACATTAGAGTAGGGTTAATTGCACTTTGGACCTCTTAATCTTAGACACAACTAAGATTAGGACTTTCACACACATTTCCTTTCAAGATCTATTTTTTTCTACCAAGGTTTAATTACCAAACTAAGGATTTGATTGAGGCAAACCCCCCATAAGCAAATCAACACAACATTTTGTTTTGTAGATTCCTAACAGGTCCAAATCCGGAAGCAAAGTTTGAGAGGTATAGGAAGGAAGTGAAAATATATGATAACAACTTTAGATCTTACTTTTTCAGAAATAAATCTAATGGGACTAAATTTCCACCTTGGGCATATGATTCTTGGTATACCACTTTTACCAGTTTTATGTAGATCTTGGTTTGTCACTGGAAGATTGTAGATCCTACCCAGAAACCCTAAACTAGGACTAAATTGCCTAGTCTGGCGTATTAGTCCCAGTATAATTCGGAAACAATAAATTTCAAGGCTTTCAAATCTTGTTTAATCATCTCTGATCCTCTAGGTACTTTTCTATATATTTTTGTTTAGTGATCTAATTTCATATTCTAAGTTTCTAGGGTTTAGTGTATTCATGGTTGCATTTCTCCATAGAAGCTTCATTTAATGGTGAACCCATCCATTTAATCACACCTAAGGAGACCTCTCTAGTTCTCCTTCCCTCAATTGAGTCACTTGGTTGAGGGATCTTGGTTTGCTAATGAAGTGAAGTGCGAAATAGGTCCCCTAATTGTTCCACCTCCTAAAAGGTGGAACATCCTATTTCCCATCAGTTCATTTTGGCGAACCCAATGTTTGGACCCTTTATTTCTGATTTGGAGAGAATTTTAGTCCTATATCTAGCTTATATTAATGTTGCATCAGATCTTTCATTAGTTAATTTTCATTTAGGGCTTCTAAATATTGCATTAGTGAAAAGTGCATATAGGTTGCATTTTTTCATCTCAAATCATTTAATTTCACTGAAATTCTATAATTGCAAATAATCAAGTCAACATACAAGTTAGAAACATTAGAATCAACTTATAATTTATCAAATTTGGTGTAAAAACCCTAATTCAGGACTCATTATCCCGCTTGGGCGATTTAGTCCTTGTACAAGTGGGTTTTCAAATTTTTTGGAAATTTTGTGTTATTTGTTTTTTGTATTTGAACCTTCAAAAAATCCTAATAGGGACTCATTTTCCTCTCTGGGCGATTTAGTCCTATATCCTAGACCTAAACTTGTATTTTACAGCATTAAAAACTTTGTTTCTATGGTTTTGTTGGTTGTTATTAGATCTTTGTTTTAGTGTACTGAGTTTTAGTTTCATTCATTGCATTAGATCTAGCTTAATTTGGTTTCATTTCAAGTACACATTTCAATTGTGGATAGAATTAGATTACTGTAATTTTTTTCATTTCCAACATTACTTCATAGATTGATAAGATTAGATTACATTTAGCATTCATTAGAAAACAAAAAAACCAACAAAACATCAAAACCAAAACAACTATAAACCAATGAAACCCTTGGAGAAAGCATAGTTATTTGAATATGTCAAATCTCTTTTTCCAAGTTAACCTATCCTTCAAGCCCTTTAATAGTGATGACTTTGACATGTTAGATAAATCCCTGAAGGACTTCATCTCACAAGGTTCATCCACTAAGGCTTGTTATAACAAACCAAAACAAAGAGAAGTTAATGTTGTCCAACCTCAACTCATCCTCTATCCACCTTCAAACCAACATCAAAATCAAAACAAACTCATTCTCATCCTTGAACCACCTAAGAATAATGTTTCGAAATAATCGAGTTATAATACCATTGCTCATACATGTTAGATAAATCCCTGAAGGACTTCATCTCACAAGGTTCATCCACTAAGGCTTGTTATAACAAACCAAAACAAAGAGAAGTTAATGTTGTCCAACCTCAACTCATCCTCTATCCACCTTCAAACCAACATCAAAATCAAAACAAACTCATTCTCATCCTTGAACCACCTAAGAATAATGTTTCGAAACAATCGAGTTATAATACCATTGCTCATACATATAACACTAGTGTAGACATCCAAATTTGGACACTTAATTTATCCAAATTTATCACTTTTCATCTAAACATCCTCTTATCCGGGTTAATTAAGTAATATTACTATTATTTAATTAATATCTTTAATTCTGCCAAATCCCTAAGGTATTTAATTAATAATTAAATACCTTACCCTCCTTAATCCTCTTTTCATCAAATAAATTAAATAAATATTACATCCTTACCATCCACAACCAAGACAAACAACTTCAACATCCTTACCATTGCCTCAACCTATCTTGCCTAGTGCTGCTCGTTTTCCTTCGCATAGTGGGAAGGAGTATGATCTTGTGGAACAACTTAAGAATACTCCCACAAAGATATCCCTATGGGATTTAATTCAAACTTCACCTAGTTATCATACTATGGTTTAAATGACCTTGCAACAAGTTGTGGTTCCCTCTAGTGCAAATCCAAGTGATGTAGCAACTCTAATTCAAGGAATGAATGCGGTTAACATAGAAATTACCTTTTCCAAAATAAGTTACCTCCCTTGGAAGTGAGAAAGAAATATGAAGCCTTCATGATAATAGGTATCTTCAATATAATATGGATAAAGCGAACCCTTTTTGACAATGGCTCAGCTCTTAATTTGTGTAGTGTAACCCTTTTGGATAAACTTGGCATGGATAGGTCAAGAATTGAACCTGATTCCTTATCGATTCAAGGATTTGACAATGTAGGAAAGAAACCACTTGGTCTGATTGCTTTACCTATTACAATTGGAAAGGATACATTACAAACTCCCATCCATGTGATGCCTCATGATATATCATACAACCTTCTTTTAGGAAGACATTGGATTCATGAGATGCATGTGGTTCCTTCAACTCTTCATTGTATCATGAAGTACGTCTATAAAAATAGTGTACAAAATTGAAATAGATCCCAAGCCCTAAAGCTGCTTACAAATTGAAAAAGGAACAATTATTCCTCTAAAGACATTAATTCCAACTTCACAGATAGAACCTATAAAGAAGAGAAACAAGAGATAGAAAAAGTGTCAAAATTATTGGAAGATGATTGGGGTTCATTAAACTTCACACCTTCGTTTATGGGAGATTACAACATTTCAACAAAAGTGGAGAAAGAAAAAGAAAAAGAGAATACAATAATGTCAACACAACATATGGAAGAACCATCAAAGGGTGAAGATTCGACATGCATTCAAGAAGACAACACTTACACAACTAAATTTGAGGAAAATGATTATGACCCACCACCGACATCAAAAGAAATGAATGAGCTTTATGGAGAAAGGATATCAACTTGTAAAAAAATTAGGTTACAATGGAAAAGGATGTGGTGTGAATGAGAAAGGCATTTGTGTTCCTATAATACCTTATTCGTAAAAAAGCACAAGAGGTCTCAAATATTTCCATTCAAATATTACAAAAGCATCAAAAAATCCTTCGCTTAGTCTCAACATTGTCATGCAAGATGTTTCTAGAACAACTCTTATGTATTGAAGTATCCTGAGTTAATAGACATGACAAGTAAGGATATGACTTTGGACCAATGTCACAATGATGAAGGTATAGCACAGTTTCTAGGAGTCTATGATCATCTACCAATGCATCATCACAAGCAATGAAGTTATCATGCTTTAAGTGCACAAAAATCCTTTACAAATAATGAGAAAACAAGTGATAATGAAAAAAAAGAAGATGAATAAATACTAAAAAATAAAAATCAAAGTGCATTACTTATAGGAGATACAATCAATGTGGCAATGGACATATCTAATGAAGAAAAATTGATTCCAATAAGAAAATGTCTTGATGATGATGAACAAGAAAGTCACGCAACATTGTTACAAGAATTTCCTAAAATATTTGCTTTGAAATATTTAGACATGCCCAGTATTGACCCTTAGATCGTGATGCACAACATAGTCGTATAAAATGATGCTAAACTAGTGAGACAAAAGATACGTAAGATGAATCCTAAAATAGCTTTGTTGGTCAAAGCTGAAATTGAGAAGCTTTTAGATGTTGGTTTTATTTGTCCTATAGATTATTCACCATGAATTTTAAATATTGTAGCGGTGGCTAAACTTGATAATCGTATTAGGATGTGTATGGATTTTTGTGATTTGAACAAAGCATCTTTAAAATACAACTTTCCCCTTTCTAATATTGACATGATAGTGGATTCAATTGTAGGCCATACTCTATTATCATTCATGGATGGATTTTCGAGATATACTTATATTTTTACCAATACATGATAGCCTTCGCTACACCTTGGGGAACATTTTGTTGGGTTGTAATGCCTTTTGGACTAAAAAATGTTGGTGCAACATATCAAAGAACTTTGAAATTGACATTTCATGATTACATACACAAAATCTTGGAAGATTATGTTGATGAAATCATGGAAAAATCCTTGACTCGTGAAGAAAATGTTAATATTCTTTGAAAAATATTTGAACGTATTTGCAAATACAACATAAGATTGAATCCAAAAAAGTGTGTTTTTGGGGTTGAAAGTGGAAAGATTTTAGGTTTATTATGTCATACAAAGGAATATAAGTGGAAACGAAGAAAATTGATGCAATCATAACATGCCACCTCCTAGAAATATTTCACAATTGTGTAGTTTGCAAGGAAAGATTCAAGCTATATGTCACTTTGTTGTGCTTGCTTGGTGGATTGGACCTTACCTTTTACTCAAATTTTCAAAAAAGAAACATAATTTAATTGGAATGAAGATTGTAAGAAATCCTCTAAAGAATTAAAAGAGTACTTATCCAACCCTCTTGTATTACAACCAAAAATTCAAGGAAAACCTTTCATTCTTTATTGGCATCTTCCCACACTTTGGCAACATTGTTGGCTCAAAAGATAAAGATAATAAAGGGCATCCTATTTATTACATTAGTAGGAAAATGATTGATTACGAAACTCGATACACCAATCTAGAGAAACAATGCTTAGACCTTGTGTTTGCCACTAGTAAGCTAAGACATTACTTACTTAATGCCAAAATGTAGGTAGTGACTAAGTTTGACCCTTTAAAACATCTCTTCAATAAAAAAACTTATCAGGATGCTTATCCAAATGGGTAATGTTATTAATTGAGTTTGACCTTAAATTTTTCTTACAAAAAGCAATTAAGGGACAAGCCTTGACCAACCATTTAGCTGAAGCATCTTCACCATTAGCATCATATAACATTGACTCATTCCCTACCAATAATGTGTTGACGATTGAAGCTGATACATGTGAGTTATATTTTGATGGCTCTAAGTGTAGAACTGACTCTAGTGTAGGAGTTATACTAGTCCCGCCTTTAGGAAAGCCCGTCCCCTTTTCTCACTACTTAAACTTCCTATGCACAAACAACACAGTAGAGTATGAAGCTTTAACTACTAGGATATGACCACTTTAAACTTGGGAGTTCAGAACATTAAGATATTTGGTGACTCGCAATTAGTCATTAAACAAATAAACAAATCGTATCAAGCAAAACATGAAAAATTATCAAAATATAAGGATCTCACAAGACTCTCTTCGACAAATTTAATTCATATACCATTGATAACATCCCACAAAAAGATAATTGAAATGCAAATGTGATGGCAAGTGCGGCTTCCCTTATATCTCCTCAAGATGCTTCCAAAGACTTCACATTCCCTATCCATACAATTATGCAACCATCAATAGAAGATAAGGTCAAATAATTTTTATCAACCACCATAGAAAGCTCTAGTGAATGGTATACACTAATATTTAATTATTTGAAAGAAGGTACCTTTCCTGAGCCAACAACTAAGAATACTCAAGCCTACCTTTGAAAATTGGTGTCTAGATATATAATCCTTGTAGAAGTGTTGTATAGAAGATCCTTTGATGGTATTTTGATTAGATGCCTTAAACAATCTGAAATCCCCATAGCACTTACAGAAGCTCATGCAGGTGCTTGTGGAGATCAATTTGGAGGAAGATCATTAGTTCAAAATTTAATTCGCATAGGATACTATTGGAGACATATGGAACAAGATTGCTTTGAATATGTTAAGAAATGTCACAAATGTCAAGAACATAGAAATTTGATTCATGCTCTTGCTTCTGAGCTTCATGCCCAAGTTCCTATTTAGCCATTTTCGGTATGGGGTTTGGATCTTATAGGAAAAATATCACCACCTTCTTTCGTTGGACATACATTTATAATTATTGCAACATATTATTTCATGAAATGGGTAGAAGTTGTTCCCCTTCGCTCAACAACTATTGATGTAATATGTCATTTCATACTGGAACACATTATTGCTCGCTTTGGATTGCCTTTTGTGTTGGTTTTAGACAATTAGACACCATTTAAGAATAATGATGTGAAGAAGTTCTTAGAAATGTTTAACATCCATCATCGTTTTTCAACAACCTACTATCCAAAATCTAATGGTCAAGCTGAATCAACTAATAAAAATCTTGAACAAATCTTAAGAAAAATAGTAACCAAACATAATAAGGATTGACACATGCAATTAACATATGCATTATGGGCTTATTGTACTAGCGTTAGAACATCAATCGGAAATACTCCTTATAACCATGTTTATGGTACTGAGGCGATAATTCCCTTGGAGTTAGAGATCCTTTCATTAAGAATCGTTCTTCAAGGACTTATTGATGATAATACTTATAAAGAACAATAATTGCATTAGCTTGAAATGCTTGATGAATAGTGCTTCAATGCTCTTGAGCATCTCCAAGCTTACTCTAAACGAATGCAATGTAGTTACAATGATCATGTCATCCCTCATTAATTTAATAAAGGTGATTTGGTGTTATTTGTGAATCAACGTAATGTCAATGCTGCCGTGACTAAAAAAGGAAAATTCAGCCCTAATTGGTTAGGACCTTACATAATTGATGAAATTTATGGGTCTAGAGCATACACGTTAACAAAAATGGATGGTACACCTCTTAAAGAACCTATTAATGCCACACATTTGTGTTGGTACTATGTGTAACCTTCTTGAATAGTGTGAATGTTAAAGCAGTGATGTTAGAGTTAGTAGATGGCATTCTATATTCTCTCACATTGTTTCGTTCTTAACAAACAATCATTTGCGTGTCTTGAATATTAAATTAATTATTCAAATTAGCTTTGGATTGTTACTTTAGGTTTCATACTATTCGAGTTAATCTTGTATTTTGTGTTAGATTAGATCCTTATATGCATTTAATGTTCTACAATTAGATCATAGGTGCATTTAATTTAGCATAACATACTCAATAATAATGTTGAATCTAAAAGAAAACTAAGATAGTTCTAGCTAGATCACATAAAACATGTTAGATCATAAAGATATTTAAGTTAAATACTTTTACAAAGATTATTTCATAAATTACATTACCATCTAACTTAAACACATAGATATAAGTGACCAAACATAAATGATCATATATATATCATAAATTTTTAAGTACATATCATCAAATATACAATGCTATTGTGGCCTATGACTACCATATCCTTCGGGACCTAGTGATCATCTTTGTCAAGAGATGGTAGTATGTGATCGTGATCTACCCATGGATCTTAGTGCATCCTATAGGCCCTGCACTCGCCTAACAATCCTAGCCTCTTATACGATGGCCTCCTTGTGCTATCAATCTATGTGCTCTCTCTCTGCCTGCAGCTAGGTGACAACCTCTCCACATAGTCTCTCGAGCTCTGCTAGATCTAATGATGACCAAAGCTCATCATAGGCAGCCTATAGTGTTGATAGCTCACCCATAGCTTGATTGGTATGCCTGGTAGCACTCTTGTATGCTCCTCTCAACCTCGAAAAAGGCTCGAACAAATATGGATGGTGCTCCATGATTGATGGGGGCATGTAATTTGTGGCAACAACCTCATCTAGGAGTAAAGGAGAAACGATATTTGTGGCATCCCATTGGTAGAGATCCTATGGCTCTCTCATGGATCCCACAGGATGGAAATCATAAAGATAATTAGTACACATCATAGCATATATATATAAAAATTAAAATCAAGAACATGAGTATAATCATAAAAAGTATAAACATAAATAATGTGTTGTCACCTAGGTCTCCTGTATGTTGTGTAGCAGGTATTGAAGATCTGTTACCCTCCCCATGCTCATGAGTGTTGGCACGTGCTGCGGTTGTTGATTGTGATCTAGTAGCTTGGGTGGGAACTAAATCTCTACACTCAAGGGAAATTTGATGCTCACCTGCTATATCACTACCCTCACTCATCAGTTGGCTCTCCTCCTCCTCCTCATCATCCTCATCCTCGTCCTCATCCTCGTCCTCATCCTTGTCCTCATAGTCTAAGTCTTCCTCCTTGTCATAATCCTCCTCTACCTCATCTACAAACAAGTCTATAGGCATGATCCCCTCACTTGTCTCCTCCTCATCATCGTTGTGATCTAGAAGAGGCCCTGCATAGCCTATAGGCTAATCCATAGGAAAGACTGGAGTTGGTCATGCTATAGCCCACCACTCCTCATATGCATCTATAGTACCCACATCATCAACATCGAAGACTGGGGGAATATTGAGATCCTCATCATCTGAATCACTAGACACGACATCATCGACTGTGATTCATCTCATATTTTCAGCCATACAGGCACTCCACATTGATCATTTATAGAATGGTCATGTTGTTGGTGGAACTTGTACCTATCCAAACTACCTCATAACATGATCGTAGTAGAAAGGTCTCACTATGTAATCATTCCTCCCTAGTAAACATCGGTCCCTTTGCATCCTAGTCAAGTAGTGTGTCTCATCTAGTCATTGTGGTATCAACTGGTAAGGTCTCCATAGGATCTCTGCTTGATCAAGATAGTTAAAACCAACTCTCCAGAATAATAGATCTCCATACTGCCATGCTCACCTAAGTGGATAACTGAAGGAGTGTGGGTGTCCCATGATGCCTATAGTAGGAAATCTTATCGATCTGGTACATGTGATATCCTTCAGGCACCAAACTTGTAGTAATGTACAATGAACCATATTATCCACCTCCTAAGAGGAAAACTATCCCAAATCATAATAGAGATGTGCTAGTATACTGCGACCCCAGGCATAGATAGTCCTATGCTGCTCCATCTCCCATATCATGTGCACTAGTCCTCCATCTAGGTTTTCTCCCCGACCATCTGAGATCAATACTAATGTTGTAGTAAATATCATGATCCACCTAAGGAGTGGTGATCATGTGTATAATAGACACTTCACCTCAACACATGGCCCCACAATCTTCTCCCAAATCGAACGTCCAAGGAAATACTGAATAGTTGCTCTCATCTCATGGTAGGATCAATCCTTTGTGTAATGTATGGTCTCACCTCAGACAGGAACCCAAAGAATGTGATGTGCATCCCCCAGAGTGATAGTCATCTCACTGGTGGGTAGATGAAAGGTGTAGGTATTTTCATCCCACCTCTCTACTAGTGTCATCAACATGGCATCATGGTACCTCATGGGAGGCATGAGATACACCCAGTTTATACCTATCACCTGTAATTTCTTTGTGTCCTCCTCTGAAAGCGTTGTAACTAGGTCTCGTAGGCAACATAACAACCTACCACTGAGATGATGTCACGATCGAGGAGGAACCTAATAAAAAAGCAAAAATATCACATATAAGCATTGTAAAATCTTAAATCTATACATCAATAGTCAAAAAGTGTGCTAAAGTTGCTCTAGGGTACTTTTATAGGGATCCTAGACACTTTACTCCTTTATTGGGACAATTTGCGAAAAAGTGGGACACTTCGCAAAAAAAAGGGATGCTTTGTGAAAAAAAGAGACGCTTTGTGACTTTTTCTTCTAGGGTCCTAAATATATCTAGAAATATGTAAAAACATAAAATAAATGCATAAAAATGAAGCTAAGGTCCAGAAGAATCCACTCACTGTATGTTGCAGATCACCCTACACCACCTTGTCACATAGGCTCTCGAGTCTCAGAGGCACATAAGGTCATACGCTTGGCATCGCTAATCACTCTCCATTGTAATCAAACTACAAAAAGGTAAAACACAAAATTATCATAAACTACTTAAATTTTTACTCTTATACACTTTCAAATTAGGTCATTTACATGTTAAGGTAAAACAATGCTTCTTTTTTTGCAAATTAGCATATTGAGGGCTAGAGAACTCCATTTTTGACGTCATCTGTTGCATTGGATTCGTAGTTCCATTCTCATTCTCATCAAATGTTTATCATTATGTGGTATGGTACTTGGAAATACCCTATGATATGATTTATGCAATTCAATGCTATTAGATTGCTACCTTGGTTCCACCTCCATAAGCAAGCGAAATCAAGGGGGGTATACATCTACCCTCGAATTCAATTTCTTGAAGATGTTAGATAAGAGGATTTTTGAATGACTAATGAGTTGGTTTTGCAAGATGCATTTCCTAACATTGTCGTTTTGTAGATAGCTACAATGGGGGATTCATTCTCCCATGTTTTGTGAATGAATCCATATGAGTATCCTTCTACATGAGATAAAGTTTACTTTTTGAAGTACTTTAGTTTGCATATGCATGTAGTGTCATATAGGCACTAAAGTGGGAGCTAAATGTAGTGTAGAAATTTGTACTCCCTTCTTGGAGATAGTATAATTTCACACTTAGTTTGGACCTATTTTAGTACCCTTGCATTCATGTCCCTCAGATCATCATTAATAGGCCCCTAAGACCCCTTTATTATGCATCCAAAGGTTTATTTCAACTGAAATCCCAACAAATTCAATAAATACATTCACTTTTCTAGCACCTCAACATTTTCTCAACCCAAAAAGCGAGGGTGGGACTCATACACCACCTTGGGCGTATGATTCCCCTTGGGTGGGACCCATACCCCACCTTGGTCATATGAGTCCTGTTTGGCCCCTTTTTAGGGTTTGAGTGAGAAATTAAGGTTTTAATTCAATTTTTTGGAAAATGTCGGCATTTGGGATCTAATAAATGGTAAATTAGATAGGATTCCTATAAAACTAACATTTTGAATCATTATTTCACTTAGAATTTTCAAGAAAGAGAGTCTCACCTAGATTTAGAGCTTTCAAGAGAGATTTTCAAGCATCCAAGAGCAAGGAGTAAGAAAAGTTGAAGTCTTGGAGCAACATTATAGTGTTTTTGTAGGTCTTCAAGCTCACTTTCATTTCAAGATCAAGCATTCTCAAGGATTGGTGATGGATGCCTATGGAGGATCATGATGGATTCTAAGTTGGGGAGATGCAATTAGCCATTGAACTAACCTTAATGACTTGTTTCATAAGTGATTCCATCTTCCATTATCATTCTACTTTCTACCTAAAGGAAGGTACATGCATTCTTATGGCTTATTAGGGTGATTGAAGATCTCCTAAAGTAAGTCATCAACATTTCCATGTTTCATTTATGCATCCTATTCTAGCACATTAGAATAGGGTTAATTTCACTTTAGATCTCTTAATCTTAGACACACCTAAGATTAGGACTTTAACACACATTTCCTTTCAAGATCTATTTTTTTCTACAAAGGTTTATTTACCAAACTAGGGGTTTGACCGAGGCAAACCGGTCAAACCCCCCATAAGCAAATCAACACAACATTTTGTTTTGTAGATTCCTAACAAGTTTGAATTCGGAAGTGAAGTTTGAGAGGCATAGGAAGGAAGTGTAGAGATAGGAGAATAGTTTTAGATCCTACTTTTTTGGAAAGGCGAAATGGGACTAAATTGCCACCTTGGGTGTATGAGTCACGGTATACCATTTTTACCAATTTTTTATAGATCTTGGTTTGTCACTAGAAGATTGCATATCCTACCCATAAACCCTAAACTAGGACTAAATCACCTAGTCTGGCGTATGAGTCCCAATACAATTTAGAAACAACAAATTTTAGGGTTTTCAGATCTTGTTTAGTCATCTTCGATCTTCTAGGTACTTTTATGTATCTTTTTGTTTAGTGATCAATTTCATATTCTAAGTTTCTAGGGTTTAGTGTATTCATGTTTGCATTTCTCCATAGAAGGTTCATTTATTGGTGAACCCCTTTGTTTAATCACATCTAAGGAAACCTCCCTAGTTCTCCTTCCCTTAGTTGAGTGACTTGGTTGAGGTATCATGGTTTCCTAATGACGTGAAGTACGAAATAGGTCCCCTAATTGTTCCATCTCCTAAAAGGTGGAACATCCCATTTCCCATCATTTTAGTAATGATAAGTCACAACATGTCCATAGAATCCTTGTAGCATATCCACATATATGTCCCACTATGATAGATAGTTGCCTATAAAATGGTGCCATGTAGCCATGAAGATTTTGATACTAACTAATCAAAACTCGAAACTACCATATAATTTTGATAAAGATAAAATACTAAAATGATTTACTCTTATTGGTACATGTTGAATTGGCCTTGCCACATCACACTACTTGGACAACTCATTCCTAGTAACATAGGCCATCTTAGAACATCAAGCAACAACATTATTACTAACCATACAACCTTTAATGACCATGTAGTTAGTACCCAATTATCACACAAACATATAAATTGTACACTAAATTTACATGCAAACACCTATTATGAGTCACAACACAAATAGAAATAACATGTAAGAACAAAGGTTAGGGACTTCAAAATTTTAAAATAGGCCACCATAACTTCATTCTTGAAGCTTGGGAAAATACCAATAATTGAATTCACAAAGAATTAATTAGTTTATAAATGGACACAAATGACAAATATTGATAAATGCATTATATGGAGCCCAACTTAAAATATTTGGCATTGGTTATGAATATGAAGTATACCAAAGAAATATAAGAGCCATAATTATCCTATCTTAGATTGTGTATCAATAATCAATCTATTGGTACTCAAAATTGTATCTTGCAACCTTGGGGAACACACTTTCAATCTAAACATAAGGAACCATGGTCAATTTAGATTAAAAGATCAAAATTGATAATCAAGCCACTGCCAATTGACAAGAACAAGAAACTCTTGTATACTTTTAACTTTGTATGACCAAGGAGGGTATTTCTAGAGAAATTGATAGGATAATTAAAGAGAATTGAAAGAATAAACTAGGTCACATAAATTATCCACACCTTTTGTGTAAGAATGTCCCAATTATTTGTTACTAAATACCCCTTACACTCACTTACTAGTCTTGTATACCTAAAGATCTCTCTTATAGCATATTGACAATAGATTACATTTGCAACTAAATATGAAAAAAAATCATATCCCCTTTATAAAAATCCCCTTTTCTTCTCAAATGTCATGTGCAACTTGGATACCCAACAAGCATAACTCTTTAAAGATATGTTACATAAAAAGATCTAAAAAGGTTTGGAAGACATTCAAATCATTAAATGATATAGATTGGCTAATTGTGTTTGTTGAATCCCAATAATAACATGTATAAATTATATTTATGTTTAAGGTTATCAATGTGTTTGATCAAAAGATTTTTTTTGTAGTTGATTTTTAATCTTACTACTATCTTTTTCTTATGGATTTATTTTTTAATAATTTATCAATTATTCCTTATTCTTAAAGTTTAATCCAAACTTTTATTTACACTATTATTATCAACACATTTGCAGTCATTCTTACATCAATTTTGATGTTCAATACCTTTTCCTCTCCTTTTACTTTCAATATAAGTTAAATTAAGTTTAAATTTGGGTTTCCTTATGGACTATTGATGACGCTTTTAGAAAACGGTCTCCATTTGGGAGGCTTCAAGATTGGATATACATGCTTATGTGATTTTATTATCTATTTCAAGTACCAAAAAAATTATCATAGTTGAGTAGTTGAGAGTTATGTGCATGAATACTTTCAAGTGAAATAATATGGGTCAACAATCCAACAAGTCCTATGAACATTTTCAACTGAAAGATGTTGTGGATCCTACTTAGCCCTTTGGCATTAAGGATGATGAGGGTCAAAAGTGTGTTTATTCTTTATTTTGTCACTTCCATCAATATTTTCTTCTTGAAAGGTTGGTTCTACTCATTGTCTTCTCGTGGTTTTGGTTGCCCTAAGATTGGGAGGTGGATTGTTTAGTTATTTTCAAAATATTAGTGGCACTTGTTGTCTTTTGGTACCTTGCAATTCTTGTCTTGGTGGTTATTTTAGTGTTTTGATTGATTTTTTTGGCAAGTTGGGGTGTAGTTGTGTTGGCATATGTTCAATTTGTGGCTCTTATAAAGTCCACCTTTGTTGGCAAACTATGTTGTGGAAATTCAAAACTTTCTAGTTATAGATTAATATTATCCTCATAATTTATTTTCCTCAAGTAGTGTTGTTTGTGGAACTCTAATATGCTCAAAAGATGTATGAAGGAAGATTATAGATCATTTAGAGAAATTGTGAGTGATTGTCATACTTGTCATTCATTTTTTTGCTTAGTTTATATTCTTAGAAAAATGTTGTTATTGAGGCTTTTGTTGGGCTTTTATTAGTTTTTGGATTTGACTCCCATTTGTACATTGTTGTCTTTGTGGGTTTCAACATTAGAATTTTGGTTGTGAACTTGCAGACAAAGGTGTTTCTTGTAGGAACTTTGATGAAGAAGAGCCTCGTGTAAGGTAATTTGGGAAACAATAATTATATTAATAAAAAAATGTTTCCAAAGTTAGGGTTCTATTATATAATTTGATGATTTTTAAGTAGAGTGACTTCAAATATTATCTAGTTCAACGATTAAAAGTCAATGTTGACCAATGAAAATAAACAAATATTTATTACTTTTTGTTGTGGATAACTTAATAATATTTGAATAGAATGATTCCTTAAATATAAGATTTAATTATTTTCTAAATTAATATTTGCTTATTTCAAAATATCCTACTTTATATTGTTATAATCTGAATAAAAGTTTTATTAATGATTTTTTATTTGATTGAAGATGGTGTCTCTCCTTTTTTACAATATGTTATATCGTTGTAGTCTATTGAGATAACAGATTTCCACAATCCATTAAAAATGTTGATAAATCCAAAAATAATTTAGCAACACTTTTTTCAATTTTAAAAATTGATTTGAAGTTCTTCTTTTCCTCAAAAGACAAGACGGCATCCAAAAAGTCGAGTGATTGAAAATATCAATTTCAATTTATAGGAAAAGAATAAAGAATTGCAATGTTAAAAGAGCAGCATAAAACCCCCGCTCTTTTAACATATTTTGACTGACGGAATCCCGTTGGCACTACTGTTTAGGGAGAATGGCAAGTACTCACAATTTGAGCACAAGAGAATAGTTTAACAGAAAATCGGTAGAGTTATTCACTGAGGGAGGTCAAAGGATTGATTTCCCTCCCAATAAACTTTGATAGAGGCTGCTACTATAACTAAACTTAGGCAGCCTCAAGGAAGACAAGCCGGGCTCACCAGTATTCGCTAATGAGGTAGACAGCAGGCCTGCCCTGTTTCTACTCTAGCAAAATAAAATCAATATCCCCAAATGAAGGAAAGTTCTCCAGATATGAAGACTGGCCGCTCTCAACATCTTCAAGAAGTGAATCCAAGAGGATCCAATTCTGTTCCTCTATACTTTGTTCGCTATCTACACACGACTGCGATTCCGAACTAGAAAATGTGGTGTTATAGTCCAGCGGTTGCCGAAATTCTTGTAAGGCAAACTTGGCTGCAACAGCTTGAATCTGAGCGGGAGATAGCAAAGAGGCCGACGGAATTTCTGGCAGAGAGTTGGGGAAATTGAAGTCGGCGTTCCAGCCTCTTAGACAATAAACTGCGCAGTCGTAAGCGCGAGCGGCCTGTTCAGCCGTGTCGTAAGACCCCAGCCAAATTCTAGCTCGGGAATTGGGCATTCTCACATCGGACACCCATTTCCCCCATTTTCTCATCCGCACTCCCTTGAAATGTGGTTGCGCCTTCTCCATGTTGTTTTGGGGTCTCTGCTTTGCCAAGGATTTAACCATGTTTGGCAGCAGGAAAAGCAGGGATTCAAACTCTGGAGGAAGCTTGTAAAGGGAAGCCTTGCAATCCTACAGTAGTGTAGTTACAGGGACAGTTGCTAATTGTTGAGATTCAAATTTCTGATGAGCTCAGGTGAGATTTGTGTTAATGAATGAGGATGCAAAATGGGAATATATAGACAAATCTCATCTAGGGTACATCGCGTGGTCTGAGCAACAAATCAGATTGTTACATGTGGAAAACTTCTGCACGTTGAGAAACACAAAAACTAGGAAATTAGGATGGGGCACGTGTGAATGATTGGTAGGCTACAGCGGCGGATAAGATAGAAATATGTGTTGGCAGCATTTCTATGAATAAAATATCTTATACCTAGTGGAAAACATTTTTATGAGTTTCTATACAAAATATCTCACTTTGAATAGGTTGCAATAAACAATTTATTTACACCGAAGGCGTATCTTACTATGAAGTGAGCGAAACTATTTTTTACGCCCTACGGTTGAGATCATCCTGGAGACTATTGTAATGATCGCAGCCATTGAGCACAGTCGTGTGTATTGACGGAATATCAAACGGTGAAAAAACATTCATTCGTCTCTAGCCTTTTCACGCCATCACCGTTTCTCACGCCGTGCGCTTTACTTTCTCGCCGCTATTAATGCACCTTCATCGGTGCGCCGTCCGTATCAATGCAAAACGATAAAGTGAATCTAACATTTTTTTGGCTGTTTTTTGCCATTTTTTGGCTGCTTGCCCCGTCGCTATTGGTTGCCGGTCCCCCAAACTCTTTCTCGTCGGTATTGAGTTTCCACTGCTCCAATTTGGCGAGGTGTCAGCCTGAAAAGAAGGGTTCGATAAGGGTTTTAGTGTACGTTTATTAAAATGAAAATTACGGCCAAGATCCTAATAATGAGCGCATTTTGGTTTACTGTTTCACTGCACATTTAGGTTTACTGTTTCACTGCTTTGACAGACGCAATGTTTTTTCTTTAATTATTGCTATGAGCGGACAAGATAAATGAGCAATCAATTATTTATGGTTGTGTTTATTTAATCTACGAAATGAATCTCTTCACTGCAAGAACAGACACGTCCTCCTCCACTGTAGAATGGGCCATATCGGAGCTGATCCAGCAATGGAGAAATGCCAGCGCGACAGTACACACTGAACGAGGGACCTTAATAAATTGTAATATATTATTTTATTTTAAATTTTACATTATTATGTAAAATTTTATATTTATCTAAACAATAAATTTTAACATTTATTAATCAATGTATTTAGATTAAAATTAAATATTAATATATTATTTATTGTATTGACTTATAATATATGTTTCTATAAAATATATTATATTATTTTATTTATATTTATTAATCGTGTATATTATTTACATTATAGTTATATTTTATTAATAATTATACTTTATAAGTATATTATATATTTTAACAATTCCAAATCACAATATTAATATTTATAATAACATATGTTATGTTATAATATATATTTTATATACTACAAAATAAATTATAAATAAAATAATTATATTTATTATTATTATATTATTTTTTAAAATAAACTACTAAATATAATATAAAATGATTATAATTAATAATTAACAATTACTATACCTTTATAGAGTACAAAAAAATAACATATAAATATAATACTAAATATAATTAATGTATAATATATATTGTATATAATACAAATTAAAGTATATTTAATATAATTATACTTCTCTCTCCCTCTCTTTATCTCCCTCTGTTTCTCTGTCCCTCTCTCCATCTTTGTGTATCTATCTATAATTCTCTATGTTTGTGTCTCTTTATCTCTCTCCCTCTCCTCATTTCTCTATCTCTTTATCTCTCTCCCTCTCCTCCTCTTTCTATCTCCTTATATATCTATCTCTCTATCACTTTATCTCACCATCTATATCTCTCTATCTCTCCTTCTCCCTCTTCCTTTATATCTCTCTATCTTATCTTCTCTATCTCTCCCTCTCTATCTCTTTGAGCTATCTCTCCCTCTCTCCCTCTCTATGTATCTCTCTCCCTCTCTCCCTCTCTTCCCCCTCTTCTTTCTCTCCTACCTATCGCTTTCCCTCTCCCCATCTTCTCTTTCTTCGTCGACCTGTCTCTCTCCCTCTCTCCCCCTCTTCTATATCTCTCCCTTATCTACCTATCTCTCTCCCTTTCTCTCCCTCCCTCTCTCTATCTCCCCCCTTTGTATCTCTTCCCATATATCTCAATCTCTCTCTCTACCCATATATATTTATCTCTCCCTCTCTATCTCCCCTCTTTCTCTACCACTCTATTTATTTATCTCTAATTCTCTCTATTTGTCTCTCCCTCTCCTCCTCTCTCTATATCTCCTTATATCTCTATCTCTGTATCATATCTAGGCATGGAGAGATTTGCATGTATCTTTTCCCAAAAGCTGTTAGAGTTCTGCATTTGTGTTTTATGTGGCTTCTGGTGTTGGTCATCATATGATAGTGAGTAATTTGCGATTGAAATATAATTAAGTAGAAACAATTTAGATAGAACTTCTTGCAATGTCTTATTTCTAAATACCACTTCATTGACTGCACAACATCTTTTCTTGAGAATCTATACATAGCCAAATCACTTTTCTTGTGTTTTAATTACAGCTTTCCTGACATCTTCTTTTACTATTGAATGTATAGCAGCTACAAATGCAATGGTTGCCAGGACTTTCCTGGTAATTCAACTTGAGGTAACTCACTTGCCATTATTTATGTGAAATTTTTTATGTTCATTTCATTGTATACATTTTTGGGCAACTTTATTTTCCTTATTCTTTACACTATTCTGCTGACAGCTTTCCTCTCAACTTTATTTACTATTTTATGTATAGCAGCTGCTACTGAAGCTACAAATGCAATGGTTGCTAGAGCTTTTTTCACAATAGCTACAATACAGATCAAACCATCTTCACATGTTAATCTTAATACACTGTTCTTTACAGAGCTTATGAATTATATAGTAGATATTTCCTCACATTTTTCAGCCATTTTACTATTTATTGTCCTTTGCAAAAATACCAATTATACTAGTTTTTGTTCTTCAAAGACAAAATGTCAAAACTATATAGTAGATGTTGCTACTCTGTTGAATGCAATGAACAGTAGAGCTTATGAATTATGCAGTGAATATTTCCTTCAAATTTTCTACCATTATACTAGTTATTGTACTTTGCGAAAATACCCTGTAGTTCAAAATCATATTTTATTAATTAAAATGAAGTAACAATAAAATATATATGCATACCTTGATTTATTTAAAAATTTTTGACACTACCCATTTTACAATTTCTATCTTTCAAATAGAATACCATAAATTAAAATATTGATCTCCATCCATCCATCCATCCATCTCTCTCTCTCTCTCTCTCTCTCTCTCTCTTCCTAGACCTTTATATCTCTCTTTTCCTCTCTATCTCTATCTCTCCATATTTCTTCTTTCATCTCTCCCTCTATATTTATCTCTCTATATATCACTTCCTATCTCTATCTCTATCTTTCTATCTCTCCGTCTCTCATTTGCTCCCTCTCCCTCTCTATATATTTATCTCTTCTATTTCTATCTATCCCCCCCTCTCTCTCTCTCTCTCTCTCTCTCTCTCTCTCCCTTATCTCTCCCTCTCTCTATCCCTCCCTCATTGACCATTCTCTCTCTCCTCTCTATCTCTCCCCTCTCTTTGTCTCTCTCCATCTCCCCCTCCCTCGCTCCCTCCCTATCCCCTATCTCTCTATCTCTACCTTGTTCTCACTTTCTCTTCTCATATATCTCTATCTCTCTCTTTCTCTTCCCATATATCTCTAGCTCTCCCTATCTCTATCTCCCTATTTCTCTCTCCCTCTCCATTTATTTATCTCTAATTCTCTCTATTTTTCACTCTCCCTCTCCTCCTCTCTCTACATCTCCTTATATCTCTATCTCTATATTCAGTCTATCTCACCATCTATATCACTCTATATCTCCCTATCCCACTTCCTCTATATATCTCCATCTCTCCCTCTCTATCTCTTTGAGCTATCTCTCCCTCTCCTTCTCTATGTATTTCTCTCCCTCTTCCCCCCCTCTTATTTTTCTCCCTCTTCTACCTATCTCTCCCTCTCTCCTCTTCTCTCTCTTCATCCTCAACCTATCTCTTTCCCTCTCTCCCCCTCTTCTCTATATCTCCCTCCTCTACTTATCTCTCCCCCTTTCTCTCCCTCCCTCTCTCTCTATCTCCCCCCTCTCTATCTCTCCCCATCTCTCCCTCCCTATCCCCCTATATATATCTCTATCTCTATCTCTCTCCCCCTTTCTTTTCCCATATATCTTCATCTCTCTCTCTCTCTTCCCATATATCTGTATCTCTCCCTACTCTCTCCCTCACTCCATCTCTATTTATCTATCTCTAATTCTCTTAGTTATATCTTTGTCTCCTTCTCCCTCTCCCTCTCCCTATATCTCTCTATCTATTTGTCTCCCTCTTCCTCTCTCACTCTATCTTCATCTCCACCTCTATTTCCTCCCCCTTTATCTCTAGACATGTCTCCCTCTCTCTATATACAAATACAATAGTATAAAAATGGAAGGGAACTTCAAATTATAAAGCAGTATGACAAATACGTTGATCAGTGTACGATTATCATTCGGTACTGACGGAATTTAATTGCACACAATATGACATTGAGGAGTGGATAGAAGATATCAACGAGCTTTAGCAGCAGAAAGTAGAGTCTTTATACGAAATTAATGACCTGCTGTATGCTGTCATCTCCTGCCCTTGTCTCGAACATCTCGCTCTGCATCTAACACAACATGTTGCCTTCTACCATTTAATATCTGCAACTTGCAAATGCCAACGGTTGAAAAAAAAATCCCGTCTACTTCATAAAGTCCTCGCTTCACACTTGAAAATGAAATTTTACCTTTAACTGGCACTGCTAAATTGTTAAATCGATGGCCCAAGCTGCTTAAAAAGGATGCAAGACGATTCAAATAATTTCAACCGTTTTATTTTCAAATTTTTCAATCACCGGTGTTTTCCCCTGTTCACGTTACTTCATTCAACGTGTGTCAGTTATTTTGACAGCACGTGTGAGATATTTCAAGAAGAAAAAAACACTTCTAATATTCAGTTTGATTAATGAGTTTCTGACGACAATAAATGCACAGCCGATACAGCCAAAGAAAAATCACATTTGTACTACATGTCACTTGATCATATTTCGTTTTACAGTAATAGAAGAATATTAATGTTAGGGGATGCAGCTTTTAAAAGTGGGGATTCGATCCAGGGTCTCTTGCCTTCTGAATGTGCATCGTTTGGATATAGCAGGGCGGGCAAAAAAATGGCGAGAACCCTCAAGGAATAGGTCGATCTGCTGCTCATACTTACCTTAGACTTTGCACAAATTGTGTTTTGTTGTGTATCCTACTATGAAGTGAGCGAAACTATTTTTTATGCCCTACGATTGAGATCATCCTGGAGACTATTGTAATGATCGCAGCCGTTGAGCACAGTCATGTGTATTTTCTTGAATACTTCTGGGAGACGATCAAACTTACCTCGGACGTTAGTTTTTTTCCACTACTTTTTATCTTGTTTACACCTGAAGTCAGTCAACTGGATTTTGAGATCAACTGCATAGAGTTCTGCATAGATGTGCAAGATGATGTAATGCATCGTAACGTCACACGTATTTATATGCAAGACTTTTCAACAGACAACATCAAAACTGCGAATGTCATTTTTAAATGTATACAAGGTGGTGTGAATATTTGTTGTCATTGTTATTCGCAAAAACTGTCCTTTTACATTAATTGGACACTTCACATGTCTGGAAGCAAAGCCCAAAGAAGCCAACAAGCGTTTTACCAGTTACGACATCTATGTTGCTCGAATCTGTGGAATCTTGACGGTTGCCATGGAAGAGCTCGGTGGGTTGTCTTTTGGATTGCTTGATTGCCTTTGAAGTTGGAGGAGAGGTTTTCAGTTGAAAACCAGGTGGAGACTAACCAAACACGAAACTTGTATCTTGTTGAACTAGGCCAAAGGAGGGTAGCAATTGGGAAGAGACGAAAGAGAAGTGCCAGAGAAGGAATGACACATTCAAGCAATGATGAACAGTCAGATTGTTGGTTTTCCTTTTTCGGTTTTCCTTTTTCTGTTTTTTTTTTTCTGTGTCATCATTTACGTTTCCACAACATCTTTATGATGCTCCCTCTGTCTAAAAATGTGCCTCTTCTTCTTGGACTTTTCACATCTCCATTGTCCTGACTGGGCATTAGCTCTCCAAGTATGAGACTTGTTGGTCAACAGGGAGACTGAGCTATCATCACATCACTATGCTATTGGCATGAAACAGTGTCCTTTTGTAAGAGATAGAGTCACACACATCTAGGGTGATGGAAACTATTAACTTCGTTCCTCATTGAGACCACCGAAAATATGTCATGAATGATTTTTCATAGCAGTTGTGTAACTGCTGGAAATGACTTTATGCAACAACTGAGTAACTATGGCAGAGGGCTTTTTGCAACAATTGTGAATGGCTTTCAACAGTAGTCACAACAATTTTGTAACAACTGGGAATAACTTGTCTAGCAACTTGGAGTGATTTTCTGTAGCATTGTATGGTTGCTAAAGAATGGCTTTCTGCAACAATAGTGACTGCCATGAACTTCACTCTTACCCACGTTTATGAAGTCTACCAATGCTTTGTGCTCTTAATTCACCATTTTTTGGGTGATGCAAGATTGTTGTTTTGCCCAAAGATGCACTTGCATCGGGATAACTTTGAGAATCATTAATTTGATGATTTAGTTTTCTATGCTTTTAAGTTCAATTTGAAGTTCAATTTTGTTGAGCATATCTATATAATGCCATTGGTTTTCAATATTTCTTGGCCATTTTTGGGATTGGACCATAAATAATTGTTTTTCCTTGGTTAATTTTGTCCTTGTCAAGAAAGCTTATTGTTCCCAAAATGTGTTTGTCAGATCCCCTTCTGATTATTCCTAATAATTATGGTTGAATATTTAAGAACAACATAAAATTCAACAATATAATTTTATTATTACACTAGCAAGGGTTTGCAAGCAGCCAACAATCAATATAAGTACAGGATCCGATTAGAAATTATACAACCAATATCAGATCAGATTTAGATAAAATATAAATATATTAAGGGAAGATTAGTCCAAAATCTATGAGTTACTAGGTAATCCAGATCAGATGCAAACTTAGGCCATGTCAAGAAATGTGACATATGTACCTTTTTCCTTTGATAGTTTAAATTCACTCCAAAATTGGAATATACACCTGCCATTTCCAATAAATAATTTAATGTCTTTGTCACCATGTTCTTTTTCTACATTTTGATAGCAAGCACAGTTACTTTTTTTGTCATACTTTTCTACTTCTATTTCCATAGCTATTATGGTATATTGTTTTTACTTCACATTTCCTTTCGATTAACTGTTATGCTGTTACAATTCTGTGAGTTTGAAATCATATATCCCAACTTGCCCGTTAATATCTTCTAGAGTGGTTCTACAATGTCATCGAGACCAATAGTACTTACGTCATCTCCAATGGCCGCATTAGAGTTAGGAACAAAAAATATAGTAATGGCACAAACCCTTATGAAATATTCCTCCATAGCTCCTCAACCATAACCAAACCATTGAATAATTTGAATCCATCTTGATTGTTCATGTCAAAGGCAAGAAAAGTGTTAAACAAATATCCAAACCATTTGAGATTTTTGCTTATAACCTTCGATGTAGGAGCGAGTGGAGATTGGCAAAGCAAGAATTGGATAGATTGTTGATACACAATTTTGTATCCAAAATTACAAAACAATTTGATACTCAACCGATATGTTCACTATTACATGCAAATTAAAAAAAGTTGCATTTCAAAATAATAATACAACAAGAGCTCAAGGTTTGCAATGACCACTTGTCGCATATAGCAATTAATTATCAAATTATATTTTTTGAATTTACTAAGGTTGATCCATTTCAAAAAATATAACTATTCCAACCAAAAATTCAGCGTACCCAATTGCACACAAAAAGTGCAATAGCTAGTTTATTATTTTGACAGTCTAAATAAAATATTAAAATTATTGTTAAAGTTATCTTACATTTGTGGGTCATATAAATTTAAAATATTTTCAAGATAGATTTTATATCACAAGTCATTATGAAGAAGTCATTTGAGATAACCAAGACTTTTGACGCCCACCAAGAATCTTCACAAAACTGATTATCATTTAGCAAATTAAAAATAAAGATTATTCTATTTTTAAATTGAAAGACAAACCGTTTGTGTTATAAAGAAGCTTTGAAAGCAACACACCAGAAACTATATGACATTGAAAAATATGCAAGTTATATAGAAATATATGTATGAGAAACCATGATTGAGAAATGAGTAATAATGAATGTAGGTTTTTAGAAAAAAAAAAGAAATTATTAAAGGAATATTTTGTTTAAAAAAAATGTAAAAATTGTTAGAAATATTACTAAAGGAATATTTTGTTTTTAGAAAAAAATGTAGAAATTATCGAAAGAATATTTTGTTTTTACTAATAAGATGAGAGTTATGCAATTGGAGATCAATACTATTACAAAATACATCTTGTTAAAGATCACCTAATTTTCCTTAATTCAAGAAAGTATCTTTGTACATTATATAATGAGAGGAAGCAATTAGATTTCTAGAAATATTTTATATACATGTTTTGGAGATGCTCCACCCCTTGCTTCTATAGGATCACAAACACAATTTTTTTCATAAATTTACATTCATTTGGAATGAGAATACAAGATATATTCATAGATCTAACAATCTTGGAACTATTGACATCATTGTGAATGTAAGACTTTGACAATCTATGTTTTCAATGTTGATTGTTGTTCTATTGATTATTAACCCTTGTCCTTTATGGCTTGTTAATGCCAAAGCCATCTTTAAGGGGATTGTGGATCATTTGTGTCCCATGTAGGTCCAATGTAACACTACAACTTCACAACAACAAAGAGTGGTAGATTAGGTAGCCTACTCTCATTTTTGTAGACTATCAAAATAACTTCACAAAGTGCACCATTCACAAGTCTAATTGCAAATCATAAGTTTGTATTTAGCATAACTTATTGGCTAACACACAATTGCATCTTTGCCTTGAGTTGTTCATCATTTGAATTTGAAATTGTCATGCCCCTTATTTGAGCAATGCACAAATAATGCAATTAGTGTGGCCATTGATTTTCGCATTTATTTGTTATGTATTGCAAACTAGTCAATTGTTGTAAATAGTGTGGCCATTGATTTTAGCATAATTTATTTGTTATGTATTACAAACTACTCAATTGTTGCAAATAAATATATTGACGAGTGAATGTATCTTGTTCATTTGTAAAAAGGTAGGTATTAGTGCATGATATGAGTCACCAATTATCATTTTGTCCTTGACATTCTTGAAATTTGTAAAGAGGATGTGAAATATGATGTAAGAAAGTTCATTCCATATTGTTGAAAATTTTATCCAAGATGATCACTATTTGGAAGCTAATCAATTGTTGTCCATATTATAACTCAAAATATGTTGAAATGTCCCATACAAGTTGTAGTTATCCTAGGTTTCCAACAAGCACAACATAGCAACCACCAAATAGACTTTGATTGTGATATGGGAACATCTCACTTAGCCTGGCATCAATGCGTTTTAAAAAACTTTAGAAAATGAAGCTCATTTTATTAATTTGAATGTAACAAATAAA
>VDFB02193867.1:288168247-288292572 GCA_007258455.2 Sequoia sempervirens
CAAATCCAATTTAAACTATCCTATAGAATAGAATCATATTCTTGATACTATCTGGGCATTCCTTGCCTTAACTAAATAGAATGGTTTCATAATAGTTGATAGCTCAAATTACCCTTATGAGCTTTTGCTAACAAGTCAGACCAAATACAGGTTAAGAACACTCACAAGAATAAGGCCTTCGAATAAACCTTATGAACTATTCTTCCAACTTTATATTTGCATTCTTTACTAGTTTAGTCCAAAAGATTTAGCGTGAGTAACAAGTTCCAGGGTTTCACCACACAATGCAATTCATGTTCACTCTTCCTATGAGTAAACGGTTGGGATGGAGCAACTTGGATAGTTTAGAGTTGAGCAAGATTAAAGAACTCATGACTATCTAGAAAACCTCGGGGTAGAGTACTCAGTTTGCAAAATCCAAAGCCCTATAGCTCGAGGAAGCATACGAAACATTCTTTGATGAATGTAGTAGCCGACATGGTCTGCATTAAGCAATACTTAATTTCTTGCTTCATAGTTCTATTGTAATTTACTTCTTACGTAACACCCTCAATATTACCAGTTGGGATTCTACCATTCTTTTCAACTATTGGATGTCCACTATGACTTACCAAAATTTTCATGATAGAAAGGAAGATTTGAAATGAAACAGTAGCTCGTTCAAGCTTAAATTCAATCATTTACTGTACTGCAAGGTTCACTCGACAGTAAAGATAGAAGTTTTCTACCTAAAAGCCTTATTGCAAAGAATATATTCATCTTACTAGCTATCATACATCATTCAATGATTTTAAAGAAACATAGCCCAAGTTCGATTACTTGAGGCAAGAAATCTCTATGGATGCTGGTTCAAGTCTCAGGGGACGACTGCCTCTGGCTAAAGTCAATTTCCATTTATAAACTCTTAGCTCCTCAGGTTTAAATACCTATCGTGCTCTTGAATACACAAATTGCTTGAATTTGTTCCTCTTGTGGAGTTCTCGACTGTCTAATAATGGCGACTGTTCTTCCTGAGCACATTCCTTCAAATGCGAAGGTACTCCCCAATTCGGCCTCCATTTGTCCTGCTCTAAATGTCTTTCCCTGTGCAAAACTAACAAACTCCAACTCCTTACTTCGGGTTACTTCCTGCAACAGAAGATAATGTTCATTCTAATTTCTAGCTTCCTTCACTTTTTGACCCAAAATGATGGTAGTCTACCTCATAATAGTATTTATTTGAAATGGACTCAAACCGTTCCAAAATGGTTGCTAGGAGAAATAAAGATTCCCCCCGTCGCCCAACAAAGGCTCGAGCTTGAGGAGCAAGATTCAGTTCCAAAAGTAGTTGAAGAACCATTTTTTTGATCAAACAAGAAGCTATAAGAAAGCTATATGGTAAATTCAGTTTAAATAAAGCGTTAAGAATGCTTCCTTTTAAGAGATCCACGACATAAAGGCTTACTATCACAAGAAATTCAATTAAATCATTGTCGTTAACCAAAAATACAAGCCTCAATATAAGCTCAACTAATTTTGATATTAACAAAAACCAAGGCATCAATATTCACATTCAAACTGCCTTTAAAATATAAGTGCTCCTCAATACACAAGTTGAGCCATCACATTGAGAAAGAACTCATTCTTTATAGAAGGAATCGAACCAACATATCGACTCCACGGCTATATTAGCCGACCCCAATATTATAATATATATATATATAATAACCAATTAGAAGGAACAACTCTTGCAAGGAATACAACGTTGGTTAAAACGTCATGGCATGGCATCGGTTCCATATCTAAAATTATCGCTTAACAATGTTTATCAAATAGCATGAATAAGCATATACATGCATACTTATTTGAATTTTCTCACAAGGACATACTCATATGTATATTTTCTCATATATATATTTATATATATATAGGAAGAGAACTAACAACCCTAAAATGACCACACAAGACAAAATTGGTAGAAGATAGGCTAACTCAAGTTGGTTTACCTCTAAGCATGCAAGAACACCCTCTAGACTTATAAGGTTTACCAAACAATACTTGAACGACATTAGCTTAGATGGTGACAACTTGTTGTTTTCCTTGTATCTATACCCTTATCTCTAATAATGCTCTCACTCCCTTTCTCGAAGGGCGGAAACCTGATTCCTAAATTCAACTTTCCATCACCAACTAAAGATTAGTGTATTAATAATCATTTCATAATCCTCATGAAGTCATCACATCTTGACAACTTTTAAACACATGACAATTTTAGTGAAATAAATGTAACTCGAGAAAACATTGATTTTTCTAGACATTTTTCCTAAACATCTAATCATTGAATCGTGCGTAATCATCTACTATTTACTTCAAAAGTAAAAAAGTAAAACATAGTTAAAGTTAGGGATGTAACATATCTCTCCCGGTAAGAGTCATCATCCTTGATAATCCAATCCATCAGAAATCTTAATAAGATAAATATTTTGTTTATCCTGCAAAAGCATAAGAAATTTAGAATATATTTGATATAAAATCATGGTAAACTTTCCATGGTATTTAACCCTTTAGATACCGGGCCCACTAGATCTTGCATTTAAGAAGCTCAATCATGACCACTCCCTGGTCCTATACCTGTAAAACATTCTGAGAATATAATTATCATCTATTATATACTTTCAAATGTAATTCATATAAAGCATTTTACCTCCTAGTAATAGCTGAGAATAGAATGATTATGGAATCAATCGAATTGATAACTTCAAGAATTTTGAAGATTGCTTTATTTCTAGGAGCTAGTTTGGAAAACATTCCTTACTTTATGAAACTTTTCTTCTCTAGTCGAGAATTGTGTTAGTGTACGGTTGGAATTTACTTAGCTTTTCTATCTATTATTAACTTTCACCAATATCTTTGATCGATTTAATTTGTTTATCCATTTCAGACAACATTTCAGGACTGACTAATGCTAATCCTATCTTTTAGCTTACCTAGCTTATAGGAGTTTGACATCTTTTCAGTCCTATTTTTCAAAGGAGTCATCCTGATAGTAGAATTATAGAAGTTGTTGCAACAAACTCCATAAAAGATGGATACTCTTTCTATGTGTAGCAATCAACTGCTTTTAACATAGCTTTACCAAGAGAATTTCACCAACGTGAACAACATTAAGCGAGTAAGGTACCATTATTCATCATGCAAGATACGAAGAGCAACATCAATCTTCACTTTTCCAACTAAAAAGATTTTATTTTTTTCATCAAGTACCAATTTCATTTATTCATGCATCATTAAATTAAGATGATAAAAAAATACAAGAGAAAGGATTAGAATTCCATTTCCAATTCAATTGTCCTCCAAGACTCGACATGCCACTCAAAGGAGGGAAAGCATCACCTAGCTATTTTTCCTTCCAACCACGGACATAGGCAGTTCCTGCACACTTCCTACCTGGAAGCAGTCCTACCTTTCATTGAAAGGTTGTGTTGGAAACCCTCATAGTTGCCATCTAAGCTCTAGTGTGTACTCCATCTTAACCAACTATGTCGCACTACTAAGGATACCCTCCTACTAAGTACGACAACTCTGGTTAGCTAAGTGTCTAGAGTACTGTGAACTAACGAGTACACATAGTGGCAACAACACTCACTATGGCCATAGTTTAATATACATACACTTTTCAATCCACGTAGTAATGGTTCACCACCCTGCTCGACTTGGAGAGACTATTTACTTGGGCTTACTAGACTACCTATCCACCCACATACCATAACACAAGGTTCAAAAGTGATATCCACATAAGACCTCCTTCAAATAACTTACATATTAATTATATAACCCGAAAGGGTTTGGAACCAATTCCTTTCCACATAAGGTTTCTTTCTTCTATGAAGCTAAGGACATATCAGGTGCATTTCCACAATTTACTCCCTTACACAATCCATCAAAGGCCCATCTAGGACATGATAGAGAAGAACGTTAAATCAAACACAGTGAACAACCAAAAGGTTCATGTATAGCCACCACAAAAAATCATCTCAATATCAAAATATAAGTGGTTTTAATTTCAACTATAAATCAAAGAATGAGCTCTTTCCAACAATAAATCAAAATTTGACCAACTAGCCATAAGATAAACAATCTTCAAAAATTCGGTGGCTAGACCATTTCAAAATAAAGAAAAACAATGACAATCCTTTCTAGTATTAAAAGGAATTTTACCAAAAATCCAACAAAGTGTCAAAATCTAGGAGTACACTGTTAACGCACTATGTGACTTGACTAAGTCACTACAAGGGAGTAGATTGTTGCATTGTATTCAGATTTTCCAAAAGCTTATAGTGGATTAAAGATTGTGTTACAAGCGCATCAAACAAATAAGTCCCTTAAGACTTTCATCATGCTCAATCATTTTGCATATATAAATAAAAAAAGTTATATCAAATTCACTCCTATTTCTTGGAGTATCTATCATTCACCTGTCAGCTGATATCATAAGATCATTTTATACAAAGATTACAATGAACACAAACTTCTTTTCTTTGTTTCGCATTAAAAACTCTATTCCTTACTTCACTAAATAAGTTACTTGTTAAAACTTAAACAATTTGACTAAATATCACAATGTTAATTACATTCACCACTACGGTTGTATTTTCTAGCTCTCAACTTTTTTTTATTTTTCAATGCTAGTATAGCACTACTCATCCTGATTAATCCATTTATTCCACTTGGCTCATTCCAAGCCATCTAAAACTTTGACTAAACCCCATATTATCTAGGTGTCGTTGATATAGTTTCAAGAATTTCCAATGATCAGATGCTCCAACACCTGGTTGATTACTTCTGAGTCCTTCTAGCCTTAATTTCTTGAAAAAGAAGAGTAGTATTAAATTCATACAGACATTGGTCCACCCGAGCTCTTAGTTTGATTAGTAACTGACTAAGGTTTTACCTTTCTAGTTAGAGTCTCAAAATCTTTTCAATATGCAACCTTAATGGAATGGTTTTGCTCTTAGAGTTTTAACTCCTTAGTTGGATTTCTCTTAGCCATTGACTTCAGTAAGAGTTGGAAAGATAATCTTCCTTTATGCCATTCTGGCATCAAATCAGCTTTCACCTTAGCCAATCTACTAAATG
The DNA here is from genome assembly GCA_007258455.2 of Sequoia sempervirens. Lineage (NCBI taxonomy): Eukaryota > Viridiplantae > Streptophyta > Pinopsida > Cupressales > Cupressaceae > Sequoia > Sequoia sempervirens. The sequence goes on from VDFB02193867.1 coordinate 288,173,363, forward strand.
TTTAACGTGTTTTCTCGTAATGAGCTCATAGGTCCATGTGTTGAACCTGGTTATCTATGATACCATATGTAACATCCATCCTCATAATACACAAGTAAACTCAAGAATTTAATAGAAAGTAAATAAACTTAGTAAACATGAGAGATAATTTTTTTTTTAAATCATTTGCATAAGCACAAGAATAAAGTATAACTTTTCCAAATAAATTCAAAACTGGAATTCACTTGTAATCATAACTAGAATCAAGATAATTCCTTACAATATTCATTTATATCACATAAGATACTCTTAGTATAAAGAATAGTTTTACCTCATTGGTGGTATGTCATTAACCATAACATGGAGTTCACTGCGTCACAAAAGTTGATGTCGATCTTCAGGAGACTCGGAGGGTCTTCTAGTACAGAGGGAGAGCATCATCCGATTGTTTTTCCTCCAACCACGGACTCAAGTAGTCCCCCACACACTTCTTCTTTGAAAGTGCCCCGGCCCTTCATGAAGGATATAGATATAAGGAATTGTCAAGTTTCTTCATCTGAGTCCTAGGGATGTGTCCTACAAAACTCAATCGACCATACAACTCTAGATCCCTTCTATCTAAGTATGATCATTCTGATTGGTCATGCCATCTAGACACACACCTCTGACTTGTCTTGGAACTGTCTCATCCTATAGTTTACTTACTTTATTTGGTACTCTAGACACAAACTAGTATGTATAGAAAAATCCATTCTAACCAATCTGACTTAGAACTAGTCCTTAATCTAGGATATTCAATCAATGTAAAGATTTAGGTATTTCAAACCTTTTAAAAGTCCCTTATTGCATCCTTGCAATATCTAGGGTTTATGAATTCTTGTCATTTTACTCTCAAGATTCAATACCCAACATCTTGATGTGTTAAATCGATTTTCGACACTATCGTAGAATCTCTTAAGGTATTATAAAGACTTCCTGCCTTGTTCTATGGTTTCAGGACCTTTCATTGTCAATCAATATACATATATATATACAATGTCATATCTGACATAAGCATTACATCTTTTCTATATCCTCCTTGTTTCAATACTAGGCTTTAGCTTCTCTAACCCAATACATGGAAATATCAAACATCCTTGTTCTCCAAAGATAATAGCATTAACGAAGCAAAACATATGAGAAATTACTTCTAGTCTACCTAGACGACTTAGCATTTCTCAAATTCACATTTCTTATAACATGAATAAGCGTGATATATGAGGAATATCCTCATTGATATATATATATATATATATATATATATATATATATATATATATATATATATATATATATATATATATATATATATATATATCTTAATGAGTGTCGTTACTTCTTATAGCTAGTACTTTGACTAAGTTCAATCCTTCAACCTTAATAGGTTAGATTTGTAAGAGATATTAAATTGCTTCCAACTTCCTTGTCTACTCAAGTTTATTCACATTCAAATAAGGATAGGGTATAAACTCATATGATTATCATCCTTTATATAAGTATGTCGCATATACCTATAATAACAATCTCAAGTACAATAGATATGTAGGTTGAGTTTCGGTCTCCCAACATCCCCTTCTCGAAGTTGGTTACGACATTGATACCAAGTATTGGAATAACGAAATTCCTTTGTACACATAGTTCTAAAATAAGTTCAATAAAGGCTACATCATTACATTGTCAAGATCAACATCATTACATTGTCAAGATCTCACTTTCTCTCTTGAGAACCTTGACATAAGCAACCAATGCTATCAAAGGCTATCTAGGGTTCCACATTCGTGGTTCACCCATTTCCTTAACATGCAATACAAAATTGACAAGAGGAATTCTATTTCCTACAAAGAAATCTTTCTCTATGTTGCAATCTCCTTACTTCAATATCATGATGATATTTTATAATCCAAAAAGTCCCTTGAGAGAACTAGCAAGATTTCATCTATAGAGCTATCCTGGTCTTTAACATAGACTAAAGGATCTAATCCATTTTTCTTAGTTATCCATTACTATCTTAAAATCCAATTTCAATAATATATGACAATACAACATAAGTATAATGCACTCTGTTTTCTCCAAACCTCTTAGGTGCTATATAATTCCTCATTACTCTAGGAATGTGAATACGTTATACAATAACCATTCCTTGACTAGCGTCAATTGAATAATCCTAGAGGTTCTATTCACATATCAATAATTACAATCCTATTGATAATCCAATGTTCACTATCTTCATCTTAAATGAATTATGAACTCATACAAGTGTTTCCTCGATACCCTGAATAATCTAAAACATAGTTGTTAAATTCTTTAAGTGTTATCATATCTTCAATCTTGGATATTCCAAAAGAGATCAATATCTCTCTATTGCCCTCGATGAATGGGTTTCTAGCACAAGCTTGTCAACGTATCCATTCCTTATTCTCGTGTTTGGAAAGCAGAGCAATCCGAATATCTTTATTATTGCATAGACACTCTACTGAGATATTCATATCTGGTTATTGTTAACCACACTAGATATAATTTGAACAACGACATAATGAATTTAAATATTAGTGTTGAATAGACTTTAAAGCTCAATTTGTATACATAAGAACTCCCAACCTTTTTGTTTACTTCAAGATTTACGCTAGTCTTAGAGATGTCATAACTCCCAAAAATTATATTGCCAAAGCAAAGCTTATGTTACCAAAGTTATGCTGAAACTTACAAGATAATAAGGTCGTCTCATACCTGAGCGATCCTCCTAGATATACTCAGATGTTATAGTTTGCTTCCCTTCTAGTCTGTGACAACCTCCTTGTGATATGACACAGCAAAAATTTTCTTCCCCACTGGCTTGAGCTTCCTCCTTCAGCACGCGCCCACTCCTATGAATGATATTTAGGGACTGCCATGAATACATACTGCCATGAATGCATGATATATACAAAATGGATTAATTCTAGATGCTTTAGAAAACTCTCAAGCGAATGGAATCCCCCCCTCCCGGTGCAAAGCAACTTCTGCCACCTTTTCTAGCATCCCCCACTTCTTGTGCTAAAAATGGGAGCTACCGATAAAAAACCCCCTTCCCTTGTGTCCATCGTGGGATATATTCTCAAATGCTTGTCCTCCACATTTCTATAACCGTTTCTTGATCTCATGCCAAACAATTTTCCTTTCTTACCTCTTTTCTTTTATCCTCTTTCTGTTCTTTAAAGATAACTAAAGGCCGATCCTAGTGGTCTACAACAGCACTTCCCGTGCATGGGTGACTCCGCAAATGATAACAACCAATCGATCATCTTCATCCACCAAGATTCAGTTCTTATTTACCGTTTTCTTTTACTGGAACCGTTCTTGATAAGCCCAGTATCTCCACCATGCCGCGGATACATAGGTAAGGTGTTTTCCTTAAAACGAGTTTAGCTCGCAACCAAGGAGTGGAGTAGTTGGTTATGTTGACCACTCTCCCATAATCCTCCATTTTCTCCTATTAGGTATAAAATATTCTTATAGATCATGTTAAACATGTAGATACACATGTCAATAAAATATTGCGTAAACAATGCATACTAATGTCATTATTCATCATTCGACAAAATGTGTGAACGGGGTCGAGGCACTCTCCCCCTCACAATCTTGTGGAACATCAAAATCAAACATATAAATAGGTTAATCTATTGGTATTTCGACCAGGAAATACCTAAACTATAGCTAAACCACTAGCATATATATATTTACTCTCTTTCGAGTATATCCATTCAAACACATGAGAAATAATGATTATCAATTAATCCTTATCGACAGTCAAACTTTCCTTAACATTAATCAACAACCGTTGAATAGAAATATTGACTTACACCCAAAGGTTGAGCACCACTTACTTGACTCAACTAGGTTCACTAATTAACACCAACACAAGACTTAAGATGGTGATAACCTATTTAGTCCTTGTATCTATACCCTTCTCTCCAATGATGCTCTCCCTCCCTTTCTCGGAGGGCGGAAACCTGATTCCTTAATGCAACGTGCCATCACCAACTAAAGATTAGTGTATTAATAATCATTTCATAATCCTCATGAAGTCATCACATCTTGACAACTTTTAAACACATGAAAATTTTAGTGAAATAAACGTAACTCGAGAAAACATTGATTTTTCTAGACATTTTTCCTAAACATCTAATCATTGAATCGTGCGTAATCATCTACTATTTACTTCAAAAGTAAAAATTAAAACATAGTTAAAGTTAGGGATGTAAAAAATTTTGCTCCACTTTGTTTTCAGATCTGAAACCCTAATTTTAGACTTGTAGAAGACATTTCATGACCTTGCAAGTGAGGAGACAACTCCAATGACTTCCAATAAAAATAAGACAAATATATGTTTTTTTTAATATAGATAAGATACAAATTTACTATCGACTATTTCACAACTAAATTAAATAATATTTAAATAAAATAATTACTAAATATAAGAATATATCATTTTCTATATTAATATTTGCCTATTTCAGAGTGTGACCTCTTTTATATCGCTGTAATCTTGGTGGGAATTTTGTTAGTGATCTTTTCTATTTGAATATCATTGTTCTGCGCATGCTGAAGATGTTGTCTCTCTGCGTTTTAACAGTTTGCTATTCTGACCTTGTATTGTCTTACTATAACTAAAGCTTTCTTCAATTTCAAAAAATAATTTCAATTTTCTAAAATTATTCAGTTTTGAGAAAAAAATATCTTCAGTTCTTTTCTTGAAAGAGTGGAGAAAATTTCAAATGAAAACATCAATTTCAATTTGTAGGAATTGAAACGTTAAAAGAGCAGCGTAAAACCCTCGCTCTTTTACATGTTTTGACTATTTAGGAGAACCCTAGGTACTCAGAACATTTGAGCACAACAGTCTATTTTTACAAAGAATTGGTAGAGTTATTGACTCGGGGGTTGATTTCCCTCCAATAAACTTTGACAGAGGCTGCCATTATAGCTAATTTTAGGCAGCCTCAAGGAACACAAGCCGGACCCACCAGTCTTCCCTAATCAGGTAGAGTAAAGGCCCTCCCTGTTTCTACTCTAGAAAAAGAAAATCAAAATCCCCTAATGAAGGAAAGTTCTCTAAGTTTGAAGACAAGCCGCTCTCAACATCTTCAAGAAGTGAATCCAACACTATCCAATTATGCTCCTCTAAATTTTGTTTGCTGTCTTCACACGACTGCGATTCTGAACCAGAAAATGTGGTGTTAGAGTCCAGCGGCTGCCGAAATTCTTCTAAGGCAAACTTGGCTACAACAGCTTGAATCTGAGCGGGAGATAGCGAAGAGGCCGAAGGAACTTCCGGCACAGAGTTGGGGAAATTGAACTTGGCATTCCATCCTCTGAGGCAATAAACTGCACAGTCGTAAGCGCGAGCAGCTTGCCGAGGGGTTTCGTAAGACCCCAGCCAAATTCTAGATCGGGAATTGGGCATTCTCACTTTAGACACCCATTTCCCCCATTTTCTCATCTGTGCTCCCTTGAACTGCGGTTGCGTCTTCTCTATGGTGTTTTGGGGTTTCTGCTTTGCTAAGGATTTGACCATGTTCGGTAGCAGTGAAAGCCGGGAATCGACCTCTGGAGTAAGGTAGTAAAGGCAAGAGGGGCAGTTACTAGTTGTTAAGATTCGAACTTGTCACAAGCTCAGGTGAGATTTGTTCGAATGGATGAGGATGCAAAATGGGGTATATATAGGCAATCTCATCTATGGGTACCCGCGTACTTTGAGCAGAGTATGATGGAAAACTTCTGCGCGTTGAAAAGAACAAAAAATATGATTGGTAGGGTACAGTTGCGGATGAGGTGGAAGTAGGCGATGCCAGCTACTAGTTACACCTCACTCTATTTTGTAGTCAAAGACTACAGTGACAATACACGCACTAGAGAGTCAGAGACCAAAACTCTTTTAATAGTTGTAAAGTATCTTACAATGAAATTATCGTATCAAAAATCTGTACAGGTTCTTAAGATTTTTAAGATATATTTTTTAAATTAATTAAAAATAGTACAAATTGTTATTCTATAAAATATTTAGATATTTAGTCATCCTTTTACATTAGCATGCTTTTTGATAGGCATTTTGTAGGACCCTTAGAAGTATTTAGAAAGAATATACAATGAAAAAAATTTAATGGAAACGTCTTTAAAATATTATATATTAATTTATATACACAAAAGTCTTTTGTCACTTTTAATAAATAGTGAGAAATAATTTAACTATTATTTTTTTAAAATATTATATAAACTAAATAAAATTATTTCTAAGTTATATTAAATCTTAGTAATGACTTTGATATCATCTATTTTAAATGCTACTTTAATTTAAAATATCTTAATTATTCTAAAATTTATTCTAAAGTTGTAGATCATATAATTTTAAAATAGTTTTGTATGATATTTTAAATAATTCATAATTTCAAGATAGATCTTTTAAGATATACTAGTTCTATCAAAAATCATTATAAAGAGTTATTTGTTATAATTTTAAGATAATTATGATGGTGTTTAATAAAGGAGTTCAATTAATTTTCTTTACAAAATATTTTTAAAGATATTAATTTTTTTTGTATAAGTTTAAATAAAAATAATAATAAATTTAAAATTGAAAAACAAATGAATTTTTTGTTATAAATAAAGTTTTGTAAACAAGAAAAATATTAAGACATTAAATATGTATAGTTCAATAATGCTTCCAAATTTAAATGCATTTGAAATATTTAGAATCAACATTTCAAATCACTCTATGATCCATTTAAAAAAAAATATTGCATAACCATAGAAAAACACAATATACATTACAAATATGCAAGAGAAATAAGAAATGTGCATATGACGAGAAACAACATTTGAAAAAAGCCACACTAAGATTATTTCTAGCAATTGCAATCATAAGTTCAATGGGCACATCAATAACTTTTATAAGATATCATAGAAACTACTAGTACAATATTTATTTTTTACTCATAAGATGAGAATTAGTGCATTTAAAGAGTGGCATACAAGATCCATAAGAGTATGTTATTAATACTATTGAAAATACATCTGAGTAATTATTATCTAATTTTCCTTAATACAAGAAATATCTTTGTACATTAAATAATGAGAGGAACCAAATGGATTTATACAATTTTGTTCTAGATATTTTTTAGATACTTCGCCTCTTGTTTATGTAGGATTATATGCACATTGTTTGTCATGTGTACACAACTTCAGAATGATATTGCAAGAGATATTCATAGATCTAACAATCTTTAAATTTGTGACACTATTATGAATATATGACCTAGACAATCTATGTTTTCAATGTTGATTGTTGCTCTATTAATTGTTAGACCTTGTGCTTTGTGGATTGTTAGTGTCCAAACCATCTTTAAGGGGATTTTTTTTCGATCACCATGAGTGACTAGAATAATTGGAGCTACTTTTGGGTCATCTATGTCTCATGTAGATCAAATGTAACACTAGAACTTCACTACAATGAAGAATGGTATATTAGGGGCATGCTACTAGTTTTGTAGGCTATTGCTTGCAACAACTTTGTAAAGTGTACCATTGATGAGTCAAATTGCAAACCATAGATTTGTATTTACCATAACTTGTCAACCAATGCACAATTGCACATTTGCCTCTTGTTGTTCATCATTTGAATTTGAAATTGTAATGAACCTTGTTTTGTTGACAATATATTTTGTAACAGTTGTTGCCATTGATTTTAGCATATGTTTGTTATGTATTGCATCCAATTCATTTGTTACAAATTAATGTATTGATGAGCAAAATGCATCTTGTTTATTTACAAAAAGGTAGGCATTAGTGCATGACATGAGTTGCCAATCTATGAATGTTGCCTCAACATCCTTGATATTTGTTAACTTGTGAAATATGATTTGATTAGATTCATCTCATATTGTCAAAAAAATATCCAATATGACTACTATTTAAAAGATGCTCGAAAGTGTTGTCGCATATGATGATCCAACATACATTAGAATATTCCTTACATTTACAATTATCATAGACCATTGACAAGCACAACATCCAAAAGAGTCAAACAATTGAACTTCTTTTAAATTATTCAATTGTGAGGAAAAAACATTGTTTAGTTGTTTTCTTAGAATATCACATCCAAAAGAGCAGAGTAAAAGTAAATATCAATTTCAATTTATAGGAAAAGAATAAAGAATTGCAATCTATTAAAAGAGCGGCACAAAAAGCCTTGATCTTTTAACACGTATTGACTACCGTAGTCCGGTCAGTGCTAGTTGTTGGGGCGAAACTTTCACAGAGGCTGCCGCTACCCCTGCCTCAATAAACTTAGGCAGCCTGAAGGAAGTTAAGCTTTCTAATCAGGTAGATAAAAGGCCCTCCCCTGTTTTCACTCAAGCAAAAGAAAATCAAAATCCCCTAATGAAGGAAAGTTCTCTAAGTTCGAAGACAGGACGCTCTCAACATCTTCAAGAAGTGAATCCAACACTATCCAATTCTGCTCCTCTAAACTTTGTTCGCTCTCTTCACACGACTGCGATTCCGAACCAGAAAATGCGGTGTTATAGTCCAGCGGTTGCCGAAATTCTTCTAAGGCAAACTTGGCTGCAACAGCTTGAATCTGAGCGCGAGATAGCGAAGAGGCCGAAGGAATTTCCGGCACAGAGTCGGGGAAATTGAATTTTGCATTCCATCCTCTGAGGCAATAAACTGCACAGTCGTAAGCGCGAGCGGCCTGGTGAGGGGTATCGTAAGACCCCAGCCAAATTCTAGCTCGGGAATTCGGCATTCTCACTTCGGACACCCATTTCCCCCATTTTCTCATCCGCACTCCCTTGAAATGTGGTTGCATCTTCTCTATGCTATTTTGGGGTTTCTGCTTTGCTAAGGATTTGACCATATTTCGGTAGCAGAAAGAGACGGGAATCGAACTCTGGAGGAAGCTTGTAAACGGATATTGGGGCAGTTACTAGTTAAGATTCGAACTTCTGAGGAGCTCAGGTGAGATTTGTACTAACGAATGAGGATGCAAAATGGGGTATATATCGACAATCTCATCTGCGGGTACTTCGAGTACATTGAGCACACAAATCAGATTGTTACATATAGAAGACTTCTGCGCGTTAAAAAAAACCCAAAAAAGCTGAAATCAGGAAAGCGCACGTGGGAGTGATTGGTAGGCTACAGCACCGAATGAGTTGGAAATAGGCGTTGCCAGCTACTGGCCACACCTCACTATAAGGGAACAGTGACCATAAAACGCGCACTAGAGACCAAGACACTCTAATAGTCGTACAAGTAACTTCCACTGATATTATCGTATCAAAATCTGTACAGCTTCTTAAGATTTTTAAGATATATTGTTTAAATTAATTAAAAATAGATTTATTTAGTTCAAATTGTTATTTCATAAAATATTTAATCATCCTTTTGCATTAGTATGTTTATCGATGGCAACGTCTATGCAGAATACATGTCTGATTGTATGTATTTATTGATAATTAATTGAAAATAAAAAATGGATGCATTTTTTATTTTTTCAATTAATTAATAAATACACTGAACTATACATCATATGGGGTGCTTATGATAGCAGCATATGTAGTACATTTTTTTATAGTTATTTCAAATTTAGTAATCACTTTTGATATCATTTATTTTAAAAGTTATTTTAATTTTAAAATATCTTTCATTATTTTAAATAGTATCTATAAAGTTGTGGGTCATATAAATTTTTAAGATACTTCTAAATAAGATATTGTAATGATTCACAATTTAAGATAACTTTTAACATAGGTTCCATATCAAAAGTCATTATCAAGAGTTATTTGAGATAACTTCAAGATATTTTTATGGTGTTCACTAAAGGAGCTCAATTAACTTTCTCTTGCAAAATATTTTTTAAGATGATATCGTGATATCTTTTTATACGTGTTAAATTTATTTACTTATTTCTAAATTGAAAAAAACAAATGAAGTTTGTGTTATAAACAAGTGTAGTAAACAAGGAAAATATTAAACACATTAGATTTTCATAGTCCATATTATTGCTCAATAATGCTTCTACATTTAATGGTGTTAAAAAAAAAATAGAATCAACATTTTGGATCACACTTCGTGATCTCTTTAAGAAAAATATTGCATAGCTATAGAAAAGTAAAATATACATTACAAATATGCAAGTGAAATAAGAAATATGCATACTACAAAAAGAAACATTTGGAAAAAGTCATGCTAAGATTATTTTTAGCAACGACACCCATAGGTTCAATGGGCTTGTCAATAGCTTTTAGAAGAAATTATAGAAATTACTAGAGAAATATTTTGTTTTTACTCGTAAGATGGTATTTGTGCATGTAAAGAGTGACATACATGATCCATAATAGTATGATATCAATACTATTAGAAACTACATCTCATTAAAGATTACCTAATTTCCCTTAATAGGAGAAATTATCTTTATACATTACATTTAATGAGAGGAGGCATTTAGATTTCAAGGATTTTTTTAGACATGTTTCAGCTATTCTCCACCCCTTACTTCTATAGAAATACATATACATTGTTTTCCATGTGTTTATACCTTTGGAATAAGAATACTAGAGATATTCATAGATCTAACAATCTTGAAACTGTTGACATCATTGTGAATGTAAGACCTTGAAAATCTATGTTTCCAATGTTGATTGGTGTCCTGTTGATTGTTAGACCTTGTGCTTTATGATTTGTAGGAATTTGTTTTATATAATTATATGTATCTTAACGTTTAACAAATTCCTACAAATGATGAGAAGAACCAAATAGATTTGAAAGAATTTGTTCTATAGGATTATGTGTACATTGTTTCCATGTGTACATACCTTTAAAATGGTAATGCACGCTCGGTAGTCATAGATCTAAGAATATTTAAACTTGTGACACTATTGTAAATGTAAGACCTTGACAATCTATGTTTCCAATGTCAATTGTTGCTCTATTAATTGTTTGACCTTGTGCTTTGTGGATTGTCAGTGCCTAAACCATCTTTAGGGGCAGTTTTTGTTAACCACCATGAGTGACTAGAACAATTAGAACCAATTGTGGGTAATTTGTGGCATGTGTAGTTCCAATTTAACACAATTTTTTTAAAACAATGCAGAATGGTAGATTAGCTGGTACACTCTCATTTGCATAGGTTATTGCTCACAACAAATTTGTAAAGGTGCACCCTTTATGAGTCTGGTCATAAACCATAAATTTGTATTTAGCATAAACTATCAAATGATGCACAACTGCACCTTTGTCTCTTGTTGTTCATCATTTGAATATGAAATTGTTGTAGTCATATTCACATGTGTCTCAGGAGCCAAAAATACCTCCCCCAAAATGGGCAGTCAGTCACACTATTGGCATTGTTCTTATTGCACCTCTTCCTAATGCTCCATTGTATCATCAATAAATTATCTAGATTGATGAGATCAAATGAAAATTTAGGATATATTGTCCAAATCTTTCATCAAACCAAGTACCTCCCCTTGTGCTTCACCAATTTTAATTGTACTCAAGAAGGATGGAACTTAGACTCTTTGTATTGATTTTTGAGCATTGAACAATATTATTATCAAAATTTTATATCCACTTCCTCATATTGATGACCTTTTGGATCATCTTCAAGTGTTAATTTTCTCTCCAAGATTGATCTAAAAAGTGAATATCATCAAGTTAAGGTTTAGGTATAGGACACATGGAAGATAAATTTCAAGGCCAAAATGGGTTCTTTTTAGTAGCTTGAGTTACCATTTTATCTAACCAATGCTCCCTACACTTTCATGCAATTGATGAATGAGGTATTTTGAGATTATTTAGATAAATATTTTATCATATACTTACATGATATTATTTTTTTCCTCACACTTACAAATTACATCTTCAACATTTGAAACATGTTCTTCTCACACTTCAACAAAATAGTCTATATGTCAACTTTCCTAAGTGTTCTTTTGGTGATACTTCCAACTGCTATCTTAGGATTTTCATTGATGCACAAGGAATTTGGGTGGATCCCATGAAAGTGAAATTTATTCTCTAGTGGCCAACTCTTTCTACTCTCATTTAATTGATAAATTTTCTTGGTCATGCCAACTTCTATGGAAATTTTATCCTACATTACTCAAACATTTTCACTTGATCATCATGTACAAGAAAGGGAACACCAACAATGATATAGATTATTTAGTCATCCTCTTATGGTTGTGACCACTTCTCATTTGGGATTTCAGGTGTGGTCCTTTCTAGTATGCTCAATATATTGATTTTGGTCTAACCTACACAAGTATTCATAATCATACATCTCCCAATTTGACACCTTTTCAATATTTTTACATCAAGGATGTGTTGCTCTACAAATTGGATAAACTATGTATCCCTCAAGATCATTAGAATTCTCTTCTCAAGTAGGCACATTTTACTCTTTATGGTGGTCCTTTTATAAAGTAGAAGAAACTACACCATTTACAGTGTTTCCTCTATTGGCCTCACATGCAACACAATGTTTTGCATTTCCTTAAGAGATGCGCAATTTGTTGGCTCTCCAAATCAACAAACAAAATGATGGGCTTGAGTATTCCTTTACCTATTCCTACTTTTCCTTGGGAAGGCATTTCCATATGAGACTTGGTTAGTTGTTTTCCATTAACTACTCACCTCCATGATTGTTTTTTTATGGTTGTTGACTTATCCAACAATATGGCTAAGTTCATCCCATGTCACAAAGACAAGATGGATGCACTTGACTTAGCTCAATAATTATTTTGAATTTATTCAGTGATCCTTTAATCTACCTACTAGCAATGTTCCTAATCATGACTCACATTTTATGGGTCATTTTTGATGGAAGATTTTGGGAGATTCCCTTAACTTTTCCACTACTTTTCATCCTCATTTAAATGGATAAATTGAAGTTGTGAATTGGAGTCTTCTACAAAGTTTGAGGATTTATCACCATAGTTCTCCTACTAACTAGTATTTGAGCCTAAACCACATTAAGCATGCTTACAACCAAATAGTTCACTCAATTACATGTCACTCACCTTTTGAGGTATGTCTTAGGTTTCAACCTTTGGCTCCAATGTGTTTTCCTTATTTTTACATTCTCCTATAATATTACATATTTAGAAAGAGCAAGATAGGTCTTTCTCTTTTATCTAGCATTTGCAAAGTCTTCAATCCAAAGCAATTAAAATTATTCAAAATACTCAAGAAAAGATGAGGATAGAGTTTGGTCACACATAGTATGGTTAAGGCACTTCTCCATGGGCCTCACACTATTCTTTAGTAGGTGGATGACAATGCCTTTAGAAATTATCTTCCAACACAGTTAGGCATCCATGATGTTGTCAATGTTGATATCCTCAAGCACTATCATGAATCAAAATTACAAACAAAACTTTTTGTCATCCATCATATTGATGTTGTTTTAGATTTTTAGGTTTTTTATATTTTGATTGATTTTTTAACACAGACTCATTAGATAAGACATTGTTTGACCACTTCCTACCTTATTTCCAAGAAAGGCCAGCTTCTCAATTAGGTCCATTGTATCTCTCACCATTAGTTGTCTCAAACTTTTCCTTCTCTTTTAAGAGAATTAGAGTCTAGTACTATTATTGTTGAGAGGAGTTGTGAGGATGAAAGGAAATATGCATCCACCCAACATAATTTCCACATAGTTCCCAAATAGAGAAATCTATGCAAACAAGTATTTAGAATCCATATGCAAAAGAATATAAAACATACCATCAAATATGACACAATATATACCCTAGGAAAACTCTCAAGAGGGAAAAACCTAGCCTCCAAAAGCATCCATCACTCATATATTATTCAACAATAAAGATTATAATACATCTTCAAAGTTCTCCATGGATACCTTTGAAACATCAAACCCTCTATAAAAACTCCATTTGAGCAAGCATGCAACCACACATCCCGTGCCATGCTTCAACCATCACAAATGCCAACAAGAGATGCTCTCAACCCCTTAGCCAAATAGCCAACTAGCCAACCTTAGACAATTACCCATGTGTTTTTTTTGATAGAAACAAGTTCACACAAAACCACTAAGTGGTATTATATAAAACCATGTGACTAATACCATGAGCTTACAAAACCATTAACCCCCATATTTATTTTTGTTACTAAGTTTTCCCATTAAATATTTTCCCTATGTGTATCCCCACATTAAATATTTAATCCAATGTTACATACAACACATAAAGTGGCCCCAAGAATGCTAACCCATGTGATGTACACATCCCTAGATCTCCTAGGTGCAACACATAATAAATAAATATTATATTATAACATTATGCAAGGTGGACAACACACTTTTTCCTAACAAAGGATTCATAGGGTATAGGTTATAGTGTTAGGATTTTTATTTTATTATTTCATTAGTTTTTTAACCTATGTAAAGGTTAAATGTTGAAATAAAGAAAAATAGGTTTGACTAATGTGGAATAAGAGAAAATGAGGTGAATGAATGGATTTTATAACTTGTATGATTCACCTTTCTTCTAATTTCATTAGGAAAAGAGATCTCCCAAAGTTAGGATTGACTTTCAACCAAAAGGTGAATCAACCCTATTAGGGGATCTATTGTTTCCCTTATGACAAAAAATGATAAATATGATAGAAATGCAGTTTGGGGAGATAAAAATAAAATACCGAATGAACTCAATTATGCAATGTGAAATTTGAAAAGTAGATTTAAAGCATAGCACAAAAGAAAACTACAGCTTTCAGATAGATCTAAGAAGGGTAAGATGATGTGTACCAGTCACTAAAAAGGGTTGTAGAGTGTCTTGTTGGGATAGATTCACCCTAGGGTGAATGGGTCTTTGAGTAGGGTTCCAAAATCTGATTTCATAGTCCTCTAATCCCAAATCTATACTCTCAATTCCTATGTATTCCATTGTCAAAAGGTCATAAATAAAATCTACAAATGAGTTTCTATGGCTTGACAACTTTGATGACAACTTTGACAACTTTACAAAATTACACTTTTGATCCAATTTTCAATCCTTCTTCACCTACAAATTTGCAAACACAAAGAGAGGGAAAAATTGTTTGTTTCTGTTGAATAGGGGTTTTCCTTGGTCAAACCCCATTTTGGTAATTAAACCTTGATAATGAAAGATAATGATAAATGACACAAAATGATGAATGAACAAGTTTATGTCACAACTCACCAAACCCTTGATGGATTCCCTTAGAGGACTGAAATCCAACACATCTCTCTAAGGATTGATCTTGCATGAATTGGCTTGAATGGTTGCTTGATTTGACACTTGAATGCTTGCTTGAATGCTTGAAACCTACATCACAATGTTAGCTCCAAAATATAACATGAACACAAATAACTTTGACATGATGATATGATCTTGATTATTGATGTAGATGCTTGATAAATCTGCTCTTCAATGCTCTTGACAATAATATTTTCTCTTAGGATTGATCTCTTGAAGTCTTAGGATTTGAATTGATAAAATGACTATATTTATAAGTGTTTATCTAATTTCGCAAAACTTAGATTCCATAAGCCAACATTTGAAACTTGAATTTGAATCATTAAAATGTGGCCAAAAGCATATTAAAAATTGGGATCTAGGACTTAAGGAGGACTTGGGACCTAAATCCAGGACACACAATTTAAGGTGATGAGCCTTGCTAGCTCACTGCCAAACCCCTATCTTGTTTTAAGTCTATTTGTGTTTTTTAGTTTTTTAGAGAAATTTTGTAGACAAAAGAGAAGTGGTGCATCATATAAAAGCTCACAGAATGAAAACTTGAGCTAATTTAATCAAACTGAAATTGTAGAAGGTGTTTATTATCATCAACAATGGATTTAAAACATACAAACATACCCGAAAGCCTCCAGATTTTTTAAATAAGAAATCCGATCAGCATAGTGAAGAACTGACAAAAACTGGAGTAGAGAGTTACAGATTGCAAAGTTTATTCTGAAACTGAAGCCAGAGAGAAGTATAGGTAGGGCGCCCAAGTTCATGAAGAGAGATCCTCCAGAAAGAAGACGTTTCTCCAAAAAGCCAAAAAAACCTTCCTTGCAAGTGCCACGCCCTTTCAAACAAAAAGCACCAAAAACCATCTCTGAAGGTGTGCCCAAACAGCCATGAAGTCTGCCATGGTGAAGGAAGAACAACAACCAATAAACCCTCTGTTTTTGATGAAGAACACTACAAAAAATCTGTTGAAGCACTGCAAAACTTCTGAAATGAAGCTCTCTCAATCTGCACTAATTCAGCTGATCTCTCACAACTTCACAAGTGCTCACACTGAAGAGATTTCGTTCTCCAATGGTGGATTTGCTGCAAACCTGATCACAGGCTGAAAGCAAGGGAAAAAACCTCCAAGGCAAAGTTGAAATATTCAAAAAGATGAGTTTCTCATTGCCCAAATCCCTTATAAAGCAAAGGAGGTGAAAACCTAAGAAAGCCGTACATTTTAGGGCTTTAGCTCATTTAAATTTATGGAAAATAAACTTAAGTCACTTTCCATAGTCTAGACTTTGATTTTAGGCGCCTCCTTTAAGTGATTAAAAGATATAACTTAAAATATTCACTTTAGACTTTATTTAAGTGATATAAGAATTATAAAGTCAATTTGACTTTATAAAAAGACTTTAAGTTAAAATATAACTTAAATCACTTAAGTAAGCCTATCTCCCTCAATTCTCAACGGAATTCAGTGCCGTCAGAAGCAAAGAAACTCCTGTACTGCCAAGGCCTGCAATGAGCCTATCCACGATCTCAGAAAATGAAATCGACTCTCCAGAAGGTACCACTGACCCTCTAACCAATCCAGTTAGCCCACAAGGGTCCAAGAAATAGGCTAACACTCTGCAAACAAGATCACGCTGAAAAGGGGGACATTACAATCCGCCCTCCTGAAATTGCTTGACCGCAAGCAATCTCAACAACAAAGGATCAACCACTCCACCAGGATCCCAAGGATAGTGCTGTGAAATGTCCCTACTATCATCAACTGTCTTTCGCTGCTCAACACTGATCTCAACTTCACCATGCCAAAAGTGGTGAAGCCAATGCATGGGACTCATCCAAAACACAGTACCAATCCTGTCGCCACCTGGATCCCAATATAAACGGTACTCACATCCATCCATCATAATAAAGTAAGAATATCGGGAAGCATCCGCAACACAACATCTCTGTCTGTAGCTGGAACCCATGATGTCACCATAACCTGTTAACCCATGAAACCAACCATCTAGCAATGAAACTCCTAAATCCCAACTCTGCAAATCATGCCAACTCCAAGTAGGACAACCATCGATCAATGAAGAGTCTAAGAAGATTAAATCACCAAGCAACAAGTAGATAGCTGCCAGATCGTGAGGGTCAAATGTAGAACTATCTGCACCCCTCATCATGTACTCCTCTGAAAACTCCTCTGCCAGCTTAATTTGAAATCCCAATACACTGGAAGGATCCCAAACGCAACGATCAATGCTCATGTCCAGAGTGCGAGCGATATCTAACTCGAAGAGAGGATCATCATACTGAATACCATCTACTCTAGGAAGAGAAACTGGATCGCCATCGTCATCCCATATGCAACTCCTAGATGAATGAGTCTCCTGTAACTCCCAAATCTGATCAGCTGGATCATCATACTGTAGCCTGTCAATCTCAACACCATCAGATACAGAAGAGAGAAACTCACAAGGAAGCAAGTCAAACTGCTGACAAAACGTGCTCCCTAAGACTGCACGAGATAGGCTATCATCCCACATGTCTAACATGTGCATACTAGAATTGTGCATCCGAAACAGATCATGTACATGATGACTGAGAAAGAAACTGTGTAGACTCCTGACCATGTACACACTGGGAATCTCCTCAACGAGCTCTGTCTGAAATCCCGATGCACTGACGGAATCTCTGATACTATGATCAAAGCTCACCCTTAAACCAGGGTCAAGAGTAGAATCAGCATCCACCTCAAAGAGCGGATTATCACAAGAAGATGTAGCATCCGCCTCATTTTCTGATTCTTCTCCATCAGTATCATAGATTGGAGCTTGCTGATCATAAAAGTCATAACTGTACTGAGGAGAGGAAAATCCCTCTTGAATCACTTTCTGTTCTCCATCCAAATCTGCACTATAGCATGAAGTTGAATCTGCATCACTCACCTCATAATCAGCAACATCATGTGTGTTGTCATCAACCTCTAAGGTATTGCTGCTATGTACCTCATAGGATGTCTTGACTGGCAAGGTAGAAGCTGCTGTTATGACAATATCCTCACACACCTCTGTTGCCAAAGTCACTGAAAGTCCATCCATAGCATGCTCACCTCTTACATGTTCTTCTCTTGGAAGAATTAGAGATCTAAGGTGCGACTCCCTTTGTTTCTTTGCTTGATCTAGCTGGCTGCAGCGTTCCTTGACCTCTTGCAAACGCTGTTTTGCTTGAGCAGCCAACATCTTTGCCTTCTTAGCCCTTTGTAGCCACCCATCACACAAAACTTGAGTTTTGTTCACATCTTCCAAGGTCTGATATATAAAATCAGACTGTTTGTGACTTGAATCCACCAAACATTCTTCAAGCTCAACATGCAAAACTTCAATGCTAATGTTAGGAGATTCCATAACATGACCATCTTCATGTACTTTATCCGTCACCTCATGATTTTGTGAAAGTAATGGACTGCTGTTCATAAAATCAGAATTGATCTCAAGGCTGATATCATCTCCGTTAGTGCTGATAATATCTTCCTGGGGTTCAACAAAACCACTATCATGGTGTAAAACTTTCTCTTCAATAGAAGTTGTCTCAAAAGATGTTGTAGAAGCCATATTTCTGTACACTTCTTCTTTCATAGTAATTGATGAAGCATCACAAGGAACCTTATCTTCATGTGGCTGCTCTAATGCAACTAGTTTGTCTTCATACAACACTTGTTCATCCTGAAGTGTCTTGTGCCCAACATCTACTTCTATGTGAGTCTGATTTTTGTCCTCCATAAGATCAGCTATATGCTGGTCACTAACTGCTGAGAATTCATTGTGAAGATTTCTGGATACTTCACCTATAGAGACCTCATGTATCTCATTTTTATTTTGTGATGTAGACCTGAAGATGGATGCCATAAACCTTGCTGTTTTATCTAAGGTTGCAGGATCTGAAATCAATTCATTTATCCCTTTCTGATTTTCATCCAACTTTTTCAAACTTTGTTTCAGCTTCTCCATATTCTTGTCCCACTGCCTCTGAGTAATTGAAGTAGCCATGATCAATGCCCAACAGGATGGCAGGAAACCGCTCTGATACCACTGTGATGAGCCTTGCTAGCTCATTTCTCAAACCCCTGTCTTTTTGTTAAGTCTATTTGTGTTTTTGAGTTTTTTAGAGAAAATTTATAGACAGAAGAGAAGGTGTGCATCATATAAAAGCGCACAAAATGAAAACTTGAGCAAATTTAATCAAACTGAAATTGTAGAAGGTATTTAATAAGCTCAACAATGGATTTAGAACATATAAACATACCCGAAAGCCTCCAGTTTATTTAATTAAAAAACGAAGCCAGTTTGCCAGTCTATACATGAAAATCTGACAATATTCAAAATAGGATGAAACAAAGTCTGAATCCAGCTGTGAAACTTGAGCAATAGAAGAGGGAATGCCAAGTGCTGAAGATGATGGAGAGAAACCCTCAAGAAGATAGGTGTTTCTCCAAGAAGAAAACACGCCCTAGCTCAAAATCCAACGCCCCTCAAGCAAAAAGAAC
The DNA here is from genome assembly GCA_007258455.2 of Sequoia sempervirens. Taxonomy (NCBI): domain Eukaryota; kingdom Viridiplantae; phylum Streptophyta; class Pinopsida; order Cupressales; family Cupressaceae; genus Sequoia; species Sequoia sempervirens. The sequence continues at coordinate 288,193,184 of VDFB02193867.1, forward strand.
CAAAAACCAGCTCTGAAGGTGCGCCCAAACAGCCATGAAGCCTGCCATGGTGAAGGAAGAACACCAACCAATAAACCCTCTGTTTCTGATGAAGAACACTACAAAAATTTGTTGAAGCACTGCAGAACTTCTGAAATGAAGCTCTCTAAATCTGCACCAATTCAGCTGATCTCTCACAGCCTCACAAGTGCTCACACTGAAGAGATTTCGTTCTCCAATGGTAGATTTGCTGCAAACCTGATCACAGGATGGAAGCAAGGTAAAAAACCTTCAAGGCAAAGTTGAAATATTCTAAAAGATGAGTTTCTCATTGCCCAAATCCCTTATAAAGCAAAGGAGGTGAAAACCTAAGAAGGCCGTACCTTTTAGGGTTTTAGATCATTTAAATTTATGGAAATAAACTTAAGTCACTTTCCATAGTCTAGACTTTGATTTTAGGCGCCTCCTTTAAGTGATTAAAAGATATAACTTAAAATATTCACTTTAGACTTTATTTAAGTGATATAAGAATTATAAAGTCAATTTGACTTTATAAAAAGACTTTAAGTTAAAATATAACTTAAATCACTTAAGTAAGCCTATCTCCCTCAATTCTCAATGGAATTCAGTGCCGTCAGAAGCAAAGAAACTCCTGTACTGCCAAGGCCTGCAATGAGCCTATCCACGATCTCAGAAAATGAAATCGACCGAACTCTCCAGAAGGTACCACTAACCCTCTAACCAATCCAGTTAGCCACAAGGGTTCAAGAAATAGGCTAACACTGCGAAAAAGATCACCCCAAAGGGGACATTACACAAAAGTTTAAAATAATGTTAGCATGATTTGTTTATCGTCAGCTTTCCTTTCAAAAACAGAATAATAAGGCTTTAGAAAATGCATTAATTAGAAATCATAAGTTTAATTAAATCTAATTAATTAAGGGATTCAAACCGGTGCAGAGCACCTACTTGAATGCTTTAATTTCATTTGTTTTGCCTTACTGTCTTTGTTGTGTACGGTCTAATACACCATTGATAAGGTGTAAGGGGACCCTCTTAAAGCTTAGTTTTAATTTGGAATAAATTGGGAATCATTTGGTAGGCGTTTCCTTAGATTTTGGGAAAATCGCAAAACACAGTGTGTTTTCGGAAAAATGTTTTTCTCCATTTTTTAAGCCCGAATTTGGAAACCTAACGGTTTCTTGATGATGGAAAAGGAAAGCCTCGACCATGTTAGAGGTTAATGAATGCTTTTGAACGGTGAAAAGCTCTGGAAAAAGGCTTTTTGATGAAAATAAACAAGAGACAGTGTTTTTGTTGAAAAAGAAATCGGTTTTCTTGTGCTTTCTGTGTGACAGCAAATAGAATAATGGAATAGAAATTTTATTGGTTCAAGAGCATGTAAAAAATCCTTTTGTAGCTCTGTTTTGGTATTTTTAAACTGATTTTCTATCGCTTTTTGTTTTCTATAAAATCTGTTTTGTTTCTTTAACTCTGTTTTGGACTGGTAAACAAAACCAGAAAATGGAGTTTTGAGATTGTTTCCTGTCCGTACCAGGCAGTATGGGCATGGTGGAAGCAAGAAAAAACTCCATGTTTGTATATATTGTAAATATAATAGTCTTTGTGAGTCATGCAAACAGGTTGAAGGACTTTTCCTAGGCGAGACAGTGAGAACCCGGCTAGGAAAGGTTTGAGGACAGCGTGAATAACTTGCAGGGGATTGAAGCTTTTTAAGAAATTATTTTTTGAGGATTTAGGGGAGTGTCTTGGCTCTGCATGGTGACAAGGAAGAGCCCGTAACAGTCCGTTTTCATGAAGAACTTTTCACCAGTCCTAAACTGGTTCTGAACAGTTTTGAAACCCTAGTGTTCTTGGCTCCTTTCGCATTTGGGCAGTGTACAGCCTGTAGAGGCTCAAAACCTCAAGAATATTTAAGTTGGTGGCATGGGAATCACCAACCCCAACAGAAAAACTCAGGTCATTTGGGGAGTTTAGGAGAAAATTGCATTTTTCTCTGTCAAGAGGCCTAACTGGGCTTCTAGCATTGTAGCCCTTCCAAACCCTCAATTGGTGATTTAGTGAAAGCGATGGAGGATTGGGTTATGAAGGCTGTTCAAGAACTTTTAGAAGATTGATTTGAAGCTATGGAAGCTACTTACACCCCTGCAACAAGATTTGGAGGTATTAGAGATTCACTAGTCTTTAAGTGGATTAAGGGCTAGGCGGTGAAGGCGAGGGAAAACACCAGGAAATTCTTGGTAGCAGCAAATTGGAAAATGATAGCAGGGTTGGCAATCTAACCAGGGGTTCCTAAATAGCAGGTGACCTACAGGTTGAGTGGTGGATGAGATATCACCAAAGGGGTTATCAAATTGTGACCCAGAGCATTGAGTCAGTGAGTGATTCAATCCAACCCTTGTTCTATCACACAAACATAGAGTGAAAATGTAAGATAGTACATTTTTCTACTCTACAAATGGTAAAATTCAAAAGCTAAAGGTTAGAACTGTTAGGAGGTCAGAATAAAATAGTTAATGGTTAATTTGTTAAATTCAATCCTTACATTAAAATTTAGAAAATATCTCTAAATACTTTAATTTAGGCAATGTCCTTGCTTGCATAATTTTATTTTTCTCTTGGCATAGGAATTAGAATTTTAAGTTCGTAGTTTATAATTTTGTAGAGGTTAATGTCCTTTGTAGGGAACCTAGTATTTTATTTGCTTATTGTTATATATCACTATTTATTTTTAACAAGAGGTGAGTAGGACTCAAGTTGCCATCTTTTTATAGTAAGAAAAAGTATTTGGGTTTATGAAATAATACATTTTTAATTCCCTAAAAATACCCATGCAAAGGAATTGAATCAAAATTTAGACTTGAGCAACATTATGCTTCAAAGATAATTTAATATTATTTCTTTCATATGAGCAAGAGAAACTTTAGTGTCTTTCAATTTAATATCCTCAACCAAATTTATCAATACTTGAGACAACAAAAACCATAAGGATGGAGGCACATTACATAGCTCAATTCACATAATAAAAAAACTCAAAACCATCTCTTTAGGATTTAAAATAAGATCCCCAAGAAAAGGATTGAAAGGTTGAATTACCAACATTCTAAAATCCTTTATTAATAACATTTTTTTCTATCATTATTTTTTAGACCTAAAAGCCTGGCCTTTTATGTAACATTCAACAAAATGAAACATAAAGACTTAGGTTTTTTGCAAACTGTGGCAATGGAAAAAGTATCACTTTTCCTTGCTTATTTTGGAAATGATTAATGTTAAAATTAACGTAAGGTCACCATGATCTAGTGTTGTAATGTATTTTCTACATTCACATTGGATTTAGGGCCCTTTTAAGCTAAATAGACCTAATTTTTCCTTAATTTAATGTTGTAAAGTGTATTTATTTGCACCTTCACATTAAGTTTAGGACCCTTGTAAACTAAATAGACTTAATTATGCCTTATTTAGGGTGTTGTAAAGTGTATCTTAAAACTTTCACACTAATCTAGGGCGTCATTAAATAATTGGGCTTCTTTATGCCTTATTTGGCCTTATTTTGCATCCACAAGCCTTATTAAATGCATCTTTATGCGGATAATCTCGACATAAACCAACATCCAATCATAATTCAGGTGTGTTTAGGTTGTGTGGCCTAGATTTAGTGATTTGGGACTCATACACCACCTTGGGCATATGAGTCCCACCTAGGTTTTTGGGCCTCGATCCTGATTTTACATCATTTTAAGCATTTTTGAAAAATGTGTCGCATAACTTTAAGCCTAATGGGACTCATATGCCACTTCTAGCATATGAGTCTTGTGTAGCCCAAAATCAAATTTAATTCAAATTCATGGCAAGATTTTATCCTCCTAGATCTGATGTCGGCTTGTAGTGTTGTAATTTCAGGAAATTTGGCATAAACAAGCATAAATACAAGGTTATTTCACTCATTTTCACCTAATAATTTCAAGAGAGCATTCCTAATAGTAATTTTATGATTACAAGAGTTTACAAGACTTCACAAGAGCATTCAAGAGCATTTCTAAGGCATTCAAGGGAAAAAAAAATCATCATTTGTTGCAGCGATTTAGGATCCATCAAGTCAAGATCATAATGCATTAAGCATGTTGTTGAGCTAGTGTTGTGATGTAGCATTGAAGATCTAAGATTGAGCATCTTTCTACACTTATTTCAAGGTCTAGATCTACATCCTTCATGGCCACTTCATGTTAAACTACAGATTTACAAGACATTATTTAAACAAGAAATCATTCAAGGTATCATTATCCATGTTTCATGTTCCTTGTTTCATGTTTCATGTCATTATTTCATTATCTCATCATTTGGTTTAATTACCTAAAAGGGGTTTGACCAAGGCAAACCCCTATCCACTAACAATCAACAAGTTTTTATCCTCTTTACATGTGTGATTGCAGATCTAGGTGTCTTGGAGCATGAAGGATCTTTGAATATTATGTTACAAGCTTGAAGGATGTGTTGGAGTTGTCTCCTCACTTGCAAGGTCATGAAAAGTCTTCTATAGGTTTGAAATCAAGGTTTCAGATCCAGAAACAAAGTGTAGTAGAAAGAGAAGATAATGGAGAGTAGAATCAGATCTTAATCCTTCAAAAAAGAATACTGGGACTAATACACCACCTTGGGCATATGAGTCTGAGTACAAACAATTTTTAGGGTTTTAGGAGATTCAAAATAAGCACTATCAGATTCTAGTTTTGGTGTAGAAAAGCCAAACTGGGACTAAATCGCCTAGACTAGCGTATGAGTCCTAGCCAACATCAAAATTAGTGTTTCCAACATTTTAGGTCCTCATTCGAGCCTCTATAGGCTTTCAAGTGCACACTTCTAATTTTGTAGTTTTTTGTTTTTATTTACTTGCATTTCTAGGTCATTTAATTAGGTCTTGCATATCATTAAGTTTCATAATTAGGTCTTGTATTTCATTAGTCTTTCCAAGCCCTAGCTTGGTGGTGAACCCCTCTTTAATCATTAATCATACCCTAAAGGACACCCTAGTGCAAGATCTCTTTCCCTTTCTTCATACTTGGATTGGGATCTCTAGCGTTTCCTTGAATGTGGAGTGTAGAATATTGTTGTTCTATGTCCTAAACCATAGTCATGACAATTTTCCACCTTACACAAACAAATTAAGACCTTGCATCAAAAAGAAATTAAGAAGGCAAAGTGTTAACAATCAAAGGGACAAAGAAAACACCAATGGATTTGAATTTGTATTCTACCTTTTCCAATACCCCAACAATTTTCTCACTAGGAACCAAAAAGAGAGTAACCTCATGCTCACCTTTTGTGCATTCATTTTTTCCCTCTGCTTGAATGGACCTTGTCATGAACCAAGAATTATGCACCTCAACAAACTAGTGAGCCTTCACCAAAAATGAGAACATCCTTGAATGATTTACTATCACCACCATCTCTATTTAAGAATTTATTTATTGATGATTTTCATTCCCTTACATTTGAATGCCATCAATCTATCTCTCACACATGCACAATAAATTTAGAGCCAATACATTTTTGATAGGGAATAACCAAAGGTAAATGAAATCCAATATATAAAAGAGATGCAACTAGCCCACAAAAAATAAAAAAATTAAACAAAATAACCTAAAGCCCAAGACATCAAACACAATGTGACCAAAGAGGACAATGACATAAATAAGAGATATTGATGAAGACACAATGGAGGAAGACCTTTCAACTTCCTCCACTAGCATCCAACACCAAATCTCCTACCTCCTTATATTTTTTCTTGAATATCCATTTTGAAAAATAATTCAAAAATTTCCCTCAAAATTAATTTGAATTGCATGGGAATTAAGCTTGAGAATCCCAAACCTACCTTTTCTATACACATCATGAGTTGAGGGATCTTTATAAATTTCCCTTAACTCATCCTAGATGTTGATGATTTTTGTAACTTGAATTTGATCAAATGAAAATGATATATCTAAGAAAATCTCAAAATCATAAAAAACATAACATATGCCTCATTATAGTTTTGATAGGTAATTATTATTAATATTCTACATACACTATGTCTAAATTCTTGAGAGACATTAAAAAATATTTGTGACTTTAAAACTTTTTTTATTTTTTCAAATATGAAAGATGCATCACACTCTAGGATTCATTGGCTATATGTTTACAAAAAACTATATATATATATATACAAAGTAAGATTGACCAAAAATTTATTTTAAAAAAATCATATAGTTAAAATTTAAGATCTAATAATTTATGTACAAAAATACTTCGCAAAAATATGAGTCACATCCACTCCTAAGCCTTTACTTATATCCAAAGATTTAAATAAACATATTTTTTTTGCTCATACTTAAGCTAGAAAAAATGACACCTACCTTTATTTTATTTTATTTTTATTTACTATTGTCTCATTGAAAAATATGATTTTCACCCAATTAATTCAACTTAAAAAAGTAGTCCATAATCTACATTTAATTTCCTACAACTTTTATTGCTACATATTTTCTAGATTATTTAGATAAACCATTCATTTTTTTTATAGAAAGTTGCTTAATTCTATTCTTTAACATTTCCATTACTACATAGGGTGTTGCTTTGGCCCATAATGATCTCACGTTTACCCATATTTTAGAAAGGAATATATGTTAGCTTAGAAAAAATCTTGTAGGTGTCCAGGTATTTTTATCCTAAGAATAATTTGTATCTAATTGCTAGAAGGGAGCATCATCAACTTGTTTCTATGACCTCGTGTGAGTTAGAAAGTAGGATTATTTCACTATTTGAGGAAGTGAAAGAAATGAAGAATGACAAAGAGAAAGGTAAGCAGTCTAAGGTTGATTTGGATACTATTTTGGGTCCCTTTTGTACTAGCTCACACCATGAAGATATCAAGAAAGGTATTAGGATAGAAAGGTCTATCAATTACCTCTTCAAAATGACATGCATGAGCATTGGTAGCATAAGCATCAACAATTGTGACACCAAAAGGGTTGGAGGCAAAGGAGTGACTTAGGTGAAAATATTGATGAAGAATAATAAAATCCTACTTTATTACTTATGTTCTAACATATACTTATATCTTTGGTTATCAAAATATATAATTAAACTATTGAATCCCTTTTTTGCATAGGATCCATTCAAATTTAAGATTAGATAGTTTTATATAACTATATCTAGTTGGACACATTTGAAGAATGTAAAAGTACTTAAAATTTTGGGATGGAAATGTCAAAAATAACTAAATGGTGACATATAGCCACTATAAACTTCATGACACATATTGTGTTATTGTATACACTTTTTGGCCCTAATCTCTAGATAGTTTATCAAGGGCTATTTTTTAAATTTTACATTCACTTATTTCTTAAATCTCTATTTAAAATTCATATATTGATATAAAATATAGACATTGAATCACAATTAAATTTATATATTAATAGAAAAAATCAATCATTGAATTACAAAAAAAATAATATAAAAAAAATTACCATCCACTCTAATATTTAATTTCCACTATGAAAATCACCCAAAGTTCTTGATAGAGTAGGCAATAATTTTCTATTTTTCAAGTCCTCATAATAAAACAATCAACCTTCCTAGTAAAAAAGGTCAACTTTTCAAGTAATCCTCATACTTAAACAAAACTTGAAATTGTTCAAAATGTTACCAAAAGTTGATGTATAAGACAACCAATAAAAGTAAAAAATAAAAGTTATAAACAACGTTCTATTAAAAACCTTGTCTAATGATTTAGGTTAAGAGTATTCATACATTCAACCACTCTTAGTCTCTTTTATGGTTGTATATTGGTTATTAGATTTGGGATCATTATAAGAGCTTATTCTTAACTTCCATGCACTATGATTTCTAATTCCAGTAGGAGCTTATCTAATTATGTGGATTTCATCCCAATAACAATAAGTATAATTTCTCTTTAAATTTGGGAATATTTTTGTCATAATTAATTTTTAAGCTTATTGTTATCTTTTTCTTATAAATTTATTTTTCAATAAATTTTATTTTACTTATCAATCTTCATCCTTTTTTTCCTCTTCTCTTATCTTTCTCTTTTGTGTTCCCATTTTTCCTGACATTAACCCCCCTTCTATTTAAAAGGTTGAATCTACAATATATTTCAGTTCTTCCTCATTCTCAAGGTTTAATCCAAACTTTGATTTACACAATTATTATCAAACATTGCATCCATGTTTACATCAACTATAATCTTCAATGTCTTTTCCTCTCTTTTTTACTTTCAAAATAAATTAAATTAAATTAAAATTTGGGATTCCTAATAGATTATTGATGGTGTGCTTTAGAAGACAATCTCAATTTGGGATGATTCAAGACTGCATATATGCACTTATGATTTGATGGTTCATTTCAAATATCAACAAACTTATCGTGGTTGAGCAACTGAGAGTGGTGCAATGCACAAATATTTTCAAGTGAAATAATATGGGTCAATAATGCAACGTCCTATGAATATTTTCAAGTGAAAGATGTGAATCCTACTTAGCCCTTTAGCATAAAGGGTGATGAGGGACAAAAGTTTGTTTATTCCTCGCTTTTTCACTATCATCAATATTTCCTTCATGGAAGGTTGGTTCTATTTGTTGCTTTCTCATGGTTTTGGCTACCCCGAGATTGGAAGGTGCATGTTTAGTTACTTTTAGACTATTGGTGGTTCATGTTGCCTTGTGGTGCCTTGTAATTCATATCCTAGTAGTTATTTCAATGTTGTGATTGCTTGTTTGTTGGCATGTTGGGGTGTAGTTATGATAGGACATGTTCAATATACGACTCTTATGAATTCCACCATTGTTGGGAGATTATGTTTTGGAAATTCAAAGATTTCCAATTATAGATTAATATTGTCCTTGTTAATTATTTTCCTTAGGTGTCATTCTTTGTGGGTCTCTAATATGCTCAAAGATGTCTGAAGGAGAATTGTAGATGATTCAAAGAAATTATGAGTGATTGCAACACCTATCATTTTCTACCACTTATTTTAGATTCTTAGGACAATGTTGTTATTAAGGCTTTTGTTGGGTTTTTCTTAGCTTTTTAGAATTAACTTTCATTTCTAGTGCTAGTGTTGTCATTGTAGGTTTCAACATTTGAATTTTGGTTGTGAACTTGCAATTAAAGATGTTTCTTGTAGGAACTTTGGTGAAGAAGTTAGTCCTATGTAAAGTAATTTGAGTGACAACAATTATGCCATTAAAAGTGTTTTTAAAGTTATAGTTCTATCAAATCTAATGATGTTTAAGTAGAGTGACTTCAAATATTATCCAATTCAATAGTTAAAGGTCAATTTTAACCGATGAAAATAGACAAATATTTACTACTTTTTAATATGAATAAGGTATAAATTTATGATTGATCGTGTCATAATTAAACTGAATAAAATTTAAATAAAACAATTACTTAAATATAAGTGTTAATCGTTTTCTCAATTAATATTTGCTTGTTTCAAAGTGTCTTAAAAAATAGTTTTGTGAGTGATCATTTCAATTTAACTTAACATGTCCAATTGTGAGAAAAAAAAGGTCTTGAGTTTGTTTACGTTGAAGAGTACAGAAATTTTGAAATGAAAATATATATCAATTTCAATTTATAGGAAAAGAATAAAGAATTGCGATGTTAAAAGAGCGGTATAAAAACCGCCCCTTTTAACATGTTTTTTGACTGACGCAATCCGATCAGTGCACCTGTTTAGGGGAACCCAACAGTGTTCTTACAGAGAATCGGTAGAGTTATTGACTCAGGGTTTGATTGCCCTCCCAATAAACTTTGACAGAGGCTGCCATTATAGCTAATCTTAGGCAGCCGGAAGGAACACAAGCCGGGCCTCCAATCTTCCCTAATCAGGTAGAGGAAAGGCCCTCCCTGTTTCTACTATAGCAAAATAAAATCAATATCCCCTAATGAAGGAAAGTTCTCTAAATTTGATGACTGGCCGCTCTCAACATCTTCAAGAAGTGAATCCAACACTATACAATTCTGCTCCTCTATACTTTCTTGGCTTTCTACACACGACTGCGATTCCGAGTCAGAAAATGTGGTGTTACAGTCCAGCGGCTGCCGAAATTCTTCTACGGCAAACTTGGCTGCAACTGCTTGAATCTGAGCGGGAGATAGGGAAGAGGCCGACGGAATTTCCGGCAGAGAGTCGGGGAAATTGAACTCGGCGTTCCATCCTCTGAGGCAATAAACTGCACAGTCGTAAGCGCGAGCGACCTGCTGAGGGGTATCGTAAGACCCCAGCCAAATTCTAGCTCGGGAATTGGGCATTCTCACTTCGGACACCCATTTCCCCCATTTTCTCATCCGCGCTCCCTTGAAATGTGGTTGCGCCTTCTCTATACTGGTTTGGGGTTTCTGCTTTGCTAAGGATTTGACCATGTTCGGTAGCAGAAAAAGACGGGAATCGAACTCTGGAGGAAGCTTGTAAAGGTAAGCCTTGCAATTCTAGAATAGTGAGGTGTCAGGGGCAGGTACTAGTTGTTCAAATTCGAACTTGTGACAAGCTCAGGTGAGATCTGTACTAATGAATGAGAATGCAAAATGGGGTACATATAGACAATCTCATCTGCGTGTACGCGTACAGTGAGCAAACAAATCAGATTCGATACGGGAAACTTCTACGCGTTGACAGAAACTAAAATCTGAAATTAGGATAAGATATGTGGGAGTGACTGGAAAGCTACGGCAGCGTATTGGGTGGAAATAGGCGTTGCCAGCAATTCTACACATAAAATATCTTATTGTTGGAAGCACTTTTATAAAATATTATATACGAATTTCTATACATAATATCTTGTCACTCTTGGTAAGTTGTAATAAGCAATTTATTTATTATTTCCTTAAAATATTATACAGTTTAAATAAATTATTAAAATTATCTTAAAGTTATTTTGACTTTTGATATCATTATTTTAAAAATTATTTTAATTTTCAAATATTTTAAAATATCTTAATTATTTTAAAAGTTATCTTGTAGGTCATATAAAGTTAAAATAACTCGTGAATAGGATATTTCAAATGGTTCACTAACTTTAGGATAGTTGATAAGATATACTTCATATCAAAAGTTATTTGAGATAGCTTTAAGATAAAATTAGTGGATACATTAAGTACTCCATAATGTGCCATTCAGAGATGTAGCTTTAAGATAAAATTCCAGAAGTTGATAAGATATACTTCATATCAAAAGTTATTTGAGATAGCTTTAAGATAATTTTGATGGTGTTCATTAAAGAAATTCATTTACAAAAAGGTAGGTATTAGTGCATGACATGAATCACTAATTATTGATCTTGCCTTGACATTGTTTACATTTGTAAGGAGGTTGTGAAATATTATTTGGGAAGGCTCATTCCATGTTGTCAAAGAGCTTGTCTAACATGACCACTCTCTAAAAGCTACTCCAAAGTGTGTGTCACATATGATGACCCAATTTACATTGGAATGTCACATACAAGTTGTAATTATCTTAGATTGCCAACAAGCACAATGGAGTGACCACCAAATAGACTTTGATTGTGATAGGGGGATACCTCACACAACTTGCTATCAATGTGTTCTAACGACCTTTGGCAAATGAAGCTCATTTCATTAATTTGAATGTGGAATGGAATATAAACTTTATTGAAAAGTCAATAAAGCTTGACCTTGAAGAGGTTTCATGTCTTATATTGGTATGTGAAGCGTTGCATGAATGGTTAATGCATTGATGTTGAATGTGGCTGAAATTGATGGGGTGAGCAACATCAAGGGCATTTGTACATGGGGAACATTTGCAAAGGTTGTTATCTTGGTGTTATTAATCAAGTATCATTTTCTTGTTCTTATAATACCCTATACAATTATTCAAATTGATGGCTACATTCCTACTAGAGAAGAATGGTTTACAATAATGTTGAAAATAAATTTTTAATTGAAAGAAAGATTATATTTTGTAAGATGTACTAGTTTTAGTTTGTTTGGCCTAGTGTGTTGAATGGTCAAAATCAATGAGTGTAATAGTATTTTCTATCAAGGAGGAGGGAAATGGATTAGAAGTCTAAATGTAGTTAATGTAAAAGTCTCAATGACCACACATTTCTAGGTTGGTATCAATAAGATCATTCCTTGGCAAGAGGCATGAAATTAGCTACTACTCATCTAGATCATTGGATTCTCTTTCGTCTAGTCTGTCAAACATAATTTTATCATCATTTTTGGTTATTGGTTTTGGAGGTTTATAATTGACATGCAATGCATGATAGATGGCCAACCATGCCTTCCTAATGGGTGACAATATCTTGCCTACATGACACAAGGTTAGAAAGAGTATTGCAAAAAGTTGTGTACAATAAAATCTCACTTTGATAGAAGAACCAAACACACTTGTGTTTTTAGAAGGAATAATTGTGAAATAAGGTGAGACACGAGCAAAATTTATAATTTATATTTTTCTCCTCACTGTGTGGGACTTCAAATAAATCCAATTTCTCCAATCATCAATTAATAAAAATGATTCCAAAGTTGAAGGTCACCCCATATATTTGTCAATAAAGATTTAGGTAGTGACTATGTGTTCTCGAGTTAAAGGTACATGATATAAGATTTTCCTATTCATATTTAAAGAAACAAAGGAATAATTGTATATTTTACTTGTGGAAGTTTTAAAAAGAGGAGAGACATTGATACTATTATTAATAATACTCTTAATTCCAAGCTTGTGAATGTAGTATAAGTTGGCTTAAATTTGGATCAACATTTCTCAAGATGCATTTCAAAATTTGGTGATAGCTTTGAGACTAAGGCTACACTTTTGCTACATACTTGGCAATGTATTTGAGCATTGAATGACAAGATATAATAGGTTGGAACTCGATTTACATGACAAATTGGAAGAATTGTTGGTTTGTGGATGTGAAACTCATCCTATCATCATTCTAAGTGTAACCATAAATATTGTGTGACCACCGTCATTTCTAGCCAAAGTAGATTCTATTTTTCAATCCAAAGGAGCTTTGTAATATGATAGACCATTAATGACCCTTTTCTCTACAAGCATATTTATTTCTTACATTTTTTGAACATTAATGAAGATGATTTAGTGACTCTTTCTAATCTAAAAAGGGGATAAAATTGAGGTTTTCTAGTGTGTCCAAAAGGCAAGGTTCATGAAGGATAGAGAGGTGCACCATTTGTTCCTTTTGGATATTTGAGTGTAGGTTTCATGTAGAAAAATACATGTCAATTTATTTCACAACACCATGGACTACTTCTAGATTTGTCAAGTCTAAGCTTTCAATGTTAGGTGCTCCTTGTAACCAATGAAAGACATGAATATGGGTGGATGATCTATGTTGCTATAATTTGTACCTATGATATTGGAGAATAATTAGGATTAATGAGCATAATAAAATACTTTAATGATGATGTAACTTAAATAAATATCAGTATTACTCATCCCTACCAATAGTAGATTGTGAATGAAATGTTTTTCCAATATCTCTTCACAAAAGGTTGTGAATCTATTATGCATCTAGAGTGTAGTTTGATGTAAATTGCAAATTATGTTTTGATCCTCCACTGGTAGACATGTCTTAGATTGGATGTTGATATGATAGGCATGGAATTGTGCAAAACTAGTCATGTGACATCTACTGCATTTAGTTTCAAGAACAAAGTTTGATAATCATCCTAGATGATCATATTGTATAGAGATCTCCTTTACACATTATCCAATAGGGACTTTTCACATACATTTGAGTTGAAGTGCATCAATTGTATCAAGATAAGAGGTACCATTCACCTTGCAATATTAATTCTTGATTAATTATATTTACTTGTGTAGATGATAAATAATGTGCAAGATCTCCAAATATATTGAAGGAAAAAATGGGACTCCCATGTGTGGGTGGGGTCATTATTTATTTATTTATTATTTATTCTCTAGGATGCTTGGGATATTATGTAAGGAGACATTAAATGGGAAGGTTACTTAAAAAGGTCAAATTGGGACTTGTTGATGCCAAAAATTGACGAGGTAACAGTGCCTTATGGGAAACTCAATTCAAGGGGGACCTCTTTGCGCCAAACTAAGTAACCTCCGGGTTTTTTAAGAAGTCGGCTTCTTCTATAATGGTTTTTGTAAAGGGAAAAGGAAACAGATATAATGAAGCAAAATCTAATCTAAGGCGATGCACCAAAGTTTGCTGATGGGCACGATAAATCATAGACTTAAGGGCCTGAATGGTGTTATTACGTTCCAAAACATCAGAAACTTAAAACTATAGCATAAACAGTTCATTTATTGACATAAAATTATATCGTATACATCTTTACTACTAAGAAGAGTCGTTTAGACATGATTTAGATAAGCAAGCTTTGTATTCAATACATAGAAGTCTTGTCAAATGAAATGCTTGAGACGATAAAAGGCACAGTTCACAATTTGATTAAAACATGAAAAACAGAAAGGCCGAACAGTGGGCACAGTCTGAAAGTTTCTTGCACATAAACATGTAAAAGAGGCCTGGTCTCTCTTGCTAAAAACTAGTATCCTTTTTCTTTTACTCTTGGATCTCTTGAATTTTTTGGACCTCCCTTCTTGTTGACAGAGAGAGTATATATAGCTGGGGGGAAAAACTCCCACCACTTTGGAAAGCTGAAACAGAAAAGATCCCACAATCTCCAGCAATGATGCCAGAATCAAAAGATTTCCATTGCCGTTACAATAGCAATGAGCTAGAACACAACATCTGGTCATCCAGTTGCAGGCGCGCCCTTTGTAATGATGGCAGCGGTCACAGCCATACTCGAGGCGACAAACATCACCCACCATTTTGAAAAAATATGAAGAGCGACATCCAATAACATAATTTCGTCATCCAGCCTATCGCCCGCCTCAAGGATTAGTTATAAGGTACGTGGGATCCTGTCGCTGCCTGAATGAAAACTTCCCTTACTGCTACCAAGAGATTACAAAGTAGCAACACGTGTCCCATGGGCTGAGGTCTTCATTGCAGTGGAGATAAAGCCGCATCAACTGGGTGCGAAAGACGCATGGTAGCATTTCGCAGCCCGCAGTTGCTCACCCCTCTGCCGAGTTGAAAAGGTGCGAATGGTTGCCACCTAGCAAAAGGTGGGGCCGGACAACAATAAAAGAAGGCCTGCAGAAGCACTTTGCAGCTCGCAGCTGCTTATTTCATTCCCGCATGAAGAACTCGCGATACGCCGCCACATAGCAAGATGTGGGTCCCCCTGACAATCATTAGAAGTGATGGCCTCGGTGGAAGGCTTTAGCAACTCGAAGGGACTTCAAGGCAGAAAGGAAATAAAAACTTTCGTAAGTGAGACACGTGGACGTCCAGCACAACTTCTTAAGAGCCGAAAGGGAAGCCGTCACCCGAAGTTGCGAAGAGAGAATGCGAACAGCGGGAGATCAAAACTCGATGGAAAGCCGACCAGACTCGGCGACGCACAGGCCGGCGCACACACATTTACAAAAAGAAACCCAAAGGGAGCTGTTCAAAAATTTATTTTAATGGCTTTTGGCGACTATCAGGGGTGTTTTGGACAAGGAACGTAGAACCCAAAAACTCTCTGGTCCTGCAAATCAGAATTCTTATCCATAGGGCGAATGGAGTTAGAGTTTGGAAAGAGCAGCCTATAAGGGCGACCATTCACTTTCGGACGGTTTTGCCATGTTGTGCAAATTTTCTTGTGCCCCACGGAGGTCAATAGCTTCTTTGTGAGGCAGCACCTCAGGTAGGCCGGCCCCTGCTTGGATATGGAAAAGCAGCTGGGAGAGTGGATGGATGATCATCTCAATGTCGGCTACCATTGGGGAACTGCCGAACTCCTTGAATGCCTCTGAATCATTCTCTTTCTGCTCAATAATCTCCGCAATCTGTGTAGTTGTGGCAATGGAGCCATCCTCGAGGAACGGGGATGACAGCCCTAGCTTGCCTAACTCAGAGAAACTTCCCCGAATGCCATCCAATGCCTTACCTAGAAAAAGCGTCGCTGCCTTAGTGCACTGGAAGGCAGAGTGACAATGAATAAATTTATTTGTTGTTTGAGCAGCAATGTCCCGATCTTCAATACCCGCCCCAGCAAGGATCTCATCTGAGACTGAGTATAGCTTATTAAGCAAGTCCCTTGCCTCAGGAACCTTTTCAAGGATGAAACGTGGGAATTGTTCTATTGTGTCATTGGCCTCCTGATTTAGCCTTAATGCCTTGGCGATAAATTGGAGGGTAGGCTGCAGTGTTAGGCAGAAGGCCTTGACTTTCTCCCAGTGAGAAATGTACGATTTCCTGACCAGCGGAATGACATCAGGTTGGGGAGGGGCAGGTAATAGAGAGGCTTTAAGTGAAGAAATCTCCATGTCCCTTGAAATGAGGGCTTCGGCTAATTCTGCCTTCTCCTTTTTCTCAGATGCTAACTGCTCCGTATAGCTGCTCATTTCTTTATTCCAATTTTGTTCAGCTCGGGAGTGGTTAGCCGATTGCTCTTCCAGAGAAGCCTTTGTTTCTCGGAGCTCCTCTTCTAGCTTAGCTTTCAAGCTTTTGAATTCTGCCTTTTTTCCTCTACCTTCCGCTGATGCTGCTCTTGTAGGCGCTCCAACTCCTCACCCTTCTCTGCCATCCTCTGACTGTACTCAAGGCGGAAGTATTCAAGCTCCTCCTCTATCGACCGTAGGCTCTGTTGCGCTGCTTGGTTTTGACTCTGCAATTCCTTTACTAAGCCTGGGTCAGCAACCTAGGTCTTCGCAATTTTGCCCTGAAGCCTATTCCTCTCATTTTCTACTATTAGCGCCCTCTCAGTCATTCGGCTGATATCTGCTTCCAAGGATTTCTCCTTTGTCTCCAGAAAGATCACCCTTTCCTTGGCTGCCTTGAGTTGCTCATCCTTCTTCTTTAACTGGTGGCCAGTTTTGAGGAAGTCAGAAGTGACCACCTGTTGTGTCTTCTCTATGATTTTGACCTTATCTTGTGGCCGGGCTATCTTCATGTCAAGTCTGACAGCATAGATCTCATAATCTTTGGGTTGCATTTCTCCCTGAGGCTTGCTAACCCTTAGGTACATGGTTGCAAATTTCAACTCTTGTCGGGCCTCATCATGCGAAGCCTGTACTCTTGGCTCGGTGGGAGCATTGTCATTCTTTGCCTTGCGTCGCCTCATTCTATTTGTGTGCGCTTTTTTTCTACAATCTATTTGTGCTATGAATTCGGCTGGTGATGAAACTAGCCCACCTGCGAAAGGAACACCAGAAGGTAGGGCATAGGGATAGGTAACTTTCATAGGCGCACGCATTTGCTTCTTCTGGAGAGTGATAGTTTGCAGAGAAAAGTGTGGCACGTTCCATAGCTTGACCTGAGAACTGTTAGCAGGGCTAGGCATTTGTAGCGGCTGAATCAGAGATTCAGTCGTAAGGCTAATTGGCTAGAAAAAGGGGGTTTCTGATTGGGTGTCAGCCTGTTGCAATGGACATGGATCAATAATCATAGCAGAAAAAGAATGGGGGCCGATAGGGGGAACATCTTCTGAAAGCGAGGTGAGGAAAGACTGAGCGGCAGCAGTAGGCATGAGCATACTTGGAGGAGTAATTATAAACGGTGAGGCCTGCGAATACTGGGCAAATCCAACCGAATAAGCTGGACCAGAAGTAGAAGGTGGAGGGTTCGGACCTATGGCAGGAGTTACTAACGAAGCAGGGGCAGGTACAAAGGAATGAGATGCGAGAGAAGGAGGAGCGAAATGTACCTGCTGACCGGTTGGTAGTGGCTCCGGAATCATTCGTGATTCACCTGCAAACTTCGCCATTTGGCCAGCAGCGGGCACCTCTCATTCAACTGTTTCATGCGGAACTCCTCCAATAACACTTTCTGTGCACTACCTTTTTGCAGGCGGACACTCACTAACTTCAGTCATTGGATCCCTCTGCTGAGGTGTTAGCCTGACCGATTTAGTGGCCCATGTGCATGTAAGTGAGCCTCTTGATATATTAAAGCATACATTAGTGCCCACATAGGCGGCATGCTCGGAGACATTGCCTCCTTGCGCTGAAAAGGATGATACCGCCGTTTCTTCTTCCTACTCCTCGGATCCCTCTGCTTCTTCGCTCTTGTCAGCACTAGAGATCGGGCTGGGATGGCCTTCATCCCACCATCTATCAAATTCTTGGTCATCCTTTATCTGATTATAAGGAGCCTTCAACTGTGCTATTTCCTGGCGATATTTCTAGAAAGCTCTTATGTTTTCATCACTCCATTCCTCGCCCAGTTTCAACTTGTTATACATGCCACGCTCTATCGGAAGGTTGCCCCAGGCCACGGCCACAGGAAAGTAGAACTTGTGCCATGGACCTCTAGTATCCGGTGTAGGGATTTGTGCTAATTCAACAAAATCCTCATCTTTATTAGTCCGCTTATTACGCCGCTTCTCCTAGTATGGTCGGGGAACATGTGTAACCTTTATGTGTGGCTCTAGCAGGTCGTTGAAAGGGTTGTAATCCCACTTATCATTTACCAGTACCAACCCTAGATGTGTCAACTTCTCCTCGAGTAGCTTGTGCGATTATTTTTTAACAAGCGTTACTGACTTGAAACTCTTCGGGTAGGTGAAGAATCCCTTCTTCTTGACACTTTCGCAACTACAGAACATGAAATCAATGATACACACCTATTGGAACACCTCCAGCGCGAGCACTCTATCAGTGACGCAAGCCGGGAGTAGGAAAAGTTTACCAATAAAATCTTGCATTCGAAGGATTGTGAAATCCTTGCCCAAGAACCAGTCACAAGTAGGGGTGTAGCCTTGCAAAAATTCAGTCTGCTCCGTGTTGAGCCAGATGATATCACCTTCTTCGATCAAATCATTCAGGACCGGGGTTATGAAATAGTCTGCAAACACATAATAGTCATATGTTGTGGAAAGGAAAGGTGTCCATGTAGACACCGGCTTTCTTTTATCCTGCTCATTAAAAATTGATAGCAGAATAAATTAGGCGAAGAAATCAGGATTTTGGTGCAGGAACATGTGGATCAGGTAGGAAAGAAATTTAAATTTCTTTTTCGCCTAGTAATTCTCCATCTGATGTATCATTTCTTCAACCATGAACTCAGCGAAATCATACCAGAAGAGTTCATGCTGCTTCTGAAACTGTATCGCAGGGCCCAGCTGAAAAGCCTCGATCTTCTCATCAAAGTCTCAGCCACAAATAAATGCCAGCATGGACATGGGGTCCCAGAGATCATCGCAGAATGAATCATGTGATAATGGAATACTCGGTGCCTTAGCAGACACAATACCTTTCTTACTAGTCTCCTCTAACAAGAAATCGAAGTCGATTTTTATCCTCTTCCATATTTTCTCCCCCTTGCTTGGGCAGAAATGCTCAATAGTTTCCTTCCTTCTGTTGGGATCAGGGATACATAACATATACCAGATAGCTTTTGGGCTGATTTGAACCCTTAAATTGCGACCTTCAATGCAGTGGGTATCTGGATTATAGTGCTGAAAAGTCGCGTCAACCACCTCCGGGCAATAGTGCACCAATAGGACCATATATTGTGGGAGGCCGCTAAACCAGACTCTACCTGTCATGGATTGGTCTACCTTTGCTGCTAATAACCTTGCACAAGTCACCTCTCTAAGAGATTTAGGGTTCTTTGCAAGCTTTGGGTCGTAGATATTATCCCATTTTTCTCTAACCTTTTTCTGGTTACTCCATTCTTTGGGTCTATCCAGCTCTTCCGTGTGGGCTCTTTTCGTCTTCGTGGGTATACCAAGCGTGGCGTATGCTACATCCTCGTACACGTATACCTCGGCTGAGGAACGAATAGCCATATACAGTTCCTGGCTAATCTCCTCCTGCATCCGCTAAGCTGAGGATTTCAACATTTTTCTTTCTCTGCAAAACTTGTAAGCTCCTGGCCCGCGAATACGCTTGCACTAGATAGACAGATAGAAAACACTTTGCACTTTTCTATATTTGTAAAATCCTTTCAAATATTTAAGCCCCTTCATGTAATAATAGCAACCTTTCCCAAGGTGGTAGGCGAAAACAAGCCTTTTACATTTAATTCGGCATGTACCGTTAATCCTACAACTCGTACAAGATGAACTGATTGCTATTTCGAGGCGGCCGGCTTTCATCATTTCTTTTTAAGAGATCGTGTGATACGCTCTGATTTTCTTAGAAATTGAGCTTGCAACTGGCCTTCCAACCTTGCATTAACATGCGCTGGCAATTAATATCCCGGCTGGAATGATTACGCCAAGCAAATGATCACCGCCTGAAAAAGATACGAGTATCGCCTTGGGCTCTGGGATGTGCTTGAGATATGACACAATAGCCAACGGCCATACGTCCTTTCACCCACAAGTGCCAACTTTTTAAAGCTAATTAATCAACTTCATTCAATTAAGCACACCTTGAGTCGTGCTATCATGCATGTACCAGCCCAAAATGTGAACAAACGTAGACTCAGCCTTCGAGATGGCAGCTAGCATACATCACGTTCCTTAGAAGCGGATTGGCATATGTCTTGTCAATTTCTCTATAAATAGGCCAGTAGATAGCGAGCAAACATACTTAGCATTTGAGAGGTGATAGGTCAGTAGCAGATTGCTAAGCAAGTCCTTTTATAGGTTAGGTGGTGAGAAAATTTGGCATTGTCTTAGGAGACTTAGGGACAGTGTCAGGAGGATGGATACCCCAATTTGCGTAACCTCATTCAAATCACAGACGGCGTTTGTAGGTGAGATCTCCACTAGAAGGCTGAAAAGGATGACGAAGAACAAGCACTCGCTGGTTCTGGTAGCCATTAAGTGGTTCCTGGGCAAGGATTGCGTAGAATATGAAGATAAGTATAGGGTGAACACCGACGTATGCTCGCACTTTGTAGCGTCCATGCTGGACATTTGCGTTCCCCGACCACTTATCTTGAAGCTAGTCAAAAAAATCTTCCCAAAGAAGTACTTGAATGGGCTCGGCGAGGTTGTTACACATGCTACATATGGGATAGGCCTGCCAACAGCTAGCGACCTGCGTCGCTTTATTGAAGAAGAAGCTGTCGTTGTTTGGCTGCCATTTCTCAGCGGATTCCAGTTACAGACCCGTGGCCAACACCAGCAAAGGGTTACTCAAGCCCTACACTTTCCTATTTCGAAGCTACAACGTGATACCCTTCTATGACATAGAATGGTATATTGACTCCAGGGACCTGGTGTATCCACCACCGACGACGGCTGCGTTGAATGATACTGCCAGTGCCGCCGAGGAGCCCGTGGATGAGGAAGAAGCGGACGCTACGGTGAATGCATCGGTTGCTACCAGCCATTCCTTTGGATAGATAACTCCCATGCCTTCCTTCCTGATGATGTAACTCACCTGCTCCAGACAAGCCTGATAAAAGGCCGTTGTATATATTGTATACTCTAATACTTGTACATTTTGAAAATCAGCATCTCAGCCATTTTGTAGCCCAGGAACATATATATATATAAATATATACTTCTCTTTTTAAGGAAAGTATATGCTCCTTTTTGCTTCTGTGTTTAAAATTTTCTGGGTTTGCAAAATTTTTATGCCTTTTCTCCATTTATGAGTATATTTTGTGTAAAGCAACTCTGGTTTTTTACTCGCCAATGATAATGAGCAAATGCGTAGAAAGATTACTGATTTAGCAAGAGAACAGGCCAAAAACAGGAAAAGAAATAAAAGCATTATTTACAACTGTACAGGGTAGACCCTTTTTTCCTAATGGAATAACTTAAGATGAATCCCATTGATGGAGATTCCTAACGGTTCTTGTTCCATATTTTCCAGCTCAAAAGCATTGTGTTTCATGCACCGAATGATTTTGAAGGGTCCCTCCCATAAGTTGTCAAACTTACCATGCTGACCTGGCTTTGCAGCCCTGCTGTCATATTTTAGCACTAAGTCTCCACTTTTTAGACCTTGGTCGGAAGCCTTCTTATCAAACCATCGTTTGACCACCTGTTGACGGCTTGTCATTGCTATTAGGGAATTCTCCCTTTTTTCTTGTACTTCCAGCAGTTCGGCGAGCCGAACCTCCATGGCATCATTTTGTTCTATCTCAAGTGACTTTAATAATTGTATTGTCGGGATCTCCATAGAAATAGGTAACAACACCTCCTTCCCATATACCAGCTCATAGGGCGAAGTCTTGAGGACTTGCTTAGGAGTTATGCGGTTGGCCCAGAGCGCTTTTCAGAGATTTTTATGCCATTCCCTCTGGTGTTCTGAGCCAACCTTTTTAAGGAGTCGGACTAAACTTTTGTTTGTTGATTCGGCTAGGCCATTTCCCTGGGGATAATAGTTTGACGATGTTTTAAGGAATATGCCATTTTTTAATGCAAAGTGACATACCTTTGTACCTAGAAATGCTCTGGCGTTGTCCGAAATGATTATCTTCGGAGGTCCAAACCTTGTCACCAGTGCTTCGAGGAAGTCTACAATCTCTATTTCTGTTGCCCCCTTAAGGGGAACAGCTTCTGCCCACCTCGTAAAGTAGTCTGTAGCTATTAAAATCTATTTATGTCCGGCACTAGAAACTAGATTGATCATTCCAATGAAGTCCAAGTGCCATTGCACAAATGGTTCATCTGCCACGATAGGTTTGAGGGGCATCGCTGAATTCTTCCTTCTATCGGAGAAGAACTGACATTTTTTACAAGTCCTTACCAGAGAGTAGGAATCATTGAAAAGTGTAGGCCAGTAATATCTAGCTCTCAAGACCTTGATTGCGATAGTTTTGGTGGAGAAATGTCCACCCTCGTCGCTATTGTGAAAGGCGTCGAGGATCCTCTGTGCCTCCCCTGAATTAACGCATCGCAGGAGCACACCATTAAAATTTCTTTTGAAAAGAACTCCTTCTATCGGCGTATATCCACAATTCTGAAGCTGGTAATACCTTCTTTTTTGGGATGAGAGGCCTAGCGGATACCTTCCGATTCGCATGAAGTTCATTCTATCTATCAGCCAATCGTCTTTCGATCCTGATCCATTTATCAGGACGAGCTCTGGCTGTTCCTCTTTGGCGGGCACCTCCTCATTTTGTGCCATATACTCACACAATCCTCTGCCTTTGACAGTCTTGGTAGGCCTGACCTCGATATCATACTTCAGGATCTTGGTAATCTAATTAGAAATTTTTCTGTAATCTCTCCTTCCATGATATATTCCCGCACACTAGAATGCGCGACATATACCAGAACTTTGTTACAGGAGATTAGATGGCAGAACTTTTTAAGTCCTTTTACTATTGCAAAGGCCTATCTTTCGACGAAGTTATAATTCACCTTATATTCCTTTAGCATTCGGGAATAGAACGCCACTAGATGCTCTCCCTTTCCTTCACTATCCTTTTGAGTCAGAATATTAGTGATACTGGACTTGCTATTGAAAGCATACATTATAAAATCCTTGCATTGTTCTAGATTAATCAGCATCGGGGCTGTGGAGATCGCTTCCTTGACCATTTCGAAAGCCTCTCGAGCTTCTGTTGTCCATTTGAAAGCTTGATCTTTTTTTAGCATTAGAGTGATCAGCCTAATCATTCCCGCAAAATCAGAAATAAATTTGCTGACGAAATTTTCCTTGCCGAGAAAAGACTGGACACCTTTCTTATTTATCCGAAGGGGAAGCTCTTTGATAGCCCTTGATAGCTCCTTGATACCTTCTTTAGACACAACATGCCCTAACAGCTTACCCTGTGGTACTTCGAAAATGCATTTCTTTGGATTTAAGGAAACCCCAAACTCCTGGCATTTTTGGAAAACTAATTCCAAATGATCAAAATGATCATCTTTAGATTTAGAGAACATAGTAAGGTCATCCAAATAGATTAGAATAAACTTATTGATCAGTTCACTGAATGCGATGTCCATAGCTCACTGGAAAGTTGCCCCTACATTGGATAAACGAAAAGGAATTTTAGCATATGCAAATGTTCCCCACTTGGTGGTGAACGTAGTCTTGTGCTGATCTTCTTTAACTCGAATCTGGTTATAGCCAGAGAAGCCATCCAGCAGAGAGAACATTTCCGATCTTGCGACAGTTTGGAGGATTGACTCCATAGAAGGCAATGGGTAGTGATCCTTCAGATATGCTTTTTGAGGTCTCGGAAGTCCACGCATAAGCGGATATCACCATTCTTCTTTCGGACCGGTACCAGATTTGATACCCAAGTACTATGTTTAATTGGGAAGACAATTCGTGAATTAATGAGCTTGGTTAGCTCTTGTGCCATTAGGGCCTCAACTTTAGGGTTCACTGGCCTCTGCTTCTGTCGGACTGGTTTCACACCTTCTGTTAATTCAATAGTGTGCTCAATGATGCCAGGATCGTAACCCTCCAGATCATCATAGGACTAGGCCACTACTCCATATTTTTCGCAGAAATTGATAAGCCTTTCTCTATCTTGTTGTGGGACATCTTTCCCGACCCGGAGATTCCTGTCATCAGAGACCCAAGGTTTTCATAATCACTTTTGTCTGCCATGAATTTTTGCTTATCATTTCGGGCGTCATTACAATCGAAAAAATTCTCAAGAGTAACTAACCCCTTTGGAAGTTTATTTGACCTGAGCTGCATAATTTGTCCTTCATAGGCCTCGGCGATCTTCGGTTGAAGTTGATCAGTGAATTCTCCTGAGTGTTGGATAAACAAGGCGATGTGCTCATCACTCTCAAAGACTTGCCAACTCTGATCATTGTCGGGAATTGCTGGTCGAACAAGCACTCGTACTAAATATTTGTTCTGAAGCAAGTCAGAGACAGGATCAAACTGAGCACCGATCACCGCCATGCGATCTGCATCGTTATTTTGCATTCGGGGAACGGTCAGGATGTTAAAAGCTTCAAATCCTTCAATCAGGTCCCAGATTCAATGCCGATAGGATCTCATTCAGACATTCTTTGCTGTGGAGATTCCCCAGACTTGATTAACTACTAGTTCAGAATCTCCAAACACAATCAATTGCTTAATACCCATTCGTTCTGCTAAACTTAGGCCTTGGACTAACCCTTCATATTCAGCCTCGTTGTTTGAACAGGCGAATTGGAAACGGAAAGATCTCAACAACTTTTCATTCTGCGGGGATATTAGACATACCCTTGCTCCAGCTCCAACTTTGCTCTTTGCTCCATCAAAATACAACGTCCACAGCTCATCTGCTTGGTTATCATCAGATTCTTTGACGACCTTCGGAAGAACTTGGTCTTCATCATAAATCACATATGTGCCCAATCCGATAGCATGATAATTCCTGAAAGGATCATTGTTTATGTGTTCGCTCAACAGAGCATCTTCCTTATCATTTCGGTCTCCGCTCACCTCTTCCTCCTCTAGTAGTTCGACATTGTACATGTCTTGCTTGGTGATGGAGGTATGTGCGGCCTCAAAATTGATCAGGGCCTCATCTGCCACGTGTTCGAAATGTAGAGCCTCTGATTCTATCTTCATTTTCGCACCATGCTTGGTCCTAAGTATTAGATGTGACCAATCTAAGGACAAATATCCGCCCACCTTTGAAGTAAATTCTTGAGATAGACAGAGACCGAACATAGGAGGAACATCTATGATTACAGTATCTTGCAGGACCGTGATACTTGGGCAAGCAAATAGAGTTAATGGAAGCGCTTTGATGACACCCACCGTATCAACTTTATTTCCATCTAGCTGCATCACCCCCTTCTTCATAGGTTTATAGCTGAGCCCCAAGGCTTCGGCTATGAGTCTTGACATAACCATTGTACTAGCGCTAGAATCAATCATAGCATTGTGTAATAGCTTCTTCCCTACAATGAGAGTCAAGAAGAAGGGTTGAGGTTTTGTACTACCTCCGTCTTCTGCATGGGATCCCTTCATCTTGTCTGCAAGAATTTTAGCTGGCGGCATTTGATAAACCTCTTCTGTACTGGCAGACGGCTCTATTGGTGCTGAGCTGACCTCTTGTTGAAGCGCCTTTTGTAACATAGTTTTCTATTCTGGGATAGCTAGCATGTCCCATAAAGACACATTAGCAGATGATTTCTTCAATTGCTCCACCACATTAAAAGGTGACGAGCTCGAAGACTTCTGCTCCTTCGCTCTTGTTATAATAATCTCCTTCCGTGGTTGAGAAGGCGAAGAGACGGTCGAAGCACCAGGAATTTGATCGGACACGCCTTTGCATTGTGGGTTGTCCGAAAGTGAAACAACAGGCTCACCGGTGAATCTTCTCTTTGAGCGCATGCTATAGTCGGACTGTACCTGCGATGTCTCAGCTGTGGACGTGTCATTGGCAAACACCATTTCCTCATCTTCCATCCATGAGAAGAGCGCATGATTAGGCACAATATCCGACTCTTGCTCTAAGGACATTCCTTTCATTTGTGCGGTAAGGACCACATTCTCCATTGCCGAGGCATATATGTATTCTCCGTTTTCTGTAGCAGTGCCTTGATTGCGTTGTTCTGCCACCCTCTGTTGTAAGTTGCCACGCGGACAATTTCGGGGCATATGTGCATCATTGCAGGGGAAACACCATGGATTGATGTCATCAATAAGGTTGTTTTTTCTCGCGGTTAATTCTCTACTTGAGCTTGGTGATGCACCTGTCAGCGGCGTAGGCACCGGGACCATTTGGTTGGTAGTCGGCGCTAATGGATTAGTGCGAGGCGCACTCTCATATTGATTTTGTTGATAAGCAGATCGCCCTCCTTGATAGTTTTGATATGCAGGCCGTGGAGGCGTTGCTTGGTTCCGCTTGAGAGTTGTTATATCATTCGCCATAGTTTGCAACATCTCCTTGAGGTCGCCCATTTCATACCTAGGAGAACCCGATGTGGAAGCCAAGTTTTCTGGAGCGGCTGCATATGAGTACATTGACTGGGGAGTTGTTGGCGCACTGGTTGACGCAACCTCTTGTGCTGCGTTTGATATTTCAGGAAATATCGGCACAATAGGTCGAGGAGGCAATTTCCCGTAATCTATCAAATGATTCTCAGCTTTGATAGCGATTGCATAAACATCTGGTAAAGTGGCTCCTTCCCAAGACTTGATCATCATAGAAATGTCGGGGTTAATCGACTTCGGATAAAACATGAACGCCAGTTTTGGAGTTGGGTGGATAGTCACAGGAATCCTCTGCCAACTTGAGTGAAATCGGGCATTGAAGTCCGTCAGAGCCTCCTGGGGTGCTCGTTTGATGACGGATAGCTGATAGTATAACAAAGAATGATCTCCGTCATTTGAGAACCTTTCATAGAATGGATCTCCGAGGTCATCCCAAGTGCGAATGGTATTAGGATTCAGTGTCCGGTACCAATCCAGGGCCTTGCCTTTGAAGGACGAAGTAAGGAGCCTCAAAGCTACATTCTGCGTTGTCGTACCGTGTACCAGACATACATCCGCTACATCCTGTAAATGTTCTGCTGACGTTTTTGTGTTGTCCCCAACAAATTTAGGAAGAGCTTTCAGGGCCGAAACCGGGATAGTACCCTAAACAGCAGGCGCTACCGGAGCTACCAGGGGACTTCCAGCATCCCATGCTACATAGTTTTTGTTCGCGGCCGGCAACATGGTGAGAGGAAGGGGCGGTGGGAATGGAATGGTTACTAACTGATTTGTGACCTGGACTGTCCCTAGCGAAGGTACTAGTAAACCTGGGTTTTTTGTAGTGTGGGATCTAGTTACAGGCTGATGGCTCATACACCCCTCTATAAGGCAATTTCATTAGTTTGGGTCCCACCGGGCGTGCCAGAAAAAAGGACAAACTGCTGACGCCAAAAATTGATGAGGTAACAGTGCCTTATGGGAAACTCAGTTCAAGGGGGACCTCTTTGCGCCAAACTGAGTAACCTCCGGGTTTTTTAAGAAGCCGACTTCTTCTATAATGGTTTTTGTAAAGGGAAAAGGAAACAGATATAATGAAGAAAAATCTAATCTAAGGTGATGCGCCAGAGTTTGTTGATGGGCACGATAAATCATAGACTTAAGGGCCTGAATGGTGTTATTATGTTCCAAAACGTTAGAAACTTAAAGCTATAGCATAAACAGTTCATTTATTGACATAAAATGACATCGCATATATCTTTACTACTAAGAAGAGTCGTTTAGACATGATTTAGATAAGCAAGCTTTGTATTCAATACATAGAAGTCTTGTCAAATGAAATGCTTGAGACGATAAAAGGCACAGTTCATAGTTTGATTAAAACATGAAAAGCAGAAAGGCCGAACAGTGGGCACAGTCTGAAAATTTCTTGCACATAAACATGTAAAAGAGGCCTGGTCTCTCTTGCTAAAAACTAGTATCCTTTTTCTTTTACTCTTGGATCTCTTGAATTTTTTGGACCTCCCTTCTCGTTGACAGAGAGAGTATATATAGCCGGGGGGAAAAACTCCCACCGCTTTGGAAAGCTGAAACAAAAAAATCTCACAATCTCCAGCAATGATGTCAGAATCAAAAGATTTCCAATGCCGTTACAATAGCAATGAGCTAAAACATAGCATCTAGTCATCCAATTGCAGACGCGCCCTTTGCAATGATGGCAGCGGTCACAGCCATACCCGAGGCGACAAGCGTCACCCACCGTTTTGAAAAAACATGAAGAGCGGCATCCAATAACATAATTTCGTCATCCAGCCTATCGCCCGCCTCAAGGATTAGTTATAAGGTACGTGGCATCCTGTCGCTGCCCAAATGAAAACTTCCCTTACCGCTACTGAGAGATTTTGAAGTAGCGACACGTGTCCCATGGGCTGAGGTCTTCGTTGTAGTGGAGATAAATCCGTATCAACCAGGTGCGAAAGACGCATGGCAGCGTTTCGCAGCCCGCGGTTGCTCACCCCTCTTCTGAGTTGAAAAGGTGCGAATGGTTGCCACCTAGCAGAAGGTGGGGCCAGCCAACAATAAAAGAAGGCCTGCGAAAGCACTTCGCAGCTCGCAGCTGCTTATTTCATTCCCGCATGAAAAACTCGCGATACGCCACCACGTAGCAAGATGTGGGTCCCCCTGACAATCATTAGAAGTGATGGCCTCGGCGGAAGGCTTTCGAAACTCGAAGGGACTTCAAGGAAAAAAGGAAATAAAAACCTCCGTAAGTGAGACACGTGGACGCCCAGCGCAGCCTCTTAAGAGTTGAAAGGGAAGCCGTCACCCGAAGTTGCGAAGAGAGAATGCGAACAGCGGGAGATCAAAACTCAATGGAAAGCCGACCAGACTCGGCGACGCACAGGCCGACGCACACACATTCACAAAAAGAAACCCGAAGGGAGCTGTTTGAAAATTTATTTTAACAGGACCTATTGTAAATCCTCAAAAGATAGGTGTTGTGACAAATTTATTTAATGTACTCATAGAGAACCTAGGATTTGGAAGTTGGTCAATTTGACCATTATGATAGATTTTCTAAAGCATCTATGATGTTTAAGAAGGTTTTAATATTTGCAAAATGTGTAAGGAAAGTTACTATTATAAGTTGATTAACTACAACTATAGATGCATTGGATTTTCTATATAGCTCATGGTTTTGGGTCTTAGTTGTGGAAAACCATTTATGGTTTCTTGTTTCCTATTTTCCTATATATTGGAGACATGAGATAGTGGATTCATGTGGCCTTTTTTGGTGCACTTTTATTGTTAGTTTATTGTCAAGTTGGGTGGATAAGTAGATTGGGGTTTTTGCACTTCTTCTTTAAGGATTGATACAATCTTGGGTCTCTTAAGTGGTTCATATTTTTCTACAAAGGTTTCTCCATGTACATCTAGTGCTATTTGCATTATTTTTTGAGTTTGTTGAAATCTACTTACTTCTGCATCATTTCATTGTTCAAGTTTATTATCTTAATAACATTAAAAAAACTAGATTGTCAATATTCTTATTGTGTTATTTACCCTATATTTTAACATTTAATATCAAAGCTATGCATTGATTTTACAAGGGGACACCTTTCATGTAGTATTGTGGGCTTTTTTATGTCATGTAATAGGAGAATTTATTTAGTGGTTGCATAGATTTGAGTGTGGTTAAAGAAGCCATTGTAAGGACAACTTGTTTTGATATTGATAATGTAGACATCTGAATTTGACCACCTCCATATGGTCAAATTCATCCCTTCTTATTCCATCATTTTGCATCCCCTATCTGCATTAATTAAATGATTTATCATTTAATTAATATCTCATCTTATTCTAGTGTCTCTAAAGTATTTAATTAAATTAATCAAATACTTTATCCCTTATCCTCTTTCTCCTCTAAATTAAATAAATACTCTAATTTACTTAAGTTAGTCATTTGCCTTTATGAATTTAAATCAATTTTTTTAAAATTCATCATTTCTCTCTCCTTGTCCCATCCTCCATAATTCTCCTTAATCCAAATTAATTTAGTTAATCTATGATTAGGATGTGTACACCCCTAATCATGATTAGGGTCACATCCTCCATAACTCCCCACTTGTCCTTAATTCTTCATCAACTGACTTAACCTCATGTTTGCACAACTCTAATCACTTGATTAGGTCAACCTAATCATCATGCCTATTTATGACATGGGTCCTAATTTGACTTCATTTATTGCTTTCTCCTTTCAGAGAAGGCAACCCCTTCCCCATGTGAATTTAAATTCACATTTATTCCCTCTAGGCATTTTAAGAAATTTCTAATTCCTTTGCTCATCCCCATGTGGATATTTGAGGAATTTTTAGTTCCTCACAGATCCCATCACCCACATAGGGACAAGGACCTCCTTTATGACGAGATCTTGTCCAAATCCCTAGGTATTATGTAGTACCTCCACCTCATCTCCCCTTTACACCTCACCCACCACATGTCAAGATGTGAGGACTTGTGAGTTCTCAACTCACCCTAGCCCTTGATCTTGTCCACTGTGGCCTCATCTTGATCCTCCATTGTTTAGAGGTACTTCCCCTAAAAATGGAGGAATTTTCCCTCATTTGACAACACACATTTTGCACTCAACTTAGCACTTTAGCATCCAAGCACTCAACCAAGCAAAAATCTACCATTGTTGCAGCACCCTTTGCATCCATACCTTGCATCCATTGCAATACCCACTTGCATCATTGCATCTTGCATCACCTTACGATCATTTAGAACTAGGTTTCATGCTATTTTACCATCAAAAGGAGCACACATTCAAATGATCATTAGGGCCAACCAAGCAATCAAATCAACAAGGTAAAAAGTTCCTTTTCTTGCATTTTGTTTGAGTTCATCATATGCCCAATCTTGAGTGTTTTTTTTGTGCTTTTGATCTCTTGCATTAGTTAGTTTTTTGCATTTAGGTAGGTCAAATTCACTTGCACACAAATAAGTTTAATGGCTTTGGGTATCAGTTATGGAAAGTAAAAATGGAGAATATCTTAGAAGAGAGATCAATAGAGAGCTATGATATTAGAATCCAATCCAAACCATGTTTTAAATGAAGATGGGATAAAAATAGAGAAAAAGGCATGGGGAACCATATGGTCATGACTTGTAAATTATATTCTATTGAATATCTTAGAAAAGGCTATCACATTTACTTTGTGGAAGAGAATCAAAGAATTATTTTAATCAAAGAGTTTGGTCAAGAAAACTTTATTTGAAAAGAAAAATATATTCCTTAAAAATAAAGGAAGAAGACTCTATAGCCAAGCATTTAAATACTTTTAATCTCATCTTGAGTCATCTAGGTAGTATTTATGTTAAGCTAAAAGAGGAAGATAAGTGTATTTTGTTACTTTGCACTTTACCTAAATATTGGGAGAATCTAATCACCGCATGGAGTGGTTCTACTATAAATCCCAAAATGGACGCCATTCTTAATATTTTGCATCATGAGAGAATGAGGTGAAATCCATGGATGAGGGTTCCAAGGATATACAAGGAAAAGGTTAATAGAAAATGGAGGATAAAGAGAGATATGAATCAAAGTGATAGTCTAAAACCCTTTGTAAAAGTATAGTTAAACTTTGGAATTGTGGGAAGCAAGACCATGTAAAAAAAGAATGTTGAAATAAGAAGTTTTTTAAAGGTGTTCTATCCCATTTTTGTAATTGTCTATGTTATGAACCAAATTGGCCATTTCCTATTTTATGCATCTCCCTTGGCCCCAGTTTGGGTGCATGTTCTTCCTCTTGTGTCTGTATAGGATCTCCAAAGTATATGAGTTTGAAGACATGCTCATTATTTTAAGCGTTTATTAGTCATCAACATTTTAGATTTTCTTGTTTGGGCTTGCTTTCCCATCTAATTTCAACCTTTCCCTAGTCCCTGTTGGAATTTCTTACTTCTTCAACCTGTCATACCTTCCATCCTTCCCTTAGTATTCCTTTGTATTTGTTAGACTTTTGGACTTTTCTTTATTGACATGCTCATTGTTTAATCCCAAACACCCTAACCTATGATATGATTCTTGTGGTATCTTTGACCTTTGATCCTTAATATTCACACTATTTTTTTTCTCCACAATGCCCCAACACATGTTGTATTATCATTAATGGTTGGTTTTGGAGCCATAAATTCTAAAGGAGGGACTTTTTTTCTCACACCCATATTAATCATTGTTAAAATTTATAGTATTGGATTTACATTGTGGCCAAGACACTATTGTTGTGATGGATATAAAGGGGTGAACACATCCATTCAAGGGGCATCATCTACACTTAACCAAATTCCTTTAAGAATCTATTTGAAGAACTTGTTTTCAAACATGTGGATCTAAGAAAAAAAATGCACATATATATATAATAGATTAAAGACAAAATCCCATTGATTTCAAAGTTCATATGACACCACCTCTTTGGCTGGGGGACAATCTCACTTAGTGGTCACATTAGAAATTCATTGTTAGTACATTTAACTATATTGTATTAGTGTTGTTTGGTGTTTGTCATGGGTATGCTCATGATTGTTTATTGTTATTGTATATAATAAGGAAATAATTGAGAATTACATCTATTATTTGTTTGTTACTATTTAGAATGCAATGGTAAGAATTTGATGTAAATAGTGATTAAATTTGAGTTTGATAAAATATGAGTCAAGAATATTAAAACCTGATATTATTTGTCCCAAATAATTAAATTTTAAAAAGGGTTTAAAATTATTTTAAAGTTAGATTTGCATCATGATTTTAGATTGGGACATTAGAGTGGTATTAGAGCTAGTTTTCTTTCCGGTTTGTGAATCATGGGAGGAATTTTTAGATATCTAATGTATAGAAAAATGATCTCTTTAGGAGATAATAGCAATGGGAATAAAGGCACAATTAGAGAAGGAATCATGGGAGAAATTTCAAGAGGATTTTAATAGAGCTAACCTTCCAAGAATCTCCAAGTATTCAAGAAAAAATTGATAGGGAAAAAGGAAGAAGAATAGTTAAAATTGAAGACTTGTGAAGCCATCAAATGAGCTACAACCCTCATATATTTAGTGCCTCATTCCAATCATGAGAAGAAGAAGATCTCCTCTATTTTAAAAGGGAATATATTTCTAGTAATGAGCTTAGAATAAAGAAGCTTTGCTTCTTATGAAAAAAAAAAAAAAAAAAACCTGGGAATTGAGCCACAAATTCTAAGGTATATATGAATTGATGTCCAAAGTTGAATTGAAACCGGTGGTACAATGAGCTAAAGAGTTTGAAGGTAAAGATCCTATTGGTGAATTCTCAAGTTAATTTATGATGGTGTAGATCATCACATCCCTAGTAAAAAGCACACAATATTGTGTTTGCAAAATGTATTGGTTTATCCTTATATTCCCTAGAATTAGAAAAGGTCAGTCCACTTAACTTTAATAAGGAGGAAAAGGTAAGAATTTTAGCCAATCTTATGAGTACAATTTAAAATATGGAGGAGACAATAACAACATATATGCACGACATTATTTATTTTCGACAATTTAATCATCAACAAAGTTCTATAAGCATGGTAGAAGAATTAAGACTACCACTTGCAATAAAAAGGCATATAGATCCTTTTACTCAAATACAAATTTAGTTATGCACCAAGGAGTGGAATCCTAGTAGCCAAGGAATTCCTGCAACTCATCTCAATAGAGAATACAACACAATATTTTCATAAGTTGTTGACAATGACAATCAAGAATATTTATTCATTGCTTAGGATTTATGATGAGTATGTAATGGGAAAATAAAATATTGTGACCAGTAGTGGATGATCTATTTGACCAGGTTAATTTTTATTTTCCTTCATGGAGATCCAATTTAATTAAAGAGAATGCATATGTATCTACCAACACAAGAGTGCTTAGTTAGAAATTGAAAGGTGGATGCAATGCAAGAAGAGGTTTTGAATTTTGTGATGAAACTAATATCATTTCTCCTAACATATTTGGCATATGTTATACCTAGATAAATTGATCCCTTAGTGTCACCATGGATGAACATAGGGTGTGTAATGCATTTGATGATATGAGAACTAAAATAATTATGGGTGTAGCATGGTTGTATCCTAGAATTGAATTTCTACAAATTTATAAAAATGAGATAAGGTTTGCATTTGAAGGAAAAGTGATATAGATAGGAAGAAGTACTATGATGGATAATATGCACACTAACTCATTTAATGGATGATTATAAAATAGAAGACTCCATCAAGCCATGAAATTATTTGATAGATAAACCTTTGATATTGAGGGATTAGTAGTGTAATTTTCTATGGGAGGGAGTAAAAAATTTATGATCTAAAGTTGTCTTTGGGTGGATAACTCAAGTGGACCATATAAGGAATCAATAGCATTAGAATTATATCAAGTTAGCCAAGAATAAAACAAGGTTTGTCATCTTTCTAATGTTGCAAAAAGATCTATAAAACCACGTGAATGAAAAGAGAAAAATTATGGGTAACAACAAAGAGAGAGGTGCAAGTTCTAACTAAGTTAGATAGAATGAAAAGGATAATTGAAGAGCTAATTCTAAGTAGTAGGAAATTCCAAATGATAAATAAATTAAATGATGTTAAGAATAAATATATTATCAATCTCATCGATTTGAAATTAGTGAAAAATACCTTGGAAAGTATAAAATTAGAATATTTACAACTTGTTAAAGATTAGGATATGACCATTAGGATTGTAGAGATGACCTTAAATACATCTCAAGTTAAAAGGAAAGAGTTTATGAGCTCACCTTTAAGTTTGAAGCAACAAAAGGCACCATAGAAAAGACTTGAAGAGCACTCATAGAGTTAGAAGAAAAACTTGAGATAGTAACAAATACTGAGAAGAAAGAAGATGAAACACAAGCTAAATAAATTGAATAGGTGGTCAAAAAGCTTGATAGGATCTAAGAGGAATTTGATTTAGAATAGTTACCACTAATAAAAAATTATAAGTATAGGTTTGGTCTTATTATAGATAGTTAGGAAATAAATTGAAAGTTAATGAACAAAGCAGATATAGGATGACACAATTGACTATAAATTTGAAAATGACGATTTCAGAGAAAAAATGCATGGATTTGGGCCAACATGGTGGTTTTTTTCAATAAGAAAGTAGAAATATTTTTTAATCTCCTAGTTTCCATTAGATTTCTAATAACCCCTTATTTAAAATGTGTGTAGGGACATCTTCTAGAACTCGTGTTTCTTAATTTGTCATAACATTAGAATTGTGTAGAAAAATCTAACTACATTCTCAAACTTGGACTAATGATGGGGAACTATTGGAATTCCTAAGACTAGATGGGGATAGAATGATTGCTAACAACATATAAGGAAATATGCATAATGAAACAAATATGCTAGAAGGTGGTTACATTTTGTATAAGAATAGAATCCTTATACTATGTGGGTCTAAGATGAATAAACCTTGGAAATACTACATAACATGCCCACTGTATGATGCTCTAGATCTTCCATGAAATATAGGAAAAAGGGAGAGAGATTCATGTGGAAGTGATTCAAGAAGGATCTTGCCACAAAACTTAGCAAGGACATCACTTACCTGTAGAAAGGAGGAGAACATGACATTTCAGTAAGTCTATTGTAGCCTCCATTTATTCCTCATCAAGATCTATAATGTGTATTCATGGATTCCATCTAGAGTCTTTCCAAAGTGTATGATAAAGATTACAATTATACTATTGCAAATAAGATAAACAAATATGCATACATTTTTATGACATTGTGTATTCAATGTGCATCATGTGGTAGACTTAATTTTCAAAGAGATGATTAGGTTATTATTGATATTATGTGTGCCCCACTAGCTATGACTGATCTAAGATACCTTAATAGGTTATTATGTTAATAGTGCTTCCATTTGGGTTTCCCTTTCCTTCCACCTTAGTTGGTCACCTAAATCCAAAATTGACTAAGTCCCCAAGTGTTAAGGAATATGGTTGGAGGTTCCATAGGAACTAGGAACCATTGGTTCCTAATTCCCATAGAACCCTTGACAAAGGTCTACAACAAAGAATGTTCAATTATGGAGGAAAATAGAAGACATCAAAGGGTTCAGGGGACTAGGAACCAATGGTTACTGGTACCCAAGGACCTTCGATGAAGAAGAATAAGTGAACAACAAAGGAATCAGATGTGGGTGACTATGTTGAAGTGAACACAAGTAAAGGTAAAGGATGACTATAGAAAACATGTAGAGGATGACACCAAAGCACCAATTTTTTGCCTACACCTCATCTACATATGAGCTGGTAAGGGATTTTTAATACTAAACAAGAATAATTTAAGGAAGAACAACAACCACCCATGCTTATTTTATTATAGCCATTTTTTCCAATTCCCATTCCTTGGATTCCTTTTTCAAAGGATTTTATGGGCTCCCTACAAGATTATTCAATGCTAAGGACACATGCCTACAACTTATGATATTCTTGGTCATCGTTTTTCTTCCATGATGAAGCATATAGTTTGTTAAGCCTCAATTCTTATGGTTCTTTTCCCTAGATTTTCTTCTCAAGAGATCTACATCTTTGTAACTCTTCTTTTGTAAAACAAGCTCCATACCTCTAAATGAATAAATATTTTTTCTTTCACCTCTTCTCACTTCTTGCACTTTGTGTAAAGGTTATTTACCTTTGTGTTTGAATGATTATTCCTTATCTTCCATGTTTGTATGTTGTGTTAAACATGTTTGTGGGAGCTAATTGTGGATACTCCTTTTCCATTTTAGTACTTGCCAAGCTCTCAACTCCATACACATCTATAATAGATATTTGTGTGGGTTATCTTAGAAATTTATTCACTTCTCTTTGTTTTACTAGGAAAGAAGACACTGATAATCTAGGTGCATCAACAATCTTTCCATTATATGCATTCCTTCTTCCCATTTTCCTTGAAAGATCCATAGGATAGGATTAGTTGTAGGGCTATCTAACATTGGGTTGAATCAAAACTTTCATCTAGGTTAGAGAGGGAACTGGCCCTTTATCTAGAGGTTTGATCTCATCTACAAGGTCCCACACCTTGATATAATAATAATGATAATTCCCCTTTAATATTTTATGATTTAGAACTCTAATATTCAACTCCACTTTTTATTTTTTTACAATTCCTTGTGAAATGAGATCGAAGATAGAGATACATGTTTTCTATTCTTGTATTAACAAGTCATGTAATGTGTTTTAAGTACCAAATATTATATCAATCACTACCAAGTTTTTAGAGAAATATATTTACTTGAGAGTTTTTTTAATCTTTCTTAAAGGAGGTTCAAGGATTACACCTATAGAAAATTATATGTATGTTAATATGTTAGAGAGTATGTGCTTGTGCATGGGTACGTATGGATTCCATGTGTTGCAAATTTTGGTTGTACGTGGATAAATAATGGATTGAAATAAAGTTAGACAAATCTAGATTTTTTCCCCAAGAAAATTAAGTATTATCTGATTTTGAAATACTTACATACAAATTTAAAACATAAACCAATGCAAATGAAACAATATACAGTTTTTTATTTTTCAAATAGAAACTATGGTTTATATATTTTGCTCAACATTCAAATGAAATATATACACATAAATTATTAAATAAAGAAAAAAATAAAATGCCAAATACCAAATAACTAAAAAATGAAAAAAAGGGAAAAAATCCTTACCTCAGGGACTATTAGTATGCCGTGAAACTTGCTCTCTCACCTGGGATCTTGTTCTCGCTTCCAATTTTGTAGGTGAAAAATGAGGTTGCAAAGCTTTTCAAAAAAAAAAAACTTCTACGAAATAGGATCTTACTTATTACAAATCAAGGTCTCATTTCGTATCAATTGAGATCACATTTTGCACAAATCAAGATCCTGTTTCTTAAATCTAGGTTTTGGACACCGAAACAGGATCCTGATTTTAAAAAAATGGGATCCCATTTTAATTTTAGGCTTAGGACCCCGAAGCCAAATGGGATCTCAATTCGTTTTGCCCAATTTTAGGATTTTTCTAAGGCTGAAACTTCCACTAGAAGTGAACTCAACTTTGTGCTTTCACCTCTCACATTGATTGCAAAATAATCAATTAGTAAGGGCTAAATCTTGAGAAAATTCCACTCATAGGTTATTTTAGTTTTTTAGCTACAAAGAATTAAAAAACAAATACACCACTTGTATGAAAATTGGTAAGAAACATTGAAACATATAGTCAATCCCTTTTCAAGTATGTCACCTCAAACTACATGCCAATTCTCATTTGTTACCATAACGGTGGAACCCTTAGAAGTATCACTCATAGTAGGTGTCTTGATCAATAGAAGTTGTGTTGCATTACCACATGTCTATCACCTTTCTTTCAATTCAATCCCTTGACTCATTAAGTCATGATCATAATCATTGACCCACATTGATTATTGAAGGGTCTATGACCAAGGGAAAATCGAGAGAGCATATGTAATGACCCCATATTTTTCACCACTTAGATACAAAGTAATGAAATAGAAACATGTTTCTTTAATTCAACCTTAGTGAAAAAATGAAATACTTGTGGTCCTTTGCTCAATATACTGATGGAACTCACAACCTTTTTTGTTTAAAAACACATAGTTTCACTCCATTTTCTCTTCAATTAGCCTTCTAATCTAAACCTTGACATTGTGGCCAACAATTTACCTACATGGTCTATATAAACCATATGCCCCTAAATAAAATCTTACAAACATGTGTCTATTAAAAAACTCCATACAACCATACCACACTTAGCATTTAGGACTATGTTGTTAGGAAAAGTGCTCATAAATACCTTAAAAAATAAATTTAAACTAAATTTAACTTAGCATGTAGATAATTCCTTATGATTCTCTTAAGGAGAATATAAAATAAATTCAAATAGAAAACCAATTTTTTGACACGTAAACAACACTTGAAAAAGAAAGAATGAGACAAGAATAATAGAATCAACCACAAGAAGAAAAGAAACATAAATATACCCTCTGAAAACCATTTTGAGAAAAATCTAGCTTCCAAAGCACCATATAAACCGATGTATTACCTAATAAATCATGGTTACAATACATTCATAGAGCTTCTCCATACGATATTTCAAAGAGACCATTGTTGCTACTCCTCTAGTGGAAAATTAACATCATAACCTTGTGAAATATGTTTTATATGTTTTTATCCAATGTATCCAATTTATCTCCTTAAGGAGTCCTAAAAAATCACAAGAAACCAATACCATGGACCCAAACAAAGTCCCAAAATACCATAGTATGAGATTTCATGATCATCCAATATATGGAGCCATATTAGAATATAAATAACTCTTACATAAGTATCTTCAAATTCCACCACTCAATGTGGAATATGTAAGTCCCAAGTACTCCCTCATGAAGCACTAATTACATATTTCACCCACTATTAATGAAAGTTTCTCTAACAAGTCTTCTCTATAACCTTATCATCAATGCCTCCTTACAATAATATTTCAAAGTCCCAAAAGAATAATTAAATATATCTCCACCCTTAATTAGGAATCACATATTCATACTCCATGATAATTAGAGATGCATACATAATTAAATTTATATAACAATTGTACCTTAGGATATGCAAGGTGAATACACACCTTATCCTAACACATGGCAATCCTCCATTAGTTCATACAATATGAACACACATGAGTCATCTATGCATTCTATTTTTGGCCAATGAGGTCATGACATATTAGGCCAAACATGCATTGAATGTGGCCACCAAGTCTATTAAAGAGTCCACAAATTGAGTAGTCCATCGAAATCTTCTCAAGATCAATGGAAAAATGAGAGTAAAAATGTGGTACCAAGCTATATTATACACTTCATGCAAATTCCATAACATAAAGAAAGTGGGCCTACTGGTCACATAGTAATTGTAATGTAGAAAATTGTACTCCCTTCTTGGAGATAGTATAATTTCATACTTAGTTTGGATCTATTTTAGTACCCTTGCATTAATGTCCCTTAGATAATTATTAATAGGCCCCTAAGAACCCTTTATTATGCATCCCAAGCTTTATTTCAACTGAAATCTCAACAAATTCAACAAATACATTTAATTTTCTAGCACCCTAACATTTTCTCAGCTCGAAAAACTAGGGTGGGACTCATACACCACCTTGGGCATATGAGTCCCCCTAGGTGGGACCCATACACCACCTTGGGCATATGAGTCCTGTTTTTGAGAGGGAAATTAAGTTTTTAATTCAAATTTTTGGCAAATATAAGCATTTGGGATCTAATAAATAGTAAATTAGGTAGGATGCCTATAAAACTAAGGTTTTGAATCATTATTTCACCTAGAATTTTCAAGCAAGAGAGTCTCACCTAGATTTAGAGCTTTCAAGAGAGATTTTCAAGCATCCAAGAGTAAGGAGTAAGAAAAGTTGAAGTCTTGGAGCAACATTATAGTGTTTTTGTAGGTTTTCAAGCTCACTTTAATTTCAAGATCAAGCATTGTCAAGGATTTGTGATGGATGTCTATGGAGGATCATGATGGATTCTAGGTTGGGGAGATGCAACTAGCCATTGAACCAAGCTTAATGACTTGTTTCCTAAGTGATTCCATCTTCCATTATCATTCTACTTTCTACCTAAAGGAAGGTACATGCATTCTTATGGCTTATTAGGGTGATTGAAGATCTCCCAAAGTGAGTCATCATCATTTCCATGTTTCATTTATGCATTCTATTCTAGCACATTAGAGTAGGGTTAATTTCACTTTGGATCTCTTAATCTTAGACACAACTAAGATTAGGACTTTCACACACATTTCCTTTCAAGATCTATTTTTTTCTAACAAGGTTTAATTACCAAACTAGGGATTTGACTGAGGCAAACCCCCTGTAAGCAAATCGACACAACATTTTGTTTTTTAGATTCCTAATAGGTCCAAATCCGGAACCAAAGTTTGAGAGGTATAGGAAGGAAGTGCAGAGATATGATAACAAATTTAGATCTTGCTTTTTCATAAATAAATCTAATGGGACTAAATTTCCACCTTGGGCATATGATTCTTGCTATACCACTTTTACCAGTTTTATGTAGATCTTGGTTTGTCACTAGAAGATTGCAGATCCTACCCAGAAACCCTAAACTAGGACTAAATTGCCTAGTTTGGCGTATTAGTCCCAGTATAATTCAGAAACAACAAATTTTAAAGCTTTCAAATCTTGTTTAATCATCTCCGATCCTCTAGGTACTTTTCTATATCTTTTTGTTTAGTGATCTAATTTCATATTCTAAGTTTCTAGGGTTTAGTGTATTCATGGTTGCATTTCTCCATAGAAGCCTCATTTAATGTTGAACCCATCCATTTAATCACACCTAAGGAAACCTCTCTAGTTCTCCTTCCCTCAATTGAGTCACTTGGTTGAGGGATCTTGGTTTCCTAATGAAGTGAAGTGTGGAATAGGTCCCCTAATTGTTCCACCTCCTAAAAGGTGGAACATCCTATTTCCCATAGTTCATTTTTGCGAACCCGATGTTTGGACCCTTTATTTCTGATTTGGAGAGAATTTTAGTCCTATATCTAGCTTATATTAACATTGCATTAGATCTTGCATTAGTTAATTTGCGTTTAGGGCTTCTAAATATTGCATTAGTGAAAAGTGCATATAGGTTGCATTTTTTCATCTCAAATCATTTAATTTCACTGAAATTCTATAATTGCAAATAATCAAGTCAACATACAAGTT
Organism: Sequoia sempervirens; assembly: GCA_007258455.2. NCBI lineage: Eukaryota > Viridiplantae > Streptophyta > Pinopsida > Cupressales > Cupressaceae > Sequoia > Sequoia sempervirens. The sequence goes on from VDFB02193867.1 coordinate 288,235,363, forward strand.
AGAAACATTATAATCAACTTATAATTTATTGAATTGGTGTAAAAACCCTAATTCAAGACTCATTATCCCACTTGGGCGATTTAGTCCTTGTACAAGTGGGTTTTCAAATTTTTTGGAAATTTTGTGTTATTTGTTTTTTAGTATTTGAACCTTCAAAAAATCCTAATAGGGACTCATTTTCCTCTCTAGGTGATTTAGTCCCGTATCCTAGACCTAAAATTGTATTTTACAGCATTAAAAACTTTGTTTCTATGTTTTTGTTGGTTGTTATTAGATCTTTGTTTTAGTGTACTAAGTTTTAGTTTCATTCATTGCATTAGATCTAGCTTAATTTGGTTTCATTTCAAGTACACGTTTCAATTGTGGATAGAATTAGATTACTATACGTTTTTTCATTTCCAACATTACTTCATAGATTGATAAGATTAGATTACATTTAGCATTCATTAGAAAACAAAAAAACCAACAAAACATCAAAACCAAAACAACTATAAACCAATGAAACCCTTGGAGAAAGCATAGTTATTTGAATATGTCAAATCTCTTTTTCTAAGTTAACCTATCCTTGAAGCCCTTTAGTAGTGATGACTTTGACATGTTAGATAAATCCCTCAAGGACTTCATCTCACAAGGTTCATCCACTAAGGCTTTTTATAACAAACCAAAACAAAGAGAAGTTAATGTTGTCCAACTTCAACTCATCCTCTATCCACCTTCAAACCAACATCAAAATCAAAACAAACTCATTCTCATCCTTGAACCACCTAAGAATAATGTTTCGAAACAATCGAGTTATAATACCGTTGCTCATACATATAACACTAGAAACAATCCACAACCAAGACAAACAACTTCAACATCCTTACCATTGCCTCAACCTATCTTGCCTAGTGCTCCTCATTTTCCTTCGCATAGTGGGAAGGAGTATGATCTTGTGGAACAACTTAAGAATACTCCCACAAAGATATCCCTATGGGATTTAATTGAAACTTCACCTAGTTATCATACTATGGTTCAAATGACCTTGCAACAAGTTGTGGTTCCCTCTAGTGCAAATCCAAGTGATGTAGCAACTCTAATTCAAGGAATGAATGAAGTTAACATAGAAATTATCTTTCGTCAAAATGAGTTACCTCCCTTGGAAGTGAGAAAGAAATATGAAGCCTTCATGATAATAGCTATCTTCAATATAATATGGATAAAGTGAACCCTTTTTGACAATGGCTTAGCTCTTAATTTGTGTAGTGTAACCCTTTTGGATAAACTTGGCATGGATAGGTCAAGAATTCAACTTGATTCCTTATCGATTCAAGGATTTGAAAATGTAGGAAAGCAACCACTTGGTCTGATTGCTTTACCTATTACAGTTGGAAAGGATACATTACAAACTCCCATCCATGTGATGCCTCATGATATATCATACAACCTTCTTTTAGGAAGACATTGGATTCATGAGATGCATGCGGTTCCTTCAACTCTTCATCATATCATGAAGTATGTCTATAACAATAAAGTGTACAAAATTGAAATAGATCCCAAGCCCTAAAGTTTCTTACAAATTGAAAAAGGAACAATTATTCCTCTAAAGACATTAATTCCAACTTCACAGATAGAACCTATAAAGAATAGCAACAAGAGATAGAAAAAGTGTCAAAATTGTTGGAAGATGATTGGGGTTCATTAAACTTCACACCTTCGTTTATGGGAGATTACAACATTTCAACAAAAGTGGAGAAAGAAAAAGAAAAAGAGAATACAATAATGTCAACACAACATATGGAAGAACCATCAAAGGGTGAAGATTCGACATGCATTCAAGAAGACAACACTTACACAACTAAATTTGAGGAAAACGATTATGACCCACCACCGACATCAAAAGAAATGAATGAGCTTTATGGAGAAAGGATATCAACTTGTAAAAAAATTAGGTTACAATGGAAAAGGGTGTGGTGTGAATGAGAAAGGCATTCGTGTTCCTATAATACCTTATTCATAAAAAATCACAAGAGGTCTCAAATATTTCCCTTCAAATATTACAAAAGCATCAAAAAATCCTTCGCTTAGTCTCAACATTGTCATCCAAGATGTTCCTAGAACAACTCTTATGTATTGAAGTATCCTGAATTAATAGACATGACAAGTAAGGATATGACTTTGGACCAATGTCACAATGATGAAGGTATAGCACAGTTTCTAGGAGTCTATGATCATCTACCAATGCATCATCACAAGCAATGAAGTTATCATGCTTTAAGTGCACAAAAATCCTTTACAAATAATGAGAAAACAAGTGATAATGAAAAAAAAGAAGATGAATAAATACTAAAAAATCAAAATCAAAGTGCATTACTTATAGGAGATACAATCAATGTGGAAATGGACATATCTAATGAAGAAAAATTGATTCCAATAAGAAAATGTCTTGATGATGATGAACAAGAAAGTCACACAACATTGTTACAAGAATTTCCTAAAATATTTGCTTTGAAATATTCAGACATGCCCAGTATTGACCCTCAAATCGTGATGCACAACATAGTCATAGAAAATGATGCTAAAATAGTGAGACAAAAGATACGTAAGATGACTCCTAAAATAGCTTTGTTGGTCAAAGTTGAAATTGAGAAGCTTTTAGATGTTGGTTTTATTTGTCCTATAGATTATTCACCATGAATTTTAAATATTGTAGCGGTGGCTAAACTTGATAATCGTATTAGGATGTGTATGGATTTTTGTGATTTGAACAAAGCATCTTTAAAATACGAATTTCCCCTTTCTAATATTGACATGATAGTGGATTCAATTGCGGGCCATACTCTATTATCATTCATGGATGGATTTTCGAGATATACTTATATTTTTACCAATACATGATAGCCTTCACTACACCTTGGGGAACATTTTGTTGGGTTGTAATACCTTTTGGACTAAAAAATGTTGGTGCAACATATCAAAGAGCTATGAAATTGACATTTCATGATTACATACACAAAATCTTGGAAGATTATGTTGATGACATCATGGAAAAATCCTTGACTCATGAAGACAATATTAATATTCTTTGAAAAATATTTGAACGTATTTGCAAATACAACATAAGATTGAATCCAAAAAAGTGTGTTTTCGGGGTTGAAAGTGGAAAGATTTTAGGTTTATTATGTCATACAAAGCAATATAAGTGGAAACGAAGAAAATTAATGCAATCATAACATGCCACCTCCTAGAAATATTTCACAATTGTGTAGTTTGCAAGGAAAGATTCAAGCTATATGTCACTTTGTTGTGCTTCCTTGGTGGATTGGACCTTACCTTTTACTCAACTTCTCAAAAAATAAACATAATTTAATTGGAATGAAGATTGTAAGAAATCCTCTGAAGAATTAAAAGAGTACTTATCCAACCGTCTTGTATTACAACCAAAAATTCAAGGAAAACCTTTCATTCTTTATCGGTATCTTCCCACGCTCTGGCAACATTGTTGGCTCAAAAGATGAAGATAATAAAGGGCATCCTATTTATTACATTAGTAGGAAAATGATTGATTACGAAACTTGATACACCAATCTAGAGAAACAATGCTTAGACCTTGTGTTTTCCACTAGTAAGTTGAGGCATTACTTACTTAATGCCGAAATGTAGGTAGTGACTAAGTTTGACCCTTTAAAACATCTCTTCAATAAAAAAACTTATCAAGATGCTTATCCAAATGGGTAATGTTATTAACTGAGTTTGACCTTAAATTTTTCTTTCAAAAAACAATTAAGGGACAAGCCTTGACCAACCATTTAGCTGAAGCATCTTCACCATTAGCATCATATAACATTGACTCGTTCCCTACCAATAATGTGTTGACGATCGAAGCTAATACATGTGAGTTATATTTTGATGGCTCTAAGTGTAGAACTGACTCTAGTGTAGGAGTTATACTAGTCCCGCCTTTAGGAAATCCCATCCCCTTTTCTTACTGCTTAAACTTCCTATGCACAAACAATACAGTAGAGTATGAAGCTTTAACTACTAGGATATGACCGCTTTAAACTTGGGAGTTCAGAACATTAAGATATTTGGTGACTCGCAATTAGTCATTAAACAAATAAATAGATTGTATCAAGAAAAACATGAAAAATTATCAAAATATAAGGATCTCACAAGACTCTCTTCGACAAATTTGATTCATATACCATTGATAACATCCCACGAAAAGATCATCGGAATGTAGATGCGATGGCAAGTGCGGATTCCCTTATATCTCCTCAAGATCCTTCCAAAGACTTCACATTCCCTGTCCATACAATTATGCAACCATCAATAGAAGATAAGGTCAAAGAATTCTTATCAACCACCATAGAAAGCTCTAGTGAATGGTATACACTAATATTTAATTATTTGAAAGAAGCTACATTTCCTAAGCCGACAACTAAGAATACTCAAGCCTACCTTCGAAAACTGGTGTCTAGATATATAATCCTTGTAGAAGTGTTGTATAGAAGATCCTTTGATGGTATTTTGATTAGATGCCTTAAAAAATCTGAAATCCCCATAGCACTTACAAAAGCTCATGCAGGTGCTTGTGGAGATCATTTTGGAGGAAGATCATTAGTTCAAAATTTAATTCACATAGGATACTATTGGAGACATATAGGAAAAATATAGCCATTCTCGGTATGGGGTTTGGATCTTATAGGAAAAATATCACCACCTTCTTTCGTTGGACATACATTTATAATTATTGCAACATATTATTTCATGAAATGGGTAGAAGTTGTTCCCCTTCGCTCAACATCTATTGATGTAATATGTCATTTCATATTTGAACACATTATTGCTCGCTTTGGACTGCCTTTTGTGTTGGTTTCAGACAATTAGACACCATTTAAGAATAATGATGTGAAGAAGTTCTTAGAAACGTTTAACATCCAACATCGTTTTCAACAACCTACTATCCAAAATCTAATGGTCAAGATGAATCAACTAATAAAAATCTTGAACAAATCTTAAGAAAAATAGTAACCAAACATAATAAGGATTGACACATGCAATTAACATATGCATTATGGGCTTATTGTACTAGCATTAGAACATCAACCAAAAATACTCCTTATAACCATGTTTATGGTACTGAGGCAATAATTCCCTTGGAGTTAGAGATCCTTTCATTAAGAATCGTTCTTCAAGGACTTATTGATGATAATACTTATAAAGAACAACAATTGCATTAGCTTGAAATGCTTGATGAATAGTGCTTCAAAGCTCTTGAGCATCTCCAAGCTTACTCTAAACGAATGCAACGTAGTTACAATGATCATGTCATCCCTCGTTAATTTAATAAAGGTGATTTGGTGTTATTTGAGAATCAACATAATGTCAATGTTGTCATGACTAAAAAAGGAAAATTCAGCCCTAATTGGTTAGGACCTTACATAATTGATGAAATTTATGGATCTAGAGCATACATGTTAACAAAAATGGATGGTACACCTCTTAAAGAACCTATTAATGCCACACATTTGTGTTGGTACTATGTCTAACCTTTTTGAATAGTGTGAATGTTCAAGCAGTGATGTTAGAGTTAGTAGATGGCATTCTATATTCTCTCACATTGTTTCGTTCTTGAAAAACAATCATTTGTGTGTCTTGAATATTAAAGTAATTATTCAAATTAGCTTTGGATTGTTACTTAAGGTTTCATACTATTCAAGTTAATCTTGTATTTTGTGTTAGATTAGATCCTTATATGCATTTAATGTTCTACAATTAGATCATAGGTGCATTTAATTTAGCATAACATACTCAATAATAATGTTGAATCTAAAAGAAAACTAAGATAGTTTTAGCTAGATCACATAAAACATGTTAGATCATAAAGATATTTAAATTAAATACTTTTACAAAGATTATTTCATAAATCACATTACCATCTAACTTAAACACATAAATAGAAGTGACCAAACATAAATGATCATATATATATATCATAAATTTTTAAGTACATATCATCAAATATACAATGCTATTGTGGCCTATGACTACCATATCCCTCGGGACCTAGTGATCATCTTTTTCAAGAGATGGTAGTATGTGATCGTGATCTACCCATGGATCTTAGTGCATCCTATAGGCCTTGTACTTGCCTGACAGCCCTAGCCTCCTATACGATGGCCTCCTTGCACTATCAATCTATGTGTTCTCTCTCTGCTTGCAGCTAGGTGACAACCTCTCCACATAGTCTCTCGAGCTCCACTAGATCTAATGATGACCAAAGCTCATCATAGGAAGCCTACAGTGTTGATAGCTCACCCATAGCTTGATTGGTGTGCCTGGTAGCGCTCTCGTATGCTCCTCTCAACCTCAAAAAAGGCTCGAACAAATATGGATGGTGCTCCATGATTGATGGGGGCATGTAATTTGTGGCAACAACCTCATCTGGGAGCAAAGGAGAAACAATATTTGTGGCATCCCGTTGGTAGAGATCCTATGGCTCTCTCATGGATCCTGCAGGATGGAAATCATAAAGATAATTAGTACACATCATCACATATATATATATATATATAAATTAAAATCAAGAACATGAGTATAATCATAAAAAGTATAAACATAAATAATGTGTTGTCACCTAGGTCTCCTGTATGTTGTGTAGGAGGTATTGAAGATCTATTACCCTCCCCATGCTCATGAGTGTTGGCACGTGTTGTGGTTGTTGATTGTGATCTAGCAGCTTGGGTGGGAACTAAATCTCTACACTCGAGGGAAATTTGACCCTTACCTGCTATATCACTACCCTCACTCATCAGTTGTCTCTCCTCCTCCTCATCAATATCCTCATCCTTGTCCTCATCCTCGTCCTCATCCTCATCCTCCTCCTCATAGTTTAAGTCCTCCTCCTTGTCATAATCCTCCTCTACCTCATCTACAAACAAGTCTATAGGCATGATCCCCTAACTTGTCTCCTCCTCGTCATCTTTGTGATCTAGAAGAAGCCCTACATAGCCTATAGGCTAATCCATAGGAAAGACTAGAGTTGGTCATGCTATAGCCCACCACTCCTCATATGCATCTATAGTACCCACATCATCAACATCGAAGACTGGGGGAATATTGAGATCCTCATCATCTGAATCACTAGACACGACATCATTGACTATGATTCATCTCATATTTTCAGCCATACGGGCACTCCACATTGATCATTTATAGAATGGTCATGTTGTTGGTGGAACCTGTACCTATACAAAATACCTCATAACATGATCGTAGTAGAAAGGTCTCACTATGTAATCATTCCTCCCTATTAAACATCGGTCCCTTTGCATCCTAGTCAATTGGTGTGTCTCATCTAGCTACTGTGGTATCAACTGGTAAGGTCTCCATAGGATCTCCGCCTGATCAAGACAGTCAAAACCAAATCTCCAGAATAATAGATCTCCATACTGCCATGCTCGCCTAAGTGGATAACTGAAGGAGTGTGGGTATCCCATGACACCTATAGTAGGAAATCCTATCAATCTGGTACATGTGATATCCTTGAGGCACCAAACTTGTAGTAATGTACAATGAACCATATTATCCACCTCCTAAGAGGTGAACTATCCCAAATCATAATAGAGATGTGCTAGTATACTACGACCCCAGGCATAGATAGTCCTATGCTGCTCCATCTCCCATATGATGTGCACTAGTCCTCCATCTAGGTTTTCTCCTCGACCATCTGAGACCAATACTAATGTTGTAGTAAATATCATGATCCACCTAAGGAGTGGTGATCATGCATATAATAGCAACTTCACCTCAACACGTGGCCCCACAATCTTCTCCCAAATCAAACTTCTAAGGAAATACTGAATATTTGCTCTCATCTCATGGTAGGATTGATCCTTTGTGCAATGCGTGGTCTCACCTCAGACAGGAACCCGAAGAATGTGATGTGCATCCTCCAGAGTGATAGTCATCTCACTGGTGGGTAGATGAAAGGTGTAGGTATTTGCATCCCACCTCTCTACTAGTGCCATCAACATGGCATCATGGTACCTCATGGGAGGCATGAGATACACCCAGTTTATACCTGTCACCTATAATTTCTTTGTGTCCTCCTCTGAAAGCATTGTAACTAGGTCTCGTAGGCAACATAACAACCTACCACTGAGATGATGTCACGATCGAGGAGGAACCTAATAAAAAAGAAAAAATATCACATATAAGCATTGTAAAATCTTAAATCTATACATCAACAGTCAAAAAGTGTGCTAAAGTTGCTCTAGGGTACTTTTATAGGGATCCTAGACACTTTACTCCTTTATTGGGACACTTTGTGAAAAAGTGGGACACTTCGCAAAAAAAAAAGGATGCTTTGTGAAAAAAAGAGACGCTTTGTGACTTTTTCTTCTAGGGTCCTAAATCTATCTAGAAATATGTAAAAACATAAAATGAATGCATAAAAATGAAGCTAAGGTCCAGAAGAATCCACTCACTGTATGTTGCAAATCACCCTACACCACCTTGTCATGTAGGCTCTCGAGTCTCAGAGGCACCTCAGGTCATACGCTTGGCATCGCCAATCACTCTCCAACGTAATCAAACTACAAAAAGGTAAAACACAAAATGATCACAAACTACTTAAATTTTTACTCTTATACACTTTAAAATTAGGTCATTTACATGTTAAGGTAAAACAATGCTTCTTTTTTTGCAAATTAGCATATTGAGGGCTAGAGAACTCCATTTTTGACATCGTCTGTTGCGTTGGATTCGTAGTTCCATTCTTGTTCTCATCAAATGTTTATCATTATGTGGTATGGTACTTGGAAATACCCTATGATATGACTTATGCAATTCAATGCTATTAGATTGCTACCTTGGTTCCACCTCCATAAAGCAAGCGGAATCAAGGGGGGTATACATCTACCCTCGAATTTGATTTCTTGAAGAAGTTAGATAAGAGGATTTTTTAATGACTAATGAGTTGGTTTTGCAAGATGCAGTTCCTAACATTGTCATTTTGTAGATAGCTACAATGGGGGATTCATTCTCCCATGTTTTGTGAATGAATCCATATGAGTATCCTTCTACATGAGATAAAGTTTACTTTTTGAAGTACTTTAGTTTGCATATGCATGTAGTGTCATATAGGCACTAAAGTGGGGGCTAAATGTAGTGTAGAAATTTGTACTCCCTTCTTGGAGATAGTATAATTTCACACTTAGTTTGGACCTATTTTAGTACCCTTGCATTCAATTCCCTTAGATCATCATTAATAGGCCCCTAAGACCCCTTTATTATGCATCCCAAGGTTTATTTCAACTAAAATCCCAACAAATTAAATAAATACATTTAATTTTCTAGCACCTCAACATTTTCTCAACCCAAAAAGTGAGGGTGGGACTCATACACCACCTTGGGCATATGATTCCCCTTGGGTGGGACCCATACGCCACCTTGGTCATATGAGTCCTGTTTGGACCCTTTTTAGGGTTTGAGCGAGAAATTAAGGTTTTAATTTAATTTTTTGGCAAATGTCAGCATTTGGGATCTAATAAATGGTAAATTAGATAGGATTCCTATAAAACTAACGTTTTGAATCATTATTTCACTTAGAATTTTCAAGCAAGAGAGTCTCACCTAGATTTAGAGCTTTCAAGAGAGATTTTCAAGCATCCAAGAGCAAGGAGTAAGAAAAGTTGAAGTCTTGGAGCAACATTATAGTGTTTTTGTAGGTCTTCAAGCTCACTTTCATTTCAAGATCAAGCATTTTCAAGGATTGGTGATGGATGCCTATGGAGGATCATGATGGATTCTAATTTGGGGAGATGCAACTAGCCATTGAACTAAGCTTAATGACTTGTTTCATAAGTGATTCCATCTTCCATTATCATTCTACTTTCTACCTAAAGGAATGTACATGCATTCTTATGGCTTATTAGGGTGATTGAAGATCTCCCAAAGTGAGTCATCAACATTTCCATGTTTCATTTATGCATCCTATTCTAGCACATTAGAATAGGGTTAATTGCACTTTAGATCTCTTAATCTTAGACACACCTAAGATTAGGACTTTCACACACATTTCCTTTCAAGATCTATTTTTTTCTACAAAGGTTTATTTACCAAACTAGGGGTTTGACCAAGGAAAACCCCCCATAAGCAAATCAACACAACATTTTGTTTTGTAGATTCCTAACAAGTTTGAATTCAGAAGTGAAGTTTGAGAGGCATAGGAAGGAAGTGCAGACATAGGAGAACAATTTTAGATCCTACTTTTTTGGAAAGGCGAAATGGGACTAAATTGCCACCTTGGGTGTATGAGTCGCGGTATACCAGTTTTACCAATTTTCTGTAGATCTTGGTTTGTCACTAGAATATTGCAGATCCTACCCATAAACCCTAAATTAGGACTAAATCGCCTAGTCTAGTGTATGAGTCCCAATACAATTTAGAAACAACAAATTTTAGGGTTTTCAGATCTTGTTTAGTCATCTTCGATCTTCTAGGTACTTTACTATATCTTTTTGTTTAGTGATCAATTTCATATTCTAAGTTTCTAGGGTTTAGTGTATTCATGTTTGCATTTCTCCATAGAAGGTTCATTTAATGGTGAACCCCTTTGTTTAATCACATCTAAGGAAACCTCCCTAGTTCTCCTTCCCTTAGTTGAGTGACTTGGTTGAGGTATCATGGTTTCCTAATGAAGTGAAGTGTGAAATAGGTCCCCTAATTGTTCCATCTCCTAAAAGGTGGAACATCCTATTTACCATCATTTTAGTAATGATAAGTCACAACATGTCCATAGAATCCATGTAGCATATCCACATATATGTCCCACTATGATAGATAGATGCCTATAAAATGGTTGCATATAGCCATGAAGATTTTGATACTAACTAATCAAAACTCGAAACTACCACATAATTTTGTTAAAGATAAAATACTAAAATGCTTTACTCTTATTGGTACATGTTGAATTGGCCTTGCCACATCACACTACTTGGACAACTCATTCCTAGTAACATAGGCCATCTTAGACCATCAAGCAACAACATTACTACTAACCATACAACCTTTAATGACCATGTAGTTAGTACCCAATTATCACACAAACATATAAATTGTACACTAAATTTACATGAAAACACCTATTACGAGTCACAACACAAATAGAAATAAAGTGTAAGAACAAAGGTTAGGTGCTTCAACATTTCAAAATAGGCCACCATAACTTCATTCTTGAAGCATGGGAAAATACCAATAATTGAATTCACAAAGAATTAATTAGTTTATAAATGGACACAAATGACAAATATTGATAAATGCATTATATGGATCCCAACTTAAAATATTTGGCATTGGTTATGAATATGAAGTATACCAAAGAAATATAAGAGCCATAATTATCCTATCTTAGATTGTGTATCTATAATCAATCTATTGGTACTCAAAATTGTATCTTGCAACCTTGGGGAACACACTTTCAATCTAAACATAAGGAACAATGGTCAATTTAGATTAAAAGATCAAAATTGATAATCAAGCCACTATCAATTGTGGACCAATTGACAAGAACAAGAAACTCTTGTATACTTTTAGCTTTGTATGACCAAGGAGGGTATTTATAGAGAAATCGATAGGATAATTAAAGAGAATTGAAAGAATAAACTAGGTCACACAAATTATCCACACCTTTTGTGTAAGAATGTCCCAATTATTTGTTACTAAATACCCCTTACACTCACTTACTAGTCTTGTATACCTAAAGATCTCTCTTATAGCATATTGACAATAGATTACATTTGCAACTAAATATGAAAAAAATTCATATCCCCTTTTCTTCTCAAATGTCATGTGCAACTTGGATACCCAATAAGCATAACTCTATAAAGATATGTTACATAAAAAGATCTAAAAAGGTTTGGAAGACATTCAAATCATTAAATGATATAGATTGGCTAATTGTGTTTGTTGAATCCCAATAATAAAATGTATACATTATATTTAAGTTTAAGGTTAGCAATGTGTTTGATCAAAATATTTTTTTGTAGTTGATTTTTAATCTTACTACTATCTTTTTCTTATGGATTTATTTTTTAATAATTTGTCAATTATTCCTTATTCTTAAAGTTTAATCCAAACTTTGATTTACACTATTATTATCAAAACATTTGCAGTCATTCTTACATCAATTTTGATGTTCAATACCTTTTCCTCTCCTTTTACTTTCAATTTAAGTTAAATTAAGTTTAAATTTGGGTTTCCTTATGGACTATTGATGACGCTTTTAGAAAACGGTCTCCATTTGGGAGGCTTCAAGATTGGATATACATGCTTATGTGATTTTATGATCTATTTCAAGTACCAAAAAAATTATCATAGTTGAGTAGTTGAGAGTTATGTGCATGAATACTTTCAAGTGAAATAATATGGGTCAACAATCACACAAGTCCTATGAACATTTTCAATTGAAAGATGTTCTGGATCCTACTTAGCCCTTTGGCATTAAGGATGATGAGGGTCAAAAGTGTGTTTATTCTTTATTTTGTCACTTCCATCAATATTTTATTCTTGAAAGGTTGGTTCTACTCATTGTCTTCTCATGGTTTTGGTTTCCCTAAGATTGGGAGGTGGATTGTTTAGTTATTTTCAAAATATTAGTGGTGCTTGTTGTCTTTTGGTACCTTGCAATTCTTGTCTTGGTAGTTATTTTAGTGTTTTGATTGATTTTTTTGGCAAGTTGGGGTGTAGTTGTGTTGGCATATGTTCAATTTGTGGCTCTTATAAAGTCCACCTTTGTTGGGAAACTATGTTGTCGAAATTCAAAGCTTTCTAGTTATAGATTAATATTATCCTCATAATTTATTTTCCTCAAGTAGCGTTGTTTGTGGAACTCTAATATGCTCAAAAGATGTATGAAGGAAGATTATAGATGATTTAGAGAAATTGTGAGTGATTGTGGTACTTGTCATTCATTTTTTTGCTTAGTTTATATTCTTAGAAAAATGTTGTTATTGAGGCTTTTGTTGGGCTTTTATAAGCTTTTTGGATTTGACTCCCATTTGTACATTGTTGTCTTTGTGGGTTTCAACATTAGAATTTTGGTTGTGAACTTGCAGACAAAGGTGTTTCTTGTAGGAACTTTGATGAAGAAGAGCCTCGTGTAAGGTAATTTGGGAAACAATAATTATATTAATAAAAAAATGTTTCCAAAGTTAGGGTTCTATTATATAATTTGATGATTTTTAAGTAGAGTGACTTCAAATATTATCTAGTTCAATGATTAAAAGTCAATGTTGACCAATGAAAATAAACAAATATTTATTACTTTTTGATGTGGATAACTTAATAATATTTGAATAGAATGATTCCTTAAATATAAGATTTAATTATTTTCTAAATTAATATTTGCTTATTTCAAAATATCCTACTTTATATTGTTATAATCTGAATAAAAGTTTTATTAATGATTTTTTATTTGATTGAAGATGGTGTCTCTCCTTTTTTACAATATGTTATATCGTTGTAGTCTATTGAGATAACAAATTTCCACAATCCATTAAAAATGTTGATAAATCCAAAAATAATTTAGCAACACTTTTTTCAATTTTAAAAATTGATTTGAAGTTCTTCTTTTCCTCAAAAGACAAGACGGCATCCAAAAAGTCGAGTGATTGAAAATATCAATTTCAATTTATAGGAAAAGAATAAAGAATTGCAATGTTAAAAGAGCAGCATAAAACCCCCGCTCTTTAACACATTTTGACTGACAGAATCTCGTCGGCACTACCTGTTTAGGGGAATGCCAAGTACTCACAATTTGAGCACAAGAAAGTATTTTAACAAAAAATCGGTAGAGTTATTCACTTAGGGAGGTCAAAGGATTGATTTCCCTCCCAATAAACTTTGATAGAGGCTGCTACTATAACTAAACTTAGGCAGCCTCAAGGAAGACAAGCCGGGCTCACCAGTATTTGCTAATGAGGTAGACAGTAGGCCTGCCCTGTTTCTACTCTAGCAAAATAAAATCAATATCCCCAAATGAAGGAAAGTTCTCCAGATATGAAGACTGGCCGCTCTCAACATCTTCAAGAAGTGAATCCAAGAGGATCCAATTCTGTTCCTCTATACTTTGTTCGCTATCTACACACGACTGCGATTCTGAACCAGAAAATGTGGTGTTATAGTCCAGCGGCTGCCGAAATTCTTGTAAGGAAAACTTGGCTCCAACAGCTTGAATCTGAGAGGGAGATAGCGAAGAGGCTGACGGAATTTCCGGCAGAGAGTCGGGGAAATTGAAGTCGGCGTTCCATCCTCTTAGACAATAAACTACACAGTCGTAAGTGCGAGCGGCCTGTTCAGCCGTGTCGTAAGACCCCAACCAAATTCTAGCTCGAGAATTGGGCATTCTCACTTCGGACACCCATTTTCCCCATTTTCTCATCCGCACTCCCTTGAAATGTGGTTGCGCCTTCTCTATGCTGTTTTGGGGTCTCTGCTTTGCCAAGGATTTAACCATGTTTGGTAGCAGGAAAAGCAGGGATTCAAACTCTGGAGGAAGCTTGTAAAGGGAAGCCTTGCAATTCTAGAGTAGTGTAGTTAGAGGGACAGTTGCTAATTGTTGAGATTCAAACTTCTGATGAGCTCAGGTGAGATTTATGTTAATGAATGAGGATACAAAATGGGAATGTATAGACAAATCTCATCTGGGGTACACCGCGTGGTCTAAGCAACAAATCAGATTGTTACATGTGGAAAACTTTTGCGCGTTGAGAAACACAAAAACTAGGAAATTAGGATGGGGCACGTGTGAATGATTGGTAGGCTACAGCAGGATAAGATAGAAATATGTGTTGGCAGCATTTCTATGAATAAAATATCTTATACCTAGTGGAAAACATTTTTATGAGTTTCTATACAAAATATCTCACTTTGAATAGGTTGCAATAAACAATTTATTTATTATCTTGACAGTTTAAATAAAATATTAAAATTTTTGTTAAAGTTATCTTACATTTGTGGGTCATATAAATTTAAAATATTTTCAAGATAGATTTTATATCACAAGTCATTATGAAGAAGTCATTTGAGATAACTTAAAGATACTTTTGATGACGTTCACTAAAAGAGCTCAAATAACTTTCTATTGCAAAATCCTTCTTAAGATGACATTATATATCATTTATAAAATAAAAATAAAAGATTATTCTATTTTTAAATTGAAAGACAAATCAAGTGTGTGTTATAAAGAAGCTTTGAAAGCAAGAACTATCACATAACCATAGAAAAGGACAATATACATTGCAAATATGCAAGTTATATAGGGAACATATGTATGACAAAAACAAACACTTGAGAAAGCCAAACTAAGAGTATTACTAATAATTGTACCCATAGTTTTTAGAAAAAAAATAGAAATTATTAAAGGAATATTTTGTTTAAAAAAAATGTAAAAATTGTTAGAAATATTACTAAAGGAATATTTTGTTTTTAGAAAAAAATGTAGAAATTATCGAAAGAATATTTTGTTTTTACTAATAAGATGAGAGTTATGCAATTGGAGATCAATACTATTACAAAATACATCTTGTTAAAGATCACCTAATTTTCCTTAATTCAAGAAAGTATCTTTGTACATTATATAATGAGAGGAAGCAATTAGATTTCTAGAAATATTTTATATACATGTTTTGGAGATGCTCCACCCCTTGCTTCTATAGGATCACAAACACAATTTTTTTCATAAATTTACATTCATTTGGAATGAGAATACAAGATATATTCATAGATCTAACAATCTTGGAACTATTGACATCATTGTGAATGTAAGACTTTGACAATCTATGTTTTCAATGTTGATTGTTGTTCTATTGATTATTAACCCTTGTCCTTTATGGCTTGTTAATGCCAAAGCCATATTTAAGGGGATTGTGGATCATTTGTGTCCCATGTAGGTCCAATGTAACACTACAACTTCGCAACAACAAAGAGTGGTAGATTAGGTAGCCTACTCTCATTTTTGTAGACTATCAAAATGACTTCACAAAGTGCACCATTCACAAGTCTAATTGCAAATCATAAGTTTGTATTTAGCATAACTTATTGGCTAACACACAATTGCATCTTTTCCTTTAGTTTGTTCATCATTTGAATTTGAAATTGTCATGCCCCTTATTTGAGCAATGCACAAATAATGCAATTAGTGTGGCCATTGATTTTGGCATTTATTTGTTATGTATTGCAAACTAGTCAATTGTTGTAAATAGTGTGGCCATTGATTTTAGCATTTATTTGTTATGTATTACAAACTACTCAATTGTTGCAAATAAATATATTGACGAGTGAATGTATCTTGTTCATTTGTAAAAAGGTAGGTATTAGTGCATGATATGAGTCACCAATTATCATTTTGTCCTTGACATTCTTGAAATTTGTAAAGAGGATGTGAAATATGATCTTAGAAAGTTCATTCCATATTGTTGAAAATTTTATCCAAGATGATCACTATTTGGAAGCTACTCAATTGTTGTCCATATTATAACTCAAAATATGTTGAAATGTCCCATACAAGTTGTAGTTATCCTAGGTTTCCAACAAGCACAACATAGCAACCACCAAATAGACTTTGATTGTGATATGGGAACATCTCACTTAGCCTAGCATCAATGCATTTTAAAAAACTTTAGAAAATGAAGCTCATTTTATTAATTTGAGTGTAACAAATAAAACTATATGATTTCTTAAAAATTTGATAAATCTTTACCTTCAAGAGTTTTCATGCTTTTTATCGATATGTGAAGTATTCCATGAATGGTTGATGCATTGATCTTGAAAGTGGCCACATTTGATGGGGCAAGAAAAATCAAGGGTGTTTATACACATGAAACATTTGTAGAGAGTATTATCTTGGTGTTAATAAACAACTATGATTTCCTTGTTCTTGTAGCACCTTGTATGATCATTCAAATTGATGGTTGCATTACCAAGCTCAATAAGAATGGTTTATAATAATGTCGAAAAAGATTTATTAATCAAAAGAAATCTTTCCTTGAACAAGATGTACAAGTTTTAAATTGTTTGACTTAGTGTGTTGAATGGTCAAAATCAATGAATGTAATAGTATTCTTCCTTCAAAGGAGGGAAATGGATTGGTAGTCCAATTGTGGCTAATGTCAAAGTTTCAATGACCAAGTATGCCTAGGTTGGTAAAAATTAGATCATTCCTTAGGTGGAGGAATGAAAGGAGTTAGTACTCATCTAGATCATTGTGTTCTCTTTCACCGAGTCCATCAATCATAATTTCATAATTATTTTTGTTAGTTGATTTTGGAGGTTTATGATCAACATGTCATGCATAGTAGGTTCCAACCACGTATTCTTAATAGGTAATAATCTCTTGCCTACATGACACAATTTCAAGAAGAATATTGCAAAAAGGTTGTACTGTAGAAGCCCACTCTTATAGAAGGACCCAAACACATTTGTGCCTTTAGATGTAATAGTTGTGAAAGAAGTAGAGCCATGAATAATATTTAGATTTTTTTTTTTGTCCACTTTTTGTGTAGGACTTCAAACAATTTAGTGAGAAAATGAGAAAATTTGTATCATTCTCTGATGATATATTGATTTATAGTAGAATCTAGGAAAAACACATGAAGCACCTAATTATTGTTTTGAATATTTTAGAATAACAACATTTTATGCAAAATAATTCAAATGTGAGTTTGGATTAACATATATATTGTATTTAGGGCATATCATAAATGCTAAAGGTGTTTAAGTGGATCCCCAAAAGATCAAAGTTATTTTAAATTGGCCACCACATAATATATTAACATAGTTGAGAGGATTATTTGGCTTATGTAGCTATTATAGAAGGTTTGTGAAAGGTTTTTATCAATTTGTTGCACCTTTGACATATTTTCAAAAAAAAGATTTTGAATGGATGCCAGTGGCTAAAGAGGTAATGAGATCATGAGATCATGCCTTGTACATGTTATAATTGATTTCTCTTTCATTTTTTGTAGAATGTGTGCTTTAGGAGAGGGAATAGGAGTTGTCCTAACTTAAAGGAAGCATCCATTAGCCTTCAAAAGTAGAAAACCGAGTGATTTAGAAATACCTTACTCCATTTATGATAAGAAAATATTAGCTATTATGGGTGCCCTGAAGAAGTTTAGGCATTAATTAATTTGTTTAAATTTTTTAATAAAAATTAATAACAAAAATTTGAAGTTCTTTCCAATTCAATACCATTTGAATGACTACCAATAGAAGTGGGTAAGTAAAATACAAGCTTATGAATTTCATATAGATTATATGAAGGGAACTAAAAATGTTCTAGTTGATGCTCTTTCTAGAATGCCTACTCTATGTTCTCTTTATACAATCTTAATTGATTGGAAGGTTTTTATTTTGATTAATTATGCTAAAAGCACATTCACTATTAAAATTCTTGAGGAAGTGGTAATAAAGGATAGGGGCATAGTGGTATATGGAGTCATTTTATATAAGAATAGAGTTTTCTCAGTCCTTAAATATAAGATGAAGGGAAATTCATCAAGAATAGCACATGATACACCATTAGCAAGGCACCTATGATACTTCAAAACATATAAGAAAATCAGGGAAAGGTTCTCATGGAAGGGCCTCAAGAAAATATTCTCAAGTATATAAGAGAATTCACTACATGCTAACAAAATAAAGGAGTACGGTTATTTCTAGCTAGATTGCTACAACCACTAAAATTTTTGGATTAGAAGTGGAATAGTATATCCATGAACTTCATCATGTG
Organism: Sequoia sempervirens; assembly: GCA_007258455.2. Lineage (NCBI taxonomy): Eukaryota > Viridiplantae > Streptophyta > Pinopsida > Cupressales > Cupressaceae > Sequoia > Sequoia sempervirens. Next base: position 288,254,138 of record VDFB02193867.1, read on the forward strand.
CCTTCTTGAGATTCATGGTAAATATTGCATTTATGTAATTGTAGATAGATCTAAAAAATATGTACATTCATTTTCCATCTAATCAATTTTTAAAGCTCCTCAAGTAGAAGATTTATTTTTTAAAGAATTGTTCAAGCTACATGGACTGCCTAAGAATATAGTTAGTGATACATGGACAAAAAAAAAATGAGTTCCTTTTGACAAGAAGTATTTAATTCAAGGCAAGCACATAGCTCACCCCTAACACTGGTCAACTATCACCCACAAATAGATGGCCAAATAGAAATTGTTAATAACCAAGTTGATGGGTGTTTGAGGAACTAAACTTAAATCAATAACCGACATGGGTTAAGTGGTTGCATATGGAAGAGTATTATTACAATATATCATACCATATTTCCATTTGTAAGTCTCCTTTCAAAGACCTATATGGATATGAAGTCCCAAGTTTTTTAATTTGATATTTATAGAAAATAGCGTATCAACAATAAATGACTTGGTTAATGAAAGCCAAGAAATAGTAAAGTCACTTAAATAACACCTACAGAAAGCTCAAAATTAGCAAAAAAATTATGCATATCAACACCAAATGGAGAGATATTCTAAGGTAGGAGACATGACCTATTTAAGATTGCATCCCTATAGGTAGTCCTCCATCAAAATAAGTAGAGCTAAAGAAATCAAACCTTTGTTTTGCACGCCTTATAGGATTATGAGGAGGATAGGTGAAGTGGCTTACAAGCAAGAACTTCAAAAAAATGACTAGATCCATATTTATTTGATATCTCATACCTAAAGAGGGCCCTTGGAAAATGCATTGTGCTTTCACTAGAGCTACCACCCATGGATGATGAGGTCAATTTGATTTTGGTGCCAAAAGAAATAATAAACATAAGGGGAAAGCAATTGAGAAGAAGGGATATTACAAAATATCTAGTTTTTTGGACTTGCCGGAGATACTAAATGGGAAGGACTAGATGTGCTAGGACATGAAAATCTATATGGCTTGAGGATAAGTAAACTTGAGGAGGGTAGCCCTTTTGACAATCTTGTTTTAGAGGTGATATCTACCCATTCCCTATTTCCAGTGGGCTAAGGTATGAAAAGTTAGAAAATAGTTGATTTGATTTTTACCTACAAAGTTTTCCAAAATATTGAAAAATTTCTAAATCTAAGAGGTAACGAAGGGAAAGAAGATAGGGTTGATAGGTTATAAATTTTGTAAAGTTCATGAGTTAGAAAAAAATGTGAAAATGTGATAAGGTTTTACCTATCACAATTTTTGTGAGTTAGAAAAAAGTGTGATAATGCTCTATTTATCACAAGGTTCACAAATTAGAGAAAAGTACAAAAAAGAGAAGATGCCACCTTGTTCGTAATGTCACAAAGTTCACATGTTTATGAAATAAGAGAAATACTAATAAGGTTTATGAAAGGAAAAAAGTGTGAAAAGTTAAAGAAAAAAGACCTAAGAAAGGAGGATGAAGTTTTGAATCTCACAAATTTTCCAAGTTCATGAACTATGTTAAATTGCAACAAGTAAAAGTTCAAAATTTTTGACCTAGGAGTAAAACAAATTCAAATTTAAAATTTGAGCAATAAAAGGAGAAAGCAAGGGGGTGACCCTTTGGTGAAATGGTGGGGCTTCTTGCCTATAGTGCCAACAACCAAGGTTCAAACCTCACGGGGTCAATCTCTACCTTGTCAAAAATTGAGATTGGGGGAGACAATATGGTGAAATGGTGGGGCTTCTTGCCTATAGTGCCGACAACCAAGGTTCAACCACACGGGATCGCTCTCTACCATGCCAACAATTAAGATTGCTTACCCCAAATTTAATTGACTGAAAAATATCTCAGGAAATGGAAGGCATGGCAGAAGTTGGCGAGGCTGCACAGAAGGCCGAAGATCCAAATGGGAACAACCAAGAAAACATTCACAGTTATTTGGCAGCGAAAGGAGAAAGGAAAGGAGTTCACATAAAATTAAATCTTACAGAAATTATCGAACCAGATGCAGAGGTTTTTATGAAGTTGGCGGTTATAGGGCGGTTTCTGGGAAAACGTTTCTCTAGGAAAGAGATTGGAGCATGGGTGATTGAGAATTGGAATGTTGATCCAATAATAAACTTTATGCCAAGAGGCTTTTTTGTGGCGGTTCTGGCGAATGAAGATCAGAGGGAGAAAATTGTTCATAGAATGGACTGGAAGAATGGTAAATCGCATCTCTATCTGCAACGTTGGGAGAAGAATTTCAACCCTCTGAATTGTAATCCAAGGGATGGCCCAACGTGGCTAAGGCTTTATAACTTGCCTTACGAGTATTGGTCGGGCAAATGCCTCTCCAAGATTGGCGAAGTTTTGGGTGTAACAGTGGAAGTAGACCTAAGAAATAGTGAATCCTTAATTTATGCAAGGATAAAAATTCTCGCAATATACGATATTCCAAAAGAGATAACTCTGATTAACGAAGTGAATGAATGGTCACAATCATTAGAGATAGAAGAATCGGTCGCCTTCTGCTTAAATTGTAGAAGAGGAAATCACAATGTGAACAATTGTAAACACCTTCCAAAGAAAACCAAAAGAATCTGGAGACAAAAACAAGTTAATAAGGTAGAGGAAGCACCGATTAAAGAGGAAAACAAAGAAGAAGAAAAAGCGAGAGAATGGCCTCTGGTAGTGGCAAACTCCAACACAAATATACCGGCTCCCCAAGAAAATCGAAGTGAAGAAGGCGGGTTGGCAGACTATGGAAACTCTATGGCATTGGACCTCCAGTTGATTCATGATGCCAAAGAATGGTTAAGGGAGGCCCAAGCAGATTCCTCATCCCAAGGAGAGGAAGACAACATCGATATATTAGAAGAAAGGCATATTTTCCAATCGGTGAAAGCAGTTTCAGCAGGCTGGGTGGGAAGGAAAACCAACAAACAAAAATGGGAGGAGGAGGTGCGGAAAGGGAAACAACCTATGATCAAATCCTACATGACGCGTTCCAAGGGAGGAAAGGCCTCCCATGGATGAAGATGAAGGTCCTAACCTGGAATGTTAGGGGCCTAAATGCCCCTAACAAGAGGCGACTGGTGCATCACCAATTGGAAGTTCAAAGAGCAGATTTGGTGCTCCTTCAAGAGACGAAACTAGAAGGAGGTGAAAAATAAAGTTTTATAAAATCTTGTAAGAAATGGAGAGGTGAGTTTGTAGATGCGTCAGGGGCGTCTAGGGGATTAGGTGTCTTGTGGAATCCCTCGAATATAGATGTGGAAGTGGTGGCCTCAAAGTCAAATTGGATGAAGTTGGAGGTAAAATTGCTTTCTTTAAATTTTATTTTTTCAATCTTTAATGTGTATGGCCCAGTGAAAACAGATGAAAAATCTCAAGTCTGGAAGGAAATAAGTGCGCTCCTAACAAAAAATAAGGAAATTATGGGGGGATATTTTAACGCCATACTTGACTTAAGTGAAAAGAATGGAGGATGTAGACGGGTGGCACAAACCCAAAGAGATTTTGCAAATTTCGTAGAATCAAATAGTTTATTTGATATCAAAACAGGCAACGGCTCCTTTACATGGACCAATCAGAGGAAAGGTTTTACAAACATTGTGGAGCGCCTGGACAGATTCCTTGTGTCAGATGATTGGTTGAAGGATAACACTCCTCCTAAGGCAATGATAAGACCGATTTCCATATCGGACCATTTTCCAGTGGAATTAGTTTTGAGTTTAAATGAAAAACCTGTCAAAGGGAAATTTAGGTTCGAGAAGATGTGGCTTCGTAAGGAAGGTTTGGTGGACCAAATGAGGCAGTGGTGGAACGAACCATTGCAAATCATAGGAACAAGGATGTATGTTCTCCATAAGAAATTGTTAAGGATGAAAGTGAAACTTAAAGACTGGAATGTAAACGTCTTCAAAAATGTTTTTGAAGAAAAAACTAGATTAGAGGCGGAGATAGAGTCTCTAGGAGAGAAGGTACTAAAAAATGGAATGAAGGAGGAGGAGTTCAAAGCAGAGAGGAAACTAATGGCAGAATATAATGAGATTTTAATGCATGAAGAAATATTCTGGAAAACAAGGTCGAGAGAAAGCTGGCTAAAAGATGGTGACCTGAATACAACTTTCTTCCACAACACAACAAAAATAAGAAGAAGCTGGAACAGAATCACACAAGTAAAAGATTCAGAAGGTAACATTGTGCAAGAGGAAGAACACATTCAAAGGCTGGGAGTAGAATATTTTGAGAATCTCCTTGGGGCTCAGGATTGTTTCGATTCTTTGAACTATAGTCTCTTACAAAATATTCAAGAAGTGGTGTCAGAAGAGGATAATGAAATGTTGTTGGATCGTATCTCGAAAGAAGAAGTCAAGACGGCTACTTTTCAGTTGCAACTAGAGAAATCCCCTAGGCCAGATGGTTTTAATGCCTTGTTTTACCAATCCTGTTGGGATTTTCTAGGTGATGAGTTGACAGCAGTGGTAGAGGAGTCTTGAAGGAAGGGTGCAATGCTGAAGGACTTTAGCAATACAAATATCATCCTGATTCCAAAAAGGGATGCATGTGAAGAATTTGCAGACTACAGGCCGATTTCCCTTTGTAACTCAATTTATAAAATCATTACAAAGGTTGCAGCGAACAGGCTAAAAAGGATCCTGCCAAGGATAATAACAAAAGAGCAAAGTGGATTTGTACCAGGAAGGAGTATAACAGATGGAATTGTGATAGCCCATGAAGTGATGCACTCACTCAAATCCTCTGACCAAGGAGGTATGTTAATTAAATTGGATTTGAACAAAGCGTATGATAGGGTGCAGTGGCGCTTTCTGTTAAAAACCATGGAGAAATTGGGTTTCAAGGGTAAATGGTTGAAATGGATTTTTAACTGTATTTCATCTCCAAGATACTCGGTGCTTATTAATGCAGTACCATGTGGTTTTTTCCAAGGCGGCAGGGGTCTTCGTCAGGGGGATCCAATATCACCCTTTCTTTTTGTCATTGTATCTGATGTTTTAAGTTGTCACATAGCAAATTTGTGTGAGTCTTGTAGATGGCAAGGTATAAAATTTTCTCTCACCTTCCCTGTGATCTCTCATCATCTTTTCGCGGATGACACTCTACTATATGGATTTGGTTCGCCAGAAGAAGCGGGTGTAATAAGGAATGCAATTGAATTATTCGCCAAGGAATCTGGTCAACTTGTGAATGAGGAAAAATCAAGCATTTTCTTTTTCAATGTAAGGAAAAGATCTCAAAGGGAGATCCTATCTATTCTGGGTTTCAAAAAAGACACTCTCCCAGCGAAATATTTGGGAATTCTACTTTTTGTGGGTCAAGCCAATACTGCCTTATGGGAGGAAACCATTCGTAAAAGCAAGGATAAGATTGGAAATTAGCGCGGGCGCTGGCTGTCTCTGGCAGGTAGAGTAACTATGGTTAAAGCAGTGTTAGCGGCTATTCCAATCTATATGATGGGTTGTTTGGCCCTATCAAAAAAGGCATCGCAGAGAATGGTGGAAATCCAAAGGAATCTCCTTTGGGATGGAGCCCAAGAACATCACAGAATTCCTCTTGTGGGCTGGGATAAGGTGCAGCGTCCAAAGGAGATTGGTGGTGCAGGGATAAAAGACCTGAGATTGCAAAACAAAGCCCTTGGGGTGAAGATGGTATGGAATATATATGCTCAGTCGGATACACAATGGGGAAGGCTCTTAAGAGCGAAATATTTGGACAATATGGAGGAGGAGAGAATCCTAACAATTGTTAATCCAAGAAAAGGCTCTGCAATCTAGAATTTCATTCTAGAAAGCAGGCCCTTGATAACGAACCATCTGACCTGGTCTATTGGGGATGGGTGTAAGGCGTCCTTTTGGGAGGACTCTTGGAACGGTTACGTTCCACTCATCACATTGCCAGGTTTGGAGGCTATTTCAGGTCAAGTGTCAGCATAAATTGGTTCTCGAGTGCGGGATTATGTGATATTGGAGGACAAGTGTGGGAGGTTAGAATTCAAGTGGAAAAGATTGAAAATGCTGGATGTGGCATCAAGGGGGGTGCTTGAAGAAGAGCTTGCTAAGAGAAGGTTATTCTTCACAATAAAGCCAGACAAAATCTGATGGTGTGCGGCAAAGTTTGGTAACTATTCGGTCAAGGTTGGATATGATGTTCTAACTTGAATTCAAAATCATGGTGGATGGTTGAGTAAATTGTGTTGGGACAGGTTTGTTCTGCCAAAGGCGGGTGCATTTGCTTGTACCGTCCTCCATGGCAAAATCCTGACAGGTGAAAAATTATGCAGATTAGGTTTCAATGGTCCTTTTAGATGTCCTCTCTGCATGCAGGATGTGGAATCAACAGATCACCTTCTGGTAAGATGTGAATTTGCTCAAATTTTTTGGAATCATTTTTGCAGTAAGTTGCATTGGCAAGGTCCGTTGCAAGGTAGTATTAAAGAAGTTTTTGAAGCATGGCCTCAGTTAGGCAAAGGTTCGGCTCTGGCAGGGCTTTGGATGGAAGTGCCTACTTTGATCATATGGCATCTTTGGCGCGAGAGAAACTCTCGGATCTTCAAAGAAAAGATGATTCATGTCAATCAGGTAATAAATTAAATAGAAAGTAGCGTAAGCAAACATTTTAACTCTAAAGCAGCAAATAAGCAGTATAGTTATTTCTCTTCATGGGATGACCAAATGATAAAGGAATGGCAGTGGATAAAGCCTCCGAGTAGTTCTTTAATGAAAAACAAATCTCAGAGAGTAAAAGCCAAGTGGGAGTTGCCTCCAAGGGGGAGGCTCAAATTAAATTTTGATGGCACCTCAAGAGGCAACCCGGACCCCTCGGGGGCTGGTTTTGTAATCAGAGATGATTTAGGAGCTGTGATTTGGGCAGCCTCTTTAAAATTGCCATTCGGTACTAATAATGAGGCAGAGGCGGCAGGGTTGCTAGAAGGTCTGAAATTTTGCGTAGATAAAAAATTAACAAATATAGATTTAGAAGGGGATTCAGAAATAATTGTCAGGGCATTCAGTTCACAAAAAGCTTTAAACTGGAAATTGCAATCTTGTGTGGCTCTATCCACCTCATTGCTGGTGTGTGTAGGTAACTATAGTTTTCAACACATCTTCGGGGAGGCTAATAAATTGGAAGATCTACTGGTAAATGAAGGAATTGATCAGGTAATGCCATTTCGCGTTTCAAAAAATATAGGAGATTGGCAGGGTGGTTCAATCGTTCACCTAGTGGAGCATATTCAACTAGTCTAAATCAGAACCCGTAGCAGGCAATGGTTTCTCGGGCATGGTGGTAGTGTCCAAATTCTGGCCATCGTTTCATCAAGAGGGTTTGGGGCTATGGAAATGTTGGTTGTCAGCAGCTGCTTTGGGAGAGAAGTGAATCATTCTCTCAGTGTCTCTATAATGTGCTGAAATTTCTCCTTTTCAAATTCAATGGAAAGAGTACTACCCTCTTTGGTAGTGTTTTGTCTAAAAAAAAAAAAAAAAGTAAAAGGAGAAAGCATTTAGTGTAGCTAGTGAATGCAAATTTGAGCAACTCCTTTAAGTAGGATTTATTTCCAACCATTGATCTTAGATATTTAAGGAGCAAATATATTGTTTCAAGGATCATCAATTGATCTACACCAAAAAATCCCTTTTCAACATTGGCTTGGGTTCAAACAATTAAATTTGAAGATGAAAACCATTTGGCTTCAAGCGATAAGAGGATGAAACCTATTTGGTTTTATATATAAAAATCTCATCTAGAGGTTGTGAACGTGCTCAATCAATTGTAAGTTTTAATTTATTCAAATTTTATATGTTATGCAACCATTTGTAGTAGTTTTTAGTTTGGTATTTCTAGTCTATTGTTATTGTTGTAGTTATTGTTGCAACATATTTTGATTTATTTGATACTTTATTATAAATTAAAAAGGTTACAAAGTATCTCTTTCATGTATTGACTTGTTTTGATAATCAGGTCATTATTACTGTAAAATTTGTGAAAAGATTTGGGTTTTGAAAGTTTTAGTTTAAATTTGTAAGCCTAAAAGTTATTTTCCCAAATAATTCATTTGGTTTATCAAAATAAGATATAGAGTTCCTTGATAAACATGTGGGGTTGTTGATTAGCTTGAATGACATTTTATGAATAGTTGGTCCTTGAAGAGAACTTAGATTCTTATTGATTCTTATTGATAAATGGATTATTATAAATACTTAATACGTTGTTACCTTTTAATATGTCTATTTGTTTATATAAATACTATGTTTTTATTGTCGACTATGGAACTACTATGGATCCATTGGTATGCTCATTACTCTATTTAAATTTGGACTTTAGCAGTGAAAATTATCTATAAGGAAAAAGTGCAAACTAGTTAATATAATAGATTGATGTGTAATTTATACATTATGTAATAATTGAATTGGTAACATTGGTAATAATTATACAATAAGGAATATTAGATGGGAATTCTTATGTATAAGATACTTCTATTATAATATTAAAGTTAAACATGATATTAGTTAGATTTTCTACATGTGAGCTACTTCATTTTGCGTCCCCATGTTACCTAGACAAGAGGAACCTTCATTGGATGCAGTAGTTTCATAAAAATAAGATAACTTTGTGAGTAGGTATAGTATTTTCATTAAAAATGTTTAGGGCGTTGTTATGATTTGAAATTAATCACTCATATTTATAGGAATTTCCATTATAATCAATACCATCCACACCAAAATAAGGAAACTAAGGACCTCAAATGAAGAACAACATTCTTCAATCTGCCTCTCTATTTTACAATCATTGTTATTGTAGCTAGCTATATATGAACATTGTTGCAATCAAATTAGTTAATGGTTTCATTGAAAATTAGACATAAACAATGTTCAACTAACATCATCAAAAGGACTCTCTTCTTCCATGTAAGGTGTCTACATCTTCTATAGAAAACTCTTCATGACATTTGGTAACCTTCAAACTATGTATATGGATCATCACAAGTTGACATTTGGTTTTAGAATTACCAACATCAACCATCTCATTAGGATGAATATCCCTACCCTCATGTGTGTCATTAAAAACCTTCACATATGTTGAACTTAACAAGCTTGAGTCTATGATCATCAACATGTTCAACCTAAGAGTAAGCTTGTAGGATAGTAGTAGAATTGAAGTCTCTAAAAGGAAGACCTGTGTCATCTCAAATGGTTCAAATCAAATAACTCACTTCTTCATGAAACCTATCTTACATATAACAACATTTATTTTTCAAACCACAAAAATTTCCCCCAAAAAATAAAGTCCATTAATGGTAACTCATGGTATGACTATAATATAAGGTAATACAATAAGAAGATGAAAGATATAACATAACATGAAAGGTAAAAAATGAACTCTATTGTGGCTAAATTATGGTGGGAAGAAATATGCTTCCATAAATAGAAGGCCATTTCTAGTAAAAGATCAATAATCTCACCCCCACATATCCCCTTATGATTGTAAACTCCTTAAGCTTTACATAGTCCAAAAAAATATTATGATTAATATGAGCTATCTATTCTTGAGCAAAGCTATCCTAAAAAAGATTAGTTCTTTGGTTGTCATTGGGCCCAATGCAATTGCCACCAAATTCATGATTGGGAATTATGAAGGTAACCATTTATGTAATGAAAATCAAGGAGACTAAACTATAGTAAAATATTTCAAATCTAACTATGTCAATTGTATGTGTATGTGAAATTGTTTATACATTTGGATTTATATATACAAAGAATATCTGCACACAAACACATCTTGGAACATGTTGGAATAGTTAGCTTGTGCCCATATACGAATTAGTATAATACTAGGTTTTGATACACATTATATTGTAAGTCCTCATATTGTCATGTGTCATGACCCTTATTCTTGAATTTCAAACTTCAATTGAACCCCTAAAGTCATTACCAAAAATATAGCTAGTATTTATTCATTGGTTGGGTAAGTATGAGATTTAAGTGTTTCGTATATCTATAATACTAGATAGGTACATTACAATTAGTGTAGTACTTAGTGTATTATCTGGTCATTGTGGAAAAGTATTCCATGAAAATATACAACCCAAAGCAATGGAGGTAGAAAACAAAGAAAATGAATTATCTTGATAGTAGGTGGAGATCAGACTTAGAGGTAGAGTCCTAAGATGGAACAAGTTTGTTGTTGCTTGGCTAGCAATAACACCTGCTGTTCGAGATTTCAAATGTATCAAATGGAGCAATAGTTCTTGTGATAATGTCGATGGATCCAAGTTTGATATATCAATTGGAAAGGATGATGATAAAATTTTAGGCATCCCTTATGTGGGATATCTATGACAAGCAAAAGGAATAACCATTGTAAATGTAATTTTTGGACAATATAATCTAGGTAAATATATGTGTTTGATTTTCTTTTTTGAACAATCAAATATCATAAAATAAAATCATATTTGTATTATGACTAGAAAATATTTGAAGTTACAAAACCCCCTTTCTTGAAAGATGCACCTAGAATTGACTTTGTTTTTTTTTCATTCAATTGCACATCAACAATGACAACTGGTGAAAATAATCTAAAAAATATAATCCCTTTAAAGGTTAAGTTTCCTTAATCATTCTCAATGCTATGAAAAAATCAACATAACATAAGCTTGTCATTGAAGAAAAAAACAGAAGACAACTTGACAACAATTCAAACAACTACTCCTAACAATAATTTTTTGTTGTAGTTTTAAGAAGGCACAAATGTAGTAAATGCAAAATGCATATTGAATTTTAAGAAAACTTTGGCAAATGGGTTATAGCCCCTATAAGATAGAAAAATATCTCACCTACTTGAGTATCTACAAACCCTAATAAAATAAATACTTGTAATTTTTGTTGAGTCAAAAGGCACATTTTTCACAAATGAAGACCTTTGAAGGTAACTTGAATATTGTCAAAGGAGATTGATTTGGTGAAAGAATCATCATTTGAGTTGCAAATCAAAAGAGGTGATTGCGAAAATGAAATGAAAAATTGTAAACGTCAAAACAACTAGGAAAAATACTAATTTTATCTTGCATATAAGTCTCACCCTCCATGAAGGAAACCAGACACATTGTTGTTAAGCCTATGATGATGGAGAGGAACCCCACAATGGTGGAGAAGAATCCTATAGTGAAGGAGCTACCTTTGGGGTGTGATATGTGATAATAGTTTTAGGGTTGGTAATGTAGGAGGTTTATGTTTAGTGACATTTCATTTAGGGTTAGGTTATTTTAGTAATAATAACAAGATAGTTTAGTTTTAGTTTTTAGTTGAATTTAATCAGAAATAAGATATTTTATAAATAGGTTTAGGGTATTTTAATAAAAACATTAGTTTAAAATTATTTAATAAATAATGTCATGTTTAACTTTATAGTTTTGTGTTTTCATATTTATGACCAAAGAAAGGTTATTAAAGATGATGATAATATGAATTTGAGTGTGCTTTTACATAATTTTAAGGAGAAAATGTTCAACTATTGGTGCATGCAAATTTAACAATGAGGTGTGATTGACTATCATGGATTAGGGGTTTAAAAAGTGATGTTTTTGGCACCTTTTATGACCACATATTTGCAACATCAAAATTGATGATGTGGACCTCAAACCTTAGATTAAGTAGTCAAATGACTGGAATAAATTGATATAAAATTTTAAAAACTATTTGACATCAACACATATGATTTTGACATACATAAAATTAGGATGTGCAACTACTTAGTTTTCTCCCTTGCCCCTCTTTAACACCATTCTTTGCTCCTTTGAAGTGGTAGGTATGCATTATTATTACACCAAGAGGCATAAACCTACAATGGAAACATGATGCATGTAGGAGGTTAGCACAATCCGTGACAAAAAAAAAAAACTCAAAAGTAAATACATTTTAGAAAAAAACAAAAATAAACATTTTAGAAAAAATAAAATAAAATAAAATTCATTTTAATAATAACTACATTTCAAAAATGAGACACAATGCTAAGAAACAAAAAACAAATAACAAATAAAACCATTGTATAAAAGACAATAATAATAATAATAAGACACATTTTATATAGATTATATTTAAGATATATATACTAGTTATATTCTTGCCTTTTTAGCCGATAGGCTATATTTTGTAGTAACTTTAACCCAAAGAGTTGTCTCATGCTGGAAAAAATAACTTCCAGGTAGGCGAAACATTCCTCGCCCCACACCTATTTTTTTTTTAACTCGCAACCAATATTCTTGGTGTAATGTTGTTTGATGCCAAAAAACATTTAATTTCATGGAGTTGAGACATTCCCTGCCTTATGCATGAAAACAAATTTTAACTCACAACAAATATTTTTGTTGGTAATTAGCATCTCCTAGAGTGATCTGCACTACATGTCTACCACGTAAAATCAAATCAAATCATATCTTCAATTTAAAACTAAATCAAATCATATCAAATCTACTTTTAAATTCCCAATTGCTTCTTATTTATTTCTCCCACTAATTTATTATGTCTATTTTCCTTCTAGCCATTGTCATTGGACATGATATAAAGGAAACTTCAAAGCAGAGGAGGTCATATGTATTCTAAAAAATGTAGAGGAAGAGTAGATTATCACTGAAGAGATTGTGTGCAATGTGAGGAAGAGTCCTGAGAAAGAGATCAAGTCTCAAATCAGAATGAAGAACAACAAAGACTAAGACTTGATCTTCTGACCTAGATGATGAAAAGAGATCCTTGCTTAGTCCTTTACATACAAAGTAGGGGATTTTAGTTGTGCGCACTACTTTAAAGTTAAAAAGATATTATTGAATCTCTTTTGTTTGCATGCCATATATCTTTTGGTTGGAAGACATGATCAATGTCTCTTTTAGCAAAAAAAAAAATTGTTTACTGTTCCTTTCTACTATGTTCGCAGTTCCTTTGTGTTGTGCTAATTTTTCTAGATCCTTTTCTAGAAAAGATACAATATTTACCATTCTCTATTACAAACACAATTTTTTCTTACATATCTTCTTTCGTCCCTACATACATCCATAGCTCAAAATGTTATTAAATGTTAATTTTTTTGGATTTTCTAATTCATGATAAATAAAAATGTCACAATAGGAATTTATTCTAATTTCTGACCACTTGTGTAAGATTCATAGAACTAGAATCACTTCCCAATACTGAGAAGATTAGCTATGGTGTTATTGAGGTGACGAGACTCATATTTATGTGATCTAATAATGTCAATTAAAAAACTAAACTAGGTGCTCATCTTTGGAGGGTACTGTTACCGGTTTTTCACTACAGCTCAATTGGTGGAGCTGATTAAATTTTTATTTATTTGAAAGTGAAAGTACAGTTATTTTTGCATGTGCATTAAGTGTTGTTTGCACTATATTTATCAAATACTAGTTGTGCAAGTGTTTTGAGAAAACTGAGTTTCAGAAGTATTGCTCAAATGTTTTACAAATCAAGTGGAATACAAAACAGAGTATACAAATGATTAAGCATATCATTTGCTTTCATTTATTTCATGAAGTTATTCACATTACATGTTTTAATTTGATTGCAATAATACAAATGATTGCACAACTTTGCATTTTGATGCATTTCTTTTAGAATGGAAATGAAAGAAGAAATTAAAAGATCCACACAAGCCGTGGTTTTTGCTAGTTCCATTCATTACAAGAAAGAAATATACACCTTAAAGAAAGTGACAAATAACATAGGACATATTTGTCATTTCCTAAGTTGATCTTTAGTTGATGCCTTGTAGCTTGCTCCATCCTGCTTCCACTCTTGACTGTGCCTGCAAAGGATTGAGAAATGTGTCAATTAAGAGCTTGGGATATGAACTATACTACATGCCCTACTAACAAAAATATAATTTAATCCTTGGAATGCATAGAATCAACTAAAATAAAAGTGCAAAAACATGAGATGAAAGAGGGAAACATCACAATCATATATTGTTTTTTTTGCTAACATTGTTTGTTTCCTTGTGTAGGTATAGGAAAAGTCATGTAGCTGATCATTTCATGAAGACCAAGCATGTGGAGTGAAATAGGCTCCCACGAGGGTAGAGCTCGGCATGTTGCCCCTTAAATATCATAAACAGGGGCTGAGTGAAGGAACACAATCATCATTTTCATCTGAACTACTCATGAAGGAGTAATAACGAAATTTTAGTCAAAGTAAGCAATTAAGCCTATTGTTCACTCATAGCAATCGAGTAGCATACTATTTTGAAAGCTACAAGTGGACAATAGAATTAATGAGCTCAATTAACTCAAAGTATTGAGTTACATCATTTTCATACTTGAAGATTTTAAATTTATGCATCTTGTTTCCAAATTTTATGGCAATGTGCATGCTCATGATGGTGATAGTGAATAGGCATACATAATGCCTCATTGACAAGATACTATTCAAAACATGTGAAAGAGGTTCAGATTCTTATTTGAATGCAAGATGACAAGCATGAGGTGATCCACAGGTACTCACTAATGTCTAAATGCAAGTGTTGCATTGAATGAAGATGATATATCAATCTTAAATGCTTTAGAAGAGAACAGATGCATAGAACAACCTTTTCATAATGGAACATAAAAATGCATGAAGAGTGCCAAGAAAAGGAACAACGATATCATCTGATCAATGCATGATAGTACAAATACAATACGACATCTTATGTAGTATGCTAGATGTTGGGAGTTTTAGCCCTGAGATCAAGTACCCTCAAGCTAGGGTTTTATTCAATAGAGCACAAGAAATGTATGAAATACATAAGTGAAAATGCAGATTTTCCATCATCTATACATTATGTGAGTTTTGATCTTGAAAGCAGCAAATGTTCCCAGAAATACAATTGTAGACATCCAAATTTGGACAATTAATTTATCCAAATTTATCACTTTTCATCTAAACATCCTCTTATCCGAGTTAATTAAGTAATATTACTATTATTTAATTAATATCGTTAATTCTGCCAAATCCCTAAGGTATTTAATTAATAATTAAATACCTTACCCTCCTTAATCATCAAATAAATAAAATAAATATTACATTTATTTAATTCCTCACATGTCATTTTCATCTAATCCTAATCCATCTCCTAATCTCTTCATTAAGGATGTGCACATGCCTAATCCTTGATTAGGATGTGTCACATCCTCCAACTTTTGCAAGTTGGCTTCTAATCCACATTAACCCCTAATTATCCTCTAATTACTAATTAGTTAAACCTAATTAGTACCTTAGTCAACTCTCCCCATCCCCCAAGGAATTTTTAATTCCTTTTTATTCATCCCATGTCTCTCTCCTCCCCATGTGAATTTTTAATTCACATTTTGTCCTTCCAAGGCTTCTAGAACCTTGGACTTGTCACAATCTCCACATGTGACCAAGTCCCACCTTTTTGGAGCCCACCTTTTATCTTTTAGACTTTCCTAAGAATGTGAATTTTTAATTCACACTTATTTCCCCAACCACCTTTCCTTTTCCCATGTAGATTTTTGAGGAATTCTAAAATTCCTCAAAAGTCCCTTTCACTCCCACTTGGGGACAAGGAATCCCTTTTTGAGGAAATCCTCTCACTCCCCAAGGTGCTTGGGGTACTTGTCCTTCCTCCACCTCATGTACCTTTTTGACAACTCACCTCCATCTCATATCCCCTTGGCCACTTCACCCTCCACATGTCAAGATGTGAGGGCTTGTGGGTTCTCAACCCACCATAGCCCTTCATCTTGACCTTGTTGGATCAATCTTGACCATTGAATTCTCTAGAGAATTCAAATTCTCCTATAAATACCCCCTCCTCAAGGGCATTTGGAGAACACTTTGGATTTTCATAACTACATGCTGCCAATATGCATTCTCAATCCTTTGCCATCATTTAGCCATCTCTTTTAATCATTTTGCACATCTAATCTTGCATTTAGTCACTCAAGCAATCATCTAAGGAGCACACAAATCATTCCAAGCAAGGGCCAATCAAAGAGACATCAACAGCAAGGAAGGTAAAATCGTTTGTGTCTTGTGTTATCTATTTCCCTTCTTGTTTTGTCACTCTCTTTTGGCTAATCTTGAGGTGTCCTTGGTCTTTTATCATTCGTATTTTGAGTTATTTTATGCACTAGAATAGGATAAATTCCAAGGTATACATTTCTGGCATGCCCGATGGGACCCACAAATGGGTTCCTAGACTTTACGTTTGTTGTTGTTGAGGTTTTTGCAGGAACACGTCGCAGAAGGGCGACTACGCCCCTATTTTTACCACAGTGGGGTGATTATGCCCCTGTTTTTACTACAGTGGGGCGTGTGTGCCCTCTTGGGCTGAAAATCACTTTTTTGCTAACACTTTACTGTAGTGGGGCGTGTGCACCCTCTTGGGCTGAAAATCACTTTTTTGCTAACACTTTACTGCAGTGGGGCGTGTACGCCCTCTTGGGCTGAAAATCACTTTTTTGCTAACACTTTACTGCAGTGGGGCGTGTGCGCCCTCTTGGGCTGAAAATCACTTTTTTGCTAACACTTTACTGCAGTGGGGCGTGTGCGCCCTCTTGGGCTGAAAATCACTTTTTTGCTAACACTTTACTGTAGTGGGGTGTGTGCGCCCTCTTGGGCTAAAAATCACTTTTTTGCTAACATTTTACTGCAGAAGGGCAACTACGCCCACCTTGGCTGAAACTTGTTTTTGTGCTAACATTTTACTGCAGAAGGGTGACTGCACCCATCTTGGGTTGAAACTTGTTTTTGTACTAACACTTTTCTACAGAAAGGCGACTGCGCCCATCTTGGGCTGAAACTTATTTTTGTACTAACACTTTTCTGCAGAAAGGCGACTGCGCCCACCTTGGCTGAAACTTGTTTTTGTGCTAACGCTTTATTGCAGTGGGGCGTCTGTGCCCTCTTGGGCTGAAAGTTGTTTTTGTGCTAACACTTTACTGCAGCGAGGCGATTAGGCCCCCTGGGCTGAAATTTGTGCTCACTTTTTCACAGAAGGGCGACTACACCCCTGTTTTTACCGCAATGAGGCGATTATGCCCCTGTTTACTGAAGTGAGGCGATTACGCCCCTGTTTTGCTGCAGAAGGGCGACTGCACCCTTGGAAGGTAAAATTATTATCTTGGCTTTGGATTTCTTTGCTATTTTCTCATTTAACATTGTTCTTGCAAGGATACATGTGTTTTTTGCTAACTTTTTGCAGCATATTCTTGTGAAGTTGATGGAGAAAGCGGGATAAAATATCTAATATTTGCTTGCAGGGCTATCCATTTGCTCAAATTTTTTAAATTATCCTTGTTGTTTGCATTAATCTAAGAACATAGTTTAATTAGAGGGAGTAATATTCATTGCTTGCTGTGCTTGTCTTTTTTGTGTTACCCAAAGGGAGCATTAGCTTGTTTTCGCTTTCCCCTTGTACTTCGTGTGAGCCTGGAGAGTAGTTGGAAACGGTTGGTGCTTTCTTTATAGTGGGACCTGCTTGGGGATTTCATCACCCCAAGGGATGATTCCAACCACGCGTATCGGCGGGGTATACAAAGGGGGGAGAGCGAAAGTTGTACCCCAATCCAGTCATGTCGTAATTGGTAGAGCGTCGAAGCTAGGGTGATACCTAGATAGACGTGAAGAGTTGGTCTGAGCCCTTCAGTATCTCGCTGGGGTTCCCGACTCACGCTTGTGACGGGCTGGTGTTCATAGTTGTACCTCACGTACCGAGAGTATATCGAGGACTCCCTAGATACCTTGTGCATCCTAGATTAAGACCACTTTGGCCATACCCTTAACACTAATCATAGGGTTGTATTTGCTTGAGAGTGTTTTCTTGTGAGAAACCAGTGAACTTTTAACGATTTGGCCTTATCATTATCATTTTAAAAGTCCTTTCCATAGTCATTTGCATCAAACCAAGCCTCTAGTTTTCCGCAGTGAGGCGTTTACGCCCTTGTTTTTATTGCAGAAAGGCGATTACGCCCCTGTTTTACCGCAGAAAGGTGATTACGCCCCTATTTTTACCGCAAAAAGGCAATTACGCCCTTGTTTCACCGCAGAAAGGCAATTATGCCCCTGTTTCACCGCAAAAAGGCGATTACGCCCTTGTTTTACCGCAGAAAGGCGATTATGCCCCTGGTTTACTACAGAGGGGTGAATTTTTCCTCCTAAACATCTGAGATCGCCCCATTTGGATCCATTTAGCCTCTAAACCATCATTTAACCATTCCTAACCATTACCTCGTCATCCCAAGCCTTCATTTTGTCACTTTAAACCTCCAAAAACCCCCGTTTGACCATTTTAAACCTCCATCTCATTATTCCAAACTTTCATTAACCATTCTAAATCCCCATTCATTCTCCACAATTATCTTCAATCCACCCGTCTGTTTTAATCTTTCCCTAATCCATTCAAAAGTCCATACCCTCATCTAATGAATGCCATAATTTTACCATTTGCATAACCAAATCATCCTAACCTTGTATTACAAAGTGGTTACCCCAAATTGACCATAGTACTTGAACTTGATTATTATTCTCTAACTTCGACCCAAATCAATTTGCTTCCATCTTGAGGTAAATTCAGTGTCGTAAGTTATCATCCTTGGCCCAATCAATCCATTCCTATCTTAAGGTGGATTCGGTGCTGGGATCATCCTCTTAATCAATCAAAGCTCTAGGTCACTAAGGGTAACTTCCTTTGATTAAACTCAAGGTCTCCTTCTCATCCTTTATCATCCAATCATACCCATCTAATCATCCAAATCTATCAAATCCAATTGTTTTGTCAAATCATCCAATTACCCAATCAATCAAATCACATTTGTTCTATCACCACAATCCTATCCAATCTAATCTATTCAGTCAAAATCCAATCAACCTTATCCAATCCAATCCAATCCAATCACATCACCTTCAACCCAATCAATCTACTTCCATCTCGAAGCAGATTCGGTGTTGATCGTCAGAATCAATCCCATCACATCATCCAATCATCCTAATCTGAGCTTTAGTCCAATCCTGATATGAGCTTGACCCCAATCCTAATTTGAGCTTTAGTCTGATCCCATCCAAAATCTTTTCATCCATCCTCTTTATCCTTTCACCATCATGAATCCTTATCCTCCATCAATAGTGGTCAAGGGAAACCCTAATTACATTGACAACGATAACGAAAGTCTTGTTGATCAAGAGGAATATGACATAGATCCCCTTGACACTATCATTGCTAGTAAGCTTTCTTCACCCACTTTCCAAAATCCAATCACCCCCTCGAGCTATCCCGTTATGTCTTCATCCATGCCTAATCATGTTGCTTCTGCTACCTTTGACAAGGGATATCTGTCATATCCATCATACCCTTCATCTACATCATCCTCTTATCCAACACCTGCATCCTCTTATCCTAGTCTACCATCTCAATACCCCTATCTTAATTCCCCATCCACATCCTCCTATCTAAATCCTTCATTCGCATATACCCACTACCCTAATCTTCCATGCCAATCTACTCACTCTAATCCTACATTCGTACCTTCCTATCCTAATCCAACATCCACATCAACTTATCCTAATCTGACATCTGCCATTCATTATATCCATCCACCACCTCAATCTTCCCATCCTCATCCACCATCCCCCACACCCTTTTGTTCCACTACACCACCTATATCCTCTTGTCCTAATCCACAATCCACGTCCCCCTATCTTAATTCACCACTCCAATATCCTTACCTTAACCCTCCATCCAATCCCATTCATACATCTACTCCTAGTCCTCCATCCAATCCCATTCATCCATCTACTCCTAGTCCTCCATCCACTCCTAATCCCCCATCTACTCATAGTCCTACATTCAATCCCATCCCTCCATCTAACCTTAGTCCACCAATCCATAATCCCTCATCCATTTCTACCACCCTAGCCAAGCCAACCATATGCAAGTCTCTCATTTCAAAAGTTCTCCAAGGACTCATTACAAAGAAGCCACCCCCAACTCCACATCTTGAAGTCATGGAACCATGCCATCCCAATCCATCATCCACGGTAACTAGTGATGAGAGCCTTCTCCATACCACACCTATCATTGTTGTTACCACCCCTAGCACTGATCAAACCACTGAAACCATTGAACCCACATATCCTACTATGAGAACCACCGAATCCATCAAAGACGCCCAATTCCAATCCACTCCCTCTACTCCTAGATCTACCCAATCCATCAAAGATACCCAAATCCAATCCACTCCTCCCACTCCTAGTAGCATCAAAACCCATTCCAATGAACCTCATGGATCTTCCATCCCTCCATCTTCCCCACTTGAAGAGTCCCAACAAGAATCCGTTATCATGTCATCCACACAAGATGAGTCATGCCAAGAGTCTAATCCAAAGCATGCCAACATATCCTCTTCTCCAGATCAAGATCCTACCATCCTATCTAGTCCACCTCAAGATCACAGTCCCCCATCCATTCCATCCCATGATCCCCTTGTCATTCAAGCTTTCACCACTCCATCTCCATCTCCATTACATGATCCCACTACCACAAATCCAAATCCTATCATATCCCCTAATCCCTCTCCTGATATCACCTATCCACATGCTACTATCCCATCATCGCCTAAAACTACTATACCTACATTGCTTGCATATCCCCTTGGTACTCTCACATTCTTCCATGGTGGCCTCCTCGTAGAAGAAAAGCATAGTGTATTTACCACCCATCATCCTCCACCTAATAATGGACTCGCATCATGTTTTCTGAATAACACAAATCCTATCATGGATCGTATGCTCAAGAAAATGAACTATCAAGGAAAAGGTCTAGGCCTTCATGAGCAAGGTATTTTAGAGCCCATCCAAGTCAAAGAACAAGTCTGCATGCAAGGTCTTGGACCTATTTCCCAAGCCTCACAATCTAAAGATGTTGGTACAACCTCTAGACATCCTCAACGAGCCTTTTCCAAATGAAATGTCGGCTCTTCCCATCGCCCCACTAGATCATATGTTTCCATCCCTCCTCCTCTATCATATCGCCTCAAAACCACCATCCATACCCCTCCTTCATCTGCTCCATCCATTTTGGGTCCTTACATCCCTCCATCAACCATATCCCATCCTTCATCCACTCCGTCCATCTTGGGTCCATATATCCCAAGATCACCTCCTCCATCTCATCCTTTCATCCATTCATCACCTATCCATCTCATCCATCATAAACATCCCTCTCACATGTCCCCTAATCAAGATCAAAAAAGGCACATACCCGCACATCCTCCATCTACACATAATCCCCATACTCCTACCTTCGTTGCTCCACATCATCCATCTCTTCACACTCATCCCATGGCTACTAAACGCACTTTGGCTATTAAAGAAAACATGCATAAATTCAAACATCCACATGAATCTAAGGCTCCCCATGTCCCCTCCAAAAGACATGGTGAAGAGAAGAAAAATTTAAATCTAAATCAAATCCATAGGCCACAAAGGCCCACCAAAGCAAAGATCAAAACCATGTGGATCCCAAAGAAAAAATATGCAATGCCATCATATGAAAAATCTGTTAGCACATCAAAAGTCGCTAATCTAAAAGCTATTCATACACCCCTTTCATCTCTTAAGTCTGTTTTGGGTCCTTATGTCCCAGAATTCACCATTCCATCTCCTTCATTATCCACACATTCTACATCCCTTAATCCTCTTATCTTTTCACATCCACCACCACATGCGCCAATGTTGGTCCTGAATACATATCCCCATCACATATCCCCCCCATCATTCCATCCATACCCTTTGCAGCATCCCATCCATTATCCCATCCTCCTAATTCATCCTCTTGCATAATCCATTTATCCTCATAAGGTTGTACCAACATCCAATAGTCAGTTCGAACATGGGCTCTTACTACCTCATATAGAACTTGATGCTTGAGTCCTTCATCCATATCCATATCCTTATCCGTTTTCATCCCCCTACTATCCAAAAAATTGAAAAAAATGTTAAAAATAATAAATAGTAAAGAGAAATAATTCGTCCAATGGTGAAAACTTGGAAAACAAGCGCCTTGGATAAGTACCATGATGAAAACCTGGCAAATAGGCGTCATGCAAAAATCCCCATCTGTACTTGGGGGCAACTTCTTGATATGCATTCCCGCTATGCTTCCCGCTATGCACCCGTCCCCTTCATAAAACCCCTCCATTCCACCTATCTTCTGCATCCTACCATCATATCCCATTTATCTCCCATCCCTCCATCCTTCTTGTGATCTTGATCAAAATAGGGGAACCTATCTATACATGTTTTGGACACCTCTTGGTATACATTCCCTTCCTCCATGCTTTGTTGTGTTCCTTGGTCAGCCATCCTATCCTCCTCTAGTTATCTCTTCTTCCCATCCACTTGTCTCCCATCCCTCATGCCTCATCATATATGACATATCTAGAGTGGGGGTATCTGCTTCCTTTGTGACATAGTCTTTGGAGACATCATCTATCATAACATCCCTTTATCTCCATATTCATCTATCCCAGCATCCCTTCCATCTCCCCATCCTTATCTTCGTATCCATCTCCCCATCCTTGTCAACACCTTATGCCCTTTAAACCCCAGAACTCGGTGTAGAATCAATCCAATCATATCCTTCAATCATTCTAGTCTTCAATCCAATCCTCATCTGAGCTTTAATCTTATCCCAATCTGAGCTTAACCAAACCCCTAATCTGAGCTTTCGTCCCTCTGCAGTCAAGATCTTTGGATATCGAACAAAGTCTTAAGACTCCTCCCTCCATCTTCTTCAATTTTTTCCTATTCATCCATTCTAATCAATCCATTCACTCATTCCATGTAACTATTCATCTATTTCAAACCTTCATCTATCATCTCAAACCTTCATCAAACCTCCTTTTATCATTTCAAACTCTCATTCAATAATCTTGATCAATCATTTACTCATTCTGAGTAATCTTCCATCTTCTCCATCTCCTATCCATTCTCATCATCATGCCATCCTCCCACTTCATCTTTGATGATTTGGATAACTATCCCATCCTTGAGCTTCGTATAGTCACTATCCTCCAATCCAATCCAACAGGTCTATCTTGTCCCATCGTGTCAGTCCAATCATTTTATCCCCTTATCTAGGGTTATCCCATCATCTTTCATCCATCACTTATCTTTGGCCTTTTGTCGAACTACGTTGCCCCTGCGCTTTCACGTAGGCAAGGTCGATCATTTGATCCGCCCCTGGGGTTCCATCATCGATCTTCATTGTCCACTTTGCCCTTCTATTGTCTATCATCAGTCTTTCTTCTTTTTCCATCCTGTCATCCATCGAAGTCTCCATCATGGTCCGTCGTCAACCTCTTGTCGAACTACGTTGCCCCTGCACTTCCACGTAGGCAAGGTTGATCATTTGATCCACCCCCGAGGTTCCATCATTGATTTTCATTGTCCACTTTTCTCTTCTATCGTCTATCATCGGCCTTTCTCCTTTTTTCCATCCTATCTTTACCATTCATCATGGTCTCCATCTTGGTCAGTCGTCCACCTTTCACCAAACTATGAGGGCTCTGCACTTTCACGTAGGCAAGGCTAATCTTTTATCGGCCCCTGAGCCCCTAGGTCTTTAGGGTGTGTCAGTCTCATGTCCTGTCTCCCTTGTGTCGTGTCATCCAGCTATGCCCTTATTTAGCTAGTTCTTAACAAACAAGGTCCACTTGTATCCACAAATCCAATTAGTTTTGAATATCCTACGTCATATCGATCTTTTCGCTTACTATCCATCATCGGTCTCAACAGGATGCATCCTTCCTAACAGACCTCATCAACCCATCCGTCATTTTGATCCTATGGCAAAGGACATTTGAAATTAATTGCGATCTTTTGATGCTTTTGGCGTTTGTTTATCATTTGAGCTCCCTATCATCACTTGTCAAATCCGCCATGATCCATCATATCATGGTGTGCTTTGACTAGTCCACATAGGGGCATATCTTGATCTTTTGTTTGATTATGTCTTCTTGGTTGTCCCATGTAGTACCCACCAAGATTCCCGAGGTCTTGTGTTATGCTGGGGCATCCTTTTGTGCTTTTGGTTATCTCAATACCTGGCCCGACCAAGGTCTTTGTGACTTTGGGTTGTTGGGATAACCTTCTTGTGTGTTGTGTTTATTTCATGCATTAGACACTATTACGCCTTGGTTCCACATACCCTAGCACTTGGTGTCTTATGCTATAGCAAAAATCAGTGCTCCAAAGATGGAAAATTGCATTAGGATTGCATTTCATTCAATCATTTTGCATATATCCCCCACCCTCTTATATATCACAATCCTCCCATCCATTCATCCTTCATCCTTATCTCACATCTCTATCCAACCACCATCCATTCCATTTCGCCTGAATCATCTAATCGTATCCTTGGTCTTGTTCCCAGTCTTGTTACCAGCCTTGACCCATCATCATCATCATCCATTAGTATCCTTCCCTATCCCTTTGGTGATTGTTTTGGGATGTATCCTTCCCTCATCAACAACACTTTCATCATCATCATCGGGAGGTATTCTTCCCTCTCCTTTAGTGGTGTTTTGGGATGTATCCTTCCCTCATCAATACCACTTAGTGGGATGTATCCTTCCCTATCCTCGTGTTGTCTCGGGATCCTTCATTCCCTCATTGACAACACTCCATCTATCATCAACCTATTTTGGCTTGTACCTTGACTGGGGCAATATCACCTTTTGTCCTAAAATCCATTTGTGCTTCCTCCATCTCCATATCACTTACTCTCTTACCCATCACTTTGCATCATCTTCTTCATCTCCCTTGGCATCACATCATCTATTTCGAGAGCACACACGTGTTCTCTTCAACCCGCATGTCCTCTCGAGGAGGCATCCTCAATCCCTACTCTTCATCTTGACCCCCATCATCTTTCTTCCTAGTCATCCCTTTGATGACTGGGGCATCTTTTCCAATCTAACCATCTCCTTTTGGGCTCTATATTTTAATATTCTTTGAAATGATGCTACTTCGTAACACCATCTCAAAGAGGGGCAAAATTTAGACATCCAAATTTGGACACTTAATTTATCCAAATTTATCACTTTTCATCTAAACATCCTCTTATCCGAGTTAATTAAGTAATATTACTATTATTTAATTAATATCGTTAATTCTGCCGAATCCCTAAGGTATTTAATTAATAATTAAATACCTTACCCTTCTTAATCCTCTTTTCATCAAATAAATTAAATAAATATTACATTTATTTAATTCCTCACATGTCATTTTCATCTAATCCTAATCCATCTTAATTCATTAAGGATGTGCACATGCCTAATCCTTGATTAGGATGTGTCACATCCTCCAACTTTTGCAAGTTGGCTTCTAATCCACATTAACCCCTAATTATCCTCTAATTACTAATTAGTTAAACCTAATTAGTACCTTGGTCAACTCTCCCCATCCCCCAAGGAATTTTTAATTCCTTTTTATTCATCCCATGTCTCTCTCCTCCCCATGTGAATTTTTAATTCACATTTTGTCCTTCCAAGGCTTCTAGAACCTTGGACTTGTCACAATCTCCACATGTGACCAAGTCCCACCTTTTTGGAGCCCACCTTTTATCTTTTAGACTTTTCTAGGAATGTGAATTTTTAATTCACACTTATTTCCCCAACCACCTTTCCTTTTCCCATGTAGATTTTGAGGAATTCTAAAATTCCTCAAAAGTCCCTTTCACTCCCACTTGGGGACAAGAAATCCCTTTTTGAGGAAATCCTCTCACTCTCCAAGGTGCTTGGAAGGTACTTGTCCTTCCTCCACCTCATGTACCTTTTTGACAACTCACCTCCATCTCATATCCCCTTGGCCACTTCACCCTCCACATGTCAAGATGTGAGGGCTTGTGGGTTCTCAACCCACCATAGCCCTTCATCTTGACCTTGTTGGATCAATCTTGACCATTGAATTCTCTAGAGAATTCAAATTCTCCTATAAATACCCCCTCCTCAAGGGCATTTGGAGAACACTTTGGATTTTCATAACTACATGCTGCCAATTTGCATTCTCAATCCTTTGCCATCATTTAGCCATCTCTTTTAATCATTTTGCACATCTAATCTTGCATTTAGTCACTCAAGCAATCATCTAAGGAGCACACAAATCATTCCAAGTAAGGGCCAATCAAAGAGACATCAACAGCAAGGAAGGTAAAACCATTTGTGTCTTGTGTTATCTATTTCCCTTCTTGTTTTGTCACTCTTTTAGCTAATATTGAGGTGTCCTTGGTCTTTTATCATTCGTATTTTGAGTTATTTTATGCACTAGAATAGAATAAATTCCAAGGTATACAACAATAAGGGTTTGAAATAATTAAATTTCCTCTTTAAATCAAATGGAGCAGTCATTCGTGCACAAAGCCAAGCTTATAAAAGTTTCTAATTTGACAAAAAGAAACAAGTACAATGCTGCTACAGAATACCCATATGAGTATTTTAAATCCAAATGTAGATTTACCCAAATTTTTCATTATTTTTTGAATACCCACATGGGGTTTCCTTAAAATGCATAAATTGTACAATGCTCTCATGGGTTGAGCTTTAGTTTTGAAGAGATTCAGAATGGACATTATTTTCTTCAAAATACAATAAACCCATATGAGGGTTTTGTTCCAGAAATACAAATACATGTAATGTGGTATAGGGTCGAGCCCAGAAAAGTTTCAAAACACCCATTTTGAGCATGAGTGGTACTGACCAAGAGGAGGGGTTTCAGTCCCAAATTTCACTTGAAAATAGAAAACTCTTTTGATTTTGTCGTCTAGGCTCCAAGATATGAAGTAAATAATGGAAATCATACAAAGTTTCCAAGTGAAATGCATTAGAGAGCATGAGCATGGCGTGGCCTGTGTAATGGCCATAAATCTATCAATGGAAAATGACCTTTTGCAGGAATATTAAGCTTTAATAAGCTTTTATTTTAGAGAGAAAATTCCAAGAGAAATACTAAAGAACAATAAACTTGTACCATTCATTCCTGTAGAAGATTAAGAAGACATAAACTCAACTATCACAGAGCTTCCAAATGTAGGGGCCAAACTCTCACAATGGCGACCAAGAAAGAACAGCAGCAAAAGTACAAGAAAATGGAGTAGAACACATCAAAGGATGTGTTATAGTCACGGCCTATGAGGCCATTTTCTCATCAAACACTACTGAATTTGACACCATTTTCCAATGGACGTTCGTCGGTGGTTCAACAAATCTTTGTCGGAGTAGCGACGAAATGGAAAAAACATTTTCGTCATTGTTTTTTCATCGTAGGTCTGACGACGAATTGAACGTCGAAAAAATGGCACAAATTCATCAGTCGTCGGCATCATAAAATGGCTCAGATTGTCGTTGGAATATCGACGAAATGGGCGTCGAAAGAACACTAGAATTTCGTTGGTGGACTTCGTCGTAATTACGACGAAATGGACAAGGAGTTATGATGAAGCCTTCGTCGCAGCTATAGAAACTTCATCAGACCTTTTATGTGATTCGTCAGATGTGTGCGTCGAAATTTTGATGAAACAATGCAATTTTTTTTTTTAAATATTCGTTGAAATGTACCATTAGTGAGAGATCAACCAAGTTCTGTCCCTTCATATTCAAATCTCAAGAAATTATTTTATTGGAGCTCTAAACTATTCAAATATTAAGGATTTAATTAGCTATAAGATGGAAAGTTGTTGGTTAGACATAATCCATCATCTTTTACATATCTTTATTCACTTCAAGTGCTTCAGATAAATTTGTGTAAATGAGATAGAAATGTGAATCTTTTATGACAAAGAAAATTCTTAAAAGGAGGGGGGAGAGAAAAGGGTAGGGGGCAAGAGAATGCTTGAATGTATAGCAAAGTATAACATTTTGATCATTATAACAATGAAACGAATCTTAAGTTTGAAGCATTAATATCATTTACAACATTTATGATCAAGAATGAATGTAAGTAGAGAAACTTTTGCATACCAGATGGTAAAAATTTCATGGTTAAGTCGAAGCCTCCCTCAACAACAAGATCCAAATATCCATGTATCTATCTCAATCGAGCCTCTAAACCCTTCAGAGCTGTCAATTTTTCTACTAACTTGTTATGCACAAAAGTCAAATTTTAGAGTTATGTCACCACTAAAAATAGAAGAAACAGAGCTTTGAAACCAAATCCACACACAACATAATGTGGTATTCATACAAAGCCATACAAACAAACTAAAATCAGAACATTGGAATGGAAACAACTTAAAATTATGATGCAGAGCATTGATTCAGGGTAAAGAATCATTTTTCTGCCACCATAGTGAAAAGTTAGCACTTTCTTTCATCTTTGCATATTGGTTTGATGCTTCAAACGATGCATTTATTATATTGAAAAGTGCATTACCTTATCAAGCTTCTCTTTATTTTGAGAATAGTTTAATATTCTCTACTTAACAAGGCCAACCACGTGACGGTGGAAGCTCATTTGGCCCCTCCCCCCTCCCCCCCTCACATCACTCTCAATTCCCCATACCCAATCATATAACATTAATCATTCATTCATCCATTAATAACCTATAGCATTCATTCATTAACATATAACATTCATTAATTAACATATTCACATTCATTCATCAACATATAATATTCATTCTTTTAGTTTTTACATATTATCAAAAATATGTTTGTCATGATATGATTACAATCACTTCTTTTTTTGTTTATTTTTCAAAGCTAAATAAAACTGAAGTGGAGTATCATTTTCTAAATCAATATTTGTCCCCCCTTTAGTTGTTCTTCCCTCTGCTCGTGATCTTAATGTACGCCTAGTTGTTTGCTCATAACGTGGACGCTGCCTCAAGGGGGGTGTGCTGCAATAAGAAATAAATGTTAAACTGATATGTTTTAGTACTATTGTTACAAGTATTTCATTAATTAAAAGGACATTAGAGTGGTTCTTTTTACCTGATGGGTCCACATCATGTTCCTAAACTTTTGTTATAGACTCATGCTCAACATGCTAAACACCCTCTAAATCTTGATCTGCAGTTGAAACACAAAAGGTTACATTAATTAATACACCAATTGAAATTAAATATGTTTAAGAGAACATGAGAGTGGTCCTCTTTACCTGATGGGGCCACATCATGTTCCTGATCTTCTCTAGCCTGATCATGCTCAATACGTTGATCACGCTCTACATGCTCTAAAGTTGAAACATGAAAGGTTCCATTAATTAATACACCAATTACAATTAAATATGTTTAAAAGAACTTTAGAGTGGTCCTTTTTACCTGATGGGGCCACATCATGTTCCTGATCTTCTCTAGCCTAATCATGCTCAACATGTTGATCACGCTCTACATGCTCTAAAGTACCGGGATGCACACCATGACTTTCATCTGCAGGTTGTGCTCCACCCTCACCAGGCTGCATTCCAATGTCATGTTTAGTACTATCATTGCTTGAATGTTTAAAGCAAATAGGCATGTAATTAATTTATGGTGGAAATTAATATTGAATAGATTGCAGTCCATAGAAGCATAAATCTGCAAAAAATCCCAATTAATCTCGATTTTTAAAAAATCTGCAGGCTAGATGATTTTTTCCCCGATTTTTTGAAAAAATTGTTGACTTTTTGGTCAATGATTATTTTCCGTTTCAAATTGCAAAATAGCCAAAAAAACGTGTTTAAAATCTGCAAAAAAAGTGAATAAAATCGAGCTGATTTTCGCGCAAAAAAAACCATGAGACCATGGCTTGTTGCTTACTATTATGCTTTGATAGATTTTTTCCAAGCATCCATAGCTTGTTTGGAAGCACCTGTTTTAGGCTTTTAGCCATAGCAACAAGGCAATGAACTGTTTGATAAAATGATTTGGTAGACATGTATGAAAAATGTAGTACCATAGATAAGGCAGCGAACTGCTTTAAAAAAATGTCTCAAAGAAATGTAGTCTCATGGTGATGGAATGGCATGACAAGCAAAAATCTACGGATTGTCATGGCATTCCATCATCATGGAGTTAATTTCTTCCTCGCGAACCCCTTCACATGTCCTATGTTTCGTGGTGTTCTAGTCGTTTAATTTGTTTTAGGAAGTTTTTAGCCATAGCATGAAGGTGTTGAACTCATTGATAAAATGCTTTGGTAGACATGTATGAAAAATGTGGTAGCATAGAAAAAGGTAGTGAACTATTTGAAAAAATGCTTCAAAGAAATGTGGTCTCATGGTGATGGAATGCCATAACGAATGCCATGACAAACAAATTGCTATGGATTGTCATGGAATTCCATCACCATTAGACCACATTTCTTTGAGGCATTTTTTGAAATAGTTCACTACCTTGTCTATGCTATTGCTTACTATTATGCTTTCATAGACTTTTTCCAAGCATCCATAACTTGTTCAAAAGCAATTGTTTTAGGCTTTTAGCCATAGCAGCAAGGCAGTGAACTTTTTGATAAAATGCTTTGGTAGACATGTATGAAAAATGTGGTAGCATAGAGAACTGTCACCATCTGATATTTATGTAGTTCTAGTATGTTTTGTGCAATGTAATCAGTGATATGAATATAACCAACAAAAATCTATTTTCTATAATTCATGGATTGAACTATGTATTTTATTTACTCTCAATGTCTGTATGCTATGGAAATGCCATTAAATTTTTTTAAAAAGTAGTTTCTGACTGTTTTTCTTCAATTTTTTGTGTTTTTTTGTAAATCCGATTTTTTCCTAATTTTTTCAAAATATCCTGAACTTTTGGTTTGTCGATTTTTTCCCCAAACGATTAATGCTGCTATGGATTGCATAAGTATTCAATTTTAAATAAACTTTATTTATTTTATTTACCTGCATGTCAGATGTAGTGGAAGGTTGTGTTTTCCTAGTCAAGACTCTTAGGCATTCAACCACGACTCCATAGCCTTGTTGGAAGGCAATCTTCAGGTCATCTTCTGTGGGAACTCTATTGAATTCAAAGCCTTACATTTTTGCATAAGATCATGAATTTTGCTTCTATGGTGTGATAGAACCAAAATTGTTTTCAATTTATTATTTAGATACTATATTTCATTTATTGATACTTACAATTCGTGCGGCTAATTTCATATAACCACCAGAGCCAAGTTTGTGTTGCCCATGTTTTTCTAGTCTTGCCTTTGTTGCCTTCGATGTGTTAGGTAGCCTATGAAAAGTTTGAAATAAGTTAGATTATGTAAAAAGAAAGAGTAATCAGTATATAATTACATTGTTGATAGTATCACATACCTTCCTTGACCCGGTGGTGTCTTTCCTTTATTCTTTTCAGCCTTCTCCATTCCATTCGATACCGGGTCCTTCCACTCCCTCTCTAGAACATGGGGGGACGCTCGTACTTTTTATTCTTCTCAAAATGTGACCTATATAGTTACCAGCTTTCTAAAGGACCTTGGTTCGGTTGAATGCTTTATCACCGAACAACAAAACTAAATGATTGATGAGCTCATCTTTTAAATCTTGATTTTTGGGCATTCCACCGTGTATGTATGGTGGGCCCGAAGAGCTCCAATGTAATATCACTTAGATGTTTATAAAAAATATCATTTCCTACAAAATGATCATGGGATCAATAGTCTAAAAAGAACGATCAATAAGTAAATTTCAATTGGATTATATATAATAATAATTAAAACATTTTAAAGTACCTAGGACCCTCTCTATCTTTAAGGGAACGAAATCCTTGGTCACCACAAGTGTGACCGGAAATGTTCCTGTACTACTAATACGGGAAGATCTGGGAAATGCTGCTAAAACATCACCAGTACTAGTGGCCTCTGCATCCCCAGGTACATGTCCTGACACATGTTCTGGAATGTGTTCGCTGCCAGAGGGTGCATTAACAAATGCCTACATGGTATGTGTTGCCGACATTTCAGATGATAATATAGGCACAGATGATGGGATCAGATGATGTGATGTATGCGTAGGAAGATCAGGATGGACACTTGTACCAACCCCTACTCCTCGGGCAGCACTTGCAGTACCCTGATCATGGCCAGGAGCATCATGAGGAGGAAAATAACCTTGTAAAAACAACACATATTTTAATTCATGACATAAAATAGTACAAAATATAAAACCATCAATGAACTTATGGTATAATTAAAGACCTCATCATAGCTTACTTGCAAGTTTTGTAATCTCTCTTTCAATATTTTAACCTTCTTTTTTATCTCATCTGTTTGAGGCACTATGAACATCAACTTAACCATTTATTGATTGCATTTTTTTTGAAATTCTTTATTGTATCAAGAAGGTTTGTTGAATAAGCGAAGTCATCATCACAAAATATTGACTGCAAATCACTATGGATCCACTCCTCTACTACTGGTGCCTTTCCCCGATCATTTGACTGCAACAAGAATATTAAAAATATTATTGAAATTAACCCAAAAAACTTATGAAAAAAACATAATAATATATTATTTTGCTTGTATCTAATTTGTACAATTACAATGAGGTAAACCTATTGGGTAGAAGTGCCTTATCACGATTTGTGCTCTGAGCCAGAGCCTTCTCCGTACAATCAATGTCCTGCTGTGACAAAAATTAAATATAAAAAAACATTACCGAAATGAAACCAATAGACTTACAAAAAAAACATAAGAATAAAATGGTATATTGGAGTCATTAATTGGAGGTTGGGTAAAATGGTACATAGTAATGCACTAATTCTATAGTAATCAACCGGTGGTTTGTAACTAAGCGATTCAAATTGTAATCGATTAGCAACTCTTTCCTTCCAGTTATTAATTTTATCGCACATACGAATACATGGTTTCCCTCGTGTGCCTCGAATATGCAATTGGGTTGTTTATTTGTTGACCCAGGTCATGTACTATTTATAAACCCTGCAATATTCCCTAATGCTTTTGGCCTTCCATCAATGTACATAGCCACTCCTTTATTTTGATCCTTATCTTTTAGTTGTATATAATTTGCTGACAGTGCATACCTACGCATACTTCGTGTATATCGAACCAGTTGCATCCAATGTTTGTAATTGTAACAAGGTCCAACATACTTCATCAATTCAATAATCTCTTTTTCATAATGTACCTTTTATGTCGCCCAGCATGCAAAATAGGCCTAAAACCATGTAATGACGTGATGGTGCTAAGCGATATATCCTCTCGCTTGGATACAAAATTAGTGTTTATTGGAGGAAGTTCCTTGGGTACCATTGTTTCCATAGATGTTTGTACCTCAAGGAACTCTATCAGTCACCTATGCCTCCTTTTCATCATCATAAGAACATGACTTCTTTAGCAAGAAAAAATTCCATGTGTTTACAGAATTTTCTTTTAATCTTTTGACCTCTAGTTGATCTCCCTCTTTTAGAAATACTACATGTCTCGCTTTCCTCTTCTCTTCCTAAATTCCCTTGAGGGTAGAAGACAGACCGACAAATACCTATTTGGTGGTACCAGACTCATAAGGATGTT
This sequence comes from Sequoia sempervirens, assembly GCA_007258455.2. Taxonomy (NCBI): domain Eukaryota; kingdom Viridiplantae; phylum Streptophyta; class Pinopsida; order Cupressales; family Cupressaceae; genus Sequoia; species Sequoia sempervirens. Next base: position 288,287,660 of record VDFB02193867.1, read on the forward strand.
GGATGAAGTTATTTCATGGTGATGTGATCCCAAGGTGACATTATGATTAACTTATCATTTCCCCATCATTAGAATTTTACAGGTTATAAAGTAATCAAGTCTTGATAGATTGCAAGTTATTGTTACTACCGTCCAAATGTGTCCATCACAAATCAAATCTACTTAACGCTTTAACTCCCAAACTTTGTAACAAGTGTTAAATGTGACTATGGTCCACCAGTTACACAACCAAGGCCTCAAATGTATTCTCTAATTGTAATCAAAGGACTTTTTCTCTTCATTCAAGTAAATAAACTTGAAGGGAAACACCACCAAGTGGCTTATTGGACACCTACATGACTAAAAATAGCAGCAAATTTACATTTAATTTCCATATGTCTAAGTGGTTAATGGGGAGGGAGTGTGTACTAGGCCTGGTTAAGTCATCATAAGCTTCATTTGGCAATAAATTTTTAAGCTGGCATAAATCTTCCTATGTCTAATTGCTAGGAGATTTTTTGTATGTTTTAAGGTAGGATGATTGATGAAAGAGCCCAAAGACGAGCCTTTCTCTATGGTATCTAGGCACACATAGCAGCGGTCTTCTCTTATACGGTTGGACATGATTTAAAGAACTTAGCTAGGAATTATTCATTTAACCTAAGGTTTTTTCATAATGCCATCATTTGAAAAGTATGATCAAATTCTTCTATTATGAAGAATTGGTCTATGTGCCTCTAGTAATCACTATAAATGTTTGTAAGGATAAAATGACTAATTGCATAAGGTAGGAGAGAATCAACTTTGAGTTCTTCAAATATTATATCCCTCTATTCATAATTTTTAAAGGTTGTGTGTGGAGGAGGTTATCACTACCAAGAAGGGAGGAGACCTTTCCCATATCTCTTTTATAATTTCATTATTCTTATTTATTTTACACCTACATTTACAACACACATACATATGCATTTACTGTTTTCATTTATTTCTCATGTAGTTTAATAGTTTGATCGATTCCATATTGTATGTGTTGAAGACTTTAGAATTTCAATTACATTAATTTATGGATATGTTGTATCTATAACACTACAAAACTATATGCTCTTTGCATTTACACTTGCATTTAGAAATACACATTTATATACATAGATATAGATTTCTTTAATGATATGTTGCATTTATTGTTCTAGGAGAGCATCCAGTAATTGCATTTACATTTACATTTAAAAATACATATACATACATACATACATACATATGTGTGTGTGTGTGTGTGCGTGTGTGTGTATGTATATCATTTATATTCAGTGTTCAGAAACAACCCATTAGGCCTACACATGGATAAAAATTCATAAAATCAGATCTCCCATACATGTTTTGTTGAAACCTAAGCTTGAACCTCTCATTTCATGTGTTTTTCTTCACAAAACTATTGAGGATAGCAGCTATACCTTTTTTATTTCTCATCCTACGCCCTATTCATGCATCCTACAATTACAATAGTATCCATAGGGCCTCTTACACAAGCTACAATAATCACAAAAAGTGTAAGATCCCCTTTATATCATTGTTTGGACTAAAAAACCCTAAAAAATAGGGTAACTCAGATTATGATTTATTGGTGAGTTGTATGGACAAAATCATTAGCACCGGCTAATTCTTTGATTCTTTTGAAAGAGAAGCGAATCAGGTGGCAGTTAAGTACAAACCTTATAGTGTCAAGGTGAATGAGGTGATCAATTTTGATTGGCCAATTGATGAAGAGTACCAGAAATGGGTAAATGTATATTTAACTGAGGAAGAGTGAAAAGGAGTAGGCTGCTAACAGTTGACAAATCAGCTATTGCAGTTACAACAGATTCTAGTTTTGTTTTTTGGTGATAGTCTAGGCGCATAATTCTTGAAGTTTTTTGTTGCTACATCAACCATTCTCAGCAGGCACGATGAACAAGAAGATTCTCTGGGGAGATTGCTGTTGTAACAAATCTTTGGAATATCACAAGGCGGTCCAATTGGTTGGTGACACGTGTGCTTTTTGGCCCTATGCTTGTTTGCTCCTCCTTTCTCTATAAGAAGGATTTCAAGGCCAAAAGTATGGGTTAGCAAGTTAGATATTTTTGGTCGAGTCTAGATGAAGTTGCAAAGCAAATTGTAAAGTCTGATGGTTTTAGGGAAAATGCAATTTAGGTTTTGAGTCACTCTGTAGTGGGTTTTGAATTCATGGGGATTTTATGTTTTATGATAGTATTAGCATTTGAATTGATATGATTAATTCAAATCATGTCTCTCCATTGTACAAGCATATCTAAATTTTGAATAAAATGATCAAGGGTTGTTTCGTTCATCTCACTATTGTGGTGTGTATGATTCTTGTTTTAGGTTTAATTCAAGGAATTAATTAAAATTCTTGAATGGGATTGTAGGGGGATATGTTCTGTATAAGCTATTTTATTTTATTTTGTTTTATCTTATACCATTTTACAAGAATGGGGGTGCCAATGTACGAGAGGATCTTTGGAAACTAGGCATGAAAATTGAATGTTAAAGAGAATGGGGGTGCCAAACTTACAGTACTCATTGCCCCTTGGTTGTCGATTTTCCCTTAGTGCCCTCAACCTCATCCTCAGTGCTAGTATTGACCTTGTTTTCACTACTCCAAACTCTTCCTGGGCGCTAATTTTGACCTTGTTTTCACTCCTCCAAACTCTTCGTCGGAGCTGGTATTGACCTTGTTTTAACTCCAAACTCTTCCTCAGCGTTGGTATTGACCTTGTTTTCACTCCTCCAAACTCTTCCTCGGCTCTGATATTGTCCTTGTTTTCACTCCTCCAAACTCTTCGTCGGCGCTGGTATTGACCTTTTTTTAACTCCAAGCTCTTCCTCGACACTGGCATTGACCTTGTTTTCACTACTCCAAACTCTTGCTCGGCGCTTGCATTGACCTTGTTTTCACTACTCCAAACTCTTCCTCGGCACTGGTATTGACCTTTCACTTCTCCAATTTGACGAGCTACAACCTGGTTTCGTTAGCTTTTACAGTATGTTAATTAAGTTTAAAATTTTGGTGCCATTTAGCTAGGTTTTAATATTCTACAATATAGTTAAGTATATATTAGCTATATTTTACATAATAAATAATATAATTATTCAAAATATTATAATTATATATTATATTCCTTAACAAAATTATTAAATACGTATAAAATTATTATAATTAATAATTAATAATAAGTATATTTTTATGTAATACAAAATATAATTAATATAATATATATTTAATATAATAGTAATATATATTAATATGAGAGAGAGAAACTAAATTTTGATTGGTTGTTTCATGTCAACAATCCAAGGATGGCATGTGTCCTTGGGGAGTTATGCTCAAGGTAGCATGCCATTTGATTAAAGATATGATAATTCTCCTTTAAGACCTCTTCAATGTACCCATTCCACACTTAAGGAGACAAAGATAAATATAGAGAAAAAAATATAGAGAGAGAGGGAGATAATGACAAGCATACAAATAGAAAGGGAGACAAAGAGATAGAGAGGGGTAGAGAGATAAAGAGATAAGGATGAATAGATAGAGATATAGGGAGGGTGATTGATATATCTCTCTCCCTATTGCTCTCTATATATCTATATCTCCCACTATCTATGTCACTCCCGCCTCTTCCCCTCTCTATCTATTGAGCTACCTCTCCCTCTCCCCCCTTTCTCTCTCATTCACTCCATCTCTCCCTCCATCTCTCCTACTCTATATCTCTATTTCTATTTCTCTTTTTATGTCCCCCTCACTCCTCTCTCTATCTCTTTCTATATATATCCCTTTCTCTCCCTCCCCCTCTCTATCTCTCACCATCCCTCCCTCCCTATCCCCCCTATCCATAGACTCTCTATCTCCACCTCTCTTCCTTTCTCTTCCCATATATCTCCATCTCTCTTTCTCTTCCCATATATCTCTATCTCTCTCTTTCTCTCCCCATATATTAACTAAGAAGCCATGCTAGCATACAATAGTATATGTTGTAAAACTATAATAGTGTTTTATTAAACTATAAGTAACACTTATCTTTCTAATGTCAAGCCTTCTTATAAAAATAGTGTTTTATTAAACTATAAGTAGATTATTGTCACCACTCTTCATTCAACATGAAATGCCAAATGTAGCAATTGTTTTGTTGCTTTTGTCAAATTTCATTAACCAAGATATTTACTAGGTTGAATAAAGTTGTGTTATGACCCTTCTTCTCTTTAAAATAATTAGACAATATTAGCGAGATTAGGAAGGGGAAAAAACTAAACTCCTTCAAAATAGGGGTAGTTGTGGGTTTGTTGGTTTTCTTTGTATACTATATACTTAGTTCCTCTAGGATAAATAAGTAACTTTAGATCATTTTCTTAGTTGTGTATCCTAACTAATATAGAGTAAGCTTTTTCATTTTAATTGACTACTACATAATATTTTATGTGTTGAAAGAATTGTTTACATTCTTTGTAGTTTTTACATTGGAATACAAATCATATTTAATTTCATGCCAATATACTTCTTTCATAAAGATATTTGTTTGAAATAAGTGCTTCATAACCCATCTAATCAAATAATAATTAACCTATCAAAAACGCAATAGGAATTTTCTAAAGAAAAGAACACTTGAACCAATCATAAGTGTATGGCCTTCAAAGAAAGGAGTGATCCACCTTACAAATAGCAACTACCTGATTTAGACTTGGGTATGTGCAAGATCATGATGGGCCAAAAAGTGGCAACATGAAAAAAGTAGCATTTTGAACTCGCCAAAAAATGCGAAAATCCCGAGTTGACTTTTTTTTTGGGTTGGCTATCAGTACATTGCTCCTTAGCAATGCCCAAGCCAAAGTACTACAAATCGGATATTCGATTTGTTTTGGATATCCAATTCATGTCTAATATC
>VDFB02193867.1:288292672-288341317 GCA_007258455.2 Sequoia sempervirens
TCCATCTCATATCCCCTTGGCCACTTCACCCTCCACATGTCAAGATGTAAGGGCTTGTGGGTTCTCAACCCACCATAGCCCTTCATCTTGACCTTGTTGGATCAATCTTGACCATTGAATTCTCTAGAGAATTCAAATTCTCCTATAAATACCCCCTCCTCAAGGGCATTTGGAGAACACTTTGGATTTTCATAACTACATGCTGCCAATTTGCATTCTCAATCCTTTGCCATCATTTAGCCATCTCTTTTAATCATTTTGCACATCTAATCTTGCATTTAGTCACTCAAGCAATCATCTAAGGAGCACACAAATCATTCCAAGTAAGGGCCAATCAAAGAGACATCAACAGCAAGGAAGGTAAAACCATTTGTGTCTTGTGTTATCTATTTCCCTTCTTGTTTTGTCACTCTTTTAGCTAATATTGAGGTGTCCTTGGTCTTTTATCATTCGTATTTTGAGTTATTTTATGCACTAGAATAGAATAAATTCCAAGGTATACAACAATAAGGGTTTGAAATAATTAAATTTCCTCTTTAAATCAAATGGAGCAGTCATTCGTGCACAAAGCCAAGCTTATAAAAGTTTCTAATTTGACAAAAAGAAACAAGTACAATGCTGCTACAGAATACCCATATGAGTATTTTAAATCCAAATGTAGATTTACCCAAATTTTTCATTATTTTTTGAATACCCACATGGGGTTTCCTTAAAATGCATAAATTGTACAATGCTCTCATGGGTTGAGCTTTAGTTTTGAAGAGATTCAGAATGGACATTATTTTCTTCAAAATACAATAAACCCATATGAGGGTTTTGTTCCAGAAATACAAATACATGTAATGTGGTATAGGGTCGAGCCCAGAAAAGTTTCAAAACACCCATTTTGAGCATGAGTGGTACTGACCAAGAGGAGGGGTTTCAGTCCCAAATTTCACTTGAAAATAGAAAACTCTTTTGATTTTGTCGTCTAGGCTCCAAGATATGAAGTAAATAATGGAAATCATACAAAGTTTCCAAGTGAAATGCATTAGAGAGCATGAGCATGGCGTGGCCTGTGTAATGGCCATAAATCTATCAATGGAAAATGACCTTTTGCAGGAATATTAAGCTTTAATAAGCTTTTATTTTAGAGAGAAAATTCCAAGAGAAATACTAAAGAACAATAAACTTGTACCATTCATTCCTGTAGAAGATTAAGAAGACATAAACTCAACTATCACAGAGCTTCCAAATGTAGGGGCCAAACTCTCACAATGGCGACCAAGAAAGAACAGCAGCAAAAGTACAAGAAAATGGAGTAGAACACATCAAAGGATGTGTTATAGTCACGGCCTATGAGGCCATTTTCTCATCAAACACTACTGAATTTGACACCATTTTCCAATGGACGTTCGTCGGTGGTTCAACAAATCTTTGTCGGAGTAGCGACGAAATGGAAAAAACATTTTCGTCATTGTTTTTTCATCGTAGGTCTGACGACGAATTGAACGTCGAAAAAATGGCACAAATTCATCAGTCGTCGGCATCATAAAATGGCTCAGATTGTCGTTGGAATATCGACGAAATGGGCGTCGAAAGAACACTAGAATTTCGTTGGTGGACTTCGTCGTAATTACGACGAAATGGACAAGGAGTTATGATGAAGCCTTCGTCGCAGCTATAGAAACTTCATCAGACCTTTTATGTGATTCGTCAGATGTGTGCGTCGAAATTTTGATGAAACAATGCAATTTTTTTTTTTAAATATTCGTTGAAATGTACCATTAGTGAGAGATCAACCAAGTTCTGTCCCTTCATATTCAAATCTCAAGAAATTATTTTATTGGAGCTCTAAACTATTCAAATATTAAGGATTTAATTAGCTATAAGATGGAAAGTTGTTGGTTAGACATAATCCATCATCTTTTACATATCTTTATTCACTTCAAGTGCTTCAGATAAATTTGTGTAAATGAGATAGAAATGTGAATCTTTTATGACAAAGAAAATTCTTAAAAGGAGGGGGGAGAGAGAAAAGGGTAGGGGCAAGAGAATGCTTGAATGTATAGCAAAGTATAACATTTGATCATTATAACAATGAAATGAATCTTAAGTTTGAAGCATTAATATCATTTACAATATTTATGATCAAGAATGAATGTAAGTAGAGAAACTTCTGCATACCTACAGATGGTAAAAAATTTCATGGTTAAGTCAAGCCTCCTCAACAACAAGATCCAAATATCCATGTATCTATCTCAATCGGTTCTAAACCCTTTCCGAAATGGCTTTCAATTTTTCCACTAACCTGTTATGCACAAAAGCCAAATTTTAGAATTATGTTACCACTAAAAATAGAAGAAACAGAGCTTTGAAACCAAATCCACACACAACACAATGTGGTATTCATACAAATCCATACAAACAAACTAAACTCATAACATTGGAATGGAAACAACTTAAAATTATGATGCGTGAGCATTGATTCAAAAGTGGTAAAGAATCATTTTTCGCCACCATAGTGAAAAGTTAGCACTTTCTTTCATCTTTGCATATTGGTTTGATGCTCAAACGACGCATTTATTATATTGAAAAAGCGTAATACCTTATCAAGCTTCTTTATTTTGAGAATAGTTTAATATTCTCTACTTAACAAGGTTAACCACGGATTCGGCAGCTCATTTGGCCCCTCACATCACTCTCAATTCCCCATACCCAATCATATAACATTAATCATTCATTCATCCATTAATAACCTATAGTATCTATTCATTAACATATAACACATTCATTAATTAACATATTCACATTCATTCATCAACATATAATATTCATTCTTTAGTTTTTACATATTATCAAAATATAGTTTGTTTCATGATATGATTACAATCACTTTTTGTTTATTTTTCAAAGCTAAATAAAACTCAAGTGGAGTATCATTTTCTAAATCAATATTTGTCCCCCTTTTAGCTGTTCTTCCTCAGCTTCGCGGATCTTAATGTACTTAGTTGTTTGCTCATAACGCGGACGCCTCAAGGTGTGTGCCGCAATAAGAAATAATGTTAAACCGATATGTTTTAGTACTCTTTATTGTTACAAGTATTTCATTAATTAAAAAGGATTAAAGTGGTTCTCTTTACCTGAAGGGTCCACATCATGTTCCTAAACTTTTGTTATAGACTCATACTCAACATGCTAAACACCCTCTAAATCTTGATCTGTAGTTGAAACACAAAAGGTTATATTAATTAATACACCAATTGAAATTAAATATGTTTAAGAGAACATGAGAGTGGTCCTCTTTACCTGATGGGGCCACATCATGTTCCTGATCTTCTCTAGCCTGATCATGCTCAATACGTTGATCACGCTCTACATGCTCTAAAGTTGAAACATGAAAGGTTCCATTAATTAATACACCAATTACAATTAAATATGTTTAAAAGAACTTTAGAGTGGTCCTTTTTACCTGATGGGGCCACATCATGTTCCTGATCTTCTCTAGCCTAATCATGCTCAACATGTTGATCACGCTCTACATGCTCTAAAGTACCGGGATGCACACCATGACTTTCATCTGCAGGTTGTGCTCCACCCTCACCAGGCTGCATTCCAATGTCATGTTTAGTACTATCATTGCTTGAATGTTTAAAGCAAATAGGCATGTAATTAATTTATGGTGGAAATTAATATTGAATAGATTGCAGTCCATAGAAGCATAAATCTGCAAAAAATCCCAATTAATCTCGATTTTTAAAAAATCTGCAGGCTAGATGATTTTTTCCCCGATTTTTTGAAAAAATTGTTGACTTTTTGGTCAATGATTATTTTCCGTTTCAAATTGCAAAATAGCCAAAAAAACGTGTTTAAAATCTGCAAAAAAAGTGAATAAAATCGAGCTGATTTTCGCGCAAAAAAAACCATGAGACCATGGCTTGTTGCTTACTATTATGCTTTGATAGATTTTTTCCAAGCATCCATAGCTTGTTTGGAAGCACCTGTTTTAGGCTTTTAGCCATAGCAACAAGGCAATGAACTGTTTGATAAAATGATTTGGTAGACATGTATGAAAAATGTAGTACCATAGATAAGGCAGCGAACTGCTTTAAAAAAATGTCTCAAAGAAATGTAGTCTCATGGTGATGGAATGGCATGACAAGCAAAAATCTACGGATTGTCATGGCATTCCATCATCATGAGACTACATTTTTAGGCATTTTTTCTAACAATTCACTGCCTTGTCTATGTTATTGCTTACTATTATGCTTTGGTATCCATAGCTTGTTCGAAAGCACCTGTTTTAGGTTTTTAGCCATAGCATGAAGGCGTTGAACTATTTGATAAAATGCTTGGTAGACATGCATGAAAAATGTGGCAGCATAGAAAAGGTAGTTAACTATTTGAAAAATGCTTCAAAGAAATGTGGTTTCATGGTGATGGAATGCCATAACGAATTCCATGACAAACAAATTGCTATGGATTGTCATGGCATTCCATCACCATGAGACCACATTTCTTTGAGGCATTTTTTGAAATAGTTCACTGCCTTGTCTATGCTATTGCTTACTATTATGCTTTCATAGATTTTTTCCAAGCATCCATAACTTGTTCAAAAGCAATTGTTTTAGGCTTTTAGCCATTTAGCCATAGCAGCAAGGCAGTGAACTTTTTGATAAAATGCTTTGGTAGACATGTATGAAAAATGTGGTAGCATAGAGAACTGTCACCATCTGATATTTATGTAGTTCTAGTATGTTTTGTGCAATGTAATCAGTGATATGAATATAACCAACAAAAATCTATTTTCTATAATTCATGGATTGAACTATGTATTTTATTTACTCTCAATGTCTGTATGCTATGGAAATGCCATTAAATTTTTTTAAAAAGTAGTTTCTGACTGTTTTTCTTCAATTTTTTGTGTTTTTTTGTAAATCCGATTTTTTCCTAATTTTTTCAAAATATCCTGAACTTTTGGTTTGTCGATTTTTTCCCCAAACGATTAATGCTGCTATGGATTGCATAAGTATTCAATTTTAAATAAACTTTATTTATTTTATTTACCTGCATGTCAGATGTAGTGGAAGGTTGTGTTTTCCTAGTCAAGACTCTTAGGCATTCAACCACGACTCCATAGCCTTGTTGGAAGGCAATCTTCAGGTCATCTTCTGTGGGAACTCTATTGAATTCAAAGCCTTACATTTTTGCATAAGATCATGAATTTTGCTTCTATGGTGTGATAGAACCAAAATTGTTTTCAATTTATTATTTAGATACTATATTTCATTTATTGATACTTACAATTCATGCGGCTAATTTCAGATAACCACCAGAGTCAAGTTTGTGTTGCCTGTGTTTTTCTAGTCTTTCCTTTGTTGCCTTCGATGTGTCGGGCAACCTATGAAAAGTTTGAAATAAGTTAGATTATGTAAAAAGAAAAGAGTAATCAAAGATATAATTACATTGTTGATAGTATCACATACCTCTTCCTTGGACCCTGGTGTCTTTTCCTTTTTCAGCCTTCCATTCCATCATTCGCCATACCGGTCCTTCCACCTCTCTAGAACATTGGGGACTGCATTTTTATTTTCTCAAAATGTGACCTATTATAGTTACTACTTTCTAGGTGTTTATCTTGGTTCGGTTGAATGTCTATCAATTTTAACAACAAAACTAAAATGATTGATGATATCTTTTAAATCTTGATTTTGGGCAGCATTCCACCATGTATGTATGGTGGGCCCGAAGAGCTCCAATGTAATATCACTTAGATGTTTATAAAAAATATCATTTCCTACAAAATGATCATGGGATCAATAGTCTAAAAAGAACGATCAATAAGTAAATTTCAATTGGATTATATATAATAATAATTAAAACATTTTAAAGTACCTAGGACCCTCTCTATCTTTAAGGGAACGAAATCCTTGGTCACCACAAGTGTGACCGGAAATGTTCCTGTACTACTAATACGGGAAGATCTGGGAAATGCTGCTAAAACATCACCAGTACTAGTGGCCTCTGCATCCCCAGGTACATGTCCTGACACATGTTCTGGAATGTGTTCGCTGCCAGAGGGTGCATTAACAAATGCCTACATGGTATGTGTTGCCGACATTTCAGATGATAATATAGGCACAGATGATGGGATCAGATGATGTGATGTATGCGTAGGAAGATCAGGATGGACACTTGTACCAACCCCTACTCCTCGGGCAGCACTTGCAGTACCCTGATCATGGCCAGGAGCATCATGAGGAGGAAAATAACCTTGTAAAAACAACACATATTTTAATTCATGACATAAAATAGTACAAAATATAAAACCATCAATGAACTTATGGTATAATTAAAGACCTCATCATAGCTTACTTGCAAGTTTTGTAATCTCTCTTTCAATATTTTAACCTTCTTTTTTATCTCATCTGTTTGAGGCACTATGAACATCAACTTAACCATTTATTGATTGCATTTTTTTTGAAATTCTTTATTGTATCAAGAAGGTTTGTTGAATAAGCGAAGTCATCATCACAAAATATTGACTGCAAATCACTATGGATCCACTCCTCTACTACTGGTGCCTTTCCCCGATCATTTGACTGCAACAAGAATATTAAAAATATTATTGAAATTAACCCAAAAAACTTATGAAAAAAACATAATAATATATTATTTTGCTTGTATCTAATTTGTACAATTACAATGAGGTAAACCTATTGGGTAGAAGTGCCTTATCACGATTTGTGCTCTGAGCCAGAGCCTTCTCCGTACAATCAATGTCCTGCTGTGACAAAAATTAAATATAAAAAAACATTACCGAAATGAAACCAATAGACTTACAAAAAAAACATAAGAATAAAATGGTATATTGGAGTCATTAATTGGAGGTTGGGTAAAATGGTACACATAGTACGCATTCACCCTATAGTAACTGTTTCTGTAACTAAGCCGCATTCAAATTGTAATTGATTAGCAACTCCTTCTTTCCCCCGCAGCTATTGGATTTTATCGCATTACTACAACATACGTTTCTCGCTGCCTCGGTCATGCAATTGGGTTGCTTATTTTGCTGACCTAGGTTGTGTACTGTTTATAAACCCTACAATATTCCTTGATACTTTTGGCCTTCCATCAATGTACATAGCCACTCTTTTATTTTGATCCTTATCTTTTAGTTGTATATAATTTGCTGACAGTGCATACCTACGCATACTTCGTGTATATCGAACCAGTTGCATCCAATCTTTTTAATTGTAACAGGGTCCGACATACTCCATCAATTCAGTAACTTATTCGTAATAGACCTTTTATGTGTCACCCTATAAATAGGCCCAAACCATGTGTAATGACGATGGTGCTATGATATATCCCTCAAGGACACAAAAAATTAGTGTTTATTGGAGGAAGTTCCCTTGGGTACCCATTGTTTCCATAGATGTTTTGTACCTCAAGGGAACCTCACGTCATTTCCATGCCTCATCATCATAAGAACATGACTTCTTTTAGCAAGCAAGAAAAATTCCATGTTTTACAGAATTTTCTAATCTTTTGGACCTCTAGTTGATCTCCTCTTTTAGACATACTACATATTCCACTTTCCTCTTCTCTTCCTGAATTTCCCTCGCTCGAGGAAGACAGATCCGACAAATACCTATTTGGTGGTACCTGCACTCGTAAGGATGTTGGATGAAGTTCTTTCATGGTGATGTGATCCCAAGGTGACATTATGATTAATCTATCATTTCATCGCTAGAATTTCACAGGTTATAAGGTAATCAAGTCTTGATAGATTGTAAGCTATTGTTACTACCGTCCAAATGTGTCCATCACAAATCAAATCTACTTAACGTTTTAACTCCCAAACTTTGTAACAAGTTTTAAATGTGACTATGGTCCACCAGTTACACAACCAAGGCCTCAAATGTATTCTCTAATTGTAATCAAAGGACTTTTTCTCTTCATTCAAGTAAATAAACTTGAAGGGAAACACCACCAAGTGGTTTATTGGACACCTACATGACTAAAAATAACATCAAATTTACATTTAATTTCCATGTCTAAGTGGCTAATAGGGAGGGAGTGTGTACTAGGCCCAGTTAAGTCATCATAAGTTTATGCTTTGGCAATAAATTTTTTTAAGTCATATTAAATCTTCCTATGTCTAATTGGCTAGGAGATTTGGCATGGGGTTTTAAGGTAGGATGATTGATGAAAGATCCCAAAGACTAGCCTTTCTCCATGGTATCTAGGTACACATAGCAACGGTCTTCTCTTATACGGTTGGACATGATTTAAAGAACTTAGCTAAGAATTATTCATTTAACCTAAGGTTTTCTCATAATGCCATCATTGGAAAAGTATGATCAAATTCTTCTATTATGAAGAATTGGTCTATGTGCCTCTACTAATCACTATAAATTTTTGTAAGGATAAAATTACTAATTGCATTAGGTAGGAGAGAATCAACTTTGAGTTCTTCTAAAGATTATATTCCCCATTCATAATTTTAAGGTTGTGTGTGGATATAGGTGATATTATCACTACCAAGAAGGAGGAGACCTTCTTTATATTCTTTTATAATTTTCATTATTCTTTATTTATTTTACACCTACATTTACAACACACACATACATATGCATTTTATCAAGCTTATGATTTCTCATGTAGTTTAATAGTTTGATCGATTCCATATTGTATGTGTTAAGACTTTAGAATTTCAATTACTAATTTATGGATATGTTGCATCTATAAATACCAAAACCATATGCTCTTTTGTACTTAATTTCTGCATTTAGAAATACACATTTATATACATAGATATAGATTTCTTTAATGATATGTTGCATTTATTGTTCTAGGAGAGCATCCAGTAATTGCATTTACATTTACATTTAAAAATACATATACATACATACATACATACATATGTGTGTGTGTGTGTGTGCGTGTGTGTGTATGTATATCATTTATATTCAGTGTTCAGAAACAACCCATTAGGCCTACACATGGATAAAAATTCATAAAATCAGATCTCCCATACATGTTTTGTTGAAACCTAAGCTTGAACCTCTCATTTCATGTGTTTTTCTTCACAAAACTATTGAGGATAGCAGCTATACCTTTTTTATTTCTCATCCTACGCCCTATTCATGCATCCTACAATTACAATAGTATCCATAGGGCCTCTTACACAAGCTACAATAATCACAAAAAGTGTAAGATCCCCTTTATATCATTGTTTGGACTAAAAAACCCTAAAAAATAGGGTAACTCAGATTATGATTTATTGGTGAGTTGTATGGACAAAATCATTAGCACCGGCTAATTCTTTGATTCTTTTGAAAGAGAAGCGAATCAGGTGGCAGTTAAGTACAAACCTTATAGTGTCAAGGTGAATGAGGTGATCAATTTTGATTGGCCAATTGATGAAGAGTACCAGAAATGGGTAAATGTATATTTAACTGAGGAAGAGTGAAAAGGAGTAGGCTGCTAACAGTTGACAAATCAGCTATTGCAGTTACAACAGATTCTAGTTTTGTTTTTTGGTGATAGTCTAGGCGCATAATTCTTGAAGTTTTTTGTTGCTACATCAACCATTCTCAGCAGGCACGATGAACAAGAAGATTCTCTGGGGAGATTGCTGTTGTAACAAATCTTTGGAATATCACAAGGCGGTCCAATTGGTTGGTGACACGTGTGCTTTTTGGCCCTATGCTTGTTTGCTCCTCCTTTCTCTATAAGAAGGATTTCAAGGCCAAAAGTATGGGTTAGCAAGTTAGATATTTTTGGTCGAGTCTAGATGAAGTTGCAAAGCAAATTGTAAAGTCTGATGGTTTTAGGGAAAATGCAATTTAGGTTTTGAGTCACTCTGTAGTGGGTTTTGAATTCATGGGGATTTTATGTTTTATGATAGTATTAGCATTTGAATTGATATGATTAATTCAAATCATGTCTCTCCATTGTACAAGCATATCTAAATTTTGAATAAAATGATCAAGGGTTGTTTCGTTCATCTCACTATTGTGGTGTGTATGATTCTTGTTTTAGGTTTAATTCAAGGAATTAATTAAAATTCTTGAATGGGATTGTAGGGGGATATGTTCTGTATAAGCTATTTTATTTTATTTTGTTTTATCTTATACCATTTTACAAGAATGGGGGTGCCAATGTACGAGAGGATCTTTGGAAACTAGGCATGAAAATTGAATGTTAAAGAGAATGGGGGTGCCAAACTTACAGTACTCATTGCCCCTTGGTTGTCGACATTTCTCTTCCCTTTTAGTGCCCTCAACCCTCATCCTCGCTAGTATTGACCTTTGTTTTCACTACTCCAAACTCTTTCCCCGGCCATTCTTGATCTCTTTGTTGTACTCCTCCCAAACTTCTGGCCGGAGCCGGTATTGACCTTGTTTTAACTCCAAACTCTTCCTCGGTGCTGGTATTCACCTTGTTTTCACTCCTCCAAACTCTTCCTCGGCGCTAGCATTGTCCTTGTTTTCACTACTCTAAACTCTTTCAATGGGCGCTTTGGTATTGGATCTTTTTAACTCCAAGCTCTTCCTCGACACCGGGCATTGACCTTTGTTTTCACTTACTCCAAACCTTGCTCGGCGCATTGACCTTGTTTTCCTGCAAATGTCTCCTTTCTATGACTGTATTGACCTTTCACTTCTCCAATTTGACAGAGCTACAACCCTGCTCTCAGCTTCTACAAAGATGTTAATTCAAGTTTAAAATTCCAGTGCCATTTAGCTAGGTTTTAATATTCTACAATATAGTTAAGTATATATTAGCTATATTTTACATAATAAATAATATAATTATTCAACTTATTATAATTATATATTATATTCTTTAACAAAATTATTAAATATGTATAAAATTATTATAATTAATAATTAATAATAAGTATATTTTTATGTAATACAAAATATAATTAATATAATATATATTTAATATAATAGTAATATATATTAATATGAGAGAGAGAAACTAAATTTTGATTGGTTGTTTCATGTCAACAATCCAAGGATGGCATGTGTCCTTGGGGAGTTATGCTCAAGGTAGCATGCCATTTGATTAAATATATGATAATTCTCCTTTAATACCTCTTCAATGTACCCATTCCACACTTAAGGAGACAAAGATAAATATAGAGAAGAAAATATAGAGAGAGAGGGAGATAATGACAAGCATACAAATAGAAAGGGAGACAAAGAGATAGAGAGGGGTAGAGAGATAAAGAGATAAGGATGAATAGATAGAGATATAGGGAGGGTGATTGATATATCTCTCTCCCTATTGCTCTCTATATATCTATATCTCCCACTATCTATGTCACTCCCGCCTCTTCCCCTCTCTATCTATTGAGCTACCTCTCCCTCTCCCCCCTTTCTCTCTCATTCACTCCATCTCTCCCTCCATCTCTCCTACTCTATATCTCTATTTCTATTTCTCTTTTTATGTCCCCCTCACTCCTCTCTCTATCTCTTTCTATATATATCCCTTTCTCTCCCTCCCCCTCTCTATCTCTCACCATCCCTCCCTCCCTATCCCCCCTATCCATAGACTCTCTATCTCCACCTCTCTTCCTTTCTCTTCCCATATATCTCCATCTCTCTTTCTCTTCCCATATATCTCTATCTCTCTCTTTCTCTCCCCATATATTAACTAAGAAGCCATGCTAGCATACAATAGTATATGTTGTAAAACTATAATAGTGTTTTATTAAACTATAAGTAACACTTATCTTTCTAATGTCAAGCCTTCTTATAAAAATAGTGTTTTATTAAACTATAAGTAGATTATTGTCACCACTCTTCATTCAACATGAAATGCCAAATGTAGCAATTGTTTTGTTGCTTTTGTCAAGTTTCATTAACCAAGATATTTACTAGGTTGAATAAAGTTGTGTTATGACCCTTCATTTCTTTAAAATAATTAGACAATATTAGCGAGATCGGGAAGGGGAGAAAACTAAACTCCTTCAAAATAGGGGTAGTTGTGGGTTTGTTGGTTTTCTTTGTATACTATATACCTAGTTCCTCTAGGATAAATAAGTAACTTTAGATCATTTTCTTAGTTGTGTATCCTAACTAATATAGAGTAAGCTTTTTCATTTTAATTGACTACTACATAATAGTTTATGTGTTGAAAGAATTGTTTACATTCTTTGTAGTTTTTACATTGGAATACAAATCATATTTAATTTCATGCCAATATACTTCTTTCATAAAGATATTTGTTTGAAATAAGTGCTTCATAACCCATCTAATCAAATAATAATTAACCTATCAAAAACGCAATAGGAATTTTCTAAAGAAAAGAACACTTGAACCAATCATAAGTGTATGGCCTTCAAAGAAAGGAGTGATCCACCTTACAAATAGCAACTACCTGATTTAGACTTGGGTATGTGCAAGATCATGATGGGCCAAAAAGTGGCAACATGAAAAAAGTAGCATTTTGAACTCGCCAAAAAATGCGAAAATCCCGAAGTTAGATTCTCATGGCTATTATCAGTACATTGTTGTTCCTAGCAAAATGCCCATGCCGAAAAGTACAACCGATGATTTCATTTGTTTTGGATATCCAATTCATGTCTAATATCTAATTTGAAAACATTTTTAAAATGTATTTTCGTGCTATAAATCGGATTTCCAATTCTTGCACACATATACCCAAGAGTAATTAGGAGGTGGAGGGTGGGCAAGAGAGAGAGATGGAGAGAGAGAGAGAGAGAGAGAGAGCGAGCGAAAGTGAGAGACAAAGAGAGGGGGAGAGAGAGAATTAGGAGGGGAAGGAGAGGGGAAGAGGGAAGGGGAGAGAGAGAGAGAGAGAGAGAGAGAGAGAGTTAGGAGGGGGAAGGGAGAGGGGAAGAGGTTGAGGGTAGAGGATAGAAGGTTTAAGGGTTTAGGGGTTGAGGGGCTGAGGGATGAGGGGGTGGAGGAGAGACTTGAGAGAGAGAAAGAGGGAGGGAGTGGGGAGAGAGATAAAGGAAGGGAGGTTAAGGGTAGAGGGCAGAGGCCTAAGGGTTAAGGGTTTAGGGATGAGGGGTGGAGGGAAGAGAGACTTGAGAGAGAGAGAGATAAAGAAAGGGAGGGTTAAGGGTAGAGGGTTTCTAGGTTTAGGGTTAAGGGGAGAGAGATAGAGGAATGAGGGAGGAGAGAGAGACCTAAGAGGGAGAGGGGGTAGGATATTGAAGATACTTGAGAGAGAGAGAGGGAGGGAGTGGGAGAGATAAAGGAAGGGAGGGTTAAGGGTAGAGGGTAGAGGGTTTAAGGGTTAAGGGTTTAGGGTTTAGGGGAGAGAGATAGAGGGAGTGAGTGAGTGAGAGAGAGACCTAAGAGAGGGAGAGGGTGTAGGATATTGAAGATACTTGAGAGAGAGTGAGTGAGTGAGAGAGAGAGACCTCAGAGAGGGAGTGGTGCTAGGAGGGAGATACTTGAGAGAGAGAGAGAGAGAGAGAGAGAGAGAGACAAAGGAAGGGAGGGTTAAGGGTAGAGGGTTAAGGGGAGAGAGATAGAGGGAATGAGTGAGTGAGAGAGAGACCTAAGAGAGGGAGAGGGGGTAGGATATTGAAGATACTTGAGAGAGAGAGAGGGAGGGAGTGGAAGAGAAGTAGAGGGAGGGGGGGTTAAGGGTAGATGGTAGATGGTTTAAGGGTTTAAGGTTTTAGGGTTTAGGGTTTATTGTTGGAGCCGTTCATGCAGCGCGAAATTGAGCTTTAATGGCATATGAGACACTTGTTGGCATAATTTAATCAACAATAAAATTAATTTTCCTGCTTGTTCTATATCACAAAGCATTCAACTATTTCATAGAGCAGTTTTAGAGCCGAATGTAGAATTGCAAGTTTCTGTAGCCAGAATTTGGGAGTTCTGCCAATAAAGCCGTGAGTTTATTTTTTGTGCCTCCCAGTCATTTTTCATTTGAATTTGGGAAAGGATTAGCTGGATGTGCTTTGAGCTTGTTGATGAATGTGTTAGGGCTATAGTTTAATTATAGTTGTAAGAAATTGCAGTGTTTTATCCTGTAATTTTCTATCTCTAGTTAGTCCTAGCTATCTGAATTATAACGTTGTAAAGAAGCCCTAGTTTGTCTAAGATGGCATCGCCCAAGCAACATTCTTGCCATACTGAATATTTGAAATGAAACTTGTATGATGATTTCCTGGATCAATTGCCCTTGTCAACGAATGATAGAAGGAAGGGATTGGTCCTAATGCGAGGGAAAATCCTGGGGGAAGGGTTAGTGTATAATTGCTCCAACATTGTCGATGCTAGGGTTCCCCTCACTGGCTTGGAATTGTTCAGATTGTGGTACGGACAAAGGAATTTTTCTCACCCTTTTTCAAATGGATGGATGTATGATATGGGGAAACTGGTGGTACCAAATGCATTCCCTGATGTAGACCTGCTGAGGACAGTGGCTGCAAGATATGACCCTGTTACACGGATAATCAGGGACAATGATGGAAAGGTTTTATTGAGCATTAACAGAGAAGAGGTCCAACATATTTTTGACTTGAGTGAACCGAGCGAAGACTTGGTTCCTATCAACCTTGAGGAAATGAAGCAGGAGTATGCAAAGCTGAAATATTTTTTTAGATCAAGGTTGCTTCCACCTCATCTGGCTAAGGCATGAGGTTCAAAATTTCATATCAACCCCAGTGACCAGGAACCTTTCAAGTTAAATTGTTTTGCAAACCATTTCCTGGCCACTTTCTATTCTTTATGTTAGATTTTGGGTTTCAGTGCTAGTACGGTAATGCCCATTGCTTATATGTTCATGGGGGTGCAAATACAACATCGTAACTTCTCTGTGACCTATGACTTCACTTCTTTCTTGGCTGAGAGGATGCATGAAGGGCTGTCAAAGCTGCAAAACAATGATACCGACACTAAATTTTTTTGGTATTCTATGCTAATGCATATGTTTATGTTTAAGAATGTTGATTTTTTCTCTGAGAGGATGAAATTAAGGCAATTAGTTGATGGAGAAAGATTGCCAGTACAGATATGGGTTGCAGATTTATCTTGTAATAAGGAAAGCACTAGTTATGTGCAATTTGATAATTGTTTTGCTTCTAGATTAAGGGCTAGATTAATGGTAAATATACCTAGGATCCTGAGGAATTATATGATTTCCTCGGGCCAAAGGAGAGGAAGCCAGAATTGAAGGTTTACTATAACTGGGGTGACATTATCCCATACCCAATCAACACTGTCTTGAGAGTATATGGTTTTCAGGGAGCCCCTCATATACTACCATACAATGTGCAACCAAGAGTGGGATTTGCAAAATTTATGTGGCAGATAGGTTGTATTCATTAGGACAACCTCACTGGAAGGGGTAAGGGAACATTTTCCCCAGATTATACAGTGGTGTCTGATTTTGTATTTTCAAAGGGAGGCTGGACAAATTTTGATAAATTCTTTAATGATAACCATTTGAGGTGTGGACCAAAGTGGCAGCATGATCCTGAGGGTTTCTTTTCTCTTTTCAGACAAGAATAAAAGCTAGAAAATTTGTGCATGAGTTCAATTTCCCTGAAGACTTGATTATAAATGAATTTGTTTTGAATAGATAGGAGTTGAACAAGGAGAAATAGATAGCTTATGGTAAGCTACTAGATGTTGTGCAGAAAATTGATCTGAAATATGATCCACTGTTGGAGTTCAGTCCCCACCATAAAAAAATTAATTTTCTAATGGGAAACTTCAAGGAAATTATGGGCACATTGAGGAAAAAAAAGATAAATTTAGAATTGAGTCTGGGTGTACAAGAGCAAGGTGCCAGACCAATTGAAACAAGGCTAGCATACCAGCCTACAGAAAGGTGGCCCATTTACAGGAGGAAAAAGGATAGTAGTAGTGATGAAGAAGAAGTGGACAGAAAAGGAAAATAGATTATGAAAGTTCCTCCACAACCAAGTCCAAAATTCAAAGTGCCTAGGGAATTCAAAATTATTGATTTAGAATCATCACCGGAAGACAATCCCTCATCACCACCATCTGAGCCAAGCCCTAAGAGGCAAATAATTGATCAACCACAGGAGGATTTGATGGATGAGATTATTGTTACTGATCAAGACATGGAAGTTGGTATGTCTGCCCCTCCTAGGCTAGCTGAATT
This sequence comes from Sequoia sempervirens, assembly GCA_007258455.2. NCBI lineage: Eukaryota > Viridiplantae > Streptophyta > Pinopsida > Cupressales > Cupressaceae > Sequoia > Sequoia sempervirens. The sequence goes on from VDFB02193867.1 coordinate 288,308,792, forward strand.
AGTTTTATCTGATTTAGATATGAAAGGTAAAATTGTACAAGATGCAAGAATAGAGGCATGCAAGGAGTTTCTAGATGACAATACATTTGTAAAAACTCCTGTATTCTTGCAATTGGTATGGAGGATGAAATTTGAAGAGTATCAAGATAAATGTAGGCAGAGAAGAGAACTAAGGCCTGACAAGTCAGACCAGGAGAATGATGAGGACGTAAAAGCTAAATTAATGGAAGAATTCAAGAACATCACTTCTAAAGAAGGAAAAAAACTGGTGAGTCAAGCTGGTGTATTAATTATGCCTAAATAGGACATTGCAGATGCAGTAGCCTTTAATGTTATTATGAAGTCTAAGAATCCCTTTCAAGACTCTGAAGAAGAGGTCAAGGCAGCATTACAAAACTCTGCTTTCAATGAGGAATATGAAACTCTGGCAATTTGGGCATTGCCTCACAAGGGAGAACACCAAATGTTTCTAATATTAATCCAAATTTCAAGGGAGGATTCATAATAAAGAGAGCTTCAGAGACCTCAACCACTGAGGCCACTAATTTGACTATGAGTGTGGCCAAATTGGCCCAAAAGACTACTAAAAGGGAGGAAGCTAAAAAGAAGAGCTTAATGGAAAAATATAATCTTTTGATTAAGGAGTACAACAAGATGCAACAGAAAAATGTTGAGTTGCAAACTGAAGTGGAGAGGTTTAGGTATAAGTAGATTGGGGAGACATCAAGTGCTCCATGAACCAGTACATTACCTTCCACAACAGGGTTAGTGCCTCCTGCTTCTCCAATTGTTTCCACACCAGGATCTCCCAGTCAGAATCTTGTCCTCACCCTTTCTTTAGAGGAAGTTGAAGAAGAAACAAAGTGCTTTGTCGATCCTACAAAGAAGCAGCTCTTGCAAAAAATTGATGAATTGCAGACATCATTAAACAAAAGTGAGGAGGGATCTCTCTTAAAGAAAAAGGAAATTGTTGCTACTGTTTGAGGCATTTAAATGAAAAGGTTGATAGAAAATTGCTATCTATACATTCTTTATATTCTTTGTTGTTAGCAAAAATAAAGAATATTGATAGGGATAAAGAAGTAAGGATACCAATAATTAAAAATTGGATCCCTAGGGCCAGTGATCTGGATATCATGTATAAGACCTCAAGGTTTGATATAAATAATAGGCCCCAATCATTAAAGCCTACTCATGTGTTAGTAAAATCATTGCAAGGATTTCAAACCTTACTAGATGACTTGAGTAGGAAGATTAGGGAGCTGGTGAAGAATTTCAATGATTGGGGTAACACATTGTTACCTGATATGATTGATGAGCAGGGAAAAATTAGGTCATTTCAACAATGGCAGGCTCAAGCAAGTGAGGCCATCAATGATTAAATCAATTCAATTTGTGATGACTCAAACTATGATTTGTTGGTGAGCTGTATGGACAAAATCATTAGTACCAACTCATTTTTTGAATCTTTTGAAAGGGATGCGAATCAGGTAGCGGTAAAATACACACCTTATAATACCAAGGTGGATGAGGTAATTAATTTTGACTGGTCGACTGATGATGAGTACCAGAATTGGGTAACTAAATATTTGAATGAGGAGGGGTAAAAGGAATGAAATACTAATAGGTGGCAGATCAGATGTTGCGGTTGCAATGGTTCCAATTTTGTGTTGACGACTTTCTCGATGCGGTTTTCTTATGGTTTTTTGCATCAACGTTCCTCAGCTGATATGATGAACAAGAATATTTTTTCAGGTGGTGGCTGTTGTAACAAATTTTGGAATATCACCAGGTGCTCCAATTCACTGGTGACAGGTGTACTACGGCTGGTGCTTGTTTGCTCCTTCATTTTCTATAAAAAGGATTTCAAGGTCAGAAGTACGAGTTAGCAAGTTAGATAATTTTTGTCGAGTCTAGGTGAAGTTATAGAGCGAATTGTAAAGTCCAGTGGTTTTAGAGAAATGTAATTTAGGTTTTGAGTCATTATGTAATAGGTTTTGAGTTCATAGAGATTTAATGTTGTATAACAGGTATAGCATTTGAGTTGAAATGAAAATTCAAGCTCATGTCTCTCCATTATACATGCATATCTGAACTTTGAATGAAATAACTAAGGGTTGTTTTATCCATCTCACTATTGTGGTGTGTATGATTCTATTTTAGCTTTAATTCAAGGAATTATTCAAAATGCTTAAATGGGATTATTTGCAGATATGTGTTGTATAAGGATTTGATAAGTAGTACTGGGTTAGAATGCATACTGATGAAATTGTAATGCAATATTGTCAGGGATCTTATATGTGATGTATTAAATCTATTATAAACCTCTAGATGCTTATGAATTTGACTTCTGCAATGGATATATGGCAATGATCTAAGTTTTAATTATTAGTGTAGTTCAGTATTTGTTTGTCTTAGCCTAGAGCTTGCTACAAATTGCAAATCATTGATTGTCTTATACAATGGATTGTGTTTAGTTATCTCACACTCCAGATAGTTGATATTGTCTATAAACAACCAATTCTAGTTGATATTATCTTATAATGTTGAGCTATTAAGTGAGATCATTTGCTATTGTTAATGTTGTTTATAATAATGGTGCAGAGGTTGTAAACACATTAAGGGATCACCCTCCCAGGTCTTGCAGAGCCCAAAGTGTAGGAGGCTTTTAAAGTCCTCGTTAGTTGGTCCAGGTCCTTCGAACTACATTCGATTGGAATTGGCAATTCCATAGGTAGATTAGAAGACAAACTTGGTTACATTGTAAAAGAACCAACATACACGTCAACCACTAAACAACCACCTCTACAATTGACTTTTTAATCTTTTATGATCACATGAAACATAAAACACACTAATTTCAAGGTTGTTAACATCACTATTGAAATGTTTTAATTTTTGACCTTTCAAACATTAAAAAGTACATCATTAAATTAATTATGTAATGGCATAAAAATTAAAAACATCATGAATTAATTATGTAACCACATAAGTCAAATGAATTCTATCAAGAAATTAATATCAAATAGATAATATAATCGCTTAACTTATACATTTTCAATGTCATTGATCTTCTTCTTCATCCAACTCTTTGTCTACGTATCATCCGATCCAGTTCAACATTATGGATTGTGTATCATCATCGTGCCATGATATCGAGTTTTCAATAATGTCATCATCCACCACGGATATCATCTTCATGAATATTAACTCCTACATCATCATGATCTAGTTCCTCCTCTTGACATCTTAAGTGAGGGGACATCATCAACTAGCATTTATCACAGTCATGCATCACATGTCTTCAGTTCTTTGGTATCTTCTTCTTCCACCATTATACTTTCACCAGAGGCCTTCCTCTTGGATGTATCACAACAAAAGGAAATGACCAGCAGGAACAAACCTCGATAAAATGCGCTCACATTGGCGGAAGAACATAGGGCTCATTTCCAGCTCGCTCGATCAACCTTGTATTAACCATGGTAAATCCATTATCATGTTCAATAACAGTTCTCTCAGAATCATTTTCATTCAATCATAGCATGTACCATAGGACGACGGACAAAATTAATTTGAAGGACTTAAAGTCACACTCAAGTATATCATCCAAAATCCCATAGTATTGATTTTCTTAGACTTCAGGATGTATGTCGCTTCTAAATGAAACATTAGTCACCTGAAAAACTATAATTATACCAGAATTACAAGTTTTCTTCATGTCATCCAACATTTTGATTTGAAATTTATGACCATTGCACCACATAGCCTTGTGGTGTTTCACCTGCAATATGTCAAACATGTAAAAATTATTGCAATATCATCAGTTGATAAACATATTTATTCTTTGGCAGTCATATGCAAAGAAAAGCAAATCTCAACATATATATACATCAATATACTTGAAAATAATTAAATAATATGGGTGATTAATATATTTATACGTACCTATTTATCTCTTAAACCATATGCTAAATTAATTTCCCTTTGTGTAACATTGAAATCTCCATTACAATGAGCTTCTTTAACCAATGAAGCCACACCTTCCCATGTTAATGTGCACTAAATTGTTGACATCGTTCAATCCATACTGTCATCCAATCAAGATTGTTGGCGATGTACAAATGTAGTGCATCCCACTCTCGACCAACTGTACCAAAAAAAAAAATTCACAAACGACGTATAATTAGTTAAATACCACAATATATGACCTTAATTTATAATTGATGTATATATTGAAGATTAAAAATTAAATAAGTACAATATACATAAAAACCATATGTAAAATGTATTCCAATTAATCTCCATGACCATCTTATAATTACCTCTCACTTTCCTCAATCTACCTTTCTCCAACAGGTACTCCCCTTCGAATTTGTTAATGGAGTTGCGATCCCAAATGCGATCTACATGAATCTTTGCTCCAAACTTAGAAAGATATTCACTAATGTACACCATGGTTTGGTATACATATATCCCTCCATATAGAACCATAGGATGTGCTCTTTGTCTAGCAGAAACCTTCAAAATTTCAAGTGTCTCTCTCAACCATCCACATTGACCTTGTACGGGTCCACAGATTCAAATCCTCCTCAACGGTGTATGAGGTAGTGTTCTTGTGCATTGAAAAATGTTGAAAGGTAGACACTTTCATTGACTTACATTAGGCGAGGAATTTTTTCTCTTCTAATAATTTATATCTTCTTTATGGATTTCTTTAGATGACCAAATACACAAGTGATTCAAACATATATTAGTAAGATTTAACAAGAAGCTATACAATATATTACATATAAATTAAATAAATGAATTATAAAGGTGCTTCAGAAATTTGAACAAAATCTAATACTTACCCTCTTGTATTTTCCAAGATTCATATATAACTTGTTTGACTTGTGTTGTCAAAATTATGCAGGAGAGATAGAGGTAGAGCGTCTTTTACCAAACAATTATAAAATGAATCTTTCATTATTTTTCCAAAAGTAGTAAACACAATACTTGAAAAGAATTACATGCATTATACAGTGTATATAATATACTAGAATAATTACCTTAATAAAGGTATGCCAATCATGCATTTTCATCCCTGACCCAAATTCACCTTTCTTTGTTATTATATTGTTTATGTTTGTAGCAAATCTTGTGGGAAATCAATTTTTTTGTATGACTTCTTTTATAGCATTGCTTTGTTGCTTTGTTAATAACCAAGAAAGGACACTTATATTAATTTGGTCTCCATCGCTATTTAATTGAATGACATTTTTTATTGCATGATTGGCTTCCTGAATGTCACTACAAATTTTGACAATTTTTTTTTTGTCATGTCTTCCATCCAATATTTTTCATAATGTTTCTGTTATATTCTTTTTGATATGCATTGTATCAAATAAATGCACAATTTGTAGCTACTCATAGTAGGGCAACCTACTAAATTGTCTGGGATAACTTTTCAATCCCTGTGGAAGCCAACCATTAATGCCTTGACCACCTTCATGAAGCATATAAGTTAAACAAATTAACAATGACAATCATTGTCAATTAAAACATGAGTAAACACAACACAATATAAAAATATAAATTCAAAACATATCATATATGATAGATAAAAAATTTGATCCGATGTATAACCTTGACGATTAATTCTATTATATTCCAACTTTCATAGGTGAGGTGACATTCTTCGTGGTTTTGATATAGTCTCATTTTTCCCATTGAGTGGTTTGATATTTACTTATGATTTCTATGGAGGAAATGCCTATACTCATCAAACACATGCTTTCCTAAACTTGTTGAATGACGAGATTTCATCTTTGGACCACAAATTGGACATGCAAATTTTCCCTTTGTTTGAAGACCTGCAAGATGATATATAATTGGATTAAATATGTCAATTTTTATAATTATATATAATGAATAGATTATTTTAAAAAAATTCATGATATCTACTTCATCAAATTAAATATTGTTAAAGTGCAGTCGAACGTTATAACATACCACAAAATGTGTTAGCCCCAGGGCATCATGAATTGTCCATACAAGCATTGCATGGAATTGAAATTGTCTTTGTCCTATTGGTCTAGAGACGTCATACATAGTGACGCCATTCCATAACTTTAGTAACTTCGTCAATAAGAGGCTCCATATATACATTCCTTATCTTTTAACTTGGTACTTACCTAGTTGAATGAACATAAACATTACATAATTATTATAACCATTTTACTGCAATATATATAAATTAATGTACATGACTATTGAATGAAAAAAATATAAGTCATTATGCAAAAAATAAGACAAATGAGATGCTACTACGTTAAAAAAAATTTATGTAAACAAATACTTGGAACAATCATTGACAACATTATGTGCTCCGTCTTTATTGACATCCATGGAGGATTGTTATTGTTGATAACAAAAACATGTCACACTAAGTAAATAGATCTCAGCTCTCCAAATGGATTGACACCGTTCGCTCCCAATGAAAGCCTGAGATTACGAGGTTCTTCTTTAAAGTGTGGCCATTTTTCCTCCATGTCCCTAAATGCAGAACCATCAACAGGCATTCAAAGAATGTTATCTCCAATTCTATTTTGTGCATGGTAATTGATACATTGCGCTAAGCTTTCGCACCAAAATAATTGTTGCATACGTGGAATAATGAGAATATAACGAAGAACCTTGCGAGACACTTTTTTTTTAGTTGATCTATTTGATATCTACTGATATGACATTCTGGGCGTTCTGTTGCAAATTCCTGTTGTTTATGATATATAATATGATCATTGGGACATGCATCTATTGCTTGATACTCCATTCCGATATCTTTCATAATGACACATAAATCTCGATATGAGCGAGGTAAAATATTTGATGGTGGTAACAAAAATTTACCAATCAATCTACAACAAAAAATAATTTGTTCATATAAAAAATATTAATGGTATATTTTTCATCATTTATTTACTAGTGATGAACTAATAACAATTACAATAGATGAAAAAATATGACATATATGATATACCTTAACATCCGTGAGATTGTTATGTTTGATATACCATTCATAACCTTCAAGTTCAACATCAACAATACAACAAAGAGAAGAGTTGTTTCAGAGCCTTCATAAACGACTTGTATGCCTTCTCAAGTATAGATAAATCATGAACATCATCAAAGTCATCTTGATCATCATGATCAGCTTTGCCACTAATGTGTCATGGATCAATGTATTCGTACCATCATCTTCAACTGTATTTTCTGGCGCATGATCGTTCACTTGCAAAACCACATTCTTTAGGCCGTGATAATCCATATCATCTACCCTAGGGCGCCCCACCTTTATAATAATGATAGACACAAATAAACCATGATCATGATCAAGTGATTATATATATAATGTTAAAACGATATAAACATTTACAAATTCAATCAATATAAACACATATAATGAACAACTTACCAATGGACGATAATCATGCCCCCCTTCAATGTGATCATGCTGCCTACAATGTTTCTCAGCTGTTGTGATTAAAAGTCGTCTCGTCTTTAAGCCCTTGCAATTATTGCAAGGACAATAACATTTTTCATCACCCTTTCTTTTAGATCTAGCCCACAATCTATCAAGTGTCTCTTCATTTTGTTCTGGACTAATATTATCTAACATGATTTTTCTTTACAAAGCTTGACTATTTAGATCTTTGAAAAATATCAAACTCACACTCCAATAATTTTTATTCATAGACAGGTAACACAATCTAATAATTCTGATATTTTACACCAAAAAAATTTGGCATGCAACCACCCCTACAAAAGAGAAAATAGTCTGAAGTTAATGACCCCAAAAAATACTTTAAAATGCTAATTCCAAAACTTATTAAATTTTGATTTTACTATGATTTCCAATTGTTAAGACTCCACTTGATCACAAACTTCCTACACCAATGGAGGTAGCGAGCTAGTAAGAGCAAGTGACCCATTCCTAAGGAGCAACAAGTCGGAATCATCATTGCTAATGTCAATGCAGATTTATCCTTTTAGTTAAAGATGCAATGTGTCACTTTTTATGACGAGCTTATCCCTAGGGCCCTCAACATTAAGAGATCCCTAATAAAAAACAACAGAAGCATTGGTAAGAGCATGATTAGGGTACAAACCCTAGGCCTCCGTAGAAAGATAAACAATAACTATAGCGGATTAGTGAGGTTGCAATACTAGAAAGATTGAGACATTGTAGGTAATAACAAAATCTTATAATCTAAAGATTGTAGCCAATAACAAGCACACTATGTAGCTTAGTGACATTTGTAAATGCAATCTACAGTAAGAAGAATGACAGTCACTTGAGATGTGACAGTCAAAAAGAGGCTGAGCAATGACAACATAATAAAGCTCAAACCTTGCATAATAAAGTGGAGATTTTAACAATGAGTTTCCTTACCCCCTTGCTAACCTTAAGGGTTTTTCAAATGCTTTTGGTAGTGTTAGACAAGGCAAATGCAATCAGGGAATGACTGTCCAAATGAAGTAACAATGGTAATCATAGGTTCAATGTTTCTTCTTAGCCATTAATGTATAATGGAGGTAGTGGATTGCATGTTTGGTAGTGTTTTGAGACTCACCAAAGATGGGAGAATAGTGAATAATACCTTGTGGATTGTGAAGTAGTGTCAATAAGGTTGAAGGATCTTAAGAACTACAATACCATGAAACAATGAGTCCCCTGTAGTAAGTAGGCAGTCTATAGGGCATAGTTTGATTTTATAGAAGGATGCTCATGAAAGTCATCTTCAAGTGATAGTGAATGAGTTGTTTGAGATTGCAGCTGAGGGTGCAATACCCAGTCTTAAAGGAAGTTAGCAAAGCAGTAAATGTGAAAGAAAATCAAATCATACATAACAAACAATTCACAATGTTATCTTCCATAATGCCTTAAGTTTGAAGAAAAAAATCTCATTGTATCTTCATGATGAAAGTGGTGACCTTAATGGTCAATCACTGGCAACCATGATTTTAAAACATGCTATTGTGCTTATGGAGGCAATATTTTAAGCAAGACAGTGAGTGGTGGTTTGGAACAATGGCAGGTATGAAAGACTTGCTTTATGTATACTATGCAATCTAGCTTAAGACAACGTTCTTAGAAGAGATTGAAGGTGGATTATGGAACTCAAGGGTTACCATAAAAAGGATTAAAGCAAAGACTAAGATCTATTTAAAATCCACTGTCATGAAGATATTAAGGATGTCACATGAAAAATCCTAGTAGCTGGAGTAATGAATACAGTGCCAAAGAGGATAGTGTGTTGGGGCAGATTTAGGAGATCTCCACATTATCTAATTACAAGGAAATACATCATTTATTTATTTATTTAATTAAAAGAAATCATTCTAAACCCTATATAGGATACATTGATACTTCAAAGCCTCTCTGAAGGAATTTGAGATTATGCAAATATATATCAAGTAACATTCATAAGGTTTAGAAAATATTGATCACTCTCTAGAATAGCCCATTAAACATGGGTTGTGCTTGAATGCACTACATAATTGATATAACACAACCACTCTGCATATCAACCAGAGTTATAGGCTCTTTATTGCAGCAAGAGGTAATCACTCTTGATCATGCTATAATTACATCCTAACCTGTTAAACTTGAGACAACATGAATGCACCCAATGATGATTGACACCTACATTATACAACCTGAATTAACTACATTATATGAGTGCCTCCATTTCTATCACAATATAGCCACATTAAACTTGGGTCACACATGAATGCATCCTTATTTGTTATAGCACAACTGTGCCACATGACCAATAGAGTTATGGATCACATAATTACAGTCACAAGAATCTGTTCCTTGGTTGTGATCTTATGGTGATTCCACACAACAAAATCTGGACATGAAATTATCAAAACCCTAAACCTCTAAAAATGAAATCTGATGAGATGTTGCTTTAAAATATGATTTTCAAACTTGGAACTACAAATTCTGACTTCACAATTGAATTATGCAAAGAAGGCAATGACTACCCTCAATCTGGCGATATCTTCTTGAATTTTTTCTGATTTTTTCCAAGAAAATTGTCCTTAGTTCTCCAAAAACTGTCTCAAGTAGAGCAAAACACTGTCGCAATAAATCAGGGGTGAACTCACTTTTCTTTATGTCGGCCACAATTTTTTTTTTCTATTTTTCATGTCTGTCAAAAATTCGATGAAAATGATAGCCGACATTTCAACGAACCCCAACTTCGTCAAAATTTTGACGAATGTTGGGGATAAACTTTCAAAAAATTGAAAATTACACATCAAATTTTACAAGCACCCAATGGACATCAAATTTTACATATTTCGTCAGATAGTTTCGTCGAATTTTGCAGTTAAATGTATTAGTGAAAGGAGCCAAGAAATGAATAGAAGCAGTAAATAAAACTTACCATGAGCATTGGAGGTCGAGCATGGTCAAGTATAAAATATTGAAAGCTCGATTGGAGGCTCAAATGGAGGTTTCAGAATGAAACCCTAAATCACATGGTGGCAGCATGCAAAGCCATTTTCTTCAAGGTCAAGTGATGCAAAAGATGCGAAATGATAGGGGTCCCTTGTTTTGTCACTTAGGGTTTTCCCAACCCTAATTCGACTTAAAGATTAATTCCTTAGTTTTATGTCTTGTACATGCCTAGGTCGACCACTTTCAAAGTTTCAATAGCCTAAGTTTAGGATAGGCATTTAAATGTTTTGCAAAGTCTTTTAAATGTTAGGGTTTTTTAATTATTTCAAATGCCTATGCCTTAGTAAAATTCAGAGACTTAATGCTTATTTTTATTGATTTTGAGGAAAATCAATTGCAATAAGAATAATAAAATCATATATGCCTTGGAAAGTAAACCTTTATCACTTAGGTTTTTGCTTTCAAATTGATTTTATAGAGATCAATTATTGAGAAGATGATATCCATATTTAATGTTTTTTTAAGAAAATCAAATTGTATTGGAGAGATAAGGTTATATTGTTTTACAAAAGTTTTTTCTAAATCTTTAATTGCAAAAATAATTAAATTGTGAGAGTATTAAATCTGCAAATCATTGTAAAACAAGAAAAAAGCAATATTTTATAGATTGTTTTATTTCTTTGCTATTTTTAGCATATTTGTTAGTGATATTTTCTCTTGGTTAGATTTGAGCTTCTTGGTGAAGAGATAAGGTGTTTTTTTTGCTTTTGAAGCAAAGCAGGCCTATTTTTGGGAGCTTTTTAATATGTATATGCAAAAAGTGTGAGTTTTCCACTTTTGTGCCACATTTTTGGGCAGTTTTTGATGCTTTTCCTTGAGCTTTCATCTTGAGCTTAGATTAGGGTTTTGAGATATATCTTGAGAAAAACTTAGTGTTTTTCTAAGTGGAGTTTTATTGTTTCTTTCTCTAACACATTCTAAGAGCTTGTAAAATTTTTGTACTCAATTTCAGACTTTGATACTCATTCAGTTGAATAAAGCAACATTCCCATTTCTCAATTTTGTGTCTATTTGTAGTTTTAGTTTGATGTCATATTGTGATTTCTATTTACAAAATCCTTGTTATGTCCTAAGATTGTAATTCTTGATGCAGAAAGTTCAAAAATACAGGTTTCATGTTGTATTTAAATTTGGAATCTTCATGCAAATCATTTATGTGTTAAGTGTTCATGAGAGATTGTGAGGTAATGTTGTTTTATGAAAGTTGTGTGTGGGAAAAAAACTAGAGTCATCATTTAGTCACCATTAAATTCTGAAAAAGTCATTTTAAGTCATAGGTTTCAATTTCAATTATCCTTCTTCCTTTTCCCTGAAAGTCACTTAGAATAGGATTCATCATTAGGAGAACCATATCACTCTGGAGATTCCCTTTTCACATAGATCACCCACATCTGAAAAGGGTTTCCATGTTTCAACAGATAGTTTGATTTCTATAAATCTAACAAAGGGTGCATATCTGATTGATAACAGGTACCTAAGAAGACTTTAAAATTAAATTGCTCTTTTGTACATCACAAACATGAGAGCATTCATAATCTAGACTCATCAACTATAGATATACCCTAATTTCTAAACATAATCACTATTGTGCCCATTGAATGTTCTTAATATCAATTCCCTCTACTATTTCCTAGAGCACGCTCATTTCCCCTAGTTTGTTAGCCTAATCAATAGTGAGAGTAACTGCTTGATCAGTTTCATCTGTTATATAAAACCTTCCAATTATAATTTACATTGTCAAATAGTAGGGAGTAAGTGAGTTTTTTTAGAATTTAAATTTAAAAGTTTAGAGGTTAAATTTGTCACTATAGATGTGACCTAGGTCAAGTTTAGACCTACATTTTTGTTAGTAATCTAGCACAGTGTGCATTTATCTTGCATTTACAATCTCCTCTTTGTAATTTTTTCCCTCCACACGACATTAGTCTAAACATTGGATGCTTAAATTTTATAGTTGAAGACCTACTTGTCTGTTACTCACATAACATACCATATTCACAATCCTTTTTCTACTAATCTTTAGGCTCTAATATCACCTGATCTATAAAGAGTTGAAGCTATATGTCATGAAAAATGGATTTTACAAGATCCTTTCAATACAAACATATACACATCATTACATGCAATGATATAATTACATATATGAACATACATGATGAACCAAAGTGCTTAAAATAAAGTGAACAAATGGAAACAAGCATAACATTAATCAATCCACCATGAGACAAGAGGCAACACACTATATACAGCTAGAGAAACCCTCAATGGGAAGAAAACTCTAGGAAGAGTGCATTTTTTTATGTCTTATTCAATTATATCAAAATTTATTACAAGTGTTAACATCTCGTACATAGATGTTTGGGACTTACAAACGCCAAATGTAGTCCCTTCACACCTACTCTACCTCCAACAATGATAAAACTCTAATAGACTCTTAGCAAATTATGTCCATGAGCATAAATGGATGTTTGGTCAAAGAGCCAATTCCTGTTCATATGTGAAACAACTTCATATAAACCCCTCTCATCCTCCCATGGCCATTAGAAAGACAAAATCCATCCATGCAACTGATCCAATTTCGCAAACTCTTTAAATTCCAAGCTTTGTCCACATTAGAATGAGTTTATCAATTTTCCTGTTGGGTAAAAGCACAAAATTGTGTCACACTTTCAACTTATCAACACAACTTAATTTAAGTATTTCTACCTAAAAATCAATTTTGGTCAAACATATGATCTAGTAAGATTCATTCTAGCTAGGTTAGATACTTCCACAACTTTCTCAACTAAAATTGTTGGCTAAAAATATATGGAGCACCACTTTGAGTCCAATTTACCAAAAAAATAAAATTATTTGAAAAACTTGAAGTTTCAATAACTCCTACTAATGTAAATAACATTTTTTTAAAATATAAAAAATACCGTTTTGTAGTTCCATAAATGTAGTTGTCAAAAATATATTTATTTTAATGGTTTAATTATTATTTATTATTTATTTTTTATTTTTACTAAAAGTAGGTTATCAGCACAAAATATTAGGTTGATTACCATGCCAAAGAAAAATAATAAAACTTATTAAAAAAATTTGAAAAAATATGATGCACTAGATAAAAGAATTTATTTTAAGATGGTATCATTTTTTTTCATTTTAGATAAAAATTTAATATGAAATTTGACGTCCGATGGAAATAGTTTTTTTTATTCATGCACATTTTAATATTTATTTAAAAATATATACTTATCAAAATTGGAAAAAAAATTATCCATGCACTAAAGTTTCAAGTTATAAATACACAAAAAATTTGAAATTAAAAAAAAAAGAATTTACTATAAAAAGTTTGACATCTCATGCAACTTCATTTTTCAACATTTTATCAACAACTAAATTATAGTGTTAATTTACTAAAAACTAGTTTAAAATATTCTTTTATTTTTTATTTTTAAAATATAAACATAAAATATAATAAAAATATACATATTTTACTAGTTTACATCATTTAAAAATTCAAAACATACACACCAATTTTTAGTGATTCAAGTTTAAAAGTTGGATTAGTGTTGGTCATTTCCTTTATAAAGTGTGACACAACTTTGTGATTTTACCCTGTCTTTAGCTTTGAAAATACTATACCCACTCAAAAAAGTTAGCTTATTTTTTATTTTTTATGTATTACAAACTACTCAATTGTTTCAACTAAATATATTGACGAGTGAATGTATCTTGTTCATTTGTAAAAAGGTAGGTATTAGTGCATGATATGAGTCACCAATTATTTTTTTTCCTTGACATTCTTGAAATTTGTAAAGAGGATGTGAAATATGATCTTAGAAAGTTCATTCCATATTGTTGAAAATTTTGTCCAAGATGATCACTATTTGGAAGCTACTCAATTATTGTCCATATTATAACACAAAATATGTTGAAATGTCACATACAAGTTGTAGTTATCTTAGGTTTCCAACAAGCACAACATAGCAACCACCAAAAAGACTTTGATTGTGATATGGGAACACCTCACTCAACCTAGTATTAGTGTGTTTTAAAAAAAATTAGAAAATGAAGCTCTTTTTATTAATTTGAATGTAACAAATAAAATTATATGATTTCTTAAAAAATTGATAAATCTTTACCTTCAAGAGGTTTCATGCTTTTTATGGGTATGTGAAGTATTGCATGAATGGTTGATGCATTGATCTTGAAAGTGGCCAAATTTGATGGGGCAAGAAAAATCAAGGGTGTTTATACACATGAAACATTTGTAGAGAGTATTATCTTGGTGTTATTAAACAAGTATGATTTCCTTGTTCTTGTAGCACCTTGTATGATCATTCAAATTGATGGTTGCATTACCAAGTTAAATAAGAATGGTTTATAATAATGTTGAAAGAAATTTATTAATCAAAAGAAATCTTTCCTTGAACAAGATGTACAAGTTTTAAATTGTTTGACTTAGTGTGTTGAATGGTCAAAATCAATGAATGTAATAGTATTATCCCTTAAAACGAGGAGGGAAATGGATTGGTAGTCCAATTGTGGCTAATATCAAAGTCTAAATAACCAAGCACGTCTAGGTTGGTAACAATTAGATCATTCCTTAGGTGGAGGAATGAAAGGAGTTGCTACTCATCTAGATCATTGTGTTCTCTTTCATCAAGTCCATCAAACCTAATTTCATCATTATTTTTGTTAATTGATTTTAGAGGTTTATGATCACCATGTCATGCATGGTAGGTTCTAACCATGTATTCTTAATAGGTAATAATCTCTTGCCTACATGACACAATTTCAAGAAGAATATTGCAAAATTAAGGTTTGTACTATAGAAGCCAACTCTTATAGAAGGACTCAAACACATTTGTGCCCTTAGAAGTAATAGTTGTGAAAGAATGAGAGACATGAACAATATTTTGAATTTCTTTTTTTTGTCCACTTTTTGTGTAGGACTTCAAACAATTTAGTGAGAAAATGAGAAAATTTGTATTAATTTTCTTTGATGATTTATTGATTTATAGTAGAATCTAGGAAAAAAACATGAAGCACCTAATTATTGTTTTGAGTATTTTAGAACAACAATATTCTTATTCAAAATAATTCAAATGTGAGTTTGGATTAACATATATATTTTATTTAGGGCATATCATAAATGCTAAAGGTGTTTAAGTGGATCCCCAAAAGCTCAAAGTTATTTCAAATTGGCCACCACTTACTCTATTAACATAGTTGAGAGGATTATTTGGCTTATGTAGCTATTATAGAAGGCTTGTGAAAGGTTTTTATCAATTTGTTACACCTTGGAGATATTTTAAAAAATATATATTTCGAATGGATGCTAGTGGCTAAAGAAACTTTTGAAAAACTTATAAAAGGTAATGAGATCATGCCTTGTACATGTTATAATTGATTTCTCTTTCATTTTTTGTAGAATGTGTGATTTAGGAGAGGGAATAGGAGTTGTCCTAACTTAAAGGAAGCATCCATTAGCCTTCAAAAGTAGAAACCAAGTGATTTAGAAATACCTTACTCCATATATGATAAGCAAATATTAGCTATTGTGGGTGCCCTGAAGAATTTTAGGCATTATTTAATTTTTTTAAATTTTTTAATAAAAATTAATCACAAAAATTTGAAGTTCTTTCCAATTCAATACCATTTGAATGACTACCAATAGAAGTGGGTAAGTAAAATACAAGCTTATGAATTTCATATAGATTATATGAAAGGAAATAAAAATGTTCTAGTTGATGCTCTTTCTAGAATGCCTACTCTATGTTCTCTTTATACAATCTTAATTGATTGGAAGGTTTTTATTTTGATTAAATATGCTAACAGTACATTCACTATTAACATTCTTGAGGAAGTGGTAATAAAGGATAGGGGCATAGTGGTATATGGACTCATTTTATATAAGAATAGAGTTTTCTTAGTCCTTAAATATAATATGAAGGGAAATACTTCAAGAGTAGTGAATGATACACCATTAGCTAGGCACCTATGATACTTCAAAACATATAAGAAAATTAGGGAAAGGTTCTCATGGAAGGACCTCAAGAAAATGTTCTCAACTATATAAGAGAATGCACTAAATGCTAGAAAAACAAAGGAGAGCAGTTATTTCTAGCTAGAATGCTACAACCACTACAAATTTTGAATTAAAAGTGGAATAGTATATCCATGAACTTCATCATGGGCTTTCCTAAGATTCATGGTAAATATTGCATTTATGTAATTGTAGATAGATTTTTAAAATATGTACATTTGTTTTCCATCTAATCAATTTTTAAAGCTCCTGAATTAGAAGATTTATTTTTTAAAGAATTGTTCAAGCTACATGGACTACCTGAGAATATAGTTAGTGATATGGACAAAAAAAATTGAGTTCCTTTTGACAAGAAATATTTAATTCAAGGCAAGCACATAGCTCAACCCTAACACCAACTATCACCCACAAATAGATGGTCATATAGAAATTGTTAATATCCAAGTTGATGGGTACTTGAGAAACTAAACTTAAATCAATAACCAACATGGGTTAAGTGGTTGCATTTGGAAGAGTATTGTTACAATATATCATACCATATTTCCATTTTTAAGTCTCCTTTCAAAGCCCTATATGGATATGAAGTCCCAAGTTTTTTGA
Organism: Sequoia sempervirens; assembly: GCA_007258455.2. Lineage (NCBI taxonomy): Eukaryota > Viridiplantae > Streptophyta > Pinopsida > Cupressales > Cupressaceae > Sequoia > Sequoia sempervirens. The sequence continues at coordinate 288,325,939 of VDFB02193867.1, forward strand.
TTTAATATTTATAGACAATAGGGTATCAACAATAAATGACTTAGTTAATGAAAGCCAAAATTAGTGAAGTCACTTAAAGAACACCTACAAAAAACTCAAAATTAGCAAAAAAATGATGCATATCAACATCAAATGGAGAGATATTCTAAGGTAGGAGACATGACCTATTTAAGATTGCATCCCTATAGGTAGTCCTCCATCAAAATAAGTAGAGCTGAAAAAATCAAACCTAAGTTTTGCATGCCATGTAGGATTATGAGGAGGATAGGTGAAGTGGCTTACAAGCTAGAACTTCCAAAAAATTACTAGATCCATATTTATTTTATGTCTCATGCCTAAAGAGGGCCCTTCGAAAACACATTGTGCGTTCACTAGGGCTACTACCCATGGATGATGAGGTCAAGTTGATTGTGGTGCCAAAATAAATAATAAACATAAGGGGAAAGAAATTGAGAAGAAGGGATATTACAAAATATCTAGTTTTTTGGACCTATTGGAGATACTACATGGGAAGGAATAGATGTGCTAGAACATCCAAATCTACATGGGTTGAGGACAAGCGAACTTGAGGAGGGTAGCCTTTCTGACAATCCCATTTTGGAGGTGATATCTACCCATTCCCTATTTCCAGTGGGCTAAGCTATGAAAAGTTAGAAAATAGTTGATTTGATTTTTACCTACAAAGTTTTCCAAAATATTGAAAAATGATTAAGTCTAGGAGGTAACGAAGGGATAGAAGCTAGGGCTGATAGGTTATAAATTTTGTAAAGTTCATTAGTTAGAAAAAAATATGAAAATGTGATAAAGTTTTACCTATCACAATGTTTGTGAGTTAGAAAAAAGTGTGATAATGCTCTATTTATCACAAGGTCCACAAGTTAGAGAAAAGTACAACAAAGAGAAGATGCCACCTAGTTCGTAATGTCACAAAGCTCATGTGTTTATAAAGTAAGAGAAATACTAATAAGGTTTATGAAAGGACATAAGTGCGAAAAGTTAAAGAAAAAAGAGGAGAAAGGGGGATGAAGTTTTGAATCTCACAAATTTTGTAAGTTCATGAACTATGTTAAATTGCAACGAGTAAAAGTCCAAAAAAAATGACTTTAGGAGTAAAACAAATTCAAATTTAAAATTTGAGTAATTAAAGGAGAAAACATTTAGTGTAGCTAGTGCATGAAAATTTGAGCAACTCCTTTAAGTAGGATTTATTTCCAACCATTGATCTTAGATATTTAAGGAGCAAATATATTGTTTCAAGGATCATGAATTGTTCTACACCCAAAAAAGCCCTTTTCAACGTTGTTTGGGGTTCAAACAATTAAATTTGAAGATGAAAACCCTTTGGTTTCAAAGGATAAGAGGATGAAACCTATTTGGTTCTATATGAAAATCTCATCTAGAGGTTGCGAATGTGCTCAATCAATTGTAAGTTTTAATTTATTCAAATTTTATGTGTTATGTAGCCATTTGTAGTAGTTTTTAGTTTAGTATTTCTAGACTATCGTTATTGTTGTAGTTATTGAGGGTTGAGTTAATGTTGCAACATATTTTGATTTATTTTATACTTCATTATAAATTAAAAAGGTTACAAAGTATCTCTTTCATGAATTGATTTGTTTTGATATTCGGGTCATTATTAGTGTAAAATTTGTGAGAAGATTTGGATTTTGAAAGTTTTAGTTTAAATTTGTAAGTCTAAAAGTTATTTGTCCAAATAATCCATTAGGTTTATCAAAATAAGATATAGAGTTCCTTTATAAACATGTGGGGTTGTTGATTAGCTTGAATGACATTTTATGAATAGTTGGTCCTTGAAGAGAACTTAGATTCCTATCCATACTATGTACAAGTCCGATCTATGGATTATTATAAATACTTAATAACTTCTTACATTTTAATAGGTCTATTTGTTTATATACATACTAACTATGATTTCATTGTTGACTATGGAACTACCAAGTATCCATTGGTATGCTCATTACTCTATTTAAATTTGGACTTTAGTAGTGAAAATTATCTATAAGGAAAAAGTTCAAATTAGTTAATTTAATACATTGGTGTATGATTTATACATTATGTAATAATTGAATCGGTAACATTGGTAATCATTATGCAATAAGGAATATTAGATGGGAATTCTTATGTATAAGATACTTTTGTTATAATAATAAAGTTAAACATGATATTAGTTAGATTTTCTACATGTGAGCTACTTCATTTTGCATCCCCATGTTACCTAGACAAGAGGACTCTTTAGTGGATGCAATAGCTTCATAAAAATAAGCTAACTTTGTGAGTAGGTATAGTTTTTTCATTAAAAAATGTTTAGTGCTTTGTTATGATTTGAAATTAATTACTCATATTTATAGTAATCACCATTATAATAATACCATCCACACAAAAATAAGGAGACTAAGGAACTCAAATGAAGAACAAAATTCTTCAATCTACCTCTCTATTTTACAATCATTGTTATTGTAGCTAGCTATATATGAACATTGTTGCAATCAAATTAGTTAATGGTTTCATTGAAAATTGGACATAAACAATGTTCAACTAACATCATCAAAAGGACTCTCTTCTTCCATGTAAGGTGTCTACATCTATAGAAAACTCTTCATGACATTTGGTAACCTTCAAACTGTGTATATGGATCATCACAAGTTGACATTTAGTTTTAGAATTACCAATATCAACCATCTCATTAGGATGAATATCCCTACCCTCATGTGTGTCATTAAAAACCTTCACATATGTTGAACTTAACAACCTTGAGTCTATGATCATCAAAATGTTCAACCTAAGAGTAAGCTTGTAGGATAGCAGTAGAATTGAAGTCTCTAAAAGGAAGACCTGTTTCATCTCAAATGGTTCAGATCAAATAACTCACTTCTTCATGACACCTATCTTGCATATAACAACATTTATTTTTCAAACCACAAAACTTTCCCAAAAAAAATAGAGACCATTAAGGGTAACTAATGGTATGACTATAATATAAGGTAATACAATAAGAAGATAAAAGTTCTAACATAACATGAAAGGTAAAAAATGAACTCTATTGTGGCTAAATTAGGGTGGGAAGAAATACCTTCCATAAATAGAAGGCCATTTCTAGTAAAAGATCAATAATCTTACCCCCACAAATCCCCTTATGATTGTAAACTCCTTAAGCTTTACATAGTCCAAAAAAATATTATGATTAATATGAGCTATCTATTCTTGAGCAAAGCTATCCCAAAAAAGATTAGTTCTTTGGTTTTCATTGGGCCCAATGCAATTGCCACCAAATTCATGATTGAAAATTATGAAGGTAACCATTTATGTAACGAAAATCAAGGAGAGTAAACTATAATAAAAGATTTCAAATTTAACTATATCCATTGTATGTGTATCCAAAATATTTGAAATTGTTTATATTTGGATTTATATATACAAAGAATATCTACACACAAACACATCTTGGAACATGTTGGAATAGTTAGCTTGTGTCGGTTCTTAGATTGTCATGTGTCATAACCCTTATTCTTGACTTTCATATTTCATTTGAACCCCTAAAGTCGTTACTAAAAATATAGCTAGTATTCTATTCATTGGTTGGGTAAATATGAGATTTAAGTGTTTTGTATATCTATAATATTAGATAGGCACATTGTAATTAGTGTAGTACTTAGTCTATTATCTGGACATTGTGGACAAGTATTCCATGAAAATATACAACACAGAGCAATGGAGGCAGCAAACAAAGCAAATGAATTATCTTGATAGTAGGTGGAGATTAGACCTTAGAGGTAGAGTCCCAAGGTGGAACAAGTTTTTTGTTGCTTGGCTAGCAATAACACCTGTTGTTCGAGATTTCAAATGTATCAAATGGAGCAGTAGTTCTTGTGATCATGTGAATGGATCCAAGTTTGATATATCAAGTGGAAAGGATGATGGAAAAATTGTAGGCATCCCTTAGGTGGGATATCGATGACAAGCCAAAGGAATAACCATTGTAAATATAATTTTTGGACAATATAATCATGGTAAATATATGTGTTTGGTTTTCTTGTTTGAACAATCAAATATCGTAAAATAAAATCATATTTATATTTTGATTAGAAAATATTTTAACTTACAAAATCTCCCTTTCTTGAAAGATGTACCTAGAATTGACTTTTTTTTTCGCATTCGGTTGCACATCAACAATGACAGCTGATGAAAATAATCTCAAAAATATAATCCCTTTGAAGGTTAAATTTCTTTAATCATTCTCAATAATATGAAAAAATCAACATAACATAAGCTTGTCATTGAAGAAAAAAATAGGAAGACAACTTGACAACAATTCAAACAACTACTCCTAACAATAATTTTTTGTTGTAGTTTTAAGAAGGCACAAATGTAGTAAATGCAAAATGCATATTGAAGTTTAAGAAAACTTTGGCAAATGGGTTATAGCCCCTGTAAGTTAAAAAAAGACCTCACCTATTTGAGTATCTACACACCCTAAGAAAATAAATACCTGCAATTTTTGTTGTCTCAAAAGACACATTTTTCACAAATGAAAAGCTTTTAAGGTAACTTGAATATTGTCAAAGTAGATTGATTTGGTGAAAGAATCATCATTTGAGTTTCAAATCAAAAGAGGTGATTGCAAAAATGAAATTAAAAAGTGTAAATAGTCAAAACAACTAGGAAAAATACTAATTTTATCTTGCATATAAGTCTCACCCTCCATGAAGGAAACCGGACACGTTATTTTTTAGCCTATGATGATGGAGAGGAAGCCCACAATGGTGGAGAAGAATCCTATAGTGAAGGAGCTACCTTTGGGGTGTGATATGTGATAATAGTTTTAGGGTTGGGTAATGTAGGAGGTTTATGTTTAGTGACATTTCATTTAGGGTTAGGTTATTTTAGTAATAATAACAAGATAGTTTAGTTTTAGTTTTTAGTTGAATTTAATTAGCAATAAGATATTGTATAAATAGGTTTAGGGTATTTTACGGGGTTGGGGCCCTAGCTCGGTTGGCTAAATCTTTCTTGTTGTAGGAGGTTGGTCACGAGGTCTAGTCTCCCCAACCCCCGTGGTACCAGAGGGCATGTCGCGTTAGCGCCACCGGTCACATTAAAAAGTTTACTAGGCGCACTGCAGTTTATAGGGGGGTCGTGCTACCCGATTCCTGCAGTCTTAAAAAAAAAGAAAAGTTTAGGGTATTTTAATAATAACATTAGTTTAAAATTATTTAATAAATAATGTCATGTTTAACTTTATAGTTTTGTGTTTTCATATTTATGACCAAAGAAAGGTTATTAAAGATGATGATAATATAATTTGAGTGTGTTTGTACATAATTCTAAGGAGAAAATGTTTAACTATTGGTGCATGTAAATTTAACAATGAGGTGTGATTGGCTATCATGGATTAGGGGTTTAAAAAGTGATGTTTTTGACACCTTTTATGACCACATATTTGTGACATCAAAATTGATGATGTGGACCTCAAACCTTAGATTAAGTAGTCAAATGACTAAAAAAAATGATATAAAATTTTAAAAACCATTTGACATACATAAAATTAGGATGTGCAACTACTTAGTTTTCTCCCTTGCCCCTCTTTAACATGATTCTTTTCTCCTTTGAAGTGGTGGGTAAGCATTATTATTACATCGAGAGGCGTAACCCTACAATGGCAACATGATGCCTATAGGAGGTTAGCACAATCCATGGCAAAAAAAACACAAAAGGAAATGCATTTTAGAAAACATTTTAGAAAAAATAAAATAAAGTAAAATTCATTTTAATAATAACTACATTTAAAAAATGAGACACAATGCTAAGAAACAAAATTCAAAAAATAAATAGAATCATTGTGTAAAAGACAGTAATAGTAATAATAAGACACATTTTATATAGATTTTATATATATATATATATATACTAGTTATATTCTTGCCTTTTTAGCTAATAGACTATATTTTGCAGCAACTTTAACCCAGAGAGTTGTCTCATGCCGGAAAAAACAACTTTCAAGCAGGTGAAACATTCCTCGCCCCACGCCTAAAAATAAATTTTAACTCACAACCAATATTCTTGTTGCAATGTTGTCTGATGCCAAAAAACATTTAATTTCATGGAGTTGAGACATTCCCTGCCTTATGCATGAAAACAAATTTTAACTCGCAACCAATATTTTCAGTTGTAATTAACACCTCCTAGAGTGATCTGCACTACATGTCTACCATGCAAAATCAAATCATACCATATCTCCAATTTAAAACTAAATCAAATCATATCAAATCTACCTTTAAATTCCTAGTTGCTTCTTATTTATTTCTCCCACTGATTTATTATGTCTATTTTCCTTCTAGCCATTGCCATTGGACATGATATAAAGGAAGCTTCAAAGTAGAGGAGGTCATATGTATTCTACAAAATGTAGAGGAAGAGCAGATTATCACAGAAGAGATTGTGTGCAGTGTGAGGAAGATTCTTGAGAAAGAGATCAAGTCTCAAATAAGAATGAAGAACAACAAAGACTAAGACTTGATCCTTTGACCTAGATAATGAAAAGAGATCCTTACTTAGTCCTTTACATACGAAGTAGGGTATTTTAGTTGTGCACACTACTTTAAAGTTAAAAAGATATTATTGAATCTCTTTTGTTTGCATGCCATAAATCTTTTGGCTAGAAGACAAGATCAATGTCTCTTTCAGCCAAAAAAGCAAAAAAATTATTGTTTATTGTTCCTTTCTACTATGTTCGCAGTTCCTTTGTATTGTGCTAATTTTTCTAGATCCTTTTCTAGAAAAGATGCAATATTTACCATTCTCTATTATAGAGACAATTTTTTCTTACATATCTTCTTTCATCCCCACATACACCCATAGCTCAAAATGTTATTAAATGTTAAAACTTTTGGATTTTCTAATTCATTATAAATAAAAATGTCATAATAGGAATTTATTCTAATTTTTGACCACTTGTGTAAGATTCATAAGACTAGAATCATTTCCCAATACTGAGAAGATGAGCTATGGTGTTATTGAGATGACGAGACTCATATTTATGTGATCTAATAATGTCAGTTAAAAACCAAAACTGGGTGCTCATCTTTGGAGGGTACCTGAGAAGGCTTTAAAATTAAATTGCTCTTTTGTACATCACAAACCTAAGAGCATTCATAATCTAGACTCATCAATTGTAGATATACCCTAATTTCTAAACATAATCAGTGTTGTGCCCATTGAATGTTCTTAATATCAATTCCCTCCTCTACTATTTCCTAGAGCAGGCTCATGTCCCCTAGTTTGTTAGCCTAATCAACATTGAGACTAATTGCTTGATCAATTTCATTTGCTATAGAAAACCTTCCAATTATAATTTACAATGTCGATGAGTTTTTTTAGAATTTATATTTACAAGTTTAGAGGTTAAATTTGTCACTATAAATGTGACCTAGGTCAAGTTTGGACCTACATTTTTGTTAATAATCTAGCATGGTGTGCATTTATCTTGTATTTACAATCTCTTCTTTGTAATTTGTCCCCTCCACAGAACACTTGTCTAAACATTGGATGCTTAAATTTTATAGTTGAAGACCTACTTGTCTATTACATAACATACCATATTCACAATCCTTTTTCTACTAATATTTAGGCTCCGATACCACCTGATATGTAAAGAGTCGAAGCTATATCTCATGAAAAATGGATTCTACAAACTCCTTTCAATACAAACATATACACAACATTAGATGTAATGATATAACAACATATATGAACATACACAATGAACCAAAGTGCTTAAAATAAAGTGAACAAATGGAAACAAGCATAACATTAATCAATCCACCATGAGACAAGAGGCTTGACACAATCTATACAACTAGAGAAACCCTCAATGGGAAGAAAACTCTAGGAAGAGTGCATTTTTTATGTATTATGTTATTATATCAAAAGTTATTACAAGTGTTACATCTCCTACATAGATGTTTGGGACTTACAAACACCAAATGTAGTCCCTTCACGCCTACTCTACTCCAACAGTGATAAAACTCTAATAGACTCTTAGCAAATTATGTCCATGAGCATAAATGGATGTTTGGTCAAAGAGCCAATTCCTATTCATATGTGAAACAATTTCATATAAACCCCTCTCAGCCTCCCATGGCCATTAGAAAGACAAAAGCCATCCATGCAACTGATCCAATTTCACAAACTCTTTAAATTCCAAGCTTTGTCCACATTAGAATGAGTTTATCAATTTTCCTGTCTTTAGCCACTCTGTAATTAGTCTTTGCTAGGACAAATGTTGTGTTCGCCATGTGTAATTGGAAAACTTGTCATTTTTTCCTTTTCACTATGTTTTAATGTTAGCATAGCAAACTGAATCAAAGTCTTTGGGGTTGTTTTGGACCATCCTTTACACCTCCGTAATGTCTTTGTGAACTTCCATGCATCATGTAACATTTGTTTTGGTGACCAAATTTTCTCCCAAGTACAAATCTTGATTATTGCCCTCCAATTTGACCTCAATGGTCCAACATGCTTCAATCTAATTCACGAATCAATTGCTTGGCCCTTGAATTCCTTGATGGTTGGTGTTTCACTCCTACAATTGAGGAAGAGGATTGTACAATGTCCACTAGGTGGTGTGTAAAAATACATTAAGTTGTGCGATGGTGTAGAACAACAAAGTGAATCATTCACTATAATTCTTCAATATTTATATTTTTAAATAAAATTATGTAATACAAATATTTTGAAAATTTTGTTGATAACATTATTGTATTGCAAATTTATTCCAACTTAACATTTTCAATTACATATATTTTTCTATCGACGTACCCCGTGCACCTCAGTGCTAGTAATTACTTTTGTGCATATTGGACCTTGCAGCAGACCTAGGGTTTTAACGAACCCTTCGTATAAAGCTTTTTATTTTTTCGCCAGTATAAAAATCCTAAACATTAACTCTCGAGGAAGGCTGCAGATATGGGGAAAACAGACAAATCACTTTCCCTGTTTGTGCCCGTTCGCCGCCTCCCCACGAAAGGACTTACTGACAGAAGCTCAAATCAAACAAACACTTCTTATCAAAGGCCGATTGTTGTCGCAGAGCTTATCCTCAGCAATCTGAACAGTAAGTCATTGCTTACGGCCGTTCAGATGTCAGCGAAATTCCTTCTCGTCATAGTATTTATGGTCGTTCAACGGCTTCTAGCAGGTTCTGAGAAAGAAAATGTATGCATATCTTCAAGGGACCAAAATTACGCAAATTCCCAAGCGTGAAAGGTGCAGATTCAAAGCAGAGAGCTTGGGGTGAATTCCATAGGGCTCAGAGTGCACGTACACCGTCCGGTACAACATTTCTGACAGGAAGTTTGCTCAACTCTATCCAATTTTGACATAGATTCCTGTAACTTCTCTAATATATCCAAAGAACAGAATACTTTAAATGAACAGTGAGTATAGAAAAAGATTAAAGATTTGCAGTTTTCCCAGTGATGTAAAACCTACCATGCTCTTCAAACATTTATCCAGGCATATATCTCGTTAGTTAATGTGAATTTGGAAATCCCACCAATCTTCCGTCGTTTCGCTGGAGAAAAATTTCTCTTTGATTTTACTTCAGTAATAGAAGATCAACGTCCTCTGCAGCCTCGCCTGGTGGAACAAAATCCTCTAAATTTGGAGAGTGGTTGCTCTCAATATCTTGAAGAAGTGAATCCAACAGTGTCCAATCCGGCTCCTCTATAATTTGTAGCCCGTCTATACACTATAGCGATTCCAAACCATTATAGGCGGCGGTACAGTTCAGTGTCTCTGGAATCGCAGTCAAAGCAAATTTGGCCGCAACTGATTGAATTTGTGCGGGAGATAGTGAAGAGGCGGATGGAATTTCTGGCAGAGAGTCGGGGAAATTAAACTTGGCTTTGCATCCTCTGAGGCAATACACAGCACAGTCATAAGCGCGAGCGGCCTGGTGAGGCGAATCATAAGAGCCAAACCAAATTCTGGCTCTGGAATTGGGTATTCTCACTTCGGAAACCCATTTCCCCCATTTACTCATTCGGACTACCTTGCAATGTTGTGGCTGTTGTGAGTTGTTGAGGGGATTCTGCTTAAGCGAGGTTTTACTTTTAACCATATTTGGTAGGAGAGAATACTGAGATTGGAACTCGGGATAAACCTTGTGAAGTGAAGCCTTGCCAAACAAACAGACAGTGAAGTAATGTAGTGTAGTTGCAGGGTGATTTTGCGAAGATTCTAACTTTAGACGAACTGAGGTCGGATTTGAGCGAATGGATAAGGATGCAAAATAGGTAGAAATCTTCCTTTGTGGGTACATCGTGTAAAATATGTGTGCCCCAATAATCTAAATCCTGCAGTAGAAATCTTCCTTGCGTACGCATAAAATTGGTGTTTTTTCCCCTCTTCCAGAAAGGCTAGGTGTTTGTGACACATTAATTTAGAGCGTGACAGTACTGGCTAAGACGAGATGCAGGGGAAAGTGACAATACCGGCTACTCACTCACTCCGTTGTGCTCCTTTGTGGGGTCCGAGTGAGTATCGTTGAGACGCGAATATGCCAGCTGTTGTAAATTTTATGCGCTCTTTAAACATAAAGAATCAAGATAGGGGAGGGGAGCCAATATGGGGTCCCCTAAAATTTGGGGATCTATGTGGAGTATCACGTGGATCAAAAATGAAAAAAAAATCACCACACTTGTGTATTTGTCAAGTTTGTTTTTTTTTTTTTTTTTTCCATCCCGCCATCTGTCATACACGAATTCTTCACGGTGTTTCTATAGTTAGAAGAGAATGAATAGTTAGAAAATGAATACCAAAGTGAACAAGGAAGGAAATAAATAAAGAGGGCAATCATAAAGGCATGAAATAAAAGACTATGACAAGTAAGAGAAAGTCAACTATGAAAACAAAACGTAAGGGTAGTAGTAGACCAAGAGTTCAAGAAAAAGGGGTGAGACAAGAGGGGAGGGGAAGAGGTATTGAAAGTGCAAGTGACACAGGAGGGTACCCAGAGGAGAGAGAAAAGAATAGAGGGGAGACAAAGGGGACAAGAGAGAGGGAGGATGTAGGGAGATCAAGATAGGTGAGGGGTAGAAAGGGAGGCCAACAAACCTAATATAAATTATAAATCAAATTTAATACAAAAATGTTTTATTTGTCAATATATAATTGTATTAAATTGATCCATCAAAATTAACACAAACTGAAATAGAAACTGACATGACATGAATACGCTAATTTTTATAATGAATAGAAGTGAAATATTTGTTGAAATCAATCTCCCTCAAAAAATATATATGCATATCTATCAAAAATCAATACAAATCTAAATGACAATTGACACGGATAAACTAATTTTTTCAATATTATAATGAATATGAGTGAGGTGTTTGTTGAAAGCAGTGTCCCTTAAAAAAGGTATGGGAAATAATATGGCTGTACATTCCATGAAACACTTCATACCTCCAAAGAACGGAAAACTTTAAATGAACAGTAGTATAGAAAAAGAATAAAGAATTGTAGTTTTCCCAGCGATGTAAAATCTCCCTGGTTTTCCAAACACAATTATCCCGAAACACATCTCGTCAGTTAATGTGAATTTGGAAAACCCATAGTCTTCCGTTCATTTGGTGGAGGCAAATCGCTCTCTGATTTTACGTCAGCAAAAAGAAAATCAATGTCCTCTGGTGGAAGAAAATCCTCTACATTTGGACAGTGGCTGCTCTCAATATCCTGAAGAAGTAAATCCAACAGAACGCAATCCTGCTCCTCTGAAATTTGTTGCCCATCTATATACGACTGCGATTCCGAACCAGAAAATGTGGCGGCACCGTCCAGCGTCTTCGGAATCTCAGCCAAGGCAAATTTGGCCGCAACAGATTGAATTTGTGGGGGAGATAGTGAAGAGGCAGATGGAATTTCTGGCAGAGAGTCGGGGAAATTAATCTTGGCTTTGCATCCTCTGAGGCAATACACAGCACAGTCATAAGCGCGAGCGGCCTGGTGAGGGAAATCATAAGATCCCAACCAAATTCTAGCTCTGGAATTGGGCATTCTCACTTCGGAAACCCATTTCCCCCATTTCCTCATTCGCACTCCCTTGAAATGTTGAGTCTGGTGTAAGTTGGGGGTTTTCTGCTCAGGCGAGGTTTTACATTTAACCATATTTGGTAGCAGAAAATGCCAAGATTCGAGCTCGGATTGAACCTTAGGAAGTGAAGCCTGGGCAAACAAGCAAGCAGTAAAGTAGTTAAGGAAGTTGCAGGGTGAGTCTACGAAGATTCGAACTTTAGACTAGCTGAGGCGGGATTTGATCGTATGAATTCAAAATAAGTGTAATATATATAGACAAACACATATTGTGGGCAACGTGTATAATCTGTGTGCTCGAGGACCCAAAATCAGCAATAGAAGTCTTCGTCATTTAGGTTTATTTTAGAGCATGAGGGGATAAAGCGGAGTGCCAGGAAAGTAAAAGTAGGCATTGACAGCTACTGAGGGAAGTAGAACATTACCATCTCTCACGAGAGACAACTCACTCCATTGTATAGTCCGAGAGTGACGCGAATATTTCAAAGAATAAAATCAATAACAGATTTTTTAAAAATAAAATAAAAAAAAAGCAGATTAGTTGATCATACATGAATTGGATAGGACAATGACCTTAGAACTTGATGCCTTTGATGGTGAAGCTGTGCAATATAGAGATAAAGATCAGTTGATCATAGATGAGTAGGATAGGATAAGGACCTTACAATTTTGATGTTGAAGTTGTGCATGATATATGTAGAGAGGTGGAATTCAGTACTTTTTGTAAGTATAAAAGAATTTATGGATAAGTATAAAAGAGTTTATGGATAAATAGATAAAAAGATTATTCAAATAATAATAAATTATAAAATAGATATGTTAGTCTTAAAAAGATTAATGACACAATTTTTTTTTAAATTAGGTAGATTGAAAATGAGTAATTAGCAAGAGAGGAGTAACCTTTTAAATTCCATAGATAAGGTATAATAATGACTTGTTTTTTTGGATTGTGCATGCTTTGAGTATTGGAAGTAGCATTTGTCTTTGTGTTAAAACATTAGACAAGCACAAGAACAAGCATATCAACACACCAATATGAATCAAGAATCCTTAAAGGTATTGTAGTCAATATTCACAAGAACATTAAAGTCTTTACTCGAATCTTAGATAGGGCAATCCTGAATATTTCCAATATCAACCTTATGTTATTCCAATTAGAAGTTGATTTAGCCAAAAAATCAACAACCTAATTTCCTCCCTTCTAATATGGTTCCACTTAGTTCAATATTGAAACCACAAATGATGATGTTGGGATCTTTCTTACATTCATTTAGCCACAATTGTTGAAAGTGAGGAGGATTTTCTTTTGAAATAATCAATCAAGGTTTTAAACACAAATTCTAGAATAATATTAATAAAATGTTTTAGCTTATCTTCTAAAAGTATTTGGTGAATGCCCATAGGTTCAAAAAAAATATTGGAAACACCAAGGCTACCAACAAACCATAATTTAACCCTACCATTACAGTCACAATAAACACTTCCAATGCTAGTTTTTTCAAAATTAATTTTTGAAGCTTAACAAATATCTATGTTGTATGGTTGAGGATCAACAAATATCTAAAAAAATTACCTTTGTACCAAAATTTAACACATTAATGCAAAGTGGATGACATGAATTTCATAATATGTAACCATAGAAAACCAAGACTTGAATATAACGAGTCAATTTTATAGGCATCACATGAAATAATATATTTAATATGCATGATCCAACCGTTGATTAAAAGAGAAGTGGTTACACTATAAAAGCTACCCACATTGATAATTTTTCTAATGGTAAGTTCATATATTTGTAGCTTTTAACATATCTATTTCCAAATGGTTTCCACTATTTAGTGCATATGGTAGACTAGATCCATCATCAACTAAATGCCATTTCCCACATATCAACACAATTTATAAAGGTAATAGATTATTAATGACCCTCTCATCATGAATTTATTTATCATCAAATGATTTAGTATGATTTTCCTTAATTTGGTTAATATCTAGACTCTATCAAAGATATAATCAATTGTGGAGAAATATTTAAAATATTTTTTATCTTTTCCGATATTATTACATGAAATTTTTTCTAAAGGTGATGTGAATACTATGTCCCAAAGAGATATTTAGCTTGTGTATTTTATAATTGTTAAAAAATGTCAAACTGTTTAGATGATTAGATGTAAATTTAGACACATGAGGTAAATTAAATACATTGGTTGATAAAGTTGTTTGGGGAAATGGAACATGTTAGCTTCTTCCCAATCTTTGATGTGTATGTTAAAGAATATGATAACTATGTGAGTCATTCAAGCAACATGAAAATTAGGAAAATTTGTATAAGAGGATGGCACAACATGTAAATTACGTTTTTTTTTCCATACATAATCCATATGGATAGAAGATGAACTAGCATTAAAAGATAAATCATTAGAAAGTGTTGCTTGGTTCATACTATCCTTATGTGGACCACTGCTAGAAAAATAGGCAATAAAAACATGTGTCAAATCAATAAAATAAATGTAAATTAAAGAAGGCAAGACAAGTCATTGTAAATATTTATCACTCAAATGTAATCTAAACTTGCTAATCAATAAAATATAATTATATTTGAGCATTCATCATTAAAGCAAGTAAAAATATTTCACATGTAAATAAGCATTCATGGAGCCATCATAATCCTCATGTAATAGTTCCTTGATAAGAGAAATAATATCATACTATAATGAATAAGGAGGTGTAATAGTTCAAAAAAATATACATAACGAGATAAAGTATCCTCACAAGGTATGGTATTATCATGATATAACGGTGATCAATAAAACAAGCATGAGATGTAAAATTTTGATAATCATGTATAAGAGAAGACATTTTATCAACATGACATGGTGTTATGGATGCAATATTATAATGACATATAGAAGGAACATCATCATAAGACCTATCTTGAGACTTATGATGATTAATTACAACTCAAATCTTGTGTGTTGGGTCATTATTGTCAGCCCACCTCACGCGATGTCCTTGAATCATTTAAAATTTTCTTCTACAATGATAGGTATATGGAAAAGACTACTGGCACACGAGGAATTGTAACCACATTTATTCAAGACAACAAAAATCTCACATCATTGTGGATATCTCGGGAAGGCCCTTGATTTAACTTGCCAGAGTATTTATGGCCCTTTGCAAATCCTTAGCTATTTCAAATTATTCAAGCACATTGATCACTATTGTGACCAAGCTTGTTGTGTTGGTATGGAACCTGATCAGTCTCCAA
>VDFB02193867.1:288341417-288352393 GCA_007258455.2 Sequoia sempervirens
AGGAGGTTAAGGGGTAGAGGGTTTAAGGTTTAGGGTTAAGGGAAGAGAGATAGAGGGAATGAGTGAGTGAGAGAGAGACCTAGAGAGGGAGAGGGGGTAGGATATTGAAGATACTTGAGAGAGAGAAGGGAGGGAGTGGGAGAGAGCTAAAGGAAGGGAGGGTTAAGGGTAGAGGGTATAGGTTTTAAGGGCTCAGGGTTTAGGGTTAAGGGAGAGAGATGAGGAGGAGGAGAGAGAGAGACCTAAGAGAGGGAGAGAGGGGGTAGGATATTGAAGATACCTTGAGAGAGAGAGTGAGAGAGAGAGAGAGACCTTAGAGAGGGAGGTGCTAGGAGGAGAGGACTTGAGAGAGAGGAGAGAGAGATAAAGCTGAAGGGAGGGCTAAGGGTAGACAGCTTAGGGTTTAGGTTAAGGGAGAGAGACAGGAGGGAAATGAGCCCAGTGAGAGAGAGACCCAAGAGAGGGAGAGAGGGTAGGATATTGAAGATACTTGAGAAGAGAGAGAGGGAGGGAGTGGGAGAGAGAGTGAGGGAAGGAGGGTTAAGGGTACAAGGTAGATGGTTTAAGGGTTTAGGGTTAAGGGTGGAGGGGAGAGAGATAGAGGGAGTGAGTGAGTGACAGAAAGACCTAAGAGAGGGAGAAGGGGTAGGAGGGAGAGACTATAAACTCAATTGAATAAATATTATATAGGGAATGAAAGTAAAAATGACTCAATAAAAATTATCTATATGATATGCCAATTTAATGGAAGTTAATGGAAGTAATGGAAGCGCCAATATTGCTTATATCAGGTGAAAATTGTATACCAATTAGATTGAAGAGAATTGATTTTTGATATATATTTTGTTATATAATTTACATCTATACATTGATAATAGATTGAACAATTCAAATAGAAAAAGTTACTCAAGTTCTCATTGGTTAAAATAAGAGTTATTAATAACTAGTTAAATTCTAGTGGTGCCTATAGTTCCCTGGCAAGAACTAAAAAACAACTTATGTTGTTGTTTGTCGTCTGCCTAATAATGCCCACTTCTCCTTTTAATGAATGTTTTATTTTGTAAGGGTTGATTTGGTGTTTCCATTGATCTATTTCCTACAGATATTAACAGTACGTGCCATCCCGTGATTAGGAATTGAAGGATTGCAAAATCACGGGTGGGCGCCACGTGTCCTATCTGGGGAATCAAATTTGCACTATCGTTGACCAACTGCCATTTAATATGAGTCGTTCCCTACCATCCCACGATGGTGCTTGGGTTGATTGTGAAATCACAGGCGGGCGCCACGTGTTTCATCCGATGAAGCCTAAAGGGTAAAGGAAACACTAGCTGGCTTTAATGTATTAAGGGGCAAATTACTAAAGTGTTCTCGAGATGCACATGTTCTAAATCGATGGATATGTTATAATCTATCTGGAAAATTTTCTCTAAGGTTAACGACATGGTTGGTGACTGTGTTAAAGGAATGAGATCATTGATGCTCAGGATCAATGGTTGCTTGCCATCTTACGATCAGAAGTTTCAAGATTGCGATATAGCGGGCAACCGCCACGTGGACTTCCTTCATAGTGTATGGTAAGGTGGGCCCCTTATTGTCATGTTGGAAATTGTGTCAACTTGTTTTGAAGGTGGCCATCGATGATTTGATCAAGCTGAAGAATCAACGGCTCCAATTTAAATCTGCATCAAATACGATTTGAGTCGTTCATGTAGCGCGAAATTGAGCTTTAATGGCAGATGAGACACTTGTTGGCATAATTTAATCGACAAAAAAATTAATTTTCCTGCTTATTCTGTATCACAAAGCATTCAACTATTTCGCGGAGCAGTTTTAGAGCCTAAGGTAGAATTGTGAGTTTCTATAGCCAGAATTTGGGAGTTCTGCCAATAAAGTCATGAGTTTATTTTCTGTGCCTCTTGGTCATTTTGCATTTGAATTTGGGAAAGGATTAGCTGGATGTGCTTTGAGCTTGTTGATGAATGTGTTAGGGCTATAGTTTAATTATAGTTGTGAGAAATTGCAATGTTTTGTCCTGTAATTTTCTTTCTCTGGTTAGTCCTAGCTACCTGAATTATAACGTTGTAAAGAAGCCCTAGTTTGTCCAAGATGGCAACGCCCAAGCAACATTCTCGCCATATTGAATATTTGAAATGAAACCTGTATGATGATTTCCTGGATCAATTGCCCTTGTCAACGAATGATAGGAGGAAGGGATTGGTCCTAATGCGAGGGAAAATCCTGGGGAAAGGGTTAGTGTATAATTGCTCCAACATTGTCGATGCTAGGGTTCCCCTCACTGGATTGGAATTGTTCAGATTGTGGTACGGATAGAGGAATTTGCCTCACCCTTTTTCAAATGGATGGATGTATGATATGGGGAAGCTGGTTGTACCAAATGTATTCCTTGATGTAGACCTGTTGAGGACAGTGGCTGCAAGATATGACCCTGTTACACGGATAATCAGGGACAATGATGGAAAGGTTTTATTGAGCATTAACAGAGAAGAGGTCCAACAAATTTTTGACTTAAGTGAACCGAGTGAAGACTTGGTTCCTATCAACCTTGAGGAAATGAAGCAGGAGTATGCAAAGCTGAAATATTTTTTTAGATCAAGGTTGCTTCCACCTCATCTGGCTAAGGCAAGAGGTTCAAAATTTCATATCAGCCCTAGTGACCAGGAACCTTTCAAATTAAATTGTTTTGCAAACCATTTCCTGGCCACTTTCTATTCTTTATGTTAGATTTTGGGTTTCAGTCCTTGTACGGGAATGCCCATTGCTTATATGTTCGTGGGGGTGCAAATAAAACACCCTAACTTCTCTGTGACCTATGACTTCACTTCTTTCTTGGCTGAGAGGATGCATGAAGGGCTGTCAAAGCTGCAAAACAATGATATCGACACTAAATTCTTTTGGTATTCTATGCTAATGCATATGTTTATGTTTAAGAATGTTGAATTTTTCTCTAAGAGGATGAAATTAAGGCAATCAGTTGATGGAGAAAGATTGCTAGTACAGATATGGGCTGCAGATTTATCTTGTAATAAGGAAAGCACTAGTTATGTGCAATTTGATCATTGTTTTGCTTCTAGATTAAGGGCTAGATTAATGGTGAATATACCTAGGATACCTGAGGAATTATATGATTTCCTCAGGCCAAAGGAGAGGAAGCCAGAAATGAAGGTTTACCATAACTGGGATGACATTATCCCATACCCAATCAACACTGTCTTGAGAGTATATGGTTTTCAGGGAGCCCCTCATATACTGTCATACAATGTGCAACCAAAAGTGGGATTTGCAGAAGTTATGTGGTAGATAGGTTGTATTCATCAGGACAACCTCACTAGAAGGGGTAAGGGAACATTTTTCCCAGATTATACAATGGTGTTTGATTTTGTATTTTCAAAGGGAGGCTAGATGAATTTTGATAAATTCTTTAATGATTACCATTTGAGGTGTGGACCAAAGCGGCAACATGATCCTGAGGGTTTCTTTTCTCTTTTCAGACAAAGAATAAAAGCTGGAAAATTTGTGCATGAGTTCAATTTCCATAAAGACTTGATTATAAATGAATTTGATTTGAATAGATAGGAGTTGAACAAGGAGAAATGGATAGCTTATGGTAAGCTACTAGATGTTGTGCAGAAAATGGATCTAAAATATGATCCATTGTTGGAGTTCAGTCCCCACCATAAGAAAATTGATTTTCTGATGGGAAACTTCAAGGAAATTATGGGCACATTGAAGAAAAAAAGGATAAATTTAGAATTGAGTCTGGGTGTACAAGAGCAAGGTGCCAGACCAATTGAAACAAGGCTAGCATACCAGCCTATAGAAAGGTGGCCCATTTACAGGAGGAAAAAGGATAGTAGCAGTGATGAAGAAGAAGTGGACAGAAAAGGAAAATAGATTATGAAAGTTCCTCCACAACCATGTCCAAAATTCAAAGTGCCTAGGAAATTCAAAATTATTGATTTAGAATCATCACCGAAAGACAATCCCTCATCACCACCATCTGAGCCAAGCCCTAAGAGTCAAAGAATTGATCAACCACAGGAGGATCTGATGGATGAGATTATTGTTACTGATCAAGACATAGAAATTGGTATGTCTTCCCCTCCTAGGCTAGCTGAATTAGTTTTATTTGATTTAGATATGAAAGGTAAAATTGTACAAGATGCAAGAATGGAGGCATGCAAGGAGTTTCTAGATGACAATACATTTGTAAAAACTCTTGTATTCTTGCAATTGGTATGGAGGATGAAATTTGAAGAGTATCAAGATAAATGTAGGCAGAGAAGAGAACTAAGGCCTGACAAGTCAGACCAGGAGAATGATGAGGACATAAAATTTGAATTAATGGAAGAATTCAAGAACATCACTCCTAAAGAAGGAAGAAAACTAGTGAGTCAAGTTGGTGTATTAATTATGCCTAAATAGGACATTACAGATGCAGTAGCCTTTAATGCTATTATGAAGTCTAAGAATCCCTTTCAAGACTCTGAAGAAGAGGTCAAGGCAGCATTGCAAAACTCTGCTTTCAGTGAGGAATATGAAAATCTGGCAATTTGGGCATTGCCCCACAAGGGAGAAAACCAAATGTTTCTGATATTAATCCAAATTTCAAGGGAGGATTCATAATAAAGAGAGCTTCAGAGATCTCAACCACTGAGGCCACTAATTTGACTATGAATGTGGCCAAACTGGCCCAAAAGACTACTGAAAGGGAGGAAGCTAAAAGGAAGAGCTTAATGGAAAAATATAACCTTTTGATTGAGGAGTACAACAAAATGCAACAGAAAAATGTTGAGTTACAAACTAAAGTGGAGAGGTTTAGGTATAAGTAGATTGGGGAGACATCAAGTGCTCCAGGAACCAGTACATTACCTTCCACAGTAGGGTTAGTGCCTCCTGCTTCTCCAATTGTTTCCACACCAAGATCTCCCAATCAGAATCCTATCCTCACCCTTTCTTTAGAGGAAGTTGAAGAAGAAATAGAGTGCTCTGTCGATCCTACAAAGTAGCAGCTCTTGCAAAAAATTGATGAATTGCAGGCATCATTAAACAAAAGTGAGGAGGGATCTCTCTTAAAGATAAAGGAAATTGTTACTACTGTTTTGAGGAATTTAAATGAAAAGGTTGATAGAAAATTTCTATCTATACATTCTTTATATTCTTTGTTGTTAGCAACAATAAAGAATATTGATAGGGATAAAGAAGTAGCGATACCAATAATTAAAAATTGGATCCCTAGGGCCAGTGATCTGGATATCATGTATAAGGCCTCAAGGTTTGATATAAATAATAGGCCCCAATCATTAAAGCCTACTCATGTGCTAGTAAAATCATTGCAAGGATTTCAAACCTTACTAGATGACTTGAGTAGGAAGATTAGGGAGCTGGTGAAGAATTTCAATGATTGGGGTAACACATTGTTACCTGATATAATTGATGAGCAGGGAAAAATCAGGTCATTTCAACAATGGCAGGCTCAAGCAAGTGAGGCCATCAATGATCAAATCAATTCAATTTGTGATGATTCAGACTATGATTTGTTGGTGAGTTGTATGGACAAAATAATTAGTACCAGCTCATTTTTTGAATCTTTTGAAAGGGATGCGAATCAGGTAGCGGTAAAATACACACCTTATAATACCAAGGTGGATGAGGTAATTAATTTTGATTGGTCGACTAATGATGAGTACCAGAATTGGGTAACTAAATATTTGAATGAGAATTAAAAGGAGTGAACTACTAATAGGTGGTAGATCAGATGCAGCGGTTGCAATGGTTCCAGTTTTGTGTTGACGACTTTCTCGATGTGGTTTTCTTGTGGTTTTTTGCATCAACGTTCCTCAGCTGATATGATGAACAAGAATATTTTTCAAGGTGGTGGCTGTTGTAACAAATTTTGGAATATCACCAGGTGCTCCAATTGACTAGTGACAAGTGTACTTTCGGCCTGGTACTTGTTTGCTCCTTCATTTTCTATAAAAAGGATTTCAAGGCCAGAAGTACAGGTTAGCAAGTTAGATAATTTTTGTCAAGTCTAGGTGAAGTTGCAGAGCGAATTGTAAAGTCTGATGGTTTTAGAGAAATGCAATTTAGGTTTTGAGTCATTTGTAATAGGTTTTGAGTTCATAAAGATTTAATGTTGTATAACAGTACTAGCATTTGAGTTGAAATGAAAATTCAAGCTCATGTCTCTCCATTGTACATGCATATCTGAACTTTGAATGAAATAACTAAGGGTTGTTTTATCCATCTCACTGTTGTGGTGTGTATGATTCTATTTTAGCTTTAATTCAAGGAATTAATCAAAATGCTTGAATGGGATTATATGTATATGTGTTGTATAAGGATTTGATAAGTAGTCCTGGGTTAGAATGCATACTGATGAAATTGTAATGCAATATTGTCAGGGATCTTATATGTGATGTATTAAATTTGTTATAAACCTTTAGATGCTTATGAATTTGACTCCTGCAATGGATATATGGCACTGATCTAAGTTTTAATTATTAGTGTAGTTCAGTATTTGTTTGTCTTAGCCTAGAGCTTGCTACAAATTGCAAATCATTGACTATGTTATACAATGGATTGTGTTTAGTTATCTCACACTCTAGATAGTTGATATTGTCTATGAACAACCAATTCTAGTTGATATTATCTTATCATGTTGAGCTATTAAGTGAGATCATTTGCTATTGTTAATGTTTATTTATAATAATGGTGTAGAGGTTGTAAACACATTAAGGGATCACCCTCCTGGGTCTTGCAGAGCCTAAAGTGTAGGAGGCTTTTAAAGTCCTCGTTAGTTGGTCCAGGTCCTTCGAGCTGCCTTCAATTGGAATTGGCAATTCCATAGGTAGATTAGAAGACAAACCTGGTTACATTGTAAAAAGAACCAACATACACGTCAACCACTGAACAACCACCTCTACAACTGACTTTTTAATCTTTTATGATCACATGAAACATAAAACACACTAATTTCAAGGTTGTTAACATCACTATTGAAATGTTTTAATTTTTTGACCTTTCAAACATTAAAAAGTACATCATTAAATTAATTATGCAATGGCATAAAAATTAAAAACATCATGAATTAATTATGTAACCACATAATTCAAATATAATTCTATCAAGAAATTAATATCAAATAGATAATATAATAATCACATAAATTATACATTTCAATGTCATTGATCTTCTTCTTCATCGAGCTCTTTGGTAGCGTATCATCCGATCTAGATTCGACATTGTAAGGATTGGTCATATCATCATCATCATCATCGATATCAGTTTCAATAATGTCATCATCCACACGGATATCATCTTCATGAACATTAGCTCCTACATCATCATGATCTAGTTCCTCCTCTTCGACATCTTCGTCAGGGACATCATCAACTAACTGTTGATCCTGGTCATCATCTACATCATCTTCTAGTTCTTCGGTATCTTCTTCTTCTTCCACCACATTATACTTTACGGCCTTCCTCTTGGATCATGTCTAACAACAAATGACCAGCTCGGTTTACACCGGAACCTCACGAGTAAATACCTCTCACATTGGCTTGGAAAGAAGATAGGGCTCATTCTGCTTCATTTCGATCAACCTTGTATTAACCATAGGTAGTATCATTTATCATGTTTAATACTTGAGTTCTCTCAAGATCATTTTCATTCAATGTGCTTCTATATACCATGAGACGACAAATAAAATTAATTTGAAGGACTTAAAGTCACACTCCAGTATATCATCAAAATCCCATAGTATTGATTTTCTTAGACTTAGGATGTATGTAAGTTTCTAGATGAAACATTAGTCACAAGACTCTGATTTATACGGAACTAAAGTTTTCTTCATGTCATCTAACATTTTGATTCAAAATTTACGACCATTGCACCACATAGCCTTGTGGTATTTCACCTGCAATATGTCAAACATGTAAAAATTATTGCAATATCATCAGTTGATAAACATATTTATTCTTGGCCAAATGTATGCAAAGAAAACAATCTCAACATATATATACATCAATATACTTGAAAATAATTAAATAATATGGATGATTAATATATTTATACGTACCTATTTATCGCTTAAACCATATGCTAAATCAATTTCCCTTTGTGTAACATTGGAATCTCTATTACAATGAGCTTCTTTAACCAATGAAGCCACACCTTCCCATGTTAATGTGTGACCAGATTGTTGACATCGTTCAATCCATACCATCATCCAATCAATATTTTTGGCGACGTACAAATGTAGTGCATCCCACTCTCGACCAAATGTACCCAAAAAAATGAAATTCACAAATGACGTATAATTAGTTAAATACCACAATATACAACCTTAATTTATAATTGATGTATATTGAAGATTAAAAATTAATTAAGTACAATATACATAAAAACCATATGTAAAATGTATTTCAATTAATCTCCATGACCATCTTAAATAATTACCTCTCACTTTCCTCAATCTACCTTTCCCCAACAGGTACTCCCCTTCAAATTTGTTAATGGAGTTGGGATCCCAAATGCGATCTACATGGATCTTTGCTGCAAACTTAGGAAGATATTCACTAATGTACACCATGGTCTGGTATACCATATATCCCTCCACCATAGAACCCTCGGGATGTGCTCTTTGTCTAACCAAAGCCTTCAAAAATTTCAAGTGCCTCTCAACCATCCACATTGACCTTGTGTGTACAGGTCCACACAATTCAATCTCCTCAACTTGGTGTATGAGGTAGTGTTCTTGTGCATTGAAAAATGTTGAAGGTAGACCTTTTCATTTCACACACATTAGGCGAGGGAAATTTTGCTTCAATAATTTATATCTTCTTTATAGTTCTTTAGATGACAACCATCTACAAGTGGTTTCCAAAGTATAAAATATATTAATGAGATTTAACAAAAATATACAATATATTACATAACAAATGCAAAAAATGGCAATTATAAGATGTATGCAACAAATTGAACAAATCCTAGATTGCCTGCATGTATTTTTCAAGATCCATATATAAGTTGCTTGACATTGTTGTCAAGTATGCAGGGGAGAGATAGAGGTAGAAGCGTCTTTGCAACAATTATAAAATGATCTTTTCATTATTTTTTCAAAAGTAGTAAACACAATACACTGAAAAGTACATGCATTATACAAGTGTATATAATATACTAGAATAATTACCTTAATAAAGGTATGCCAATCATGCATTTTCATCCCTGACCCAAATTCACCTTTCTTTGTTATTATATTGTTTATGTTTGTAGCAAATCTTGTGGGAAATCAATTTTTTTGTATGACTTCTTTTATAGCATTGCTTTGTTGCTTTGTTAATAACCAAGAAAGGACACTTATATTAATTTGGTCTCCATCGCTATTTAATTGAATGACATTTTTTATTGCATGATTGGCTTCCTGAATGTCACTACAAATTTTGACAATTTTTTTTTTGTCATGTCTTCCATCCAATATTTTTCATAATGTTTCTGTTATATTCTTTTTGATATGCATTGTATCAAATAAATGCACAATTTGTAGCTACTCATAGTAGGGCAACCTACTAAATTGTCTGGGATAACTTTTCAATCCCTGTGGAAGCCAACCATTAATGCCTTGACCACCTTCATGAAGCATATAAGTTAAACAAATTAACAATGACAATCATTGTCAATTAAAACATGAGTAAACACAACACAATATAAAAATATAAATTCAAAACATATCATATATGATAGATAAAAAATTTGATCCGATGTATAACCTTGACGATTAATTCTATTATATTCCAACTTTCATAGGTGAGGTGACATTCTTCGTGGTTTTGATATAGTCTCCTTTTTCCCATTCAGTAGTTTGATATTTATGATTTCTATGGAGGAAGTGCCTATACTCATCAAACACATGCTTTCCTAAACTTGTTGAACGACGAGATTTCATCTTTGGACCACAAATTGGACATGCAAATTTTCCCTTAGTTTGAAGACCTGCAAGATGATATATAATTGGATTAAATATGTCAATTTTTTTAATTATATATAATGAATAGATTATTTTAAAAACATGCATGATATCTACTTCATCAAATTAAATATTGTTAAAGTGCAGTTGAGCGTTATAACATACCACACAAATGTGTTAGCCTGGGGCATCATGAATTGTTCATGCAAGCATTGCATGGAATTGAAATTGTCTTTGTCCTATTGGTCTAGAGACATCATGCATAGTAAGGCCATTCCATAATTTTAGTAACTTGTCGATAAGAGGCTCAATATATACATTCATATCTTTTAACTTGGTACTTACCTAGTTGAATGAACATAAACATTACATAATTATTATAACCATTTTACTGCAATATATATAAATTAATGTACATGACTATTGAATGAAAAAAATATAAGTCATTATGCAAAAAATAAGACAAATGAGATGCTACTACGTTAAAAAAAATTTATGTAAACAAATACTTGGAACAATCATTGACAACATTATGTGCTCCGTCTTTATTGACATCCATGGAGGATTGTTATTGTTGATAACAAAAACATGTCACACTAAGTAAATAGATCTCAGCTCTCCAAATGGATTGACACCGTTCGCTCCCAATGAAAGCCTGAGATTACGAGGTTCTTCTTTAAAGTGTGGCCATTTTTCCTCCATGTCCCTAAATGCAGAACCATCAACAGGCATTCAAAGAATGTTATCTCCAATTCTATTTTGTGCATGGTAATTGATACATTGCGCTAAGCTTTCGCACCAAAATAATTGTTGCATACGTGGAATAATGAGAATATAACGAAGAACCTTGCGAGACACTTTTTTTTTAGTTGATCTATTTGATATCTACTGATATGACATTCTGGGCGTTCTGTTGCAAATTCCTGTTGTTTATGATATATAATATGATCATTGGGACATGCATCTATTGCTTGATACTCCATTC
>VDFB02193867.1:288352493-288476130 GCA_007258455.2 Sequoia sempervirens
TTTTTGATTTTTCCCCCGACACTTCTGGAGGCCATAACTTTTGACTCGGGTGTCCGTTTGAGCTGAAATTTGACGGGTGGTTGCGTTTTGAGCTAACGAGTGGTGTCCGTTTTGACCCATTTTTGGGGCCTCAAAGTTTCATCTTGACCCCTAAAATCCCAATTTAGTGTTTTTTGAAAAATTATTTTTTCTCATAACTCAACATGCATATCTCGAATTTAGGATGTTAGTTGGCAATTCATCCTATCTCACCAATGGGTATTTCTTGGAAAAAATTCGAACTCTCAAACATATGGCCATGAAGTTTCCTAAAATGGCAAAATTTGACAATTTTTGAAAATTGCCAAATTTAGAAAAATCTGCTTGTCAACACCTTACATCCCTTAAAGCCCCGGAACTCGGTGTAGAATCAATTCAATCATATCCTTCAATCATTCTAGTCTTCGATCCAATCCTCATCTGAGCTTTAATCTTATCCCAATCTGAGCTTAGCCAAACCCCTAATCTGGGCTTTCATCCATCTGCAACAAAGTCTTAAGATCCCTCCCTCCATCTTCTTCAATTTTGTCCCATTCATCCATTCTAATAAATCTATTCACTCATCTGCTTCGAAATTTCATCTCAACACTTCCTCGAACATCCTATCATCTCAAACATTCATCAAACCTCCTTTTATCATTTCAAACTCTCATTCCACAATCTTGATCAATCATTTACTCATTCTGAGTACTCTTCCACCTGTTCCAAGCATCAGTCATCTATCCATTTGGTCACCTTTTCCTCCTCCAAATCCTTATCCCTCTATCCAATCCACCCAAACAATCCTTTTTCCTCCCCCCATCCTCTCCCCTCATCCCATCTCCTAATCCCTTGTCATTGGTATCTAGCTATAGGCTTTACCCCATGCAATCCAATGTCATCCATCTTATCGTCATCACTTCTGCTTCTTTTGCACATCTTTTCTATCTCATCATTCATCATTTCACCATTCATCTATATGGCATGTCATTTGCCCACTTCATCTTTGATGATTTGGCTAACTATCCCATCCCTGAGCTTTCTATAGTCACTATCGTCCAACATCATCTATCTTATCACTTCATCATTCATCTCTCTTGTCCCATCGTGTCGGTCCAATCATTTTATCCCCTTATCTAGCGTCATCTCATCCTCTTTCATCCCTCATTTGTTGTCGGTCTTTAGTCGAACTACGTTGCCCCTGCGCTTTCACGTAGGCAAGGTTGATCATTTGATCTGCCCCCGGGGTTCCATCATCAGTCTTCAACTCTTGTTCCTATTGTCTGTCCCGTCTTTACCATCCATTAAGGTCTCCATCTTGGTCAGTCGTCCACCTTTCACTGAACTACGAGGGCTCTGCGCTTTCACGTAGGCAAGGCTAATCTTTGATCGGCCCCCGAGCCCCTAGGTCTTTAGGTTATGTCTTGTCTCCCTTGTATCGTGTCATCAAGTTATGCCCTTATCTAGCCAGTTCTTTACAAATGATATCCACTTGTATCATGAAATCCAATCGATTTTGAACATCCTGCGTCATAACGATCTTTTAATATCCATCATCTTGGGTCTCAACAGGATGTATCCTTCCTAACAGACCTCATCAATCCCATCTATCCCCTTGATCCTATGGAAAAGGACATTTGAAATTGATTGCGATCTTTTGATGCTTTTGGCTTTTGTTTATCATTTGAGCTCCCTATCATCACTTGTCAAGGCCTCCGTGATCCATCGTATTATGGTGTGTTTTGATTGGTCAACATAGGGGCATATCTTGATCTTTTTATATCTCTTTTTGTCCTCTTGGTTGTCCCACGTAGTACCCACCAAGATCCCCGAGGTCTTGTGTTATGCTGGGGCATCCTTTTGTGCTTGTGGTTATCTCCATACCGGGTCCGACTAAGGTCTTTGTGACTTTGGGGTGTTGAGGTAGCCTTCTTATCTATTGTGTTTGTTTTATGCATTAGACACTAATTCGCCTTGGTTCTTCATACCCTGGTGTCTTGTGTCTTATGCTATAGCAAAAATCAGTGCTCCAAAGATGGCAAATTGCATTAGGATTGCATCTCATTTTCCATTCTATCATCTTGCATGTATCCCCCCATCCATTCCTCCTTCATCCTTATCTCTATCCAATCTCCCTCCATTCCACTTAGCCTGAATCATCTAATCATATCCTCAGTCTTGTTACAAGCCTTGATCATCCATTAGTATCATTCCCTATACCTTTGGTGTTGTTTTGGGATGTATCTTTCCCTCATCAACAACACTTTCATCATCATCATCAAGAGGTATTCTTCCCTATCCCTTTGGTGTTGTTTTGGGATGTATCCTTCCCTCATCAACAACACTTTCATCATCATCATCGGGAGGTATTCTTCCCTATCCTTTTGGTGTTGTTTTGGGATGTATCCTTCCCTCATCAACAACACTTTCATCATCATCATCGGGAGGTATTCTTCCCTATCCTTTAGTGGTGTTTTGGGATGTATCCTTCCCTCATCAATACCACTCAGTGGGATGTATCCTTCCCTATCCTCATGTTGTCTTGGGATCTTTAATTCCCTCATTGACAACCCTCCATCCATCATCAACCCATTTTGGCTTGTACCTTGACTGGGGCAACATCACCTTTTGTCCTCAAATCCATTTGTGCTTCATCCATCTCCTATCACTTCTCCTTCTCTCTTACCCATCACCTTGAATTATCTTCCTCATCTCCCCTTGCATCACATCATCTATTTCGAGAGCCCACCCGTGTTCTCTTGAACTTGCATGTCCTCTCGAGGGGGCATCCTTCATCCCTAATTTCCATCATTTTCTTTCCCAGTCACTCTTTTGGATGACTGGGGCATCTTTTCCAATCTAACCATCTTCTTCTAGGTTCTATATTTTAATATTCTTTGAAATGATGCTACTTCGTAACACCATCTCAAAGAGGGGCAAAATGTAGACATCCAAATTTGGACACTTAATTTATCCAAATTTATCACTTTTGTCTAAACATCTTCTTATCCAGAGTTAATTAAGTAATAGTAGTATTATTTAATTAATATCTTTAATTCTGAATCCTAAGGTATTTAATTAATAATTAAATACCTTACCCTCTATATCCTCTTTTCATCAAATAAATTAAATAAATATTACATTTATTTAATTCCTCACATGTCTTTTTCATCTAATCCATCTCCTAATTTCTTCATTAGGGATGTGCACATGCCTAATCCTTGATTAGGATGTGTCACATCCTCCAACTTTTGCAAGTTGGCTTCTAATCCTCATTTATCCTCTAATTACTAATTAATTAAGCCTAATCATTCTCCAAGGAATTTTTAATTCCTTTTTATTCTCCCTAGATTCCCCTCCTTTATATGTGAATTTTTAATTCACATTCCATCCTTCCAAGGCTTCTAGAACCTTAGACTTGTCACAATCTCCACATGTGACCCACCTTGGACTTGTCACAATCTCCACATGTGACCAAGTCCCACCTTTTTGGAGCCCACCTTTTATCCTCTAGATCATCCTATGAATGTGAATTTTTAATTCACACTTATTCCCCCAACCACCTTTCCTTTTCCCATGTAGATTTTTGAGGAATTCTAAA
Organism: Sequoia sempervirens; assembly: GCA_007258455.2. Lineage (NCBI taxonomy): Eukaryota > Viridiplantae > Streptophyta > Pinopsida > Cupressales > Cupressaceae > Sequoia > Sequoia sempervirens. The sequence goes on from VDFB02193867.1 coordinate 288,356,113, forward strand.
ATTCCTCAAAAGTCCCTTTCACTCCCACTTGGGGACAAGAAACCCCTTTTTGTGGAAATCCTCTCATCCCCCAAGGTGCATGTCCTTTTCCACCTCATGTACCTTTTTGACAACTCATCTCCACCTCATATCCTCTTGTCCACTTCACCCTCCACATGTCAAGATGTGAGGGCTTGTGGGTTCTCAACCCACCATAGCCCTTCATCTTGACCTTGTTGGATCAATCTTGACCCTTGAATTCTCTAGAGAATTCAAATTCTCTATAAATACCCCCTCCTCAAGGGCATTTCCACAACACTTAGCTATCTTGCACCCTTATGCTGTCATTTTGCATTCTCAACACTTTGCACTCTCATAACTACATGCTGTCCAAGCCTTTTTCAATCATTCAACCATCTTTGTCCATCATTTTGCATATTGAAGCTTGCATTATAGACATTCAAACAATCATCTAAGGAGCACACAACCAATCCAAGCAAGGGCCAATCAAAGAAGTTTCAACAACAAGGGAGGTAAAAGTGTTTGTGTTTCATTTTATTTGCATTCCTTTTCGTTGTAACTCTCTTTTGGCTAATCTTGAGGTGTCCTTGGTGTTTTGTCTTTCATGTTTCTTAGTTATTTTACACACTTAGAGCGGTAGGAAATTCCAAGGTATACAATAACATACCACAAAAATGTGTTAGCCCTGGGGCATCATGAATTGTCCATACAAGCATTGCATGGAATTGAAATTGTCTTTGTCCTATTGGTCTAGAGACATCATACATAGTGACGCCATTCCATAACTTTAGTAACTCGTCAATAAGAGGCTCCATATATACATTCATATCTTTAACTTGGTACTTACCTAGTTGAATGAACATAAACATTACATAACTATTATAACCATTTTACTGCAATATATATAAATTAATGTACATGACTATTGAATGAAAAAAATATAATTCATTATGCAAAAAATAAGACAAATGAGATGCTACTACGTTAAAGAAAATTTATGTAAACAAATACCTGGAACTATCATTGACAACATTATGTGCTCCCTCTTTATTGACATCCATGGAGGATTGTTATTGTTGATAACAAAAAACACTGAGTAAATAGATCTCAGCTCTCCAAATGGATTGACACTGTTCGCTCCCAATGAAAGCCTGAGATTACGAGGTTCTTCTTTAAAGCGTGGCCATTTTTCCTCCATGTCCCTAAATGCAGAACCATCCACATGCATTCAAAGAATGTTATCTCCACTTCTATTCCATGCATGGTAATCGATAAATTGCGCTAAGCTTTCACACCTAAATAATTGTTGCATACATGGAATAATGAGAATATAACGAAGAACCTTGCGAGACACCTTTTTTTTTAGTTGATCTGTTTGATATCTATTGATATGACATTCTGGGTATTCTGTTGCAAATTCTTGTTATTTATGATATATAATATGATCATTGGGACATGCATCTATTGCTTGATACTCCATTCCAATATCTTTCATAATGACACATAAATCTCAATATGAGCAAGGTAAAATATTTGATGGTGGTAACAAAAATTCACCAATCAATCTACAACAAAAAATAATTTGTTCATATAAAGAATATTAATGGTATATATTTCATCCTTTATTTACTAGTGATGAACTAACAACAATTACAATAGATGAAAAAATATGACATATATGACATACCTTAACATCCGTGAGATTGCTATGTTTGATAAACCATTCATAACCTTCAAGTTCAACATCAACAATACAATAGAGAGAAAAGTTGTTTCAGAGCCTTCATAAACGACTTGTATGCCTTCTCAAGTATAGATAAATCATTAACATCATCAAAGTCATCTTGATCATCATGATCAGCTCTGCCACTAAATGTATCATGGATCAATGTATTTGTACCATTATCTTCAACTATGTTTTCTGGTGCATGATCACCCGCTTGCAAAACCACATTCTTCGGGCCGTGATAATCCGTATCATCTACCCTAGGGCGCCCCACCTTTATAATAATGATAGACACAAATAAACCATGATCATGATCAAGTGATTATATATATATAATGTTAAAATGATATAAACATTTACAAATTCAATCAATATAAACACATATAATGAACAACTTACCAATGGATGATAATCATGCCCCCCTTCAATGTGACCATGCTGCCTACAATGTTTCTCAGCTGTTGTGATTAAAAGTCATCTTGTCTTTAAGCCCTTGCAATTATTGCAAGGACAATAACATTTTTCATCACCCTTTCTTTTCAATCTAGCCCACAATCTATCAAGTGTCTCTTCATTTTCTTTTGGACTAATATTATTTAACATGATTTTTCTTTACAAAACTTGACTACTTAGATCTTTGAAAAATATCAAACTCACACTCCAATAATTTTTATTCATAGATAGGTAACATAATCTAATAATTCTGATATTTTACACCAAAAAAATTTGGCATGCAACCACCCCTGCAAAAGAGAAGATAGTCTAAAGTTAATGACCCCAAAAAACACTTTAAAATGCTAATTCCAAAACTTATTAAATTCTGATTTTACTATGATTTCCAATCGTTAAGACTCCTAAAATCATAATATTGAACTTGATCACAAACTTCCTACAACAATGGAGGTAGCGAGCTAGTAAGAGCAAGTGACCCATTCCTAAGGAGCAACAAGTCAGAATCATCATTGCTAATGTCAATACGGATTTATCATTTTAGTTAAAGATGCAATGTGTCACTTCTTATGATGAGTTTATCCCTAGGGCCCTCAACATTGAGAGATCCCTAATAAAAAATAATAGAAGCATTGGTAAGAGCATGATTAGGGTACAAACCCTAGGCCTCCGTAGAAACATAAACAATAACTATAGTGGATTAGTGAGGTTGCAATACCAGAAAGATTGAGACATTGTAGGTAATAACAAAATCTTATAATCTAAAGATTGTAGCCAATAACAAGCACACTATGTAGCTTAGTGACATTTGTAAATGCAATCTACAGTAAGAAGAATGACAGTCACTTGAGATGTGACAGTCAAAAAGAGGCTGAGCAGTGACAACATAATAAAGCTCAAACCTTGCATAGTAAAGTGGAGATTTTAACAGTGAGTTTCCTTACCCCCTTGCTAACCTTAAGGGTTTTTCAAATGCTTTTTGTAGTGTTAGACAAGGAAAATGCAATTAGGGAATGACTGTCCAAATGAAATAACAATGGTAATCATAGGTTCAATGTTTCTTCTTAGCCATTAATGTATAATGGAGGTAGTGGATTGCATGTTTGAGCAGTGTTTTGAGACTCACCAAAGATGGGAGAATAGTGAATAATACCTTGTGGATTGTGAAGTAGTGTCAATAAGGTTGAAGGATCTTAAAAACTACAATACCATGAAACAATGAGTCCCCTGTAGTAAGTAGGCAGTCTATAGGGCATAGTTTTATTTTATAGAAGGATGTTCATGAAAGGAATCTTCAAATGATAGTGAGTGAGATGTTTGAGATTGCAGCTGAGGGTGCAATACCTAGTCTTAAAGGAAGTTAGCAAAGCAGTAAATGTGCAAGAAAATCCAATCGTACACAACAAACAATTCACAATGTTATCTTCCATAATGCCTTGAGTTTGAAGACAAAAATATCATTGTATCGTCATGATGAAAGTGGTGACCTTAATGGTCAATCACTGGAAACCATGATTTTAAAACATGCTATTGTGCTTATGGAGGCAACATTTTAAGCAAGGAAATGAGTGGTGGTTTGGAACAATGGTAGGTATGAAAGACTTGCTTTATATGTATACTATGCAGTCTAGCTTAAGACATTGTTCTTAGAAGATATTGAAGGTGGATTATGGAACTCAAAGGTTACCATAAAAAGGATTAAAGCAAAGACTGAGATCTATTTAAAAGCCACTGTCATGAAAATATTAAAGATGTCACATGAAAAACCCTAGTAGCTGGAGTAATGAATACAGTGCCAAAGAGGATAGTGTACTGGGGCAGATTTAGGAGATCTCCACATTATCTAATTACAGGGAAATACATCATTTATTTATTTATTTAATTAAAAGAAATCATTCTAAACCCTATATAGGATACATTGATACTTCAAAAGTCTCAAGGAATTTGAGATTATGCAAATATATGTCAAGTAACATTCATAAGGTTTAGAAAATCTTGATCACTCTCTAGAATAGCCCATTAAACATGGGTTGTGCTTGAATGCACTACATAATTGATATAACACAACCACTTTGCATATCAACCAGAGTTATAGGCTCTTTATTGCAGCAAGAGGTAATCACTCTTCAATCATGCTATAATTACATCATAACTGTTAAACTTGAGACAACATGAGTGCACCCAATGATGATTGACACCTACATTATACAATGAATTAACTACATTATATGAGTGCCTCCATTTCTATCACAACACAACCACATTAAACTTGGGTCACACATGAATGCATCCTGTATTTGTTATAGCACAACTATGCCACATGACCAATAGAGTTATGGATCACATAATTATAGTCACAAGAATCTGTTCCTTGGTTGTGATGTTATGGTGATTCCACACAACAAAATCTAGACATGAAATTCTCAAAACCCTAAACCTCTAAAAATGAAATATGATGAGATGTTGCTTTAAAATATGATTTTCAAACTTGGAACTACAAATCTGACTTCACAATTGAATTATGCAAGAAGGCAATGACTACCCTCAATCTGGCGATATCTTCTTGAATTTTTTCTGATTTTTTCCAAGAAAATTGTCCTTAGTTCTCCAAAAACTGTCTCAAGTAGAGCAAAACACTGTCGCAATAAATCAGGGGTGAACTCACTTTTCTTTATGTCGGCCACAATTTTTTTTTTCTATTTTTCATGTCTGTCAAAAATTCGATGAAAATGATAGCCGACATTTCAACGAACCCCAACTTCGTCAAAATTTTGACGAATGTTGGGGATAAACTTTCAAAAAATTGAAAATTACACATCAAATTTTACAAGCACCCAATGGACATCAAATTTTACATATTTCGTCAGATAGTTTCGTCGAATTTTGCAGTTAAATGTATTAGTGAAAGGAGCCAAGAAATGAATAGAAGCAGTAAATAAAACTTACCATGAGCATTGGAGGTCGAGCATGGTCAAGTATAAAATATTGAAAGCTCGATTGGAGGCTCAAATGGAGGTTTCAGAATGAAACCCTAAATCACATGGTGGCAGCATGCAAAGCCATTTTCTTCAAGGTCAAGTGATGCAAAAGATGCGAAATGATAGGGGTCCCTTGTTTTGTCACTTAGGGTTTTCCCAACCCTAATTCGACTTAAAGATTAATTCCTTAGTTTTATGTCTTGTACATGCCTAGGTCGACCACTTTCAAAGTTTCAATAGCCTAAGTTTAGGATAGGCATTTAAATGTTTTGCAAAGTCTTTTAAATGTTAGGGTTTTTTAATTATTTCAAATGCCTATGCCTTAGTAAAATTCAGAGACTTAATGCTTATTTTTATTGATTTTGAGGAAAATCAATTGCAATAAGAATAATAAAATCATATATGCCTTGGAAAGTAAACCTTTATCACTTAGGTTTTTGCTTTCAAATTGATTTTATAGAGATCAATTATTGAGAAGATGATATCCATATTTAATGTTTTTTTAAGAAAATCAAATTGTATTGGAGAGATAAGGTTATATTGTTTTACAAAAGTTTTTTCTAAATCTTTAATTGCAAAAATAATTAAATTGTGAGAGTATTAAATCTGCAAATCATTGTAAAACAAGAAAAAAGCAATATTTTATAGATTGTTTTATTTCTTTGCTATTTTTAGCATATTTGTTAGTGATATTTTCTCTTGGTTAGATTTGAGCTTCTTGGTGAAGAGATAAGGTGTTTTTTTTGCTTTTGAAGCAAAGCAGGCCTATTTTTGGGAGCTTTTTAATATGTATATGCAAAAAGTGTGAGTTTTCCACTTTTGTGCCACATTTTTGGGCAGTTTTTGATGCTTTTCCTTGAGCTTTCATCTTGAGCTTAGATTAGGGTTTTGAGATATATCTTGAGAAAAACTTAGTGTTTTTCTAAGTGGAGTTTTATTGTTTCTTTCTCTAACACATTCTAAGAGCTTGTAAAATTTTTGTACTCAATTTCAGACTTTGATACTCATTCAGTTGAATAAAGCAACATTCCCATTTCTCAATTTTGTGTCTATTTGTAGTTTTAGTTTGATGTCATATTGTGATTTCTATTTACAAAATCCTTGTTATGTCCTAAGATTGTAATTCTTGATGCAGAAAGTTCAAAAATACAGGTTTCATGTTGTATTTAAATTTGGAATCTTCATGCAAATCATTTATGTGTTAAGTGTTCATGAGAGATTGTGAGGTAATGTTGTTTTATGAAAGTTGTGTGTGGGAAAAAAACTAGAGTCATCATTTAGTCACCATTAAATTCTGAAAAAGTCATTTTAAGTCATAGGTTTCAATTTCAATTATCCTTCTTCCTTTTCCCTGAAAGTCACTTAGAATAGGATTCATCATTAGGAGAACCATATCACTCTGGAGATTCCCTTTTCACATAGATCACCCACATCTGAAAAGGGTTTCCATGTTTCAACAGATAGTTTGATTTCTATAAATCTAACAAAGGGTGCATATCTGATTGATAACAGGTACCTAAGAAGACTTTAAAATTAAATTGCTCTTTTGTACATCACAAACATGAGAGCATTCATAATCTAGACTCATCAACTATAGATATACCCTAATTTCTAAACATAATCACTATTGTGCCCATTGAATGTTCTTAATATCAATTCCCTCTACTATTTCCTAGAGCACGCTCATTTCCCCTAGTTTGTTAGCCTAATCAATAGTGAGAGTAACTGCTTGATCAGTTTCATCTGTTATATAAAACCTTCCAATTATAATTTACATTGTCAAATAGTAGGGAGTAAGTGAGTTTTTTTAGAATTTAAATTTAAAAGTTTAGAGGTTAAATTTGTCACTATAGATGTGACCTAGGTCAAGTTTAGACCTACATTTTTGTTAGTAATCTAGCACAGTGTGCATTTATCTTGCATTTACAATCTCCTCTTTGTAATTTTTTCCCTCCACACGACATTAGTCTAAACATTGGATGCTTAAATTTTATAGTTGAAGACCTACTTGTCTGTTACTCACATAACATACCATATTCACAATCCTTTTTCTACTAATCTTTAGGCTCTAATATCACCTGATCTATAAAGAGTTGAAGCTATATGTCATGAAAAATGGATTTTACAAGATCCTTTCAATACAAACATATACACATCATTACATGCAATGATATAATTACATATATGAACATACATGATGAACCAAAGTGCTTAAAATAAAGTGAACAAATGGAAACAAGCATAACATTAATCAATCCACCATGAGACAAGAGGCAACACACTATATACAGCTAGAGAAACCCTCAATGGGAAGAAAACTCTAGGAAGAGTGCATTTTTTTATGTCTTATTCAATTATATCAAAATTTATTACAAGTGTTAACATCTCGTACATAGATGTTTGGGACTTACAAACGCCAAATGTAGTCCCTTCACACCTACTCTACCTCCAACAATGATAAAACTCTAATAGACTCTTAGCAAATTATGTCCATGAGCATAAATGGATGTTTGGTCAAAGAGCCAATTCCTGTTCATATGTGAAACAACTTCATATAAACCCCTCTCATCCTCCCATGGCCATTAGAAAGACAAAATCCATCCATGCAACTGATCCAATTTCGCAAACTCTTTAAATTCCAAGCTTTGTCCACATTAGAATGAGTTTATCAATTTTCCTGTTGGGTAAAAGCACAAAATTGTGTCACACTTTCAACTTATCAACACAACTTAATTTAAGTATTTCTACCTAAAAATCAATTTTGGTCAAACATATGATCTAGTAAGATTCATTCTAGCTAGGTTAGATACTTCCACAACTTTCTCAACTAAAATTGTTGGCTAAAAATATATGGAGCACCACTTTGAGTCCAATTTACCAAAAAAATAAAATTATTTGAAAAACTTGAAGTTTCAATAACTCCTACTAATGTAAATAACATTTTTTTAAAATATAAAAAATACCGTTTTGTAGTTCCATAAATGTAGTTGTCAAAAATATATTTATTTTAATGGTTTAATTATTATTTATTATTTATTTTTTATTTTTACTAAAAGTAGGTTATCAGCACAAAATATTAGGTTGATTACCATGCCAAAGAAAAATAATAAAACTTATTAAAAAAATTTGAAAAAATATGATGCACTAGATAAAAGAATTTATTTTAAGATGGTATCATTTTTTTTCATTTTAGATAAAAATTTAATATGAAATTTGACGTCCGATGGAAATAGTTTTTTTTATTCATGCACATTTTAATATTTATTTAAAAATATATACTTATCAAAATTGGAAAAAAAATTATCCATGCACTAAAGTTTCAAGTTATAAATACACAAAAAATTTGAAATTAAAAAAAAAAGAATTTACTATAAAAAGTTTGACATCTCATGCAACTTCATTTTTCAACATTTTATCAACAACTAAATTATAGTGTTAATTTACTAAAAACTAGTTTAAAATATTCTTTTATTTTTTATTTTTAAAATATAAACATAAAATATAATAAAAATATACATATTTTACTAGTTTACATCATTTAAAAATTCAAAACATACACACCAATTTTTAGTGATTCAAGTTTAAAAGTTGGATTAGTGTTGGTCATTTCCTTTATAAAGTGTGACACAACTTTGTGATTTTACCCTGTCTTTAGCTTTGAAAATACTATACCCACTCAAAAAAGTTAGCTTATTTTTTATTTTTTATGTATTACAAACTACTCAATTGTTTCAACTAAATATATTGACGAGTGAATGTATCTTGTTCATTTGTAAAAAGGTAGGTATTAGTGCATGATATGAGTCACCAATTATTTTTTTTCCTTGACATTCTTGAAATTTGTAAAGAGGATGTGAAATATGATCTTAGAAAGTTCATTCCATATTGTTGAAAATTTTGTCCAAGATGATCACTATTTGGAAGCTACTCAATTATTGTCCATATTATAACACAAAATATGTTGAAATGTCCCATACAAGTTGTAGTTATCTTGGGTTTCCAACAAGCACAACATAGCAACCACCAAAAAGACTTTGATTGTGATATGGGAACACCTCACTCAACCTAGTATCAATGTGTTTTAAAAAACTTTAGAAAATGAAGCTCTTTTTATTAATTTGAATGTAACAAATAAAATTATATGATTTCTTAAAAAATTGATAAATCTTTACCTTCAAGAGGTTTCATGCTTTTTATCGGTATGTGAAGTATTGCATGAATGGTTGATGCATTGATCTTGAAAGTGGCCAAATTTGATGGGGCAAGAAAAATCAAGGGTGTTTATACACATGAAACATTTGTAGAGAGTATTATCTTGGTGTTATTAAACAAGTATGATTTCCTTGTTCTTGTAGCACCTTGTATGATCATTGAAATTGATGGTTACATTACCAAGTTAAATAAGAATGGTTTATAATAATGTTGAAAGAAATTTATTAATCAAAAGAAATCTTTCCTTGAACAAGATGTACAAGTTTTAAATTGTTTGACTTAGTGTGTTGAATGGTCAAAATCAATGAATGTAATAGTATTATCCCTTAAAAGGAGGAGGGAAATGGATTGGTAGTCCAATTGTGGCTAATGTCAAAGTCTAAATAACCAAGCACATCTAGGTTGGTAACAATTAGATCATTCCTTAGGTGGAGGAATGAAAGGAGTTGCTACTCATCTAGATCATTGTGTTCTCTTTCATCGAGTCCATCAAACCTAATTTCATCATTATTTTTGTTAATTGATTTTAGAGGTTTATGATCAACATGTCATGCATGGTAGGTTCTAACCATGTATTCTTAATAGGTAATAATCTCTTTCCTACATGACACAATTTCAAGAAGAATATTGCAAAAAGGTTTGTACTATAGAAGCCAACTCTTATAGAAGGACTCAAACACATTTGTGCCCTTAGAAGTAATAGTTGTGAAAGAATGAGAGACATGAACAATATTTTGAATTTCTTTTTTTGTCCACTTTTTGTGTAGGACTTCAAACAATTTAGTGAGAAAATGAGAAAATTTGTATTAATTTTCTTTGATGATATATTGATTTATAGTAGAATCTAGGAAAAAAACATGAAGCACCTAATTATTATTTTGAGTATTTTAGAACAACAATATTATTATTCAAAATAATTCAAATGTGAGTTTGGATTAACACATATATTGTATTTAGGGCATATCATAAATGCTAAAGGTGTTTAAGTGGATCCCCAAAAGCTCAAAGTTATTTCAAATTGGCCACCACTTACTCTATTAACATAGTTGAGAGGATTATTTGGCTTATGTAGCTATTATAGAAGGTTTGTGAAAGGTTTTTATCAATTTGTTACACCTTGGAGATATTTTAAAAAATATATATTTTGAATGGATGCCAGTGGCTAAAGAAACTTTTGAAAAACTTATAAAAGGTAATGAGATCATGCCTTGTACATGATATAATTGATTTCTCTTTTATTTTTTGTAGAATGTGTGATTTAGGAGAGGGAATAGGAGTTGTCTTAACTTAAAGGAAGCATCCATTAGCCTTCAAAAGTAGAAAACCAAGTGATTTAGAAATACCTTACTCCATATATGATAAGCAAATATTAGCTATTGTGGGTGCCCTGAAGAATTTTAGGCATTATTTAATTTGTTTAAATTTTTTAATAAAAATTAATCACAAAAATTTGAAGTTCTTTCCAATTCAATACCATTTGAATGACTACCAATAGAAGTGGGTAAGTAAAATACAAGCTTATGAATTTCATATAGATTATATGAAAGGAAATAAAAATGTTCTAGTTGATGCTCTTTCTAGAATGCCTACTCTATGTTCTCTTTATACAATCTTAATTGATTGGAAGGTTTTTATTTTGATTAAATATGTTAATGGTACATTCACTATTAATATTCTTGAGGAAGTGGTAATAAAGGATAGGGGCATAGTGGTATATGGACTCATTTTATATAAGAATAGAGTTTTCTTAGTCCTTAAATATAATATGAAGGGAAATACTTCAAGAGTAGTGAATGATACACCATTAGCTAGGAACCTATGATACTTCAAAACATATAAGAAAATTAGGGAAAGGTTCTCATGGAAGGACCTCAAGAAAATGTTCTCAAGTATATAAGAGAATGCACTAAATGCTAGAAAAACAATGGAGAGCAGTTATTTCTAGCTAGATTGCTACAACCACTACAAATTTTGAATTAGAAGTGGAATAGTATATCCATGAACTTCATCATGGGCCTTCCTAAGATTCATGGTAAATATTGCATTTATGTAATTGTAGATAGATTTTAAAAATATGTACATTTGTTTTCCATCTAATCAATTTTTAAAGCTCCTCAAGTAGAAGATTTATTTTTTAAAGAATTGTTCAAGCTACATGGACTACCTAAGAATATAGTTAGTGATATGGACAAAAAAAATTGAGTTCCTTTTGAGAAGAAATATTTAATTCAAGGCAAGCACATAGCTCACCCCTAACACCAACTATCACCCACAAATAGATGGTCATATAGAATTTGTCAATATCCAAGTTGATGGGTACTTGAGAAACTAAACTTAAATCAATAACCAACATGGGTTAAGTGGTTGCATTTGGAAGAGTATTGTTACAATATATCATACCATATTTCCATTTTTAAGCCTCCTTTCAAAGCCCTATATGGATATGAAGTCCCAAGTTTTTTGATTTAATATTTATAGACAATAGGGTATCGACAATAAATGACTTAGTTAATGAAAGCCAAAATTAGTGAAGTCACTTAAAGAGCACCTACAAAAAACTCAAAATTAGCAAAAAAATTATGCATATCAACATCAAATGGAGAGATATTCCAAGGTAGGAGACATGACCTATTTAAGATTGAATCCCTATAGGTAGTCCTCCATCAAAATAAGTAGAGCTGAAAAAATAAAACCTAAGTTTTGCATGCCATGTAGGATTATGAGGAGGATAGGTGAAGTGGCTTACAAGCTATAACTTCCAAAAAATTACTAGATCCATATTTCTTTTGTCTCATGCCTAAAGAGGGCCCTTGGAAAACACATTGTGCTTTCACTAGAGCTACTACCCATGGATGATGAGGTTAAGTTGATTGTGGTGCCAAAATAAATAATAAACATAAGGGGAAAGAAATTGAGAAGAAGGGATATTACAAAATATCTAGTTTTTTGGACCTATTGGAGATACTACATTGGAAGGAATAGATGTGCTAGAACATCCAAATCTACATGGGTTGAGGACAAGCGAACTTGAGGAGGGTAGCCCTTTTGACAATCCCATTTTGGAGGTGATATCTACCCATTCCCTATTTCCAGTGGGCTAAGCTATGAAAAGTTAGAAAATAGTTGATTTGATTTTTACCTACAAAGTTTTCCAAAATATTGAAAAATGATTAAGTCTAGGAGGTAACGAAGAGATAGAAGCTAGGGCTGATAGGTTATAAATTTTGTAAAGTTCATGAGTTAGAAAAAAATATGAAAATGTGATAAAGTTTTACCTATCACAATGTTTGTGAGTTAGAAAAAAGTGTGATAATGCTCTATTTATCACAAGGTCCACAAGTTAGAGAAAAGTACAACAAAGAGAAGATGCCACCTAGTTCGTAATGTCACAAAGCTCATGTGTTTATAAAGTAAGAAAAATACTAATAAGGTTTATGAAAGGACATAAGTGCGAAAAGTTAAAGAAAAAAGAGGAGAAAGGGGGATGAAGTTTTGAATCTCACAAATTTTGTAAGTTCATGAACTATGTTAAATTGCAACGAGTAAAAGTCCAAAAAAAATGACCTAGGAGTAAAACAAATTCAAATTCAAAATTTGAGTAATAAAAGGAGAAAACATTTAGTGAAGCTAGTGCATGAAAATTTGAGCAACTCCTTTAAGTAGGATTTATTTCCAACCATTGATCTTAGATATTTAAGGAGCAAATATATTGTTTCAAGGATCATGAATTGTTCTACACCCAAAAAAACCCTTTATAACTTTGTTTGGGGTTCAAACAATTAAATTTGAAGATGAAAACCCTTTGGTTTCAAAGGATAAGAGGATGAAACCTATTTGGTTCTATATGAAAATCTCATCTAGAGGTTGCGAATGTGCTCAATCAATTGTAAGTTTTAATTTTATTCAAATTTTATGTGTTATGTAGCCATTTGTAGTAGTTTTTAGTTTAGTATTTCTAGACTATCGTTATTGTTGTAGTTATTGAGGGTTGAGTTAATGTTGCAACATATTTTGATTTATTTTATACTTCATTATAAATTAAAAAGGTTACGAAGTATCTCTTTCATGAATTGATTTGTTTTGATATTCGGGTCATTATTAGTGTAAAATTTGTGAGAAGATTTGGATTTTGAAAGTTTTAGTTTAAATTTGTAAGTCTAAAAGTTATTTGTCTAAATAATCCATTAGGTTTATCAAAATAAGATATAGAGTTCCTTTATAAACATGTGGGGTTGTTGATTAGCTTGAATGACATTTTATGAATAGTTGGGCCCAATGCAATTGCCACCAAATTCATGATTGACAATTATGAAGGTAACCATTTATGTAACAAAAATCAAGGAGAGTAAACTATAATAAAAGATTTCAAATTTAACTATATCCATTGTATGTGTATCCAAAATATTTGAAATTGTTTATATTTGGATTTATATATACAAAGAATATCTACACACAAACACATCTTGGAACATGTTGGAATAGTTAGCTTGTGCCGATTCTTAGATTGTCATGTGTCATTACCCTTATTCTTGACTTTCATATTTCATTTGAACCCCTAAAGTCATTACTAAAAATATAGCTAGTATTCTATTCATTGGTTGGGTAAATATGAGATTTAAGTGTTTTGTATATCTATAATATTAGATAGGCACATTGCAATTAGTGTAGTACTTAGTCTATTATCTGGACATTGTGGACAAGTATTCCATGAAAATATACAACACAGAGCAATGGAGGTAGCAAACAAAGCAAATGAATTATCTTGATAGTAGGTGGAGATTAGACCTTAGAGGTAGAGTCCCAAGGTGGAACAAGTTTGTTGTTGCTTGGCTAGCAATAACACCTGGTGTTCGAGATTTCAAATGTATCAAATGGAGCAGTAGTTCTTGTGATCATGTGAATGGATCCAAGTTTGATATATCAAGTGGAAAGGATGATGGAAAAATTGTAGGCATCCCTTAGGTGGGATATCGATGACAAGCCAAAGGAATAACCATTGTAAATATAATTTTTGGACAATATAATCATGGTAAATATATGTGTTTGGTTTTCTTGTTTGAACAATCAAATATCGTAAAATAAAATCATATTTATATTTTGACTAGAAAATATTTTAACTTACAAAACCTCCCTTTCTTGAAAGATGTACCTAGAATTGACTTTATTTTTTTCACATTCAGTTGCACATCAACAATGACAGCTGATGAAAATAGTCTCAAAGATATAATCCCTTTGAAGGTTAAAATTCCTTAATCATTCTCAGTAATATGAAAAAATCAACATAACATAAGCTTGTCATTGAAGAAAAAAATAGGAAGACAACTTGACAACAATTCAAACAACTACTCCTAACAATAATTTTTTGTTGTAGTTTTAAGAAGGCACAAATGTAGTAAATGCAAAATGCATATTGAAGTTTAAGAAAACTTTGGCGAATGGGTTATAGCCCCTATAAGATAAAAAAAGACCTCACCTACTTGAGTATCTACAAACCCTAAGAAAATAAATACTACAATTTTTGTTGTGTCAAAAGACACATTTTTCACAAATGAAAAGCTTTTAAGGTAACTTGAATATTGTCAAAGTAGATTGATTTGGTGAAAGAATCATCATTTGAGTTTCAAATCAAAAGAGGTGATTGCAAAAATGAAATGAAAAAGTGTAAACAGTCAAAACAACTAGGAAAAATACTAATTTTATCTTGCATATAAGTCTCACCCTCCATGAAGGAAACCGGACACGTTATTTTTTAGCCTATGATGATGGAGAGGAAGCCCACAATGGTGGAGAAGAATCCTATAGTGAAGGAGCTACCTTTGGGGTGTGATATGTGATAATAGTTTTAGGGTTGGGTAATGTAGGACGTTTATGTTTAGTGACATTTCATTTAGGGTTAGGTTATTTTAGTAATAATAACAAGATAGTTTAGTTGTAGTTTTTAGTTGAATTTAATTAGCAATAAGATATTGTATAAATAGGTTTAGGGTATTTTAATAATAACATTAGTTTAAAATTATTTAATAAATAATGTCATGTTTAACTTTATAGTTTTGTGTTTTCATATTTATGACCAAAGAAAGGTTATTAAAGATGATGATAATATAATTTGAGTGTTTTTGTACATAATTCTAAGGAGAAAATGTTTAACTATTGGTGCATGTAAATTTAACAATGAGGTGTGATTGACTATCATGGATTAGGGGTTTAAATAGTGATGTTTTGACACCTTTTATGACTACACATATTTGCGACATCAAAATTGATGATGTGGACCTCAAACCTTAGATTAAGTAGTCAAATGACTAAAAAAAATGATATAAAATTTTAAAAACCATTTGACATACATAAAATTAGGATGTGCAACTACTTAGTTTTCTCCCTTGCCCCTCTTTAACACGATTCTTTTCTCCTTTGAAGTGGTGGGTAAGCATTATTATTACATTGAGAGGCGTAACCCTACAATGGCAACATGATGTTGTAGGAGGTTAGCACAATTCGTGACAAAAAAAAACACAAAAGGAAATGCATTTTAGAAAAAAAAAAAAAAAACATTTTAGAAAAAATAAAATAAAGTAAAATTTATTTTAATAATAACTACATTTAAAAAATGAGACACAATGCTAAGAAACAAAATTCAAAAAACAAATAAAATCATTGTGTAAAAGACAGTAATAGTAATAATAAGGCACATTGTATATATATATATACTAGTTATATTCTTGCCTTTTTAGCTAATAGACTATATTTTGCAGCAACTTTAACCCAGAGAGTTGTCTCATGCCAGAAAAAACAACTTTCAGGCAGGCGAAACATTCCTCGCCCCACGCCTAAAAATGAATTTTAACTCACAACCAATATTCTTGTTGCAATGTTGTCTGATGCCAAAAAACATTTAATTTCATGGAGTTGAGACATTCCCTGCCTTATGCATGAAAACAAATTTTAACTCACAACCAATATTTTCAGTTGTAATTAACACCTCCTAGAGTGATCTGCACTAC
Source organism: Sequoia sempervirens (assembly GCA_007258455.2). Classification (NCBI taxonomy): domain Eukaryota; kingdom Viridiplantae; phylum Streptophyta; class Pinopsida; order Cupressales; family Cupressaceae; genus Sequoia; species Sequoia sempervirens. The sequence continues at coordinate 288,372,480 of VDFB02193867.1, forward strand.
ATGTCTACCATGCAAAATCAAATCATATCATATCTCCAATTTAAAACTAAATCAAATTATATCAAATCTACCTTTAAATTCCTAGTTGCTTCTTATTTATTTCTCCCACTGATTTATTATGTCTATTTTCCTTCTAGCCATTGCCATTGGACATGATATAAAGGAAGCTTCAAAGTAGAGGAGGTCATATGTATTCTACAAAATGTAGAGGAAGAGCAGATTATCGCAGAAGAGATTGTGTGCAGTGTGAGGAAGATTCTTGAGAAAGAGATCAAGTCTCAAATAAGAATGAAGAACAACAAAGACTAAGACTTGATCCTCTGACCTAGATAATGAAAAGAGATCCTTACTTAGTCCTTTACATACGAAGTAGGGTATTTTAGTTGTGCACACTACTTTAAAGTTAAAAAGATATTATTGAATCTCTTTTGTTTGCATGCCGTAAATCTTTTGGCTAGAAGACAAGATCAATGTCTCTTTCAGCCAAAAAAGCAAAAAATTATTGTTTATTGTTCCTTTCTACTATGTTCGCAGTTCCTTTGTATTGTGCTAATTTTTCTAGATCCTTTTCTAGAAAAGATGCAATATTTACCATTCTCTATTACAGAGACAATTTTTTCTTACATATCTTCTTTCATCCCTGCATACACCCATAGCTCAAAATGTTATTAAATGTTAAAACTTTTGGATTTTCTAATTCATGATAAATAAAAATGTCACAATAGGAATGTATTCTAATTTTTGACCACTTGTGTAAGATTCATAAGACTAGAATCATTTCCCAATACTGAGAAGATGAGCTATGGTGTTATTGAGATGACGAGACTCATATTTATGTGATCTAATAATGTCAGTTAAAAACCAAAACTGGGTGCTCATCTTTGGAGGGTACCTAAGAAGGCTTTAAAATTAAATTTCTCTTTTGTACATCACAAACCTAAGAGCATTCATAATCTAGACTCACCAACTGTAGATATACCCTAATTTCTAAACATAATCAGTGTTGTGCCCATTGAATGTTCTTAATATCAATTCCCTCCTCTACTGTTTCCTAGAGCAGGCTCATTTCCCCTAGTTTGTTAGCCTAATCAACATTGAGACTAACTGCTTGATCAATTTCATTTGCTATAAAAAACCTTCCAATTATAATTTACAATGTCGATGAGTTTTTTTAGAATTTATATTTACAAGTTTAGAGGTTAAATTTGTCACGATAGATGTGACCTAGGTCAAGTTTGGACCTACATTTTTGTTAATAATCTAGCATGGTGTGCATTTATCTTGTATTTACAATCTCTTCTTTGTAATTTGTCCCCTCCACACAACACTTGTCTAAACATTGGATGCCTAAATTTTATAGTTGAAGACTTACTTGTCTGTTACATAACATACCATATTCACAATCCTTTTTCTACTAATATTTAGGCTCTGATACCACCTGATATGTAAAGAGTTGAAGCTATATCTCATGAAAAATGGATTCTACAAACTCCTTTCAATACAAACATATACACAACATTAGATGTAATGATATAACAACATATATGAACATACACAATGAACCAAAGTGCTTAAAATAAACTGAACAAAAGGAAACAAGCATAACATTAATCAATCCACCATGAGACAAGAGGCAACACAATATATACAACTAGAGAAACCCTCAATGGGAAGAAAACTCTAGGAAGAGTGCATTTTTTATGTATTATGTTATTATATCAAAAGTTGTTACAAGTGTTACATCTCCTACATAGATGTTTGGGACTTACAAACACCAAATGTAGTCCCTTCACACCTACTCTACCTCCAACAGTGATAAAACTCTAATAGACTCTTAGCAAATTATGTCCATGAGCATAAATGGATGTTTGGTCAAATAGCCAATTCCTATTCATATGTGAAACAATTTCATATAAATCCCTCTCAGCCTCCCATGGCCATTAGAAAGACAAAAGCCATCCATGCAACTGATCCAATTTCACAAACTCTTTAAATTCCAAGCTCTATCCACATTAGAATGAGTTTATCAATTTTCCTGTCTTTAGCCACTTTGTAATTAGTCTTTGCTAGGACAAATGTTATGTTGCCATGTGTAATTGGAAAACTTGTCATTTTTTCCTTTTCACTATGTTTTAATGTTAGCATAGCAAACTGAATCAAAGTCTTTGGGGTTGTTTTGGACCATCCTTTACACCTCTATAATGTCTTTGTGAACTTCCATGCATCATGTAACATTTGTTTTGGTGACCAAATTTTCTCCCAAGTACAAATCTTGATTATTGCCCTCCAATTTGACCTCAATGGTCCAACATGCTTCAATCTAATTCACGAATCAATTGCTTGGCCCTTGAATTCCTTGATGGTTGGTGTTTCACTCCTACAATTGAGGAAGAGGATTGTACAATGTCCACTAGGTGGTGTGTAAAAATACATTAAGTTGTGCGATGGTGTAGAACAACAAAGTGAATCATTCACTATAATTCTTCAATATTTATATTTTTAAATAAAATGATGTAATACAAATATTTTGAAAATTTTGTTGATAACATTATTGTATTGCAAATTTATTCCAACTTAACATTTTCAATTACATATATTTTTCTATCGACGTACACCATGCACCTCAGTGCTAGTAATTACTTTTGTGCATATTGGACCTTGCAGCAGACCTAGGGTTTTAACGAACCCTTCGTATAAAGCTTTTTATTTTTTCGCTAGTATAAAAATCCTAAACATTAACTCTCGAGGAAGGCTGCAGATATGGGGAAAACAGACAAATCACTTTCCCTGTTTGTGCCCGTTCGCCGCCTCCCCACGAAAGGACTTACTGACAGAAGCTCAAATCAAACAAACACTTCTTATCAAAGGCCGACTGTTGTCGCAGAGCTTATCCTCAGCAATCTGAACAGTAAGTCATTGCTTACGGCCGTTCAGATGTCAGCGAAATTCCTTCTCGTCATAGTATTTATGGTCGTTCAACGGCTTCTAGCAGGTTCTGAGAAAGAAAATGTATGCATATCTTCAAGGGACCAAAATTACGCAAATTCCCAAGCGTGAAAGGTGCAGATTCAAAGCAGAGAGCTTGGGGTGAATTCCATAGGGCTCAGAGTGCACGTACACCGTCCGGTACAACATTTCTGACAGGAAGTTTGCTCAACTCTATCCAATTTTGACATAGATTCCTGTAACTTCTCTAATATATCCAAAGAACAGAATACTTTAAATGAACAGTGAGTATAGAAAAAGATTAAAGATTTGCAGTTTTCCCAGTGATGTAAAACCTACCATGCTCTTCAAACATTTATCCAGGCATATATCTCGTTAGTTAATGTGAATTTGGAAATCCCACCAATCTTCCGTCATTTCGCTGGAGAAAAATTTCTCTTTGATTTTACTTCAGTAAAAGAAGATCAACGTCCTCTGCAGCCTCGCCTGGTGGAACAAAATCCTCTAAATTTGGAGAGTGGTTGCTCTCAATATCTTGAAGAAGTGAATCCAACAGTGTCCAATCCGGCTCCTCTATAATTTGTAGCCCGTCTATACACTATAGCGATTCCAAACCATTATAGGCGGCGGTACAGTTCAGTGTCTCTGGAATCGCAGTCAAAGCAAATTTGGCCGCAACTGATTGAATTTGTGCGGGAGATAGTGAAGAGGCGGATGGAATTTCTGGCAGAGAGTCGGGGAAATTAAACTTGGCTTTGCATCCTCTGAGGCAATACACAGCACAGTCATAAGCGCGAGCGGCCTGGTGAGGCGAATCATAAGAGCCAAACCAAATTCTGGCCCTGGAATTGGGTATTCTCACTTCGGAAACCCATTTCCCCCATTTACTCATTCGGACTACCTTGCGATGTTGTGGCTGTTGTGAGTTGTTGAGGGGATTCTGCTTAAGCGAGGTTTTACTTTTAACCATATTTGGTAGGAGAGAATACTGAGATTGGAACTCGGGATAAACCTTGTAGCCTTGCCAAACAAACAGACAGTGAAGTAATGTAGTGTAGTTGCAGGGTGATTTTGCGAAGATTCTAACTTTAGACGAACTGAGGTCGGATTTGAGCGAATGGACAAGGATGCAAAATAGGTAGAAATCTTCCTTTGTGGGTACATCGTGTAAAATATGTGTGCCCCAATAATCTAAATCCTGCAGTAGAAATCTTCCTTGCGTACGCATAAAATTGGTGTTTTTTCCCCTCTTCCAGAAAGGCTAGGTGTTTGTGACACATTAATTTAGAGCGTGACAGTACTGGCTAAGACGAGATGCAGGGGAAAGTGACAATACCGGCTACTCACTCCGTTGTGCTCCTTTGTGGGGTCCGAGTGAGTATCGTTGAGACGCGAATATGCCAGCTGTTGTAAATTTTATGCGCTCTTTAAACATAAAGAATCAAGATAGGGGAGGGGAGCCAATATGGGGTACCCTAAATTTGGGGATCTATGTGGAGTATCACGTGGATCAAAAATGAAAAAAAAATCACCACACTTGTGTATTTGTCAAGTTTGTTTTTTTTTTAATTTTGACCATCCCGCCATCTGTCATACACGAATTCTTCACGGTGTTTCTATAGTTAGAAGAGAATGAATAGTTAGAAAATGAATACCAAAGTGAACAAGGAAGGAAATAAATAAAGAGGGCAATCATAAAGGCATGAAATAAAAGACTATGACAAGTAAGAGAAAGTCAACTATGAAAACAAAACGTAAGGGTAGTATTAGACCAAGAGTTCAAGAAAAAGGGGTGAGACAAGAGGGGAAGAGGTATTGAAAGTGCAAGTGACACAGGAGGGTACCCAGAGGAGAGAGAAAAGAATAGAGGGGAGACAAAGGGGACAAGAGAGAGGGAGGATGTAGGGAGATCAAGATAGGTGAGGGGTAGAAAGGGAGGCCAACAAACCTAATATAAATTATAAATCAAATTTAATACAAAAATGTTTTATTTGTCAATATATAATTGTATTAAATTGATCCATCAAAATTAACACAAACTGAAATAGAAACTGACATGACATGAATACGCTAATTTTTATAATGAATAGAAGTGAAATATTTGTTGAAATCAATCTCCCTCAAAAAATATATATGCATATCTATCAAAAATCAATACAAATCTAAATGACAATTGACATGGATAAACTAATTTTTTCAATATTATAATGAATATGAGTGAGGTGTTTGTTGAAAGCAGTGTCCCTTAAAAAAGGTATGGGAAATAATATGGCTGTACATTCCATGAAACACTTCATACCTCCAAAGGACGGAAAACTTTAAATGAACAGTAGTATAGAAAAAGAATAAAGAATTGTAGTTTTCCCAGCGATGTAAAATCTCCCTGGTTTTCCAAACACAATTATCCCGAAACACATCTCGTCAGTTAATGTGAATTTGGAAAACCCATAGTCTTCCGTTCATTTGGTGGAGGCAAATCGCTCTCTGATTTTACGTCAGCAAAAAGAAAATCAATGTCCTCTGGTGGAAGAAAATCCTCTACATTTGGACAGTGGCTGCTCTCAATATCCTGAAGAAGTAAATCCAACAGAACGCAATCCTGCTCCTCTGAAATTTGTTGCCCATCTATACACGACTGCGATTCCGAACCAGAAAATGTGGCGGCACCGTCCAGCGTCTTCGGAATCTCAGCCAAGGCAAATTTGGCCGCAACAGATTGAATTTGTGGGGGAGATAGTGAAGAGGCAGATGGAATTTCTGGCAGAGAGTCGGGGAAATTAAACTTGGCTTTGCATCCTCTGAGGCAATACACAGCACAGTCATAAGCGCGAGCGGCCTGGTGAGGGAAATCATAAGATCCCAACCAAATTCTAGCTCTGGAATTGGGCATTCTCACTTCGGAAACCCATTTCCCCCATTTCCTCATTCGCACTCCCTTGAAATGTTGAGTCTGGTGTAAGTTGGGGGTTTTCTGCTCAGGCGAGGTTTTACATTTAACCATATTTGGTAGCAGAAAATGCCAAGATTCGAGCTCGGATTGAACCTTAGGAAGTGAAGCCTGGGCAAACAAGCAAGCAGTAAAGTAGTTAAGGAAGTTGCAGGGTGAGTCTACGAAGATTCGAACTTTAGACTAGCTGAGGCGGGATTTGATCGTATGAATTCAAAATAAGTGTAATATATATAGACAAACACATATTGTGGGCAACGTGTATAATCTGTGTGCTCGAGGACCCAAAATCAGCAATAGAAGTCTTCGTCATTAAGGTTTATTTTAGAGCATGAGGGGATAAAGCGGAGTGCCAGGAAAGTAAAAGTAGGCATTGACAGCTACTGAGGGAAGTAGAACATTACCATCTCTCACGAGAGACAACTCACTCCATTGTATAGTCCGAGAGTGACGCGAATATTTCAAAGAATAAAATCAATAACAGATTTTTTAAAAATAAAATAAAAAAAAAGCAGATTAGTTGATCATACATGAATTGGATAGGACAATGACCTTAGAACTTGATGCCTTTGATGGTGAAGCTGTGCAATATAGAGATAAAGATCAGTTGATCATAGATGAGTAGGATAGGATAAGGACCTTACAATTTTGATGTTGAAGTTGTGCATGATATATGTAGAGAGGTGGGATTCAGTACTTTTTGTAAGTATAAAAGAATTTATGGATAAGTATAAAAGAGTTTATGGATAAATAGATAAAAAGATTATTCAAATAATAATAAATTATAAAATAGATATGTTAGTCTTAAAAAGATTAATGACACAATTTTTTTTTAAATTAGGTAGATTGAAAATGAGTAATTAGCAAGAGAGGAGTAACCTTTTAAATTCCATAGATAAGGTATAATAATGACTTGTTTTTTTGGATTGTGCATGCTTTGAGTATTGGAAGTAGCATTTGTCTTTGTGTTAAAACATTAGACAAGCACAAGAACAAGCATATCAAGTTATCAACACACCAATATGAATCAAGAATCCTTAAAGGTATTGTAGTCAATATTCACAAGAACATTAAAGTCTTTACTCAAATCTTAGATAGGGCAATCCTGAATATTTCCAATATCAACCTTATGTTATTCCAATTAGAAGTTGATTTAGCCAAAAAATCAACAACCTAATTTCCTCCCTTCTAATATGGTTCCACTTAGTTCAATATTGAAACCACAAATGGTGATGTTGGGATCTTTCTTACATTCATTTAGCCACAATTGTTGAAAGTGGGGAGAATTTTCTTTTGAAATAATCAATCAAGGTTTTAAACACAAATTCTAGAATAATATTAATAAAATGTTTTAGCTTATCTTCTAAAAGTATTTGGTGAATGCCCATAGGTTCAAAAAAAATATTGGAAACTCCAAGGCTACCAACAAACCATAATTTAACCCTACCATTACAGTCACAATAAACACTTCCAATGCTAGTTTTTTCAAAATTAATTTTTGAAGCTTAACAAATATCTATGTTGTATGGTTGAGGATCAACAAATATCTAAAAAAATTGCCTTTGTACCAAAATTTTACACATTAATGCAAAGTGGATGACATGAATTTCATAATATGTAACCATAGAAAACCAAGACTTGAATATAACGAGTCAATTTTATAGGCATCACATGAAATAATATATTTAATATGCATGATCCAACCGTTGATTAAAAGAGAAGTGGTTACACTATAAAAGCTACCCACATTGTTAATTTTTCTAATGGTAAGTTCATATATTTGTAGCTTTTAACATATCTATTTCCAAATGGTTTCCACTATTTAGTGCATATGGTAGACTAGATCCATCATCAACTAAATGTCATTTGCCACATATCAACACAATTTATAAAGGTAATAGATTATTAATGACCCTCTCATCATGAATTTATTTATCATCAAATGATTTAGTATGATTTTCCTTAATTTGGTTAATATCTAGACTCTATCAAAGATATAATCAATTGTGAAGAAATATTAAAAATATTTTTTATCTTTTCCAATATTTTTACATGAAATTTTTTCTAAAGGTGATGTGAATACTATGTCCCAAAGAGATATTTAGCTTGTGTATTTTATAATTGTTAAAAAATGTCAAACTCTTTAGATGATTAGATGTAAATTTAGACACATGAGGTAAATTAAATACATTGGTTGATAAAGTTGTTTGGGGAAATGGAACATGTTAGCTTCTTCCCAATCTTTGATGTGTATGTTAAAGAATATGATAACTATGTGAGTCATTCAAGCAACATGAAAATTAGGAAAATTTGTATAAGAGGATGGCACAACATGTAAATTACATTTTTTTTCCATACATAATCCATATGGATAGAAGATGAACTAGCATTAAAAGATAAATCATTAGAAAGTGTTGCTTGGTTATACTATCCTTATGTGGACCACTGCTAGAAAAATAGGCAATAAAAACATGTGTCAAATCAATAAAATAAATGTAAATTAAAGAAGGCAAGACAAGTCATTGTAAATATTTATCACTCAAATGTAATCTAAACTTGCTAATCAATAAAATATAATTATATTTGAGCATTCATCATTAAAGCAAGTAAAAATATTTCACATGTAAATAAGTATTCATGGAGCCATCATAATCCTCATGTAATAGTTCCTTGATAAGAGAAATAATATCATACTATAATGAATAAGGAGGTGTAATAGTTCAAAAAAATATACATAACGAGATAAAGTATCCTCACAAGGTATGGTATTATCATGATATAACGGTGATCAATAAAACAAGCATGAGATGTAAAATTTTGATAATCATGTATAAGAGAAGACATTTTATCAGCATGACATGGTGTTATGGATGCAATATTATAATGACATATAGAAGGAACATCATCATAAGACCTATCTTGAGACTTATGATGATTAATTACAACTCAAATCTTGTGTGTTGGGTCATTATTGTCAGCCCACCTCACGCGATGTCCTTGAATCATTTAAAATTTTCTTCTACAATGATAGGTATATGGAAAAGACTATTGGCACATGAGGAATTGTAACCACATTTATTCAAGACAACAAAAATCTCACATCATTGTGGATATCTCGGGAAGGCCCTTGATTTAACTTGCCAGAGTATTTATGGCCCTTTGCAAATCCTTAGCTATTTCAAATTATTCAAGCACATTGATCACTGTTGTGACCAAGCTTGTTGTGTTGGTATGGAACCTGATCAGTCTCCAAGTGGGAGATTGTTGGTATGTGGCGACTGATCATGCTATACTATATAGCCCATGGTATATTGTACACCCCGGCCCCTATCCTTGCCGGGGTCAATCCAGCAAAACAAATCCTTGGTATGAAAATTTGTAGAGATAGGAAAAACAGAAAATTATTTTTATCTCAGGCTAATTATGTTGAAAAGGTGTTGCAGTGATTTCATATGGAGAATGCAAAAGCTGTCAGCACACCTTTGCCTAGTCATGTTAAATTGACTAAGGATATGTGTCCAAAGACACAAGAGGAGGAAGAAAAAATGTCCAAGGTACCATATGCTTCAGTTGTAGGCAGTTTGATGTATGCCATGGTATGCACGAGACCGGATATTGCACATATTGTAGGAGTTGTTAGCAGGTATTTGAGTCATCCCAGAGTTGAGCATTGGAATGCAATAAAATGGATTCTCAGATACTTGAGAGGTACATCCAATAATTGTCTATGTTTTGGGGGCTCTAATACTGATTTAACAGGCTATGTTGACTCAGATTTGGCAGAGGATATAGATACCAGGCGGAGTACCACAGGTTATGTATTTACAGTTGGTGGGACAGCAGTGAGTTGGATTTCACAATTGCAAAAGGTGGTTTCCTTATCCACCACAGAGGTAGAGTGTTGTTGCAACAGAAGTGAAAAAGGAGATGATATGGCTACAACTTTTCATGGAAAAGTTGGGAAAACAACAGGCTAGAAATTACTTGTTTACAGACAATCAGAGTGCTATACATCTTGCAAAGAATTCTGCTTTGCATTCTAAAACAAAACACATATAGTTGAGATATCATTTCATTCGGTCAGTGTTGGAGGATGGACAGGTCAAGCTGGACAAGATACATACAAATGTCAATCCAGCGGATATGTTTACGAAGGCGATGACAAGGGAGAAGTTGAGCTCCTCTTTAGCTTCAGTTGGTCTTCAAGGTTGAATTCAAGTATAACAGAGTAGTAGGGTCCAAGGTAATTATTTCCAGTGGGAGTTGTAATTGCAGCAGTGTCGTCCAGGATCAGTCTCCAAGTGGGAGATTATGTTGGTATGGAGCCTGATCAGTCTCCAAGTGGGAGATTATTGGTATGTGGCGACTAATCATGCTATACTGTATAGCCCATGGTATACTGTACACCCCGGCCCCTATCCTTGTCGGGGTCCTGGGCTAGGGCGGGCCCTGGGTGGGGGTTCGGGGGCGGTAGCCCTCGAGAAAATTTTCTTCCTACTTTTTCGCGTGATCACTGAAAAGGGGAAAAATAATTGAAAAAAAAAAATCAATTTTGTAGAACCCTAAAATCTGGAAGCTTCTAAGCTTGTTAAAAAGGGGTTCAGATGGGTATTACTGTATGATGAAAAACACGATTATTCGCAATATTGTAATAGGTTTTACACTAGATAATAAAAGTATTGGATGGTTGCAGTTTGGTGGACGTAGCCCGGATTGGGTGAACCACATTAAATTCTCTGTGTTATGATTTATTATGCATGTGTTTTAGTTTCTCTATTTTTTTTACATAGATCTGCATTTAATTGTTAGACATCTGCCATTTCTAACCCTAACAGACAACATGAACCATTTTTTCAAGGATAACGAGCACCCCACCAAATTGCATGAGGGGTATGATTGCAACAAACTCCCAACACCATGGTATCAGGTTTGTTTGGTGATTATGAAATATTTAACGCTTGAGGGTAGGTTTAAATGCTTTTATTATTATCATTTGCGACTACTCAACCATTTTAGACACCATATACACATCAACCTCCCCTTTTTATTCATTCTTCCCTCGAGTTGTCTATGAAAGAGGCTATGGAGCTTTCTACTAAGAACCTTGAGAAACTCCCTATCCCACTCCATCAGGGGCTTATCTTAAGATTATACCATTTTCATTTGGCACATTGCCCCCTAAACCAATATGTGCTATCCTTATGGAAGATGATCCTAATGTCAATTCCCCCATGAAACCCCCTAGAACCTTCGCAAGGCAGATGCTACCAAACCTAGTGCCAAGCACAAGCTAAATCCTCCTAGTAACCAGTCACTCCTGAAACTAGCCTTAAACCTAATTCGTAATTAGAAAGTTAAAAATTATTGCACTTAACTCCTAATTATAAAATTTTCCCGATCCAATGAAGAATTGCGTGATTATGTTTTTTAACCGTTGAAATTACAATAAGGTACACTTTAAAATCAAGTATTGAAAAATAAACTTAATTGAACTAGAGAGAAATTGAGACAGAAGAGAGAAGAATGAGACAAATAAATAGAAGGATCACAATACGCAGATTGATAACAGAGTTCATCCAATCAGGACTACGTCTTTGGGTCTACTTCTCAATGTTGGACTGCTTTATTAAGATTGCCAAGCACCTGGAAATGCCTTCTTACAATTCTCAAGCTTCAAAACCTGCATAAACTTCCTCACAATCTCTCACTCAATTTTAAAATTTTTGGTGTATAATATCACCTTGTAAATTTTCTCTCAAAAAGAATTCAACTCTCCTCTAGCATTCTAACTCCACCTTTTCCAATAATTTTTTAATCTCTATTTTTCTCTCCAAGAGAATTGTCCCCTTTACAAGGGAATAAGACCCCTTTTTATACAAATTTATTTGCTAATATGGCTTTAACCATATTATTTTGCAAATATTGCATATCTCCCATTTACAAGTAAAAATTCCAACCAATTCCCCCTAATTACATAAAAATATCTAAAATATTTCAAAATTCGTTCAAGTAATCCTAACCCCTTTAAAAAAAATAACGGCTCTTATAATTTGAGCCTTACAAGATAATCCTTGAAATATTCTAAACCCCCCTTCTAAATCATAAAAATATGTAACCAATTATTTCAAGCTCCTTAAAATATCATAATTCGTTGAATATGAGAAAGGTGATTAAAGGGGTTAATTTGTTGAAATATAGGTTTAATACGGGTTTTTTTCTCTCTCCTTGTTTTATGGGCAAGGCAAGAGGATTTTAAGGGATAAAATCCCACCAAATTCTCCCTTCTTTTAATTTTTAAACCATACGTGCTTTTTTTAACAATATGGTTTAATCCATATTTATGCCACCTTTTTCTAATAATGGCCTGCCACATGGAGAGGTGAGATGATGTCGAGTGTCAAGGGTTGATTGGCCATTGTGCCAACTGGACTGATGACGAGGCGTTGACTGGTCAATGTATGTTACCAACTTTGACTGCTTGTATCTTGTGCAAATGGACTCTATTTTCAACGAAATGAGTTGCATCAGAAAGCTCCCGGCGAGCCCTTCACGATGACACCCCATTTGACCACCTTTGATGACTTCAAAATTTTTCCCTTTTTCTAAGCCTTTTGATTTTGTTGATTGACCAGAACTTTGACTGCTCGCAACTTTTGCAAAACGGACTCCTTTTGAGCCCATTCGAGTTGCATTAGGTTTGTGTCAGTGGGCCCTACACAATGATGCCAGTTCTGAGAGATTTTGAAACTATGAAAATTTTAGGTTCTTTTGGATCCTCCTCGATCATTCCTCCCCATTAACAAGCTTTTGGACCTCCAAAAGGTCTATTTATGTATAAATTAAGCTAGGGCAATGTTGGCCCACTAGCCTAGTATCATTTGTCCTTCCTTTCTGGAACTTATACATTTGAATCATCATAACAACAATCAAAATTGCACTAATATTGTTAAGTACATTATCCATATACACATCCACATTCAATGTTGCCGCTACCAACCATACAATGATGAAAAATAGAAGGTTGAATAACTAAACTAAATTTGTGGATGAGAAAAAGAATGTACCAACATCATGCTTGTCTTTCATAACTGGAACAACCTTAGAATTAGATATTCTTTTATGCAATGACACTTCTTGTGGTACAGACATAAGTGCCAAATTATTGTTTGCATTAACTACCCTTTTCAATTGTCTCGTTGTCACAAAAGATTTAACAGTATTAATTGGATGAGAATGCACAATGTATTCAATTCCTTCCTTAAACAAGTGATATTGATTATGTTCCTTGTAGAAGATTTCTTTTCTATCATATAAGTATGGGCTACCCAACACAATCCCACATATATCAAGTGGAACCACATCAAACTCAACCTCATCTATAAACTTAGATGTTATTGAAAATCTTAAATTGCATTGCTTAGTTACTCACAATTTGTTATCATTGCACACCCAACCTAATGGATAAGGTTTCTTATGTGGCTTTGTTTTTAATCCCAACTGTTTAACAACTTCTTCTGAAATTAGATTAACTTGGGACCCACTATCAATTAGTGTATTGATTTTAGTGTTCTTAGATATCACCCTTATGTGAAACAATTCACATCTTTTGCTATCTTCAGGAACAACATGAATTTTAGAAGTAGAAGCACATGAAATATCAGTTGCAAAATCATTACCAATAAAAGTTTTACCTTTCAAACCCACAACTGTTATCTTTGTTTCGTCATCAAAATCCGATCCAAGATCCTGAATGATAGTTGTGGCCTTTTGCTTTCCTTTACGAACCTTAAACCACTTTGGTTTCAATTTCGGATGCAATTTCCAACACTTTGCATCTTCATGCCCTTTCTTTTGACAATGTGAACAAGTAGGCTTTTCACCTTCCTCTTTCTTCACAGTAGCTAAGCACCTTACCTTTCTTATTGCCTTCAGTTGGAGGAACAGATTTCTTCTTTCAACTGAAACTTATGTTCCTTCCACCTACTTCAATATGGGTTGCTTGTACACACACTTCATGAAAGTTAGATGGATTAAACATCAAGATTGTATGTTTCAAATGTGGATGCAAACCACCTATATACTTTAATAAATTTTCGTGTGTATAAAGAGGAATTCCAAGAGTAAGTGCTTTCTTCCTAAACACCTGTGTATACTCTTGCACCATTTGTCCTTTACCCTATCTCAGATTTTTCCAATCCATAACAACTTGTTGCATATAACCCAAAGGATAAAACTATTTCTTTAAAGCAGAAGTAAATTCATGTCATGATGAAATAATTTTACCGTGCATAGCAAGATCATCTTGAATCTTAATCTCCCACCAAACCAATGTAGTGCCTCCCATTCTAAGATTAGCTAGCTGTATTTTGGAAGAATCGTCCAAGATCTGTTGAACCCTGCAATACACTTCGATCTACTTAAGCTAGTTATCCAGCTTTTCTGCATCTAATTCACCGCTATATATAGGCAACTCGAATTAAAATCCAGTTTTAACAAAGGTGTTTGCACATGCTGTTTCTTTTTAGAAGAGTTAGATGATGAAGAAGATGAGGAAGACAGGGATGGAGGTTCAGGAGGGTCACCACCACCTCCTACTCCTTGCTTCAATCTCAACCTGGTTAACATTAATGGCCAAATAGTCTAGAAAGAATAGAAAAAACAACCAAGCTCAAAGCTAGAAGATGGTGGTGGTGGAGTTTTTTAAGCTTAAAAATCCTCCTGTTAAAAAGCTAAGAAAGCATGTTGTGAAGAAAACCCTAGACAATAAGAAGAAGAGTTCTATCACCTTCTTCATTGATACTTGTGAAGAAGAAGAAATGACTATTACTGATCCCAATGTTGGTTTTGAGGTTTCCAGTTTGAGAAGATCCCACAAATTGGCTGGTAAGCAGATGCCCGAGGTCACTATTCATGAAATCTCAATTGATTCTAAACAAGACAACAAACAACATGATAAAAGAAATGTTGATATGGAGGAGGATTTTGAGGATTTCATTGATGGATCAAGCCATTTTCTTGAGCTTAATAAAATGATCATGGAGGAATCCACCCCAGACTCTAGCCCCCTCATGAGCACAAAGAGGAAATAATCCATAACTACAAGAAAACTGCCCAAGATTGCAATTCTTTGATGGCTCGTGTGAATACTCTTGAAAGGAAGATTAATGGCTTAACATGCTTCACTCTCAAAGTGATCCACCGCTCTTTTTTCACTCTAACTTCAGTGCTCCAAGAGGAGATCAAAAAACATGACACTTCTACTAAGTCCAACTCCAACTAATAGAAGATGGATGTCTTCAAATTCCTCATGGAAGAATGAGATAACATTTCCAAGTAGGGGGCTCTTGTTGTTTTTTTTTTGGTCATTTCCTTTGTAGGTTACTATTCTTTTGATATTATTTTGCTATCTCTGATCTGTTTTGGTCTATGATGTTGAACTTGTTGCTCTAAACTATTGCCCTAGTGGTCATTTGTTTTAAGGGTACAACACCATGCAAATACTACTTATCTAATAACAAACATCATCATAAGACACAAATATATCATTAATAGGTAAAGGAGGTGCAACCATATCCTCAATATGTATCATACAAGGTGTATAACAATGTAAGACGTCATTAGATATGCACTTATCACTATCACAATCCATAGGGTCACCACGAAACTCGTGGATACATAAAATAAAGATATCTAAAAGAAGAGGATGAGCACTAACCAAGTCAATAAAGAAGGGAATATATAAAACATCATAAAATAACACCTCCATAGAGAATTTGTCCATATTGTTAACCTAAAGATTAATGAGAATATAAAGGATGGAAGGATCATTTATCACATAAGATAGGAACATATTAGAATTATAAATATTTGCACATGAATATTAGCGAAGAAAAATGATTTAAGAAGAGACATAATGATATATTATCCACAAGTAGAAGGGAGTGACCTAAGATGTGTATCAATATGTATGCCCAAATGCTAATCAAAAAATGGTAAGCTTATGTACGTAAATGTAGATTAAAAACCTAGGAAATCTAAAAATTATAAACTACAATTATATCTTGAATCTAAATTTAAACCCTAAGAGAAACAAAGGTAAGGTCAAACCCTAGGGGGTGTACAAGAGTATATAGTTTGAGGTTTCACAAAAATCTTAAGGTATAAAATCTATTTTATATAAATTGGGTCACTTAAATAAATGTATAAAATCAATAATATGGTAACCTAGATTTAATTAATGAGAACAACTAGGAAATGATAGATTAAAATACTATTTTTAGAAAATATGTGCAAAGAGATAAAGACAATTATGTTTGACAAGTATAATGAAGAATAATTTTTGATGTTGTACATAATTTAGCCATTCAAGTACAAAAACTAGATGCTTGTAGCTTGAAGAATGACATGTTGTCTATAGTGTTTGAAATTATTATGGTTGAACTCAAGCACCATGACAATGATATGATGTATGAGACTGCTCTATAACTTGTAGGATCATCTTGAAAAAATATAGAATTTTGGAGTCTACATAACCTTGATCTCTTATATTTTTTGATGAATAAGCATCATCTATTACTTCTATAAAAAATATAATATGATGCATGACCACTTGACTAGGGGGTGCCTGAGTGGTTAGCTTTTGCCTTGCCTTAGCCATATTTCTTTCTCATGACACTCATCTTGAATAAAATAAAAAATGGAATGATTACTGACTAGGTGCTTGTCCCTAATGAATTAGACCACTCTAATGATCTCTTATATTTGAATGCATCTAAGGAAAACATTATTTATGAATACCTTTGGGGAACTGGTTAGATTACAAATCCAAGTTCTCCTCTAAGGTCAACCCCTTTGATGGATTGGATTTACAACCTTGGGAAAATATTCAAAGACAACTGTCTCAGGAATGTAGTAAGTGTAGATTTTGATGCAATGGGTTCCTTTTAAGCTCCAAATCAAAATGTTCCTAGAGTGATTTTCTCCTTGCCACCTTAAGAATTATTGGGTATTGAATGTATTTAAATACCAATACATAACATGTTGTGCAAATTTGTACCAAGTTGACATCTAATGGCTAGTAGAAAAGGGTGGGAGTTGGAAATATGAATTTGAAAGTTTTAAGTTTTAGAATTTTGGAGTTAATCTTGAACCCCTTAAGATCAAATCTGAATATTGTAACATTTATCATAACAAGAAAGTGTATATATCAAGATGAAAATAAAATATATAAATATTTGTACAAGCATGAGTAGAATAAATTATTAATAATGGTAAATGTATAAAAATGTAAAAACTCAAATATGTAGATGAATGTAAATAGATATGAATTATTCCATCAAAATTGGACCTAAACTAAATGGGAATTAAGTGAGTGTGCAAATTTCTCCATAACAATTATCCATCTAGTTGATAAACATATATCTTGCATTTGGAAAAAAAATGGTTTGCCATCATATCAATCTTACTTTTGCCAAGGGGAAATGTCAATATGTAAGATGGCTAGATAAGATCCTTCTTGTCCCCTTCTTTTGCATAAAATATTTAGTTCCTTTACATTTCATTTAGAAGGCTTGACAACAAACTTTTATAAATTTCTAATATGGAAAACTTATTCCTTGTAACATGGTTTCAATTTTGTGACTTCTTCCATTTGGTGGAAAAGACTGATTCAATACCATAGCTAACCCCTCACTACATCTTTCCCAAGGAAAGCTAATTACTTATTTAAAAGAGAGGTTCAATAGTTTGATGACATTTGAAATTGTGATATCCTTGATTGGGCTACTTAGGAGCTCTAAGAACACCTTTAGTTTAAATAACAAGTCTAAAGGGTTTGTAATCGTTGGTTCTTGGGGACTTAGTTATAAAATTATGTACTAAATTACAATGTAATTTCTTCAAAGACTAATTGTGGCTTTTAAGTACCAATTCTGTTTCGCTTTCCTTTAAAGAGATCTATGTAAGTTTCCTTTTGAATGTCAAATGCAAGATTGAATGGAGATGAAGGTTTCAAGAAAAGATGTGGAAGAATTTGAGCATTCAAATTTGGAGTTTTGAAGCCGAGGCTAATGCTTAGATATTGACTTAAAAAATCTTACATTTCAAGTTGCCTGTGGGAGATAAATTGAAATGTATGATGGTTCAATCAATTAAATCTCCTTTTTATCAACATAATGAAAACGTAAAACATATTTTTGGGATTGTTCATAAGAAAAATAAAATGAAATATTATCTTCAGTCATTTTCTTGCTATTTTTGGTCATGTTTTGTGTTGAAGAGAAGTAATTTTGAGTATTGGACTTCATAATAGTATTGTGGATAATAATGTGAGGCAAACTATTCTACTCATATATGGAAAAGTAGGTAACGATGTTTTCAAATCATATTGTTCATCAAGAAACAAAAATGCCAAAATTTTACTTTGATATTTGTTCCAATTTATTTCTCTTTATTTTTCAAAGACAAAAAAGTCTTCATAAACATGTTAAGACTAGCCATCTTTTGAATAATATTAAATTTCAAATCCTCCAGTTTCATGAATAAGATATATTGTATTCTACTTAACTTAAAAACCTATTTAAATTTAAAATAAAACCATAAGTTGTTTGTAATGTTCTTCCAGGCAATGCTTGTGGGCTACTAGCAGCTTCTGCGGTTGCCAAAGAAAAATCAACAAGTTGCTTTTCAGCTGGTCCAAATATAGTGTCAAGGCTTATCTCTACCTACAGGAATCAACAGTGACATGGAGTTCCAATTTCTATGATTATACATATCAAACTGTTTGTTGGAAGACAGTAACTCTTTATGGGTTATTGTTGTTTAGCAGCTGTGAATGTCTTTCTTTTATAAGCACTGGTTGTATGTCACTATTGATCTTTGACTGTGGCTACTTCTTCGTAAATTTTTTATTTATACTTTGATTCAATCAAAATAAATAGATCTCCACAACAATATTAAATGGCTCTACTCTCATGGTTCATGCACCTTTACATCGAATACGAGAGATAATGTCTGTACATAGTTGTCTTGGTTAAAGAAAATGGAAGGGAAATAATATGGGCGTAGATTCCAGTAACTTCTTTTAAATTGTTTTTTTCTCTAAAAAACATCATACAGGTATCCAGAGGGGAAAACCTCAAATGAACAGCAATTACAGAAAAAGAATAAAGAATTCCAGTATTACAAAGCACTGGAGTACCCCACGCTCTTCAAACACATTTCTTCTGACATAAGTCTCGGCAGTTACTGTGAAATTGGAAATAACCCCCGTCTTTCATCTGTTTGCTAGAAAAAAATCCCTCGTTCCTCTGGCAAAAGAAAATCAATGTCCTCAATACTAAAATCCTCGTCTTGTGGAAGAAAATTCTCTAATTGGGAGAGTGGCTGTGTAACACCCCCGCCACGCAACCCTAGGGGAAGTTGCAATTAACAACATAAATGCAATAATTTTTTTTTTTTAAAAGAACAAAAAGCATGAAGGCTCACTACACAATGCCAACAACCCCTAAGGTTACGAGACTGAGTTTACATTGAAACCCAAACATGAAACATGAATTAAAACCATTACATTTAATTGTTTAATGAATTAATGCACATACATTCCATCCATGATAAAATTAAATCAAATACATAAGCATTCCACATGATCCCAATAATATACTTTACAATATGCTTACAACACTTATTCCCCGAATGAGATACTTCCAAAATATAAGGATTACAATTTACAACTTCCACCTCGATACAAAGAGGGGTATTGAAATTACATTAATAACTGAAAGAGCAAAGCATAAAGAACTAGATCCCACGAGCTCTCCAATTGGAAATCTCGTCCATACGAACAAAAAGCTAACCCAACGGATTAAGATGCACGTTCCACCCAACCCTATGATACTCGAAGGCTCACCCC
Source organism: Sequoia sempervirens (assembly GCA_007258455.2). Lineage (NCBI taxonomy): Eukaryota > Viridiplantae > Streptophyta > Pinopsida > Cupressales > Cupressaceae > Sequoia > Sequoia sempervirens. The sequence goes on from VDFB02193867.1 coordinate 288,392,282, forward strand.
CCGTGCTAGGAGATAGTAACAAGGATTCCTAAGCAAGACCATCTACCTCTATACATAGGCTACACAAAACTGAAACGAAATAAATACAAGTACCACATCACATATCATGAAGGTTACATATCACATATCACACATCACTGATACAATCATACTGTTGACTTAGGAGAAGTGTCATCACAATGTCACATGGGATATCCTGGCAAGTCTTCCTAGGTCCCGGCACCCATCTTGGGATATCCTGGTAACCTCTAACGACTTTTGGCCCCTCATGTAACCAATGCAAAATCAGTTGCCTCTCGTAGAGATGAGACAACGATCTTGCCATTCTAGGCCTTCTCGTCTCATCCCAAGTCTATACTAGCCCTTGAGACCATGAGTGAGGCAAAATTAATCTTGTTAAGTGTTTGATGCAACCTAAGCCTCTAATAGTTTATTATGTTATCACTGAATGAACTAACTTGCAAAGAGTTTCCCTGACACCACTTTGTGTGTCGACCCTCATTGCAAGCCACTCCTCTAAGACAACACGTGGAGTAAATCCATGCTCAAGGGTACACAAGTGCGACCTAAGGAGAATGACTCCTATATAAGACAACAAGTCTACACATCCCATTCACATTAACTGGGTAATATACTGGATATGTTTAGATGCACTACCCAAGGTGCTCCAAAGGTTGACTATCACAATGACAACCCAAACCAATAAAAAAACCCCTATCTGGAAGCCTTCAAAACATTTACTCTATTTTCACAACATCGAGAAAGAACAAATCAACACCAAAAGCACTTCGGCAATTAAATAAGCTAAGATTAGGATTTCTAAATCCAGTCAGTCTCAATTTCCATTACTTGCATTTATCCAATCAAATACACCAAATTCATTTCACGGCATTGAAGTATTTAAACACCAATCATTTACTCTAAGTTTCACAATTATATTGCATAATCAAAACAACTTGATAAATAAAAACATTTAATTAAAATAAATTAATCTTTATTCCAACTTAGAATAAATTAATCAACTAAAACTCATCTATACAAGGATACAAATATACACTAAATATATATACATAAAAATATATACTTAAGGTACATACTGTTATATATATATATATATATATAAATATCAAAAACCCATTGAAATAAACCAGTTTAACTCAATTAAGTAATTTATTTAAAATATATAAAATATACATATATACACTAAATGTATATGATATATATACATAAGTATATATATAATATATAAATATAAATAAATTATTATAAAAATAAATATTATTTAAATATTAAAATAATATTATATATATACATATAACATATATATATTATCATATAATATATAATATTAAAATAATATTTAAAAACAAAAAAACAAATTTTAAAACTTTAAAAAAAAAATTAAATTAAAGTATTTGGTTGGCTGCAGCCCCTCCCAAAAGGGAGAGGTGCTGCCAATGCAGTCGTCCCCATACGGGGGGTGTTGTGTGGGCACCATGTGTGGGGCAGCGCTCCCATGGCTGTGGAGGGAGCTCCATGAATTTTTTTTTTATAAAAACCAACTGTCAACAAAAAATGACAGAATAGGGCATACCCTGTTTCATTTCCCAGAATTTTTTTTTTTTTTAACCAGAACATAAAATAAATCAAACATAATATATTTATAAATATACTTGTGTGTATATTTATATATATAATGAAATATATACATATATACACAAGTATATTTATGAATTTATATACCCATAATCTTCATTTACAGTTATGTTGTGCCAATGATCAACATAATTTGCAATAACATAAATAAATTTTCCAAAACAACAAAGGGTTTAAAATTTCAGTTTGAAATGAAGATTTTTTTGTGGATTTTCTTCCTATTTTCATTGTGATTGTTGTTTTGGTTTTCTTTCCTAATCCAACAGCAGTTTACAAGATTTGAATTCATTTCTCATGGGTTTTCTTGCATCTAAATAACATTTGACGAATTTTCAAACAACATAAAGAAATTTGAAGATTATTCCAAAAAGGAAAACAAAAATGAAGAAGAACCTGGTGTTTTCTCCCCAAGCTTGAAGACTTTAGCAATGGTGATTCCAAATCTCTTCTTCAACTCCAAATCCAGCCACACCAAAACTCTCCACCAAAAATCAAAACTTGCAATAATATGAAAAGAAAAATGCTAAAATAGAACTTCCCCAAATTTTTGGTCAAACCCCTAAAATATCCCACCCACTAAATTTATTGAACATTTTGGAGGATATTTCATTTTTAAATTTTTTTTAAAAGAAAACAATTTACTTTCAAAATCATATTTCATGCAATTCAAAATTTCATTTAAAACCAAAATCCCAAAGTTGCAAAGAATATATATTTTATCCAAAAAATTCCAAAAAGTGAAATTTAAACACATTTCTATTTTTTTTTATTATCATTTAACTTGAATATCTAACATGATTTCCATTTCCATTTTAAATTTGAATCTTAATTTACAATAAAGCTAAAGCAACCATTTCATTTACTCACACACCTTCTCACTTCTTGATCCACACCAAAAATGATTTACTGATCTCACATATATATCCACTAACAATATTTATCACCCTTAACCTAGTTAATCAATAAACTAAAAATGATTTTATTAATTAAACCAAAATAATCAATGAAATAAAATAATATTCAACATTGAAACTAGATATGTTAAATCATCACTTTAACAATACCCACCATTTAATAGCCTTTAAAAAATGAAATGAAATAGTTAACCAAGGAGGAAAGAACCAAATCAAAATCGCTAACCCGACGACAACTATGACTAGGGTGACAACTTGGCACGGAAAACCTAGCTACTATCTCCCAATCAATAACTGTTGGTCAATGGACACGCTCAAACCTGTGAAATCAGGTAGAGTTGATGTTCTATACCTATCAACCTGCGAGCAAAGAGCATGTCGAATGTGCAATATATATATATATATATATATATATATATATATAATAAGACACACCATGAAGCTGAAATCTCAGAATCGTAGGGCGCTCGCAAGCGAGTGATACAATCTCGTCCCCTTCACCAATTCAGACTTTAAAACTGACGAGTCAATCAACAACAATATAATTAAAACATAAGGCATTTTTAATTAAATAATTGCTACGCAAATACAAAACATGCCATAATGATAACATCTAAATAAAATCCCATCACATCAAAATATAATGTTTCCATCGCTTAACAGATAGCGGTCAAAAGTAACCAAGTGCCAAAGTCAGAGTGCTAATAGAAGTGAAGCATACATAAGAACACTAATCGATCAAAAGAGCAAAATGGAGGGGTGCTACAGGCTGCCCTAAATATCGTGAAGAAGTGAATCAAACACTATCCAATCTGGCTCCTCTAAAATTTGTTTCCCTTCTATAGATGATTGCGATTCTAAACTAGAAAATATGGCTTTATCGTCCAGCATCTACCGAAATTCTTCCAGGGAAAATTTGGCCGCAATACACTGAATTTGGGCAGGAGTTAGTGAAGAGGCGGGTGGAATTTCTGGCAAAGAGTTTGGGAAATTAAACTTGGTTTTGCATCCTTTGAGGCAATACACAGCATAGTCATATGCACGAGCGGCCTCTTGAGGAGAATCATAAGAGCCCAACCAAATTCTGGCTCTGGAATTGGGCATTCTCACTTCGGAAACCCATTTCCCCACTTTCTCATTCGCACTCCCTTGAAATGTTGTGTGTGTTGAGTATTGGGTTTTCTCCTTTGGCGAGGTTTTACTTTTAACCATATTTGGTAGCAGATATTTGAACTCAAAACTAGCTTTGTGAAGGGAAGCCTAGCCAGACAAGCAGGCAGTAAAGTAGTGTAATGCAATTGCAGGGCGAGTTTGCGAGATGAGGGGGATTTGACCAAATCGATAAATAATGAGTGTAGTGTGGATGGATATATGTACAAATTCCATATTATGGACCGTTTAGAATCTATGTGTCGGGATTCCAAATTCAGCAATAGAAACTTTCTAAGTCTTCAAAGTTTTGTCAAAATATGAATTTAGAGCACGAGTGGAGAAAGCCAAAAAGTGAGGAGAGTAGACCTTGCCAGATTTTAATTTGATATTTTTGATTGTGAAGAAGATTCTTACTATATGTTTCGTGGTAACTACTAATTTTTATTTATTTTTAATAGTTTGGTACAAGATGGTATAAATTTTTTACATTATATTATTAATATGAACACAGTAATATTATAAATAGTGGTTTAAAATTGGCTAATGAGATATAGCTTTCTACATTAGAATTTTTTTATTTTATTTTTAGAAGTGTGATTTATTGTAGAATAATTTTGTGAAATAAGTGTTTTGTGAAGTTTAAGTTTAGATATAGGTGAAGAAGAATTAGGTAGAGCATGAATTACAATCTCATGTTTAGATAGATTAGATGTTTGGAAAAATAAAGAGGAGACAAAGAAGCAAATAGGTTATATGAACATCAAATGAAGGGGATGGACAAACATATAAAGATGGAGGGGGTGAAACCATAAAGAAGTCCAAACTATCATCAATCTCTTAATGGTAAGTAAAATATGCAGTTAAATCATACACAAATATATTTAATGATTTATAATGAATACAAGATAAATCAAATTGTTTTAATCCTTCATCAATTAAAGTCGGTGTCAATTCATTCATCAAAAATATATAATCATCCATGTACTCATAGCTTGCAAGAAAAAATGACTTAACATGTAAAGATGCATTACTAGAATTTTCAAGTTATCAAACATTAATTCATCATTAGGATTGCACATATCATCACATAATGCATTATTGTAATCATGAAAATTGCATACCTTGCACTTTTCCCATTTGTTTTGAGCTCACATTGACCCAATTGTCCTTCATGCAATTACTAGTGTACAATTGGCATAATTTTTGAGTAAAAGTTGGAACATAAAATGAGTCTAACCTTGTTCAATTTGCAATTATTCCTAAGGACCAATCATGTTCTAGTGTTAACCCATACTCCACCAAGATTCATACACACGATTGTAGAGTTAAACTAACAATATGTGGAAACGACCCTAGCCACTTCAAAATTCAAATTTAAATTTAGGATTGAGTTGACACCTTCCCAACTAACCCTTGTGTATCAAACTGAAGCAAAAAATAATTTGTTTGTACCATTTGAAATTATATTTAAGGATAAATAGTAATTTATTATTGCACATCAACAAATCATCTACAAACTTGCATTCCAACTCGCATTATTGAATCATTGATACATCATCTACTTGCATTAACATCTACGCATTTCTTGCTTTCACTCATTTCTTATCATTAAATAAGCATCCTATGAATTTGACCAAGGGAAAATCATAATGTCTAGAAAACTCTCGAAAGATGCTCCTAAACACTATTAGTTTGTGATTACCAATTGTAGGCATTAAGGTGAGATCATAAATGTCAAAATTAGTGAAGCTTAGATTCACGCACCAATATTAGATCCACATTTTGGGATATTTTATTGTCATGACCAAATTCTTGAAGAAGTTTTGGTTCAAAATTGTTGGAAATCAAGGTAGAAATGAAGTAATAATAACTTATATAAAGTGTATGCAAATCTAAAAATGATATCCAAGATTACCCACTTAAGATGATTATGTGATTAGCACATTCACAATAATATAATGAAAACAATAATACCATGAGTGACAATGGATTTACATGGAGAAAAACTTGCAGGAAAAAACCTTCATGCTCAAAGAGATACAATGCTTGTATTAATCCTTCAAACAAGAGTATACATCAATACAACATCACTTTTTGACAATAGTATAGAAACACTTCATTACTTCAACAAATTGCAAAAAATAACCCATAAAACTACTATCTCAAGGCTCCAATATATAGAGATTTGTGAGAGGGAAAACCACTATGGTATGTCAAAACAACAAGTTAAAAACACCTAGAAAATTCCACACTTTCGTTAGTGGATAACCCATAAACATAGTAAAAATAATTAAATGTTCACATGGCCTACACATGGGCACCTAACCCATAGCCAATAAAAGTGGTCAAATTTGAGTCTAATGGCTTTAACGGCTCCACAAACATCACACACAATTAGATGCGAATTTGGGCACCCAACTTTGGATGGCATGCAAATGACAAATGACAACATGCAACCACATGCAAGTCAAGTTGACCCCACTCCCAAAATGGATGCCTAAATGGAATATTCCTCCATCATGCCTTGTAATTGCCACTGAAATTTTTCACTTTATGAAATGTAATTACAATTTTTCATAAAGAATAAATATTGTGTATTTTACTTCTTATGTCTCTTATAACACTTTCCAAAGAATGTGGAGAAACATGATTATGACTTAGGAATGCAAGGTTAATGTCACCTATCCTAACATTCTCCCATTTGACATTATACATTGTAATTACATCCATGAGATACAAATTAAAATCAATTAAAGTGATCAAGGCCTATGGCCTTCTTGCACCAAGAAAAGTTATTTGTGGTCAATGGCTTTGTAAGAGAATCTGCAACATTATTTAAGTGCCAACTTTCTCAATCAATACCTTACCATTCTCATCCATTTCTTACATGAAGTGAAATTGAACATCAACATGCTTAGTACTAGCATGATACAGGATTTTTGGCCAAACAAGTGACACTATTCAACTATCACAATCAATCATCATACTCTTACAATCAAAACCAATACACGTACCGAGTCCTTTGTAACCATACCGTATCTTTAGAGGCATGTGTAGCAGCCATATACTTTATTTTAAAGGTGCAGAAAGCAACTGCAAGCTGTATTTTACTCATCCAACTCATTGCACCACCAAATAAAGTAAAAACATAGCCACTAGTGGACCATTAACTATCCAAGTCATTTGTCAAATTTGCATCAATAAAATAAACAACAATAAGAAGTCCCATGCAAATATTTAAAAACCCTTTTAACAATATTATAATGCTCTCTACCAAGGTTAGACATATAAACCTACTCAAAACTCCCATTACTTCAGAAATAGATATATTCTGATGCAAACCATTGCATACAACAAACTACCAACAAAACTAACATAAGGAATGTTACACATCTCTTTAAAATCATCATCAAAATTAGGACACATGTCTAAACTCAACTTAGTACCAATTGGAAATGGAATATTTGGTATGAGTTTTCCATAGTCCATCTAATTATAAAGTGAGTTTTTAGATTCAATTGTGTTTGTTTTTATTTCGACGTTTCAAATTACCCTTAGTGATCCATCATCGTAAAGAGGAAAAATGGTGATGGATCATTGAGTGTGATCCAAAATGTCAAAATAAAAATAGACACAGTTGAATCCAAAAGCTCACATTATAAATGGAATATTTATTGGCTTATAGTCATGCATACTAAACCTTTACAAAATGATATCAACAGACTTACTCTATCATAACCAAAGCTTGAAAACTTAATTCTACTAATCTCCATCCCGATATATTTAGCAACCCCCAAACTCTTCATATCAAATATGCCAAAAAGCTGATTCTTAAGCTCACTACTCATCACGTTGATCTATTACCCATGTAAACATGTCACCAACATACAAGACAATGATTAGTATCTAATAAGGGTGATCCCACAATACTAGTTTACACTTTTTGGCCAAATTGGACATTGAATTGAATTTTTTTAACTAAATCTTCACTTTCAGGCACCTAGAGCTCCCAAATCATGAGGAATTTGATGATGATGCAAACTAGTGATTTGTGACATTTTGTCTGTAGATTCTAAATATATATTTTTAAAAAAATTTGGAATAAAATTGCATTTCCTTTTCCATCTCCTCTAAAAACTAGTTTTTAATAGTAAACACCATTTTTAAAAAGTGATGTTCACCGTAAACAACATAACTTTTTTTTTTCTATGAAGGATAAAATTCTTTTTTTTTAAATTTAGCTGTGTAACTACAATATCTAGTGCACTCATTTGGTTTCATAGTGTTTTATTAAAAAAAAAATTCTTAATTAAGTTTTGAAGTCAAACCAATTACAACTTAGACATAGGCGAACCGTATACAACATAACTTTTTTTCTATGTATCGAAATTCAATTTTTTTTTGGGTTGGATCAAGGACATCAATACCTAGCATGAACATATTTTTTAGAATTTTTTTTTGATAATCTACTATTTTTCCACATGTGCAGAACAAAGAGCTAGTTTTTCAATGAAAAACCTATGTTTAATTAAACTAAAAAAATACACAATAAAACCAAAATATATTAAAATTATATTTGACAAATAGCTCATTCTGAGGACTAGCATCATCAAGTTGGGTCTGTGAAGTTGATTCCATTTTCATCTTCAACCCAAGCTCAGAAAGGAAAAATTTTGTAGAAAATTGCTAGAGGAGCGGGAGACGGGCAAAAAAGGGGGGGTTCAAGTGAACCTCCCTAGACCCCTTTAAGCGAAGGGAGGTTCACTTGAACCCCCCTTTTTTGCAATTTTCCTTTGTTTTCATTTTAAAAAATATGTGAAAAATGGGATGACATCATAGGGGGTTCACTTGAAGGGGGGTTTGAGAAATCCCCTTTCTGGGTTCATGCGTACCCCCCTTCGAGCGAACCCCTAAAAACCTAAAATTATTTTCTTTGGAGTTTTTTAGCAATTTTTCTTTGTGAAGGAAATTGTAAACCAGTATTGTGGGATCACCCATAATCAATAATAATAATATGAACACAATGATCCTCTTTTCTCTTTACAAAACCCAACTTCAATGCAAATGCATCAAATTTTGGTACCATATCCTAGGTGGGTGGGTGCAAAAAGATGGGGGCCCAAAAAGTGGCCACCCCACTTTCAAATTTGGAAAAATCTATAATGTGAGTGCATTATAACATGCTTGTGTTTTTTTCTATTTAAACAAAAAAATTAAGACCTAATTTCATTATTTCCTATCATCTGCTAAAAACCTCCTACGCAGCTTACAAACCCTGCATAATGCGCTCGCATTCTAGGAAGCTCAAAACCACTCGATTTCTTTGTTGAATCTTCATGAAAATTTTTCCACGATGTCAAATAGGTCGAAGGAGTAATTTATATCTATTTTTCGTGTGAATTTGGTATTAAATAGGTAGATTTAATATTTTTTTTATGTAAATTTATTTAATTTTCAAGAAATGTTAATGCCTACCTCTAAATCCTAATTCACCTCATGCTAAAACCCCTCTTGAAGAACAACCTCAACAAACATGTCCAACAATTCCTCATCATGCTCCGAGAACTCAAGAAGATTTAATGGGGCAAATTGAAAATAAACAAAAACAAATTAAGGAGTTAATTGCAAGGTTGAGAGATCCTGTAGGAACAACCTTGCATAAAACCATGCTTGCTCAATCACTTGAATCCATAATCTCTCATGTAGATTCAATTAGAAATAAAATAACCAGTTGGTTCGAGAAGAGACAAGAGTGTAGACAATTTTATGTAGACAAATTATCATATAAACAAGTTAAAGATGAAAAATCACAAAATTTGACTTGTGTGATCTACTCACGAACCCTAAAATGAATCAACATTTACATCATGCAAGCAAGAGGTTACCTATCCATTGGTGCAACCACCAAGAGATAAAGAATTTTTTTTGGAAAAGGTAGTGGATGGTTTTTAACCATCCTCCATGCAACAACAACGAGGTCCCACAATTATTTTTGAGGAAATTGTACTGTGATTTTGTCCTTAATAAAATCCTAAACTATTTTGGCATGCGGGAGCTCTAGGGTAGAGGTGGGGGCTCTGCACAAGACAAAGTGGGGGCATGTATTGATGCATAAAGGACAGTGAGACCACTTTTTAGACCAACATATGAGTGCATGTGACTATCCCTTCCATTGTCAAGGAGAGTGTTGAGGTGGATAAATTGCAATCGATTAGTTCCCTCACCGAGAGCCTCATACAACATACCATTCCTCTAGCACAGGATGAGGCAGGCAAGTCTTTGAGGACTAGAGTTCCACCTCATTTATGTCAGGCTTGTGGGTCACTCTATGTTTATGATCTCAAGGATAGGTTCCTAGGGTACATCTATAGCTAATGAGATGGTGATGACAGATGCCCTCCTAAATGACACATTCAACCTTGATAGTCAGGTAAATGTTATCAATTTCATTTAATTTATTAAATTTAATTTTTGAAATGTGAGATTAACTAAATTAGTTGAACGATTCTAATGCAATTTTAGGGTCATAGTGTTCATTGTGTTTTCAGCAGTCCTCCACCTCCCTATTACATGACGATGTCTACTGCAGAGGTATGTAACGAGGAAAGAATTATAAATATTACATGTGAATAGTTAAATGTTATATGAATAGTATTCTTATCTCATTTTGGATGTTGAATGGTTGCGTCCATAAAAGGATATACAAGTCATGGAAAATCCTAACCTAGGAATTGGACATTCCAGCAGGTGACTAGCATCTTCTTATGGTCATTCATTTACATTGTCAAACCAGGGAACGTATACTTGAAATGGAGCGACACTGTATGTGCACTAAGAACCAATTTCAGTCATGATTTACTAGTAATAAATGCATGGAAGGAATTCTACTTATGCTATAGGAATGTAATGCAAAGCCTTATAAGCTTAATCAAAGCAGAAATCATGACAACTATGACTAAGAAACAAACTATGAACTGGCCTTATGTTGTAGGAACAATATAAGACTGAGTTTGCACTGAAACTTTCAAGAATGAAATCTAACTTATGATCAATAGGAAATAAACAACTAACTAACTAACTACAGATACTTACTAAGTGGGCCCCCTTAGCAAGCATCAACTAGTTATGCAAGAATTGAACTCAGAACTTCATCAAATTTTATTCATAAACTTAAAATGATATACATTGTTCTGCTTATATGAAAACTAACAAAAAACACTATCTCTCATTATAATACTAACTTTTACATACTCTGTTCTCACTCATGCAGGAGGAGAACCTATTTAAACCAGAAAAGAAACTATCTAACTAACTTAATAGAGGAAGACATGGACATAAATGTATCCTCAAACCGAGGAACAAACTTCTCATAAATGAAAGCATATCCGTTCAACACGATCCAGAGAGAATTTAGCATTCCACTCTTCCTAGATTAATGATCATTTAGATTTCCTCCCAATGACCCGGCCAGAGAGTCTTTGCTGGAACAACTTCCTCGATGTCGTGTTGGTATGGAATTTACTGTAGGACCGAGATCTGTTGTGCTTTGACTCGTTCATGCTCCCTTCAACAACCTGCAATGCTCATGGCAACAGAAGCGAAAGAAAGCACGCGTGGAAAATAACACGATACACATTCATTAATCACATATTAAATCTATTTCATTATTCAAGAACCACATGCATTATATCATTCATTCGGGAAGTCAAACGGGCTAATTAATACAGATACAAAGAGATGTTAAGCTATAGGAATATAGGAATGTATTGCTACAGGATACTACCCAATTTCAGATAAAAAGTCTTTAATCAAAGAGTTAAAACATCCATTAGCAATAAGAGTAAGGATATTAAAAATAAATCATAATACTCAAATTATGAGCATATTTTGAGCTCATCATCTGCCCCCTACTTATCGTAATGATGGTCCTCTAGCATTAAGCTTCCTAGTTGTTTCTCTGAAATCCATAGGAGTACCATGGCCTTGTAGTGAAGTTCCAAATTTATAGTAGAAGCCCCTGAAATTTTTCCATCTTTCATATCTGCGGGTTTCTGTATCCTCATTAACATCTGTAGCTCGATAAGGATAAAGTGGCCACATCAAAATCGGAGGTTGAAATGTTATTGGTAACCATAACTCAAACCTCTTCTGAAGACCAAGCTGCATGTACTTCTCTATCCTTCTAAGGGATGCTTTAAAGTTTAGAGGGCTATGAGGCTCAGATTTCCTTAGACCAACAGTCAATTTCTCCCATCTTGCCTCAATTCTAGAAGAGGAAAGCTTCCAAAAAAGATATGGTTGGCCTTTGAATTCTTCATACACTTGCTTCCTGATATCAAATATTTTTATTCTTTCTATTTGATCATTGAACCCATATGCAACAATAAGCCAAGTTTTCAACATTGTGTAGGGATCTGAGCTTTCAGGTTGCAATGGGAGAGGTTCATTCCTCTCAACCTCTTCATAAGCCTTTGATTGTCTTCCATAATTAGTTGCATTAGCCGCCCAAGACATGAGTGACCTCAAATGAATATCACCAATGTAAAGAAGTGGATTACACTCTATTTTAGAGGGAATTATCAAACCATGCAAATAAAATTCACATAAAGAATTCTTCAGCCAACTAGGGGCTACTTCTTATGCATCATAAAATTCCTTGGCTGTATGAATAACAGGATCTAAATTCCTTGAAATTCTCATTAATTGAAACCAAAGAAATTGCTTTTTAAGGCACATAGCATATACCCTAGGCGGTGGTCTATATTCTACAATTTTACCAATTATTTTCATCATTTCATCCATTTTCTCTTTCATTTCCTAGATTTCCTGTTTCTGCCTTTCAATTTCTTTTTTTAATTTCTTCTTCACTTCTTCCCAAAGACTTTGTTGAATTTCAATCTTGGCTAAGTGGCAGAAACTCAAGGTTTGAAATGTAACCGGCCTCCATGTGGTCCTAAGGTATTCCAAAAATTCAATCAAAAATGTCTTTTTATAAACAATCATTGCTTGAAAAGTTGCAAGGGGTAATGAGGTTTCATTGGACACTTCTAATTGTTCAAGTTGTTCTTCCTCTTGCTACAGGATGAATTCCTATTGCTGTGCAGAAGGAGATTGTACTTCCTCTGAAATTTGCCTAGCTGCTTCAGCCAAGTCATCAAGACTTGGCATTCCCTTTTCATTACCACTAACATGTTGTGCTTCCTCAACCTCCATTGGCTCATTTTGCACTTCCCTAGGAACAACAGATGGGATTTGTGGAACATTCTCAAATACATTCTGAGAATCATCATGACTGAGTTCTTTAGAGTCCTCAAAAATTATTATAATTTCAGGTTGGACAGAGGTTGAGGTGACTTTACGATGTTTCCTTCTTTTGGCAATGTTTCAGGAACAACAGCTATAGGAGATACTCTCATGGCTTTCCTTTTTCTAGTCTGCCTAGAAGATTCAGACTCAGCAGGAGAAGATGATGGTGAAACTACAGTGGCAACAGGCGTTGCTGCAGGAGGAACTGCTATAGGAGAAGATGTTGCAAGAGAGGAACATTGTTGTTTTTTAACATGAGGGTCAAACTCTGGGATTTTTTCTGCCCTAGATGACTCTCCTACCTTTGTTTTCTCTTTTTCTCTTCTACTAGCAGACTTGGTTTGTACTCGGGTAGAGGGCTCTGGTGTGGTGGCTGCAGGAGTAGGTGCTGCAGGGGCAGGTGTTGCAGGGAGTGCTCTAGGAGGCTCTGGAAGTTGCATACCCTTTTGGGAAACAAATTCTTGCCAAGAAAGGGGTGATACATCCATCAGGGAACGCTCAATCAAGAGTTTAATGAGGGCATGATGGGCGATAGAGTTGTCCCTACCCCTCTGGGTTTCATGGGCACATTGTTTCAAAAGGTTTAACAAAAAAATTGGAACATTGACAGCTAAACCGTGCCTAATATGACTCAATAATTTAAAATGGTAGGAATGTAAATAGGAAAAGTGTCCTTCACAAGTCAAGTACTTGATTATGAGGATGACATATTCTGAGTATGGAAAAGGCAGTGACACTCGTTTGCATCCTTGTTTGGAAACCCCCAAGGGTCCATCCATTGGTATTATAAATTATGCCATAACAGAGACATCTGAAGAAAAAATTTCTCCTACCGCTGGAAGGCTAGTTACTTCTACAATCTTCTCTTCTGTAATAGCTACTGTCAAACCCCACACTATAGCTTCTCCCTCTGAAAGAGTTCTCAAAAACTCACCTGCAGCTTCCTCATTAAAAGAATCTAACCTCAGAAAATAATTCAACCAACCACAATTGTTGAATGCCTGAATTGCTTGAGGATTTTACATCAAGATCTCATGAGCTACATGCTCATGTCTTACTAATTGGCCACCCATATTTGCAAATTATCCCTGCTGAAATTCTTGAAACTCAACTTCTTCTGAAAATTAAAAAAACTTTTCTGCTCTGCTTCTTTTTGCTTCTTTCTGTCCTGCCGTCACTTTTCTCTACTTTTCCAAGAATGACTCAAAAGATAATTACATGAAATGATTGTTATGAACTACCCAAATCAAGCAATTAATTGTTTTTTAGGATAAAACATGCAGTCATATTTGGAAAGTACAAGAAAATAAAAATATCTTATCAATTGTGACAGTGACATAAGAAAAGGTTTGAAATGGATTATCCCCGCCCCCTACTAAAAATTTGGTATGTGTCCACACATGTGCGAAAGGACAGGTGAAGAATAGGAAAATAATGATTGATATGTACATAGCAGTTAATGAATAAATGAAATAAATAAATGATGTGACAACAAAAGATATCGTGTACCTTGTAATTAATGCTTGTACATGCTGGGAAAGATCACAGCACAACATGAAATGACGGTTGGAATTGAAACCATAAATGAGGCTGGTACGGCAGGATGGATGACGTGGAAGAAAAGGTAATGAATGGTGGTGATGGATGAGAAACAGAGAACGTGGCTTCCTTAAAAAAAGGAAACCTTTATTATGGGCATGCAACGTGTAATTTTAAAGAGATGTTGTAGGAGAAAGGCCGAAGCCTCTTGCTGCAGGAAGATCAGTGGCCACATCCAAAACAAATTGCTTCATAAATTCTTCTTTGGATGTTGGCTTATGATACAACCTAAGACGGTGTCCATTAACCAGTAGCTTGAATCAGACAAGATCTATTGTAGCTAACTGAATTGGGAACCATTATCAAACACATTTTCTATTTCATAAGGACCAAGCCATCTTATAGTGAGTTTACCTTGATTTTCCTTGTATCTAGAGTCATAGAGCAGCGCCCAATCACCGGCTGATAATTGCTTAGTTCGGATATGATTGTCATGCCATTTTTTCCTTTGTTGTTGGATAGCTTCAGTATGCTGCAAGGCAACTTTCGTTATCTCATCCAATGCATTCAGCTGCATGAGGCGTTCCTTTTATGCTTCTTAAATATCAATGTTAAGTTGGAGAGCAGTCCTTAAGGTCTTATGCTCAAACTCTATTGGCAACATGGCAGTTTTTCCATAGAGTAACTCAAAAGGAGTGAACCTTGTAGTTGTTTTCCATGTTGTTCTATAAGCCGAGACTGCTTCAGGAAGTCGACTGCTCCAATCCTTCTTGTGTAATTGGACTGTCTTAGTAAGGATTGCCTCAATTTCTCTGTTGGCAACCTCTGCCTAACCATTGGCTTGAGGGTGATAGGGGCTAGACTTCTTATGCCTGATCTTGTAATCATTTATCAATGCAGTGATTAAGTTTGATGTAAAATGAGCTCCTTGATCAATAACAAGTTCCCTTGGGACTCCAAACCGAGTAAAAATCTGCTCATACAAGAACTCAACAACTTTATTGTCATGGGCATGTGTCATTGCTTTTAATTCCACCCACTTGGTTATATAATCAGTACACACCAAAATGTATGATTTCCCATTAGATGGAGGATCAATAGGCCCTACAAAATCCATGCCCCACTTGTCAAAGGGACTAACTACCACTTGAGGATGCAGGGGCATTTCATCAGACCTTGTTGGTCTCCCCATGTGTTGACATATGTCACATTTTCTAGTGTAGGCTGCAACATCTTTGTGGAGTGTAGGCCAATAGTATCTTGTAGTAAGCACTTTCATAGATATTATCTTGGCTGCAAAGTGCCCACCACATGGCTCATTATGACAGGCATGCAAAATGTCATAGGTCTCATCTTCCCTAACACATCTTCTCATGACTTGGTTAGGTCCTATGTAAAATAAACAATCTGCAATCCATGAAAAGTTAAAACTTTTCTCTAGCAACAATTTCCTTTCCTTTGGTGAGAAGTGGGCTGGGATCTTGTTGGCTGCTAAATAATTTGCAATATCTGCATTCCATGGATTTTGAGCAGTAATAGAAAACAGATGCTCATCAAGAAAGCTATCATCAATTACCTCGGTAGGTGTAGTTGTTTGAAGCCTTGACAAGAAATCAGCCACCACATTAGCTCGGCTTGGCTTATCAATAACTATGATATCAAATTCCTGCAACAATAGGAGCCATCTTGCTAATCTGCCAAATATGGCAGGCTTATTCGTGAGGTACCTTATTGCTGCATGATCTGTATGGAAAAATATTTGGTAACCAGTGACATAATGTAGAAACTTGTTCAGGACATACACAACTGCTAGCAATTCTTTCTATGTGACAGTATAGTTTAATTCAGGGCCTTGAAGGTTTTTGCTAATAAAATATATGGCATGCTCTATGGAATTCTCTTTATGTGCTAAAACTACCTCTATGGCATAATCAAAAGTATTTGTGTGTATATGAAATGGCAGGCTCCACTTTGGTCTTTGAAGAATAGGTGCCTGAGTAAGTAAGTTCTTAAGCTGCAGGAAAGATTTGTCATAGTCCTCAGTCCAGTTAAATTCAAAATCTTTAGTTAATAAGGCATATAATGGACTAAATATTTTGTTGAAATCTTTGATAAATATTCTATAATATCCAGTATGTCCTAGGAAGCTTCTAACATCCTTTTTTTTTATAGGTGTTGGCAAAGTTAGAATAACTTCTATTTTTGCAAGATCAACTTGAATTCCTGCTTGAGAGATATGATGGCCTAAAACAATTCCCTCTTGCATCATCATAAAGCATTTCTCACTATTCAAAGACAAATTTTTCTCTTGACATCTTTTCAACACTTTTTCCAAATTGGCTAATGCTTCTTCATAAGTAACTCCATAAGTAGTGAAGTCATCCATGTAGATTTCCATAGAATCATTAGAAATGTCAGCAAAAATACTAATCACTGCCCTTTGAAATGTTGCTGGTGCATTACACAATCCAAAAGGTAAGACAAAGTAGGCAAAAGTACCCCATGGACTAGTAAAAGTTGTTTTGTCTTGATCCTCAGGGGCAATTCTAATTTGATTATACCCACTATATCCATCCAAAAAGGAGAAATAGTTTTTACCAGACAATGAGTCTAGTACTTGGTCAACAAATGACAGTGGAAAGTGATCATTTTTAGTTGTTGTGTTCAATTCTTTGTAGTCTACACAAACTCTGCATTTTCCACCTTTTTTAGGGACAATCACCAATGGAAATACCCAGTGACTGTCTGAAATGGGGTAGATAAAACCAGCATAAAGCAATTTCTGGAGCTCTGTTTTAACTATTTCCCTGAGTGCTGGGTTTATCCTTCTTTAAGGTTGTCTAACAGGTAAAAAGTCTTCCTTAATGTAGATCCTATGAGTACAGAGTTGAGGATCTATTCCCTTCATATCTCCATAGTCCCATGCAAAAGCTTTGTGTTGATTTTGCAACATTGTGACTAGGGCAGCTTATTATTGATGTTCAGACAACAGCCTGGAGATACTTCTACTTGCTTGGTAAGATCATTCATGGAGGCTGCTGATAAATGTGGTGTATGTATTTCATGTGGAAACAAGTTGTGATAAGTTGCAGGAGATTCAGGAGGCAGGCTCTCAAAATTCAATTGCTGCAAGAAACACTGTTGAGGATAGCTATCTGGAATAGATGGGCTACTTAGATCAGAGTTGGACTGCAAAATGTGTAAAAGCAGGCCATCCTCACTCTGAAGCTGAGAAAATAGATTAGTTTGCAGCATCATTAGCTGAGCTAATGAATTGACTTTTTCAGTTTCCTCTCCTAAATCTGGCCAAATTGGCTGAGACAAGTCTGGCTGAGGCTGGGCAGGTGGATATAAAGCCAATTTCTTTCTTGACTGACCATTAGAAATTGTCATGTCTCCTGAACAACATCCTATAAAAGCATCAGTTGTAGCTAACCATGGTCTCCCTAGGATAATAGGATATCCTCCCAAATTTTCCTTAGTGGACAATATGGTGAAGTCTGCTGGGTATTCCCAAGACTCAAGGATGACAATGACATCTTCTACCACTCTATCAGGTTTTATTGTGGAACTATCGGCAAGTTGCAGGACGATAGGTGTAGACCGAATTGTTGGAATTTTCAAACACTCCATTGTATGCTTGGTCATTACATTGATGGCTGCACCAAGGTCTATCAAAACATTCTTTACTATTTGGCCATTAATATTTATTTGTACTACAGGACTCCCAGGGTCAGTATATTTTGGAATGACTACCTTCCCTAATATAATATCTGCCAACTGTCCTAGAACATGGATAGATTGGGGATCCTTTTTCTTTCTTCCTGATTTCTTTAAACATGTCTCCTTAATGGCTTTTCCATAAATTGGGACATCTTTAATGGCTTGGAAAAGGGGAATTTGAATGTGTATATTCTTTAGCTGAACCAAAATATCAAAGATAGGCTTTTCCATAGACTTTGATGTAGTTATTTGCAATCTCTGAGGAAAAGGCGGTTTGGCCTGATGCTGCAGGACAGGTTTCTTAGAGATAGTATCTGATACAGGTATATGTTCTGCAGGATTAGTAGGTTGTTCAGAGGAAGAATCTGGAATCTTTGTAATTACAAGCGGCTGTGGAGCAGGGAGAGTGGTTCCAGATCTGAGATGAATGTCATGAATATTCAGGGCATAAGTTGGATACTAATTGGCTTTTGCAAGATACATAGGTTGTTGTTGTTGCTGCTTATTATTAGGATTTGGCAATGGTTGAGCAGGCATAGGTGTTTGTTTTAGAGGGCTAGCATTTGTTGCAGGTGCTACAGGAGGTGGCATGAGGGCCGAAGGTTATGGCTGTTGAAGCTGCAGGGAGCCAGGGGATTAGTTCTGCCATTGCTGTGGACTTCTCCATTGAGGATTCTGCTACCAGATACTTGTGGGTGGAGTCCATTGTCCTTGTGGCTGCCGCCAACCTCCTTGAGGATATTTCTATTGAGGACTCTGATAGTTAGGCCAATGTGGTTGAGAAGTATTCCAAGGTGGTGATGGGCCATATGTAGGTTGCCATTGGTTATTGTAATTAGAATAAGGATTACCAAAATTCAAAGGATCTTGAGGCATACCTTGTCTTTGAGCCCATGGTCGCCTTTGTGCAACAAAGAATACTTGGTCATCATCACTCTCTACCATCTTAAATTCAATAGGTAACTGCTTAGCCTCTAGGTTAGCCACCATCTTACATCTGCAGCCATGTTTCTTCTGTCTGCAATGTGGACAGAACTCAGCCAAGATTGCTTCAACTTCCTCATGTTTCTTCCGAGCTTGCATAGTATCCAACTATGTAGCCATATTATTTATGATATCCTGCTTGAAATCAGATAACAAATTTGTGATCTCCATCTATGAAACTCCATTAGTAGAAGATTTTCCCACTGGGGCTTGATGACCTCTACCCTTTTTAACAATTGCTCGAGAGTAATTGAGACATATCTTCTAGATATCATCCCAAGGCAGTTGAGTTATATCTCCTCCTCCCATCAGATCTAGGGCATCTATATAGGTTTCACTTATTCCTCTTAGAAAAGTAGTTTCTGAGATTCTTCATTGAGAGTATGGTCTGAATTCTTTTTCAGGGAAAACAAAAATCTTGAGATATAGTCTTCCAGGCTTTCATCCTCCTTTTGTTGAATTCTAAATATATCATCACCCTTACTACCACTCTTACAATATTCCTTGTATTTGTCAAGATTTTTTTTTTTGCATGGCTACCCAACTATTAACAACTCCTCTTCCCAAACTCATAAACCATCTAAGAGCTACTTCTTTCAAAGTAGCAAGAAACAACTTCATCCTGTGAGCATCTAAAGTGTAATCATAGCTGCGATAGAGGATATCAAACTCAAACAAGAAAGTTTCTGGGTCCTCTGTAACTAGTCCATAGAACTTGGAAAGTAATGAAAAGGAATATTTTTAAGGTTATCATTATCTTGCTGAGCAATGATGGGGAATTCAAAAGCAGGAGGTTGATTAGGTAGATTACGTGTCATAGTTACTTGATGAAGTATCAAACCAAATGGATTTTCTTCATGTTCTTCGTTAGTTGGGTCAAATGGCAATTCAACAAGCAAGTTTTCAGCAAATGGATTGATATCTTGGTCTCCTCCTTCCTCAAATAGATTATAAGCTAGTTCAGAATTGTTATCAATGAATGGAAGGTTAGGGAGGAATCTCCCCAGAGCGTCTCTTCTTCTATGCATACAATAGATTTAACTGTAAATTGAAGGGATTTGAAAATGCTTGAATACTAAATTACTACTAACAATGACTATGACAGGTTCTTAGCTTGACACCATCCCCGACAATGGTGCCAAAAATGGTCGTGTCCATAAAAGGATATACAAGTCATGGAAAATTCTAACCTGGGAATTGGACATTCCAGCAGGTGACTAGCATCTTCTTATGGTCATTCATTTACATTGTCAAACCAGGGAACATATACTTGAAATGGAGCGGCATTGTATGTGCACTAAGAACCAGTTTCAGTCATGATTTACCAGTAATAAATGCGTGGAAAGAATTCTACTTATGCTATAGGAATGTAATGCGAAGCCTTCTAAGTTTAATCAAAGCAGAAATCATGACAACTATGACTAAGAAACAAACTATGAACTGGCCTTATGCTGTAGGAACAAACAGAGGGATGGATTCCTGATGCTGCAGGAACAATATAAGAATAAGTTTGCATTGAAACTTTCAAGAATGAAATCTAACTTATGATCAACAGGAAATAAACAACTAACTAACTAACTACATATACTTACTAAGTGGGGCCCCTTAGCAAGCATCAACTAGTTATGCAAGAATTGAACTCAGAACTTCATCAGCTTTTATTCATAAACTTAAAATGATATACATTGTTTTGCTTATATGAAAACTAACACAAAACACTATCTCTCATTATAATACTAAATTTTACATACTCTGTTCTCACTTGCATAGGAGGAGAACTTATTTAAACCAGAAAAGAAACTATCTAACTTAACAGAGGAAGACGTGGACATAAATGTATCCTGAAACCGAGGAACAGACTTCTCATAAATGAAAGCATATCCGTTCAACATGATCTAGAGAGAATTTAGCATTCCACTCTTCCTAGATTAATGATAATTTAGATTTCCTCCCAACGACCTGGCCAGAGAGTCTTTGCTGGAACAACTTCCTCAATGTCGTGTTGGTAATAGACTTTACTGCAGGACCGAGATCTGTTGCGCTTTGACTCGTTCATGCTCCCTTCAACAACCTGCGATGCTCATGGCAACAAAAGCGAAAGAAAGCACACGTGGAAAATAACACGATACACATTCATTAATCACATATTAAATCTATTTCATTATTTAAGAACCGCATGCATTATATCAGTCATTCGGGAGGTCAAACAGGGTAATTAATACAGACACAAAAAGATGTTAAGTTGCAAGAATATAGGAATGTATTGCTACAGGATACTGCCCAATTTTAGATAAAAAGTCTTTAATCAAAGAGTTAAAACATCCATTAGCAATAAGAGGAAGGATATTAAAAATACATCATAATACTCAAATTATGAGCATATTTTGAGCTCATCATTGAATAGGTTAATATTGGACCTTCAACAACAACACCTAATAGTGGAGGTGGTCATTGATGTTTGACTCAGGTAATACAAAGTATTTTTAATTTTAAAAAAGAAAAGTGCATTTCATAATTGAATAACGTTTAATGACTTGAGAGTTCTAAATAGTTTGTAATTATGCTTTGTAATATTTAATTAATTTGATTTCACGTTGCTATGGGTGTTGGCAAGAAGTTGAGTCCATTTTTTGGCCAAAAAGTGGAAGTGTTTTTCCTGATTTTTTAGAATTTGACACATTTGACCTTAAAATTTGAAGCACTTAGAAATGAAATCTTCAAAAAAGTCACTAATCATAAAATGTAGTACTTGGAGTCTAGTTTCCCAATATGTAATTTATTTCAATACCCAGATTGTACAAATTGTGTTTCAATAGGCATTTCTAAAAACCACTGTTTAAAAGTCACTTTTTTTTACCATACCATACACATGTACGACATCCATATTTTCACCTAAATTATCGTATTTTTCTAAATCCTTTTGGGGAAATATTTGTGACTCACTGAAGCTTGTTCTCGATATTTTTTGTAATTTTTTATTGATTTTTTTTTGTTAAATTTTTATTAGGCATATTTGTCGTTTTGAAAAATCGTCGTGTACGACATGCATAAGATGACCTAAACTTATCATTTTTTAATTTTTTTTAAATTGAAAAGAATTTTTTGAAGTTTGTTCTCCTGCAATCCATTTGTCAAAATGTTATGTTGATCAAGAGTTATTAAAATAGTAAAAAACCCTAATATTTAAAGTTTATGGACTAGTTTCATCAGAAATTAATTAAAAAATAGAAATAATATCCAATTGTAAAAAAAAAATTACATATTTGGAATCTGCATTGTCTCATCTAAAATGGGTTTTAATTTCGTCAAAAAAATTTGCAAAAAAAGTCGTCAGCCATATGTCCAAACTCGATATTTTTCTTTGACATTGTTAGGACCTTCAACTTATAGGTCAAACCAGGTTGAAGGCCTAGGTTCAGATTCCCAATGCTTTTCCCGAACCAAAATACAAGGCAAAAACCTGACCACAAACAAAATCCAATTTCAAATTTTTGGAAACGGGATCCCG
Organism: Sequoia sempervirens; assembly: GCA_007258455.2. NCBI lineage: Eukaryota > Viridiplantae > Streptophyta > Pinopsida > Cupressales > Cupressaceae > Sequoia > Sequoia sempervirens. The sequence goes on from VDFB02193867.1 coordinate 288,415,064, forward strand.
TTTACAAAACGAGATCTCGATTTGTAAAGTGAGATCTCGTTTCCCAATATTAAATGTCATCACCATTGACAAGGAAATGGGATCCCACTTTATAAACGGGATTTTGTTCCTTTGTCAGTGGTCCCCATATTTAATATAGGGGAATGTGATCCCGATATAAATGAGATCCTATTTTTTTTAACCGTTTTATTTAAATTTATTGTCCAAATTTACTGTGAAGTCTGCAACTTCACATGTACAACCGAAAGCAAAGAAATTGGGTTATTTTTCATCAACTATTGTCTTTACAGGTGGTGAACTTGATTTTTGATTTATTTTTTCAAAGGAGGCATCATGTAAACCATTTTTTAAGTGGAATTGTGTTAGTTTTGTACTTGTTTGGAGGAACAAAAGGTCTTCAACTTGCAATATGGATTGAATTTTTCAAAGGAGGCATGAAGAAAATAGTTTTTAAAGTGGAATTGTGCTAGTTTCTACTTGTTTTAAGGAACACAAGAGGAAGAATTTTGTCCTTATAGGTCTTCAACTTCCAATTTGGATTGAATTTTTTTGAAGAATTTCACTATTGACATTCATTTGTGCTTGAGAATTTTATAATCATGGGAGATAAAGCTCGTAATAGGAGAAGGAAGACATTGACTCCTTAAGAAGTTGAAGCAAAAAGAGAGAAGGAGAGACAAAGACAAAGACAAAGAAGAATGAGAATTAAATCAATGAATGATGGTGGAGCATCCAATTCCACAACTATTTAAGATGAAAACATTAAGGAGACCATGGTTGTAGATGAAGCTAATTTTCAAGAAGTTAATTCTGAGAAGAATATGATTATATGTAAGCAAGTCCTACTATGTCTTCAAATCCCTCTTTCAATGCTATGGAGAATGTTTCAATATGCACAAATCCAGGTACGTCTTCAAATCCACATGTTAGTGAAATGGTAAATTCATATGTAGAAGTTTTGCAAAATGCTTGACTTAATGATGTTGACATTGATAATATTCAGAGATGAAACTTTTATAGAATTTGTTGAAAATGAAAAAGAAAAATCTCTTGTTGCAAATGAAAATGAGAATGATCCTTTTGTTGAAAATGAAAGCAAAAACTGTTTTGTTGATGAAAATGAAAATGAAAACTGTTTTGTTGATGAAAATCAAGATGAAAATGTAAATTGTTTTGAAGTTGAAAATAAAAATGAAAATGAAGATGAAGATGAAAATCTAGAATGTGATGTTGAATTTAATGAAAATACTTTTTTTAAAATTGAAAGTGGTGTTTTCGATAATCTTCCTAGTCAAATTTCTTGGAGGCAAATAAGAACACATGTGATTAGAATATACAACAAATTCTTTTATCGTAAAAAAATTGCATTTCAATGTCAACTAATGATACAATTGATGAGAATGCAAAAAATGAGAAAAGTAATGAAAAGGTTAGGCTTTTATGTTAAACCAAAAAGAAAAGATCAATCATTAAAACATGTTATGTCTACTGTTGCTAGTTCCATTCAATCTATTGGGAAAAATAGTCGATCTAAAGATAAAAATGCAACAAGAAGAGCTATAACAACTGCTATAGTTAATAAAAGAAATTTGAATAAAAGAATGGTAAGCAATATTAGTGAAGTTTTAAAAATACATCCTAAAACATTGCTAAGAGTGGCAAAAATAAAAGAAAGTATAGAAAATGATCCTATCAACCAATGTTGGAGTTTCAATGGTCAACTCTCGATGTCTGATATGAAATTGAATGTTGAAATTAAATCTTTGATCGAAAAATATTAGCATGATAATACTAGGATTTCATCTAATGCTAGAGATGTTTCAAAATTAAGAGTGGGGTCCAAAGTTCACGATCCTCACCCAAAACACCTATTAGATACAACACAAATTGAATTTTATACAAAATTTTATGGTGATTTAGTGTTACCTAGTAATAGTAAAATAAGTCAAAGGTTTTTTGAAAAATGTAAACCCTGGTATGTAAAAATTAATAAGCAACGAATATCTTGTTGTAAAACGCATGTTCAATTTCGTTATTTTTTTGATGTTTTTTTATATATATGTTGTGCCTTGCATACTAACATGATTATATAAGAGTGTGGTATTAATATGCCACCTGAAGCAATAAGGGAGTTTATTTCAGGTTTGTTTTGTGAAAGATCTAATGATAAATTATTTTATTTAAGTTCTTGCATTTCTGGACAATGCATTAACTATGGAAATCTTTTATTCTTAAGAATTTGTATGCATGAAAGTGTTGATAATGATTTTGGACAAAAATTAGTACATGTTAAAAGATTTAAGAATGTTCACTATTCTTTTAATTGATGGAAAAATAGGAAAGTGTCGTGATTTAGTTACAGAAAAAAGTTAGTGTGCATGCATTCATGAGTGAATTTAAGAATACTATTGTACCAAAATATGTCATGCACTCTCAACATGCTCAATGGCTTGATGGCCAATTTCACGCATGTAGAAACACATTTCCAATTTGTACTATACTTTCAGTGGTTGATTTTGCGGAGAATTATACTCTAGCTCTGCAAGAGGAAATTCAATCACAGTATTATAATTCAATGCAAGTAGTTATGTTTTTCCATATTGTTTATAGACATGCAGATGATAGCACTGAGGATGATAGAAATTTTTTGAGGGAGTATCATTTTTATTTGAGTGACAACCTATTACACTCGTCAGAATTTGTTCAATACTGTTTCAATATATTTTATAGAAATTTAAGAGAAAGATGAATCCAAATGAAAGAACACCTCATATGGTTAGATAATTGTACGAGGCAGTTCAAGAATGCTCAAATGTTCTATTGGTTAAGTAGGGTTCACAAGGAACTTAATGTCCAACATATATGGAGTCTTTTTGAAGCTGGGCATGGTAAAGGAGAACATAATGGAGCCGGTGCATGTGTCAAAAGAATTCTTGCTAGAGAAAAATTAAAATTCGAGGATGCAGTAAAATTTTAAAATGCACGTGGAATTGTGGATTGGTGTAATACAAGATTATATGCACCTGGTTCGAGTGAGCACTCTACAATTCATCGATTCTTTTGGTTGGTTGAAGAAGAGAACATTGTACCTAAAGTTGACTGTGAGACAATCAGTGGATCTACTAAATGGCATTCATTTAGGAGTTCGACAACAAGCACATGGAATATTTGGACAAAGGAGCTTGCATGTTTTTTCCAATTTTGTGTCTCAGGAGATTGGGAAGCATGTGAAAATATAGAATGGGTTGAATAGTGGGAGCAAAGATCGTCGACACCTGCACAAGCACATGATCAATATGAAAGAACTATTGAAGAAAATGATCAAGTGTTTGCATCTGAAGACTATGACTATGTTTTAGACCTTGTACATGAAGGTAATTTTAATTTAATTTATTTCATTTTATTTCACTATATTGAGTTATTTTTTAATACTAAATTATTTATATGGATATGTGCAAGTTATTAAATCAAATTTTGTTTGCAGGACATGTGTATGTTGTTGCACCTAAGGGGAATGAAGAGAAAACAAAATATTGGTTTACTCGTTGTGTGGAAACTAAACATAAGTTAATAGCACCTTTAGAAGATGATGTTGGCTATCATTATACAACAGGTACAGTGATCCCCTTAAGACATCCCCTTAAGTAAATTTTGATAACAAGTTTTTGATCCCCTTAAGAAATTTTTTTGAACAAGTCTTTGATCCCCTTAAGAAAATTTTGAGAACTTATTTGATGTTAGTTTTCATGTTTTCCAATAGGATTGGTGGTAGTTGTTGGCACTTGGCTATGAAAATACCTGGTAAGGAAGAATGATCCACCTGCATTCGAAGATTATGAAACACATAAAAAGATCATACATTATTCACATTTGGTGGTGGAAACAAATATAAAACTAGATCGGTATCGTGGAAGACCTTCAAATAAAGTGCTATGGACAATTTATATGGAAGAGCATGAGACAATCATAGATGCATTGCAAAAAAGAGAGGATGCAGATGGTACAATGGAATAAGTAAATACAAGTAAATATAGTTTTAGTTTTATATTGTCCTTTTAAATAGATTAAATACATGTTTCGATATTGGTCAAGTGTGTTTTTAGTTGAAATTGATTTAAATTGTCCTTTTATAGATCCTTAAGGCATAATCACAAAAAGGATCTAGTCCATGCAGATTCAACCTAGTCAACATGGAATATTTGGTAAAAATAGGTAATTATTAGTTAAATTATATTTAAATACATGTTTCAATTACATATTGATATTGCTTGTACATTAATAGTTAAAATTGATTTATTATCCTTTTTTGTATCCTTAAGCCATCATTGCATTGATCTCATACTTTGAAACAAAAAGGAGAGGATGCTTGGATTCAACCTACACACGTGTGGAATACTTTTAAATGCAAGCACTTTAGTTGTGTACATATAGATAGTTTTATATAAATTAAAATATGTATGTTTTGATGATTTCATTGATATTGCTTGTAACTTTTTGATATCAGGTGGTGTGAAGACCTACTACATTCAGGGCACAAGTTTGAGATGTTCTTGAGATGGCATATCCAAATTTTGTAAACATTGTTTTGAGATGACATATATGTACATACATACTTACAAAATTAAACATTTTGTACAAATTGTACAAATACATGTACATACACAAGTATGTACTCTATGTACTTCTATGTATCAAAATTGTTATTTTATATATTTTGTTTGTTAAATGTGCATGTTTTCCTACTTTGAAACATTATATTTGATTGTATAATCACTAAATATCATGCATACATTATTGTTAAATCAATTATATCCTTAAGACGTATTATGACACCTCAATACATCCCCTTAAGCCATTGTATTATGACCCCTTAAGACATCCCCTTAAGACGTCGTATTAGGATCCCTTCAGACATCCCCTTAAGAGGTATCATACTAGCACATATCTTAAATATTAGACATAATTATATCATTTGTTATGATGACTCACCCTAAAACTTATAATACTTGTTAATATCACTTAATATTTATACTCAATTTTACTCTTCTTTGATCCCCTTAAGATGTCGTATTAGGACCCCTTAAGACATCCCCTTAAGACAACCCATAATTAGTGTTGGATGCTATTATTTGTTTTGACAACTTATAAATTAGTATTTGATGCCATTATTTGTTTTGACAGCTTATAAATTAGTATTTAATGTCATTATTTGTTTTGGCAGCTTATAAATTAGTATTGGATGCCATTATTTGTTTTGACAACTTATAAATTAGTATTGGATGCCATTATTTGTTTTGACAACTTATAAATTAGTGTTGGATGCTATTATTTATAGAATTTATTAATGTTTTTGTTCTCTAATCTTGTATGGTATTGTTTATTTCTTAAAATCTTATCCTTTCTGGTATATAAACAAATTGCTTTTGTTTGTAAATTATGATTTATTTACTAATTATTGATTGATGTGAATTGAATAAGTTCATTGACTAATTATCACTAATTATTGAATGTACATATCATGTATATCATGTATGAGATCACTAAATTTGTAAAGTATAAATATTAAAATGTCTTATTAATTTCAACTTTAATTTCATATTTATATTTAATTTCACATTAATGTCCTATATTAATGTCTTGACTATGAAGATAAAATGCATAAATGTACATGTGTAAATTAAAATTTCAAACAGTAATGAAGTCCATAATTTATGTAACATATTAAGTGCATGAAACTAATATATTAAGCACATGAAATAAAGTCCATCAGAGTACAACCCATGAACTAAAGTCAAACTAAGTACTTGAGCCATGAAATATAAATTCCAATAGAGTGCATGAGAAACCAGAAATATAGTCCATGAAATAAACAAATATAACCTATAAAATCACGTTTCTAGGTCATGTATTGTCTCTATAATCAAGAGACCTCTTCATGCCATGCAGATTATGCAGATGACCTGAAACACTTTGTACAAGAGAAAGATGATATCAGATGTAAGACAATGAAAAACGATTTAATGACAATTTAATTTATCAACCTCTAAATTCTCTGAATCAATCTACATAAACAAGACAAAGAAAGTTGAAATTAGATGTACAAGTCTACAATTAAAAATGATTTAAATCAATTTAATTTATAATTTATCATATTTTAATTGTACTGTATTATGAGGTTGTGCACCCTCTTCTCTAGGACCTGTTTGTACATGCTCAACTACAAGATGTGTCTCATGCTATAAAAAGAAAAAAAATTAAAACACGTATTAGCTCATATTATATATATATATATTCAATTTAAAATTTAAAATTAAAGTTATATTCATAATATATAATTTATAATTGACTTTAAATATAATAAAAAAATTAAATTACCATTTGATCTGGAGCCTGCTCTGCATGTCCTCCTGAAGGTGTAACTATGTTTGGGTCAAGGCTGAAAGTCACACTAACAAAGTCCTAGAAGATCAATATTAAAGCATGTATACTTGAATTAGGTTAAAATATATATATATTCAAGTTTGCACATTTTGTGTAGAAATTTATTTAAACAACCTAAAAATCAGAGGCCTCACGAGTAGCCGCAACATCTAATGTTTTCCTGATGCCCATTCTCACTGTGGTATCAACCTAGACATACATACATAAACATTTAACGCTTATAATATTTACAAGTGTACATGCAAATTTCATATATAGTGAACTCAAAATTCATAATTGTAACTATACTAATGTAAGTTAAACAATTTACAATATAAGTGTACTTGCCCCTAATCTACGACGCCCGATAGTGGAGAAGTGCTCAACAACCCTCAGGTGGAATCGACGTGGAAGTCGATTGACTTGCCTAAACCAACATAAAAATTTCAAACATATATGTGATTCAATTATAAATTTAAAACTCAAGTTAAAAATCATTTCATATATAATTTAAAAAATTGAAATCAAAATACCCCATAAGGGTTGCTGAGTAGGACTGGTGTCGATGTATGTACTCATGGAATGGATGATTGCCCCATCGTTAGTGTCATCTGTACACCAAATATTTTGATTGTTAAAATGTATTGCAAACTTTTCCTTGATATATACATTCATTAAAATTCTTATAAAATGAATGTGTAGATGCATATTTATACCTATGTCACAGTGTCCTCAGGGTGATGGTCTGCTATAAGAAATTCTACAAATGAACTGATGTGACCAGATGAACCACCATAATCTCCACATCCACCTGAACTAGGTGCGGCCTGATTAGGTCCATAGCATACTTGATGGCAACTAGTACATACATGTGGGACGGGCCTCGACACTCCTGGAGTAGTACTCAGACCAGCTCCATAAAACACTCCATCATCATCGTCTCTATGCTCCCCACCCACTATCACAAAAGCATGTTGATCAAGGTATCCTACGAGTGTAGTAAGAGAACCTAATGTCGAGACCACAACTCGATGATGCACAGGTGCAGGAATGGGAGGACCAGGAGCAACAACAAGGGGTTATGCATGCATGGGGCGTTGGGGATCAACCCTTGCCCCTAACCTTTGTTGTGGCATGCCTCCACCAACACCTTGAAATGATTTAAAATCAAAATAATTTGGATTTTTCCCCATAACAAACTCTACATATAGTTTTCTCAAAAAATAAAATGGGCATTTCCAATTAGCGTGTGGGGGACTATCAAAAACCATATACCATTAATCCCAAAAATGTGCACTCATCTATGGATGTATGCACCACCTCGTGGATATTCTAGATTTGTTGGGAGGAATGGGCTGTCAAGTAACGAGGTCAAGAAAGTAGGGGGCTAGGTGGGATTTCATTATTTTAAGGTCTACAATTTGTTTGTAAGAGAGACTGTCAACATAAAATTGTCTCATTTGTTCTTTGTCTCGTCGATGCCTATCTAGGTCAGAATCAATGGTCCTGATGGCATCCACAACATTTTGCATCGCAGATGCAAAACGTCTCACATGTGGTGGAATCAATGCTTGACTCTGCATAGCATTGATTTGATTTTGTATGGATGCAATATGATTATTTATGCGTGCTCACAAGCGAGCCTCACCAGATGTGACAGGTGTTGGAGGTGGCATATTAGGCAGAGGGGGAGGTGGAGGGGGAGGTGGTGGATTGATGATATCATCAATGTTAAAATCATCCATGATATGAGATATAAGTGTGCACCTGCATTAAATTATACAAAATTAACATACAAACTTAAAAAATTACAAGAAATAGTTAAATTTGAAACACACATGCAAATTTATTTAAATAGGATGTGCATACATATATTAAGATCATATAAAATTGAAACGCACATATACTGATTGAACTTGAGCATGTGCATACAAAATTCAAAATTTAACATGTACATATATTTAAAATAAAAAATATGATGCATAATTTGCATGCATACATCATTAAACTAACTTATGTACATACATACAAATTTCAAAATTTAAGAACTATATGCAATTTTAATACATGTGTACATACTAAACAATAAACTTGAAACATTAACACAAAAAGCTCATTTTATGTCTAACGCATATATATATATTATCATTTTCCAATAGGAGAAATCATGATCTAGTAGATAGTCATAAAATATATACTATTATAAATTCATCATTAGAAGTTCATAAATTCCACCAAATTCATAAAATCATGTCACTAAAAATATCCATCTAGAACCAAAATAATAAATTCACATCACTAAAAATATCCATCTAGAACAAAAATCATAAATTCACGTCACTAAAAATATCCATCCAACCAAATTTATAAATTTATCACACAAAATATCCATCGTTCACCAAATTCATAAATTCATAACTATTTAAGATCATTGTCTTAATTTAGAAACTATTGTGGCTCTCTACTACATCTCTTCATTTCTTTGTGTTTTCCTTTTCAGAATCGGAAGTTCTCCTCTCCTCTAGCCATTGTCAATGCTCATCTCCCATCCATAGCCCTGACAACATCAACAAGGGTTTGCATCCTAGATGCAAACATCCTCACAGGTGGTGCGACACATTCTTCATTTTGAATAATGTTGATTTGATCTTGGATGGTTCTAACATATGCATTGATTCATGCTTGCAAATGAGCACCTTTGATTTCAAGTGGTGGAGGTGGGGGGTTATGAGGTGGAGTGGGTGGAGGTGGAGGTGAAGGTGGTGAAGATGGATGGAGTGGAGCTGGATTGTGAATATTATTGAATCGATCCATGTGATCTCTAAGATATGAGTGAACCTGCATTAGATTTGTAATTTCAAAATATAAGATACATGTTTAGGAAATACCTTTAAACCATTCAATATAAATTTCCTAATTGAATACAAATGATAAAATATGTAAGCCTCATTTATGTCTAAGGCATGTTACTTGAATGAAAATACAATTAACTATTAATATAGGACAATTTATGAATGCTATAGGGTTTATGATTTAAAGTATAGGATTTAGGTTTGAGGGTAATAGGATGGCTTAATGGGATCTATGTAGTAAGGTCCTAGTACAAAATTACATGGCTTTTAAGTGAATAAAATTTGGTGAAGATGCCCAAGGCAACCAAATTTCATTAAGGTCCGAGGAAACTTCAGCAAATTTTATTCACTTGAGCCATGTCATTTTTCCCTAGGAACTTACTAGACATAGATCCCCTTAAGACATCCTATCACCCTAAACCATAAATTAATCAACCTAGATCATGATTTATCTCATTCATATTATAATCTTGCATGATCTTATTATTGTTAAATTTGGTTGCCTTGGGCAACTTCGCCAAATTTTGAGAACTTATTTGATCCCCTTAAGAAATGTCATATTAGGACCCCTTAAGAAATCAATTTACGGTTTAGGATGATAGGATGGCTTAAGGGGCTCTATGGCTAGTGAGGTCCTAGGAAAAAATGACATGGCTACAATAAATAAAATTTGGTGAAGTTTCCCAAGGCAACCAAATTTCATTAAGAGCCTACGAAAAAATGATGGCTTTAGGGTTTAGGGTTTAGAGTTTAGAGTTTAGGGTTTAGGGTAATAGGATAGCTTAAGGGGGTCTATGTAGTAAGATCCTACGACAAAATTACATGGCTTAACGGAATAAAATTTGGTGGAGTTGCCTAAGGAAACCAAATTTCATTTTAAGGTCCTAAGACAAAATGAATGTTTTAGTGTTTAGGGTTTAGATTTTAGAGTTTAGGGTTTAGGGTTTACGAAACTTAGGGTGAAGTTTTGGTGTCCCTTGGAATATAATGAACTTGCAAGTTAGTGAAGAACATTTTCTTGTGGAAAAATTGATTGAGATAGCTCTTGTTTCAATTGACCAACCTAGATCATGAAATCTCATTCATATTATAGTCTTGCACGATCTTATTATTGTTAAATTTGGTTGCCTTGGCAAACTTCACCAAATTTTGAGAACTTCTTTGATCCCCTTAAGAAATGTCAGATTAGGACCCCTTAAGACATTTATTTATGATTTAGGGTGATAGGATGGCTTAAGGGGATCTATGTCTAGTGAGGTCCTAGGATAAAATGACATGGCTCAAGTGAATAAAATTTGGTGACGTTGCCCAAGGCAACCAAATTTCATTAAGGGCCTAAGAAAAAATGGTGTCATTAGGGTTTAGGGTTTAGAGTTTAGAGTTTAAGGTTTAGGGTAACAAGATGGCTTAAGGGGATCTTTGTAGTAAGGTCCTATGACAAAATGAAATGGCTTAAGGGAATAAAATTTGGTGGAGTTGCCTAAGGAAACCAAATTTCATTTTAAGGTCCTAGGAAAAAATTAATGCTTTAGTGTTAAGGGTTTAGATTTTTAGAGTTCAGGGTTTAAGGTTTAGCGAACTTAGGGTGAAGTTTGGGTGGCCCTTGGAATAATGGACTTGCAAGTTAGTGCCTAGTTTATGAATATTTTTGATTTTATGAATAGATCGACTATTTCCATAATAGAAACACATAATTATGTATTATTAAGATTGAGTTTGATGTATATTTTAATTGGATATTTTTTTAATTGAATATAAGATTATTTTATTTAACATTTTTTTCATTAATATTTCCCACTTAAATGAATTTTATGATATAAAATGTATAATATAAAATTAGTTAATGTTGAATAAAGTATTTTATTCTCGATCCTTTGGAATTGAAAGAACCTAAAAGAAAGAAAAGAAAAATATTTAGATTATTTTAGTGTCTAGGTAAATAGTGTAAAAATTGAGATTTTAGACTAAACTAGAAGCCTAATTAACAAGTAATTGACTAGAATGAGGATTAAAATTGTCAAAAGACAACAAACAACACATGCAAACAAGAAATGGAAATAAGTCATGACTAAGAGAGATCAAAACATAAAATAGAAATTAATGTTGAATACTATCTAATTAAGTGACAATTGCAAATCGATTGTACACTTGGATTTATGAATTTGCTACCTAAATTTGCAAACAAACATTGATAAAACTTGTGAATTGTAACTATTCTTTAACATATTGTTTTCTAATCTAATTATAATTTAACATTGAAACTAAAGTTTAACATATCGTTTTCTCCATACAATGCAAATGAAATTTAAAACATTTAAGCAATGCAAATGAATTTTCTTGAGCTCGAAATTAGGGTTTTCAAAATCAAAATGATTTTTTCGATTTCAATTTAGGGTTTTGGCTTTTTTTTTGTTTCAATTCAATTTAGGGTTTCAATTTCTAAGCAATTAGGGTTTTTAATGCAATTTTTTCGTTTCATTTCAAACTAGGGTTTTCAAATTCAATTTTTTTGTTTGATTTGAATTCAAGATTTCAAAAAGCTTGATTAGAGTTTCTAAATGCAATTTTTTATTTCATTTCAATTTCTAGGGTTTTGAAATACAATTTTTTTTGTTTTGTTTCAATTAGGGTTTTCAAATACAATTTTTTTTGGTTTCATCAAACAATTTAGGTTTCAAAAGCTAAATTTTGTTTCTGAAATACAATTCAAGGTTCATTTTTTTGTTTCTATTCAATATCTTCAAGTTTCATTGCATTTTTTCATCTATTTCTACAATTCCTCATTTCTACTATAACAGGAAATAAAATGCTTAAAATGTCAAACAAATTAAAAAAAACATGCTAAAATCAATTCTTCTATTGACAATTTCAATAAAAAATGAAAAAATGCAAAAAAAGGGGGGTGGACGGGTACCTGGAAGCTGTTTCTAGTGGTTGTTGCTGCTCACAACTCAAGATCCTGTGCGTTGCTAAAATGAACGTTTGTTTGTTTTTAAAAAATAAATACCATTACAAAAAGAGATCCCGATTATTACAAAATGGGATTCCGATTTTTATAAATCGGGATCCCATTTTGTAGTAATCGGGATCTCGTCCTGTGTCTGTCGATTCGAGGCCGTTTAACAAATGGGATCCCGATTTTTAAAAAGTGGGATCCCATTTGACATTTAGGCTCAGGATCCCATTTTTGCAATGTCTATTTCATTTTTTCGGCTAAGGAAAAAACTTCCACGTTTCGTGGACTCAACTTTGTGCAGTTACCCCTATGTCCTTCATAATCTATTAATTTCACTTGTTCATGTTGTTGACCTTCAAAAATATAGGCTAGTGGTGTCAATTAATTATCTACCTTCTTTAGACCTCTTTATTGTATTACCTCTGGGGACCTTCTCATCGATCCTCCAACTCCCAAGCTGGTGTAGAATACACAATAAAAATCACTTTGAGTTTTCCTACACCACATGTTAATATTTTGTAGCAAGAGTTAGACAAGCGATGTTGACAACATACTATTTAACCCATGAGAGTAACAACAAAAATATTGATGAATACACAATGAATAATCCTCAACAAGAGGTTGTTGATACACCTCCTAAAGAACCATGAGCACACACACCTAAACTTAATGAAGTTGAAGTTGAATGTGAGTCACAATTCAGTGACAAAGGCTATATTGAGGTAATAGATATAGAGGAAATTAGTTCACTTTTAGAAGTATCAAAAATAAAAGAATCTTGCAAGATGTTGGAAGCACAAAAAAAATCCTATCTTTTTCTAAACATTAAAATTTTCAATCTTCTCAAATATAAATAATCATCCTCTCATATTGATCTGAGTGACTTCCCATTAGTAGCCACTCATTTACCCCCTAAATCTAATGTCAAGGTCATCAATACAGGTTGTGGGAGTATGAACTATAACAATTTTTCATGTAGATAAAATACCTTTATCTTGATGATCTTATGGTTAGCTTAGCCAAAAAAATATTAGAGTGAAATAAAGTTAATTATGGTTACATAAATTTTGTACAATTTGGTCTCCTATAAAAGAACAGATTGAGAGTTTTTATAGTTCTTGGTTTGATATTGAAGAATATCTTGCATAATGCTACCAAAATAATGAATATCCCATAGCTCTAAAATAATAAAGATCCTATCACTCCTCCATCAACCCCATCTAGTAAAAAATGATATTGATATTGAAGTTAGACATGGCTTTGCGAGAGCTCAGGTTGTTGATCTTGATGTTGAAAGGGATAATTTAGTTTTCAACTTAAGCGCTGATCAAATTAACCTTGAGAAATCCAATAGAATTTTTAGAGAGATTGGCTATCTATTACTACTTGGCTAGGGCGTAGCCTCTCTCATAGATTTTATTACCATGAGAAGGAGAGCTAATGGATGCAATTCTTTCTAAGAATTAAAGAAAAAAAAAATTATATTCTAGATCAAATCTTGTCTTGAAGAAAACATATTAGCTTTATGTTCTACCACTCTTGAACATGATAATCTAGTACTTTATATGGTTTCCTAAGGGCTGGTTGGCACCTTAATGATTAAAAAGGTGGCTAGCACCCCTACTCCTAAATTTGTAACACAGTGTGCACAATGGTCAATTCAGTGAAGTTGTCACCAAAAAGCTTTAAAAAGTTCCTAACTCTCTCGTTTAGGATGTTATAAAATTGAATCAAGAATTGAGGGAAGAGGGACTAAGTAAGAGATTTATTTGCATTAGATTTGAGCATTGATAGTAAGCCCTCCTCAAGTTAGGGATGATCAACAAGTGTCACAAGAGAATGTTGAAAGCCTACAAAATGATATTAGGCAACTAGCTCTCAAGGTCAAACAAGACTTTGAATAACTTGCTAATGTTAAGAAAATTATACCAAGTTGATTAAACCATTTCCTATATAACCCTATGAGAAAAAAAATACATAAAAGCTTAAAAATAACTATAATGTAAAGATCAAAGACTTACTACAAGATTACACAAGATGTAATCAAGAGGAAAAAACCAACCTTGAAAAGAATATACAGTCAATGTATTATTCAATACTGAAAGAATTATAATGCACTTAAAAAGTGTCCATGGAACTTTTAAAACATCAAGATCCCTAAATGCATCATCCATGTTTCCAAGCATATAACTACACATCTCATGCCATACTTCATATATGCACTCTTTAGAAGAGAGAACAATACAGTGACAACTTAGCCAAATAACCAACTAGCCAACCTCAACCACGAAAAATGTGTTTTCTTTTATAGGTTCAAGCTCGCAAAAAACAACCAAGTGGTAAGGTAAAACCACGTCCCTCAAAACCATGAGTACACAAAACCATTGATCCCAAAATTTACTTTTTGTTACTAGGTTTCCCAATATTAAATACTTTTCCCATGTGCAAACCACACATAAAATATCTAACCAACATTACAAGCACTTTACAAGTGGACCCAAATTAATATTTAATGTGGCTCAACACATATCAAAAATATATACCATAAATAAATATTTATTTTACATTAATTAAAATAATTAAATTTAATGCAAGGTGTACAACACCCTTTTCCTAAAATTCTTCCACTTGTTGTATACATTGCAAAAGGTTCAATTAATGAAATAAATCATCATAGTCATCCATGAAACCACATGAATATTTGGCATGTTCTTGTGCTCCATCGAGATACCTGCAATAACATCTAATATGTCCACCATCTCAAGTAAGATCTCCTCTCATCCTCCAACATGCCACCTATAGAAGAATTTAGGAACAAGCTATGATGAAGAAGCACCAATCCAAAGAACACAAGCATCAAATCCAATTGATAACAAAGGCTCCAATTTGTTTCCAAATAAAAAAATCCACATGAATGGAAACAACAACCATATAAAATGCTAATCAATCAAATCATTCATACTTCAATGGTATAAAACATCAATGTAACTCATTCCAACAACATATCCAACCCACAAATTGCAAACACAAGCTCCATGCATAAAATATATCCATGAAGAACATACACATCTAGGAATTCACACTACATGGGTAATGCCAAATCTAAAATAGATCAAGGCATACCAATTTTACCAATAAATACTCATACCAAGGTTTGGCTTATGATCAAACCATGTAGTAAAAATTACAATGCTCCACACATACATCAAAAATTAATGCATAATCTCTCACAAAAATTCACCATAACTCTCCCAAATCGAACACACCAAACCATGTGAACATAAGCCTACAAAAAGTAGCCACAGAAAAAAGAGAGAAAATTTGTAAATTATACCACATTACATGTCCTTCCACCAACACCTCAAAGTGCTAAGTTGTGTCAATTACAAGATCTCATTCACAACCCCAATTGAAAATCCTTAAAACCACCCAATCATTCAATATCATAGATCAAACAAAACATATGTATCAAATATAACCATCATGGATGTAAACCTCTCTAAATAAGTAAGATCAAACTCAAATCCATTCTCGAACTAGGAATAAGCCCAACAAAATCTAAAATCCTCATGCTAAATGACATAAAAAATTCATATATCTACAAGAAGATAAACATGTCAAATAATCCTCAAATGAACCCTTTAAAACTAATATGCATAGCTCAAGATCCATTAAAATGAGATTAAAAAGCATAAAACATAATGCATTTGAAAAAAATATGGGGAATACCTCTTAGATGATTATCCATTAAGTAGACCAAGAGTGGGGAATGAGATTTCTCCTCCAAGATACACCAAGCCACAACAACTCTCCCCAAAACAAATCTCCTTTATAGGTCCATCATGAACTCATATCAATATCTAGATGAAAGACCCTCTAACTTCATGTTGAAACCTACAATGAGTAATTTTCTCAATGCCTCACCCAAGTCTCCATGATCACCTACAATCGAGCAATCCACGCTAAACCTCAAATACAATATCACACTCTCATAAAGCTCTCAAAAACATGACCAATGGACTCAATACTAAGAGAACCATCTATATCACTATCAAAGCTCTAACCATGGAATTAAGAACACATCATGACATCATGATCTAACAACCAGTACTCTAATGCACAATCAAAATTCCAACACGCCACAATACCAAACATCCTCTCAACTAGGGATCACCTATCAAAATTGATAAGTCATAAACTAACACCTCAACCAAAGACTCAAGATTCATCCATGGCTAACCAAGATGTCAATATCTCCAAACACATTAAGATAACCATCTCCTATAATGAAACTAAAACTATCAAAGAACTCTCACTATAGAAAAAGGGATCCAAGAGCTCGTCCATGACACCAACAGCAATTGCAGAAGACCATCCATCACCAAATGATGAATTCACATCACCACAAAAGTCCCTATTGAACAATGATATTGAGATATCAATGATATCATGATAAATATCTCATAAATGAAGATCATCCATAATCCACAAACACTCAATTGCAATACAAATAGCTCTAGAGAAAAATTAGAATCAAGATCTCCAAGACAAGAATATACAACTACCACCAAAACATCACTATCAAAAAATCCCATTGAATCATGTAACCAAACTATCCATGACATCATGATAAATAGATTGCTTTATATGTTTTGATGCCCCCCCCACTTGGGGCACATGTTTTATTATAGTTGATATATTTATACTTTGGTGATATTATACTCACATACTTATTCTTTAATCCATATCATTATCATGATTACACCTAAACTTATTAGTATTCTTGATTGGATTTTTAAATTCACATGATATTTTCTTGTGATGAGTATAGTTCATATACATTCACTATGTGTATATATTATTTCACATGTTTATGATAACCATGATTATATCAATATGCTAACATGTTTATGATGATTACACTTTATCAATGTTTATGAGGATGGCATCTCACACTTTCTTTTACTCACAATATTCCCTTACCTAAAATTCATGACAATGAACCTCATTGGGAACACCTTGCTTCCTATCATTACTTATATTTTGATTCATTCTTATTAGATTATCACATGATATTTTTATGTTCTTAAATGATTTTTGGGCTTTCCAAGAATACCAAATTTTGCATATCTTTTCTTGTTTCCTCCAAATGTATTTCATTCCTTGCATGCAACAATTTTATTTAAAAATATAATGTCACTTCCATTCATTTCATGAGTATGGTTGCATTGGCTAGCATGTGATTACATCCATTTCATATGTTATCATATTAATTTTTTTGCTCCAAGGAATACCTATTAATTTTGGCCTAATGTTGCATCCTATTTTGATTCTCAATAGAAATAGCATAATATTTTAAGGCATGCAACTTACCACTAACACTGTAATTATTTCAAAATATAATAAGGGTGAAATTTTGAAGGTTCAAACTTTAGACGAGGTGAGGTGGAATTTAAGCGAATGGATAAGGATGCAAAATAGGTACACAGTTCCATTTGTGGGGACAATGTGTAAAATCTAAGTGCCCCAAAATTCAACATTCTAGACGAGAAAACTTTGTCAACCATTAATTTAGAGCATGAGGGGATAAAGTGTGTGTTGAACAGTTGAAGTAAAGAGACTCCCTCCATGTTGGAGGTGAGTGGGCATCGTTGAAAATTTTATGCTCCCTTCAAACATAAACTAGCAGTTGCACAATATTCAGTGAGCAACGGAATAGCCGATAGGCACAGACTGATTTTGTTTTTCCATAAAGCTCTCTCCGCCGGCATCAATGTCAATGTGGAGGAGATCTCTCCTTATCTCTCTTTTCATCATACCCTCTCTCCTTATCACTCCCTCTTTCTATTTCTCTCTGCTTATCCCTCCTCTCTCTATTTATCTCCCCCTCTCCCTCCCTCTCTATTTATTTATAAATATATATCTCTCTCACTCATATACACCCACTCCCTCTTTCTCCTTCTCTACCTCTATCTCTATCTCTCTCTATTTTCACCTATGTATACCTCTTTCTATTACTTATCTCTATCACCTTCTTTATCTCTCACTCTTTCCCCCTCTATCGCTATCTCCCTATCTCTTCTCCCCCTCTCTATCTATATCTCATTATGTCTACCCCTCTCTCTCTCATCTCTCTATATCTTTCTATCTATATCTCTCTTTATCTATCTCCCTATCTTTCTCCCTATGCATCTATATCCTTTCCCTCTCCCCCCTTCTTTCTCTATCTTATTCATTCCATATCTCCCTCCATCTCTTCTACTCTGTATCTTTATCTTTATTTCTCACTCATCTCTCTATCTCTTTCCATCCATATCCTTCTCTATGTATATCTCCCTATCTATCTATCTCCCTATCTCTTTATCTCTTTTCCTATCCCTCTCTATCTCTCTATATCACTCTCTATCTATATATCTCTCTCTCCCTCTCCCTCTCTCCCCCTCTACTTCTCTCCCCCTCTCTACATATATCTCCCTCTTCCCAATCTCTCTCTCTCTTTCTCTCTCCCTCTATCTCTCTACCATCTCTCCTTCTCATGCTCAAAGCATTCAACTCCACAATATAGCCAAGTAGATTAGCAAGACTTAACAAAATATTATTTAATTAAGGAAAAGGTTTATTAATTCTTTAACATTGTTAATTTTAGCCACACTTAATTTATTTTTCTTATTGCTAATTTTAAATATTTACATTTATATTTACAAAAAAGCTATAAAATAATGGATGAAGTACCTATTTTTTAAAGATTTGATTACAAGTAAAATAAAAGAAAGCTGAGTTTAAATATTTAAAAAGGTGAATACAAACATTTTAATTTCCTAATTGTAATTGAATAACTATAAAACATAAAATAGCACATACAAACATTAAATATTAAAAAAAATGAATACAAACATTTTAATTTCCTAATTGTACTTGGATAACTACATAACATTATCTTTGTAACAAATAAATAAAAATTATGTAATTTTTATAACAATATAATGTCAATAAAATATAATTTGTACAAACTAAATTGATAGTTGTTAATTTACCCTTCTTTAAGGTGGCATTTAATAGAAACAGATCTGAGTCTTCCAGGTAGACAACTGAACAAACAAACCACTGATATATTTAAATGGTAATGTCTGCATCTCCAAATCAGATATCTTAAGAAAATTGAATAGTGTCTTAATGCTTCAACTCAGGACTTAAATTTGATGGTTGTATGACCGTATTTAGAGATTTTTGCCGTAAAATACAATCAAAATTTTAAGAAGATTGTATTAGATGAAAGGAGAGATTTTGGATAGATTGTGAAAATTTGTACAGAATTATAATGATATACATATTGAATCTATATATAATTTTACTTGCACTAAGGTATATCATAATGTTTTAAGGGCACCTTTGAATAGATAACCTTCATTAAAAAAATTGTTGACAGGCAAGGTTGACCGTCAAATTTAAGCCCTGCTTCAGCTACTCAATTAAACTATTAACCAACTACATAAGGCTAACTACAGAACATAGGAAAAGGAGGCTACTGCAACTGAATGTTGCCGAAAATCAAGCCAATAGGTCTACATTTCCTGAAGCTCTTCCTCTTCATCATCAAAATCACCCTCATCTGCAATTGCATCCTGGTATTGTTGATACTCAGACACCAACTCATTCATGTTACTTTCAGCCTCTGTGAACTCCATCTCATCCATACCCTCACCAGTATACCAGTGCAAGAAAGCCTTTCTCCTGAACATGGTAGTGAACTGCTCACTCACGTGCCTAAACAGGCCCCTGGGAGGAATGTCACATACACTGGATTTGACATTGTTGGGAATCCACTCCACAAAGTAGGATGAGTTCTTGTTCTGCACATTGATCATCTATTCATCCACTTCCTTGTGCTCATTTTTCCTCTAAACATGGCTGAGGCAGTCAAGTACCAGGCATGATGGGGATCTGCTACACACATAGATTCACTGCTAATTTTTTCAGATCTAACTTCAGCTGCCTAGGGAACCAAAGACAACAGGTCACCCCACTCATGGTGGCTGAAATAACTGTCCTTTTGCAAATATTCAAAAACTGTAATAGTCAGAAATCAGATTTAACGCCCCTCTTGCACATTGTTTGCTTGGCATGCACTTGACCGATGAGCGAACAGTTAATTTGATTGGATAAGTCATACATATAATTTATTATATTCGTTTCCTTTTGACCAAACCACACAGCCAATACCCAGTTCTAAATAATTAAGCCGATAGTCGTGGGGTTCCCACCGACGTCAGACTGCTGGAAATGTCGGTGGGGTTCCCCACGTATAATAGCCTATCGGCTAATAATGTATAGTCCTTGTCCTTTCCAACGAGGATCATATATAATAATATGCATAAACAAAATAAACTAAAAAAAAAATTCCTTAATGTGTTAACTTTCC
This sequence comes from Sequoia sempervirens, assembly GCA_007258455.2. Classification (NCBI taxonomy): domain Eukaryota; kingdom Viridiplantae; phylum Streptophyta; class Pinopsida; order Cupressales; family Cupressaceae; genus Sequoia; species Sequoia sempervirens. The sequence goes on from VDFB02193867.1 coordinate 288,435,711, forward strand.
TTGGATTTTCCAATTAAATGAAAGTAAATAATTAAGCACAAATCAATTTAGATTATATAATTAGCACTTGTATCTAAAGGAGGTTCAAGGATTATGTCGATAGAAAATTGTATGTATGTTATTATGTTAGAGAGTATGTGTTTGTGCATAGATGCATGCCAAATTCTAGTTGCATGTAGGTGTATTAAACAATTAATAATAAGTGCTAAATAATATAATGAAATAAACTTAGACAAATCTAGATTTTTTCCTTAGAGAAATTAAGTATTATCTGATTATGAAATATTTGCATACAGATTTAAAACGACTCTTGATTTTCCATTAAATGGTTGCTAAAGCTTGTTTTCTGATGACTCAATAGTGTTTTGTAGGTGTGAGACTTGTTTTAGGCTCAAATATCACTCTATATGTAGGCTATCAGCTAATAAGAAGTTTGGATGGATAAATTTGATAATATGTGAGTTAGTTTTAGAAAAGTAAATGTAATGAATAATAATATCTAGTTTTGCGATAAAAAATGAATGATTCAATTAAAGATTTTAGAATTAATTATGTTTTAGGATAAAAAACATAAAATGTGATAATTTGATATTCTTTTTGGGATCAAAATATTCTTTTTTCTTTGTGTAGGATTGAATTAAGAGATCAAGGTTGTGTCCATAGTTGTGGAAATGTCATGTACCTACAAACCTTATCTGGTAACTTGCAAAATTTTATTTTTCACTTCACTTGATTTGCCTCTATTTCTTCAATATTTTTTATATCTAGGTTGAGTATTATTTCAAAATACCTTGGTACGATTGTCATTGTGTGACTAGGAGACACAGTCTCCTAGGTCAACCCACAAAAATGTATGTATAGTATCAAATTAACACTCTTTCATCATACATATACTCCTAGAATAATTTTGTAGATCTATATTATTTTTAGTGCAATAAATCCAAAAGTCTAACTCCTTAGAATGAGAGGATATTTGATGATGTAATTATATATGTGAATGAATACATTGAATGCCTCAAAAGACAAGGATATAAAAGGTATAGGTTAGAGCCAACAAATTTTGAACTTAATAGGGTTATGTTTGTGGTAGTGGGATTTGTGATGGTTAGAATCAACTCAAGCATCACATGAATTAGTCATTCTTTGGACAACACATGCACTAAATCATTGTTAAGAGGTGCACACTGAGTCAATCCTACTCTTGTGGTGGGAACCAATCTAGTGGGGGTGAGATTGAGGGGTTGTTCACTTCATGTGAAAGTAGAACAATATGGATGGAAATATAGTTATTATTGTGATCTATTGTGTTTTCTTGATGGCTTTGAATGGGATGATGGTAGATGGTTTGGTTGATGTTTTTTATGTTGATCTAACATAGTTGTGCAATCAACTCTCGTAGTAGGTCATAGTTTGCATTGCCTATTTGATGAATGACATTTAATTTTTCTCTAATATTTATGAGGGTGTTATTTATTATTTTCTCTTGAATCTAAAAGGTCCTTGTTTTTTTTCTTATCCCATTGTACTCTATTTTCTTTAAAATATGAGCTTATTCGTTAACTTATTCTTTAGTGGAAGTTTTTTGAATCGGAAAATTCTCCCTAATTTCATTTAAAATTTGCTTCAATCCAATTTTTCTTTACTCTAGGGCATATTAACTGTGAAAGCCAAGCGAGGAGGAAGGAAATATTAAGAAAGATAGACAAGCTCACTTTTGTTCATTTTAAGTTTGTTGGATGCCTGATAGGATTATTAAAGGGATTTTCTTCTCTTTATTTCAATTTTGTTTTTTGAAGTTTTTGATGAAGCTAGATGCTTGCAAAAATAAATTATTCTATCTTTTTAATCTTTTATTGAAAATAAATTATTCTATTTGTAATTTTTGAAATAAGTTGGATGATCTAATACAATTTTAATAGTTTTAAATTTTAGTAAGAGTGTTGGGATCTCTCATTTTATAGATATGAATTGGAATACAATATTTAATTGAGTGTATTTTGTTGGGATCAAGGGATTTTCCAAGATAACAAGTTTAATCTATTCTAATAAAATAAATATTGTTCTTCTAACCGAGAAATTGCAAAATAAGGTTACTTTTCTTAGTCAAATTTTTAATTTTCTAATTATTAATTTTGAAAGCTTTTAAAAATAAATAAAGAACATGTAAGATGAAGAAGCTTCATGGAAGCTTTTTGGTGTCATGTCAATGGTGGCATGTGTCCTCAGAGAGCCTAATTTATTTTGGATCCTCCTTTGCAACAATTAGAACCTCATATTTATGTCAATGGGGATAGGGAATCTTTGGATATGAGAATTGGAGATTATTTGGAAGATGTAGGAATCTTTAAAGCCTTAATGCATAAAGGGAGAAGGCTTTGGATATAATGTGTTAAGCATAAGAATGTTATAGATAAATATTACAATATAAAATAATTAATTCTTTATAAGTGATTCCCTATCCTTACGTTGGAATCAATAGAATAGGGAATGAAGATCTATTAATAAGAAGTTGGAAAAATGCAAAAAAATCAACCTCTTAGATGCTAAAGGTAGGAGAGTATAAATAGGCTTAAAGCTTCTCAATCATGGGGAAATAATTAGGAGAAGACTAAAGAGTTGATAGATAGAAATGAAGAGCTAACTTAGAGTCAAGAGGAGAGGTGAATTACTTAAGAGGGAGATATGACTCGGTCAAGATTGAAAAGAACTCGCAATCATAAGAAACAATACTGGATAATTAATCAAAATTGAAATAATTATGCATCTTCCAAACATGATAGGGTCACCCCTTTCAGGTGTTTGGGTCACCTCTTTTGTTCGAGCTAATCACTTGAGAAACCCTACAACTTAAGATAGGTCACCTAAGAAACCCTTTAGTCAAAGGTTTACAAAATGTTTAGGTTTTGTACAAGTACTTATAAATTAGATCAAATTCTCAATGAGATGTATGATGACTAATTACAACTCAAATATTACGTGTTGGGTCATTATTGTCAACTCGCCTCACATGATGTCCTTGAATTATTTTAAAATTTTCTTCCACAATGATAGGTATATGGAAAAGACTACTAGAGCACGAGGAATTGTAACCACATTTATTCCAAACAACAAAAATTTCACATCATTGTGGATATCTCAAGAAGGCCATGGTATTCCCTTGATTTAACTTGTCAGAGTATTTATGGCCCTTCACAAATTCTTAGCTATTTTGAATTATTCAAGCACATTGATCACTATTGTGACCAACCTTGCCAAGTGAGCTAGCTCAAGCTAATTCAGAGAATGGGAGGTGAAAGAGTTCAAACAAAGCCTAGCTCTTGTGAAGAATTTTGAAGAGATGCCCTGATTCGACATATTTGTGTGGAGGGAGGTCTGGCACCTTTGATGGTATATCTTTTGAGGTTAGTGAAGAGATTATAGCTAGTCCTATTGGTCTTTTCTATAGTGGTCATAAACTCAAGAAACATACCAAAGTGCAAGATGTCGACACCATGAACCAATTTTTTAATGATAACGAACACCCCACCAAACTCCATGTGGGGTATGATCGCGAAAAGCTCTCAATACCATGGGATCAGGTTTGTTTGGTGATTATGAAATATTTAACACTTGAGGGTAGGTTTAAATGCTTTTATTATTATTATACGCCACTACTCAACCATTTTAAACACCATATGAACATCAACCTCCCATTTTTATTCATTCTTCCTTTAAGTTGTCTATGAAAGAGGCTATGGAGCTTTCTACTAAGAACCTTGAGAAACCCCATGTCCCACTTCATTGGGGGCTTATCTTAAGATTATACCATTTTCATCTGGCACACTACCCCCCAAACCAATATGTGATAGCCTTGTGGAAGATGATCCTGATGGAAATTCCCCCATCAAACCCTCTAGAACCCTCGCAAGGTAGATGCTACCAAACCTAGTGCCAAGCACAAGCTAAATCCTCCTGCCAACCAATGACTTCTAAAACTAACTCTAAACCCCTGGCCAAATAGTCTAGAAAGAATAGAAAAACCAACCAAGCTCAGAGCCAAAAGACAGTAATGGTGAGGTTTTGTAAGCTTAAAAATTATCTTGTTAAAAAGCTAAGAAAGCATGTTGTGAAGAAAACCCCACACAATAAGAAGAAGAGTTCTATCACCTTCTTCATTGAAAAAGAAAACTTTGAGGATGAGGAGGATGCTGCTAATACTGATAATACTTGTGAAGAAGAAGAAATGATTCTTGCTCATCCCAATGTTGGTTTTGAGGTTTCCAGTTTGAGAAGATCCCACAAATTGGCTGGTAAGCAGATGCCCAATGTCACTATTGATGAAATCTCAAATGATTCTAAATAGAACAACAAACAACATGATAAAAGAAATGTTAACATGGAGGAGGATGTTGAGGATTTCATTGATGGCTCGAGCCATTTTCTAAAGTTTAATAAAATGATCATGAAGGACTCCACCCTGACTCCAACCTCCTCATGAGCACAAAGAGGAAATAAGCCATAACTATAAGAAAACTACCCAAGATTGCAATTCTTTGATGGCTCATGTGAATACTCTTGAAAGGAAGCTTAATGGCCTAACATGCTTCACTCTCAAAGTGATCCACTGCTCTTCTATCACTCTAGCTTCAATGCTCCATGAAGAGATCAAAAAACATGACACTTCTACTAAATCTAGCTCCAACCAACAGAAGATGGATGTCTTCAAATTCCTCATGGAAGAATGAGAGAACATTTCCAAGTAGGGGGCTCTTGTTGGTTTTTTTTTTGTTGTTTCCTCTGTAGGTTACTATTTTTTGTTATTATTTTGCTAGATCTCTGGTTTTTTTTGGTTTATGATGTTGAACTTGTTGCTCTATACTATTGCCCTAGTGGCCTTTTATTTAAAGGTACAATACCATGCAAATGCTACTTATCTAATAAAAAACATCATCATAAGACACAAATATATCATTAATAGGTAAAGGAGGTGCAACCATATCCTCAATATGTATCATACAAGGTGTATAACAATGTAAGGCATCATTAGATATGCACTTATCACTATCACAATCCATAGGATCACCATGAAACTCATGGATACATAAAATCAAGATATTTAAAAGAAGAGGATGAGCACTAACCAAGTCAATAAAGAAGGGAAAATATAAAACATCATTAAATAACAAGTCTCCATATAATATTTATCCATATTGATAACCTAAAAATTAATGAGAGTATAAAGGATGGAAGGATCATTTATCACATAAGATAGGAACATATTAGAATTATAAATATATGCACATGAATATTAGCGAAGAAAAATGATTTAAGAAGAGACATAATGATATATTATCCATGAGTGGAAGGGAGTGATCTAAGATGTGTATCACTATGTATGCCCAAACACTAATCAAAATATGGTAAACTTATGTAAGTAAATGTAGATTCAAACCCTAGGGAATCTAAAAATTATAAACTACAATTATATCTTGAGTCTAAAAAACCCTAAGAGAAATGAAGGTAAGGTCAAACCCTAAGGGGTGTGCAAGAGTGTATAGTTTGAGGTTTCACAAAAATGTTAAGGTATAAAATCTATTTTATATAAACTGGGTCACTTAAATAAATGTATAAAATCAAGAATATGTTAACCTAGATTTAATTAATGAGAACAACTAGGAAATGATAGATTAAAATATTATGTTTTAGAAAATATGTGCGAAGAGATAAATACAATTATGTTTGAGAAGTACAATGAAGAATAAGTTTTGATGTTGCACATAATTTAGCCATTCAAGTACAAAATGCTTGTAGCTTGAAGAATGACATGTTGTCTATAGTGTTTGAAATACTTATGGTTGAACTCAAGCACCATGAAAATGATATGATGTATGAGATTGCTCTATAACTTGTAGGATCATCTTGAAAAAATATAGAATTTTGGAGTCTACATAACCTTGATCTCTTATATTTTTTGATGAATAAGCATCATATATTACTTCTATAAAAAATACATGGTTGCATGACCACTTGACTAGGGGGTTTCTAAGTGGTTTGATTTTTGCCTTGCGTTGGCCATATTTCTTTCTCATGACACTCATCTTGAATAAAATGAAAATAGGAATGATTACTGACTAGGTGCTTGTCCTTAATGAATTAGACCACTCTAATGATCTCCTATATTTGAATGCATGTAAGGAAAACATTATTTATGAATACCTTTGGGGAACTGGTTGGATTACAAGAGCCAAGTTCTCCTCTAAGGTCAACCCCTTTGATGGATTGGATTTACAACCTTGGGAAAATATTCAAAGACAACATTTTCAAGAATGCAGTAAGTGTAGATTTTGATGCAATGGGTTCCTTTTAAGCTCCAAATCAAAATGTTCCTATAGTGGTTTTCTCCTTGCCACCTTATGAATTATTGGATATTGAATGTATTTAAATACCAATACATAACAACATGTTGTGCAAATGTGTACCAAGTTGACATCTAATGGCTAGTGGAAAAGGGTAGGAGTTGGAAATATGAATTTGAAAGTTTAAAGTTTTAGAATTTTGGAGTGAATCTTGAACCCCTCAAGATCAAATCTGAATATTGTAACATTTATCGTAACAAGAAAGTGTATATATCAAGATGAAAATCAAATATATAAATATTTGTACAAGCATGAGTAGAATAAATTATTAATAATGATAAATGTATAAAAATGTAAGAACTCAAATATATAGATGAATGTAAATAGATATAATTCATTCCATCAAAATTTTACCTAAACTAAATGGGAATTATATGAGTATGCAAATTTCTCCATATCAATTATCCATTTAGTTGATAAACATATCCCTTGAATTTGAAAAAAATGGTTTTCCATCGTATCAATCTTACTTCTATCAAGGGGAAATATCAATATGTAAGATGGCTAGATAAGATCCTTCTCGTTCCCTTCTTTTGCATAAAAGATTTAGTTCCTTTACATTCCATTTAGAAGGCTTGGCAATAATTTTATAAATTTTTAATGTGGAAAAATTATTCCTTGTAACATGGTTTCAGTTTTGTGATTTCTTTCATTTGGTGGAATAGACTGGTTCAAAACCATGGTGAACCCCTCACTATTTCTTTCCCAAGCTTATTAATTATTTAAAAAATGGGTTTGAACAATAGTTTGGTGACATTTGAAATTTGGATACCCTTGATTGGGCTACTTGGCAGAGCCCTAAGAGCACCTTTAGTTTAAATAATAGGTCTAAAGGGTTTGTAATCGTTGGTTCTTGTGGACTTAGTTATAAAATTATGCACTCAATTACAATGTAATTTCTTCAGAGACTAGTTGTGGCTTGCCAAGTACCAATTATGTTTTGTTTTCCTTTAAAGAGATCTATTAAGTTTCCTTTTGAATGTCAAATGCAAGATTGAACCACAAATGGAGATGAAGGTTTCAAGAAAAGATGTGAAAGAATTTTAGCATTCAAATTTGGAGGTTTGAAGCTGAGGCTAATGCTTAGATCTTAGCTTGAAAAATATTACATTTCAAATTGCTTGTGGGGGATAAATTGCAATGTAATATGATGGTTGAATCACTGAAATCCCCTTTCTATCAACATAAGAAAACCTAAAACATATTTTTGGGATTGCTCATGGAAAAAATAAAAATGAAATATTATCTTCAATCATTTTCTTGGTAATTTTGATCGTGTTTTATGTTGGAAAGAAGTTATTTTGAGTATTAGACTTCGTAATAGTGTTGTGGATAATAGTACGAGACAAACTATTTTACTCATATGAAAAAGTAGATGCTTGATAGTGTTTTACTTAGATATTTTGTTCCAATTTATCTCTCTTTATTCTTAAGAAAAAGGGGTCTCCAAAAAAACATGTTAAGACTAACGTGTGTTGAATAATATTAAATTTCAAATTCTCCAGTTTCAGAAATAAAATTTATTGTATTCTTGGTAACTTCAAAACCTATTTAAATTTAAAATAAAATCGTAAGTCGTTTCTAATGTTCTTCCAGGCCATGCTTGTGGGCTACTAGTAACTGCTACCATTGTCAAAGAAAAATCAACAAGTTGCTTTTCAACTGGTCCAAATAAAGTGTCAAAGCTTATCTCTCCCTACAGGGATCAACGGTGATGTGGAGTTCCAATTTTTATGATTTATTGTTGTTTAGATTGTTTGTTGGAAGACAGTACCTTTTTATGGTTCATTGTTGTTTAGCAGGTGTGCATGTCTTTCTTTTACCTGTGGCTACTTCTCTGTAATTTTTTTATTTATGCTTTGATTCAATTAAAAATCAAATTCTCCATAACAATATTAAATGGTTCTACTCTCCTGTTATAGGCACCTTTACATCGAATATGAGGGAGATAATGTATGTACAAATGTCTTCGTTATAGAAAATAGAAGGGAAATAATGTGGGTGTAGATTCCAGTAACTTTTTTTAAATTGTTTTTTTCTCTGAAAAACATCATACAGGTATCCAGAGAGGAAAACCTCAAATGAACAGTGAGTACAGAAAAAGAATAAAGAATTCCAGTATTACAAAGCATCGTAATACCCCACGCTCTTCAAACACAGTTCTTCTGACATAAATCTCGTCAGTTACTATGAATTTGGAAATAATCCCCGTCTTTCGTCTGTTTACTGGAAAAAAATCCCTCTTTCCTCTAGCAAAAGAAAATTAATGTCCTCGATACTGACAACCTCGTATGGCGGAAGAAAATCCTCTAAATTGGGAGAGTGGCTGCTCTTAATATCGTGAAGAAGTGAATCAAACACTGTCCAATCTGACTCCTCTAAAATTTGCTCCTCTAAACCAAGTGAACAGGAGGATGAGACTGTGGGGGAGGAGAACTCGTGACTCGGATAGGGGTGATCCCATAATAGTGGTTTACAATTATTGGCCAAACTGGACACTGAAATTATTATTTTTAACTAAATCTTCACATTCGGGCACCTATAGTGGCTAAACTGTGAGAAATTTGAAGATGGTGCAAACTAGAGTCTCATCAAATTTTGTCTATAGATTCTAAAAATATTTTTTCAAAATTTTTGGAATCCAATTGCACTTCTTTTTCCATCTTCCACGAAAATAGATTTTTTTCAGAAAACAACATTTTTAAAAAGTGACACACACTGTATAACACATAACTTTTTTTTCCTGAAGGATAAAATTCTAATTCTTTCAAATTTAGATTTGTAACTCGATATCTAGTGCTTCCACTTGGTTAGATAGTTTTTTATTGAATATTTTTTCCTTAATCAAGTTTCAAAGTCAAATGAATTACAATTCAAAACACAACACCGTATAACGCGTAACTTTTTTGTATATGTCAAATTTTATTTTTATTTTTTTGTTGGATCAAGGACTTCAATATCCGGTGCACTCATATTTTTCAATTTTTTTTTGATAATCTTCTATTTTTCCACATGTGAAGAACAAAGAAATTCATTTTCGATGAAAAACCTATGTTTAATAAAACTTAAAAACAAATACATAACAAAACCAAAACATATTAAAATTATATTCATTGGATAGCTTGTTCTGAGGAATACCATAATCATTTGAAATAAATTTTAAATGAATTCATTTGATCCCCCAAAATCTAAATCAAAAGTTATTTTTTATCAGCATTTTGATAGGTGTAAAGGAGACGCATTTATAGGTATGGTTTAAAACTAGCGAGGTTCTATCCAAGGGGGTTTGATCTAAGGTGATTTGATCAAACCCTCTTCAATTGGAATCCTTAAAATGGAACTTTTTAAGGCTTAAATCATTATATTTTCTAAAAATATGTGATTTCAGCTAAAATTCATTCCTCTCAGGAATTGTAAACCACTATTATGACAGCACCCATAGAGAGTAGATAGCTTGGGAATTGTCACGTGACATGAAAAGGGTGATTCCCCCAAAATTTGATGGGTCAGAATCTGGAGATGCCACTGAGGCATGGCTAGTGGAGATGGAAAAGTACTTTGAGATTAAAGACTACACTGAAGTCACAAAAGCGTTATGGGGGAATATCAATTGTTTGGAGAAGTTGTCTTCTGGAGAAGTGTCCACATGGTGGACAAGCAAGGAGTTGGAATTAGGAATAAATGTCAGTGTAATCTCACAATAGTGGTTTACAATTTTTGGCCAAATTGGACACTTAAATTATTATTTTTAACTAAATCTTCACATTCGGGCACCTATAGCGGCTAAACCGTGAGGAATTTGAAGATGATGCAAACTAGAGTCTCATCACATTTTATTTGTAGATTCTAAAAATATTTTTTTCAAAATTTTTGGAATTAGATTGCACTTTTTTTTCCATCTTCCATGAAAATTGGTTTTTTTCAGAAAACAACATTTTTAAAAAGTGACGCATACCGTATAATGCATAACTTTTTTTCAATAAAGAATAAAATTCTAATTCTTTCAAATTTAGATTTGTAATTCCGATATCTAGTGCTTCCACTTGGTTAGATAGCTTTTTATTGAATTTTTTTTTTAATCAAGTTTTGAAGTCAAACCAATTACAATTCAGACATAGCGCGACCGTATAACGTGTAACTTTTTTTTCTATATATCGAAATTCTTTCTTTTTTTTTTGTTGGATCAAGGACATCAATATCTGGTGCACTCATAGTTTTCAATTTATTTTTTTGATAATCTGCTATTTTTCCACATGTGCAGAATAGAGACCTTCATTTTGGATGAAAAACCTATGTTTAATAAAATTAAAAAAACAAATATATAATAAAATTAAAACATATTAAAATTATATTCGTTGGATAGCTTGTTCCAAGGACTACCTGATTCCAATTGGGTTTTTCAAGATTCCTCCATTTTCATCCTCAACCTGAGCTTCAAAGCATAAAAAATTAGGTTCTTTTGTGAACAATTTCAAAAATCAAGGAAAACGGGGGTTCGGAACCCCAGGGGTTCGAGCGAACCAAGGTTCTTTCAAACTGTAATGCCCTGTCTTATAACCCTAATCTCTCCCGTATGGTGACTTCAGAAATTCCCAAATAAAATGAATCAAATGCAGTTTCACAATCCAATTAATATATGAAGATATATATATATATAAATACATATATATATATAAATACATATATATATATATAAATACATATATATATATATATATAAATACATATATATATAAATACATATATATATATATGATTACAAATAGGGTTTTACAATGAGGAAATTAAGAAAATTCTACAGGGTTTTCCTACAGAAAAACTGAGAAATTTATCCATTTAATATTTTATTTCTCAAAGAATTTTCAATTAAATACACAGCAAATTCACAAGTAAAAATATCAAAATCTTTTCTACAGAAACCCATAACAAAATTTTTACAGGAAGCCTCATTTAAAATTCTTCAAGGTCTTTCCTATTTCCTTTGAGAATTTTCAACTATATTAACTAAATCTCTACAAAATTCACCGAGAAGATATACAAGAATCACACAACATATATTTTCTCAAACATTCTTTTTTTCTAAAGAAAAACAAATTAAAACAAAGGAAAATACCTGTTTCCTGTGGTTTGAAGATCTTAGTTGTTGGAGAGAATCTTCTACCTGTAGTGTGCAATCCTCCAAAGCTTCACCAGAAAACCCAAATCCACAGAAAGCTATAACCAAACACCAAGAACTTCGAACCCAAAGGGATCTTCCACAAAAATACAACATACAGAGGAAATCACAGTTTTTTCTTAAAAATAATTTTTAACAGCCAGCTATTTTTCATTTCCCGTGAAGAAAAAATGATAACCCTTCTGTATTTTTCCAGATCCCAGATATCCTCCAAGAATTTCCTTAACCAAAAACAATAAATGTAATTGGCACACTTGTCGAGAAGAACAAAATATCTTTAACAACTTCTCGGCAATCTTGCCTTTCAAGATTTGCATGTTTATAATTTATTTAAAATTTAAAATTTAAAATTTTCAAAATGCAAAATTTATTTAATAATTAAAATGCCATTTCCAGATAACAATTAATTTTAAATAAAATCTATTCACACATTTAAAACAATTTAATTTAATTTATTTATTTATTTAATTAAATAAATTTAATCTTTAAGATCAAATTATTTAACCAAACAAACTAATTAATTTATTAAATAACATGTTAAACTTATTTCTTTAACATTTAAAAATTAATTTAAATAACAGTAAATTAAAATATAATAAACTATCATTAAATTAAATAGATTTTCCTATCCAAAGCAATTAATCCAAACAGGAAAAGACAAGACAATCTAAGACTCCAAACTAAACTGACAATGTACTATGACCGGGTTAAAGACTAGACTAGGATGAACCATGCTACTACCTCCCAATCAACATTTCCGTTGAGTCTTGACACACTCAGACCTTAGTAACCAGGTGGAGTCGGTGTCATGTACCTGCAATCCTACAACCAAGCAATAACATGCATATATATATATATATATAATCCATTATATAGGCACACCGTGTGGAGAAAATCATGGACATCACAGGGCACTCAAAAGCGAGTGATGCAATTCCGTTCTCCACACCAATACACATCACATCAGACTAACAACTTAAATAACAGTTAGTCCATCATAAACATACATATAGCAATAATCATCTAAAGGAAAACATCTACGCTATATCAAAGCATATCAGAAATCAAATATCGCAATACAATGTATCATCATGTCACAAAGTGAATCCACTGTCACTCAAAATCAGCGATCAAAATATCCAAACCAAGTACCAAAGTCTAATAGTATAAAAACATGCAACAGAAAACATAAGCATAAATGGAGGGGTACTACATCCTCCCCCCCTAGGATCAGGCTTGCTCTTGAAAGCCTGCGAACAGATAGGGATAAAGTTCCCTCATGCGTGTCGCATCCTCCCAAGTAGCAGAAGCCTCGTGGCTAGGATCCCATTGGACCCTCACCTGATCAACGTCTCGACCCCTGAGACCGAGCGTCTGGCGCTATAGAATGGCCACGGGCTCCAAAGCCAGCTGCCCGTCCTCTACCTATAACGCATTCCAATCAAGTACATGAGAAATGTCGGGATGATATGGTCTAAGAACTGATACATGAAAAACATCATGAATGCTTGACAAACTGGGTGGTAAGGCGAGTCAATACGCCACAGGACCAATTCTCTCTAAGATCTCAAATGGCCCAACGAAACGAGGTGCAAGCTTAGAGCCTTTTCCATAACGGATTGGACTCTTTCACAGTCGCACTCGAAGAAACACTTTATCACCAACATCAAACTGTCGATCTAATCTATGTGCATCGGCATACTTCTTTTGCCTATCTTGTGCTGCTATCAAATGTTCTCTAATACAGTCAACCTGTTGCTCCATGTCTCGAAGCATCTCAGGACCAAGTAATACTCTATCCTCAAGTCGATCCCAACTTAGTGGAGTTTGACAAGGACGACCGTATAATGCCTGAAAGGGTGGCATACCTATGGAACTCTAATATCCGTTATTGTAAGCAAATTCTACTAAGTACAGATAATCCTCCCAACGTGATTGTTGGTCCATTACGTACATCCTAAGCATATCCTCTAATATTTGGTTAACTCTCTCCATTTGTCCATCGGTTTGAGGATGATACGCTGAACTAAAGTTCAACTATGTACCTAAAGCATGTTGTAATGAATTCCATAGGGCTGAAGTGAATATGGTATCTCTATCAGAAATAATCCTACGAGGAATCCCATGCAATCTAACTATGTCCTCCATAAATATCCTAGCTACAAACGAAGCATTGTAAGATGATCGTACTGGTGAAAAATGAGCTACCTTCGTCAATCGGTCAACAGTTACCATAATGGCATCATGTCGATGTGATGAGGCAGGTAATCCTACAATAAAGTCAATGGATATAATATCCCATTTCCATTCAAGAATGAGATGTGGCTGCAATAATCCAGCGGGATGTTGATGCTCAGCTTTGACTCACTGGCATTCAAGACATCTCGATACATAATCAACAATATCACGTTTCATACCAGGCCAGAAATACAATTGTCGAAGATCGGCATGCATTTTCTTAACACATGGATGAGCGGAGTATGGAGCTTGATGAGCTTCAGTCATAATTAATGTACGAAAACCCTCAAAATGTGGTACATAAATACGACCTAAATGTCGTAATATACCATCTGGTTCTAGGACATACCCTACAAATCGACCTTCTAAAAGTCTACCAGATTCAATCTCTGACCTTACTTCCTGATACAATCTATCAGTAGGAAGTGCTGCTAATATTTGACCTCTCAAATCTACTTCAAGAGTAGTAGCAGAGATCTCATGTCGATGATGACTAAGAGCGTCAGCCACTATGTTCTCTTTTCCTTGAACATATCTCACTTCGAAATCGTATTCACACAAGAACTCCATCCATGTCTTTGCCTAGCATTCAAGTTAGGTTGTGTAAAAATGTATTGTAGACTACGGTGATCAGTATGAATTTTGAAATGATGACCTAATAAGAAATGCCTCCATCAAACTAATGCATGCACTACTGCAGCTAGTTCTAAATCATGAGTGGAGTAGTTTAATTCGTGATCTTTGAGTTTGCGAGACTCATAAGCAATCACACGCCCATCTTGCATCAGAACTGCTCCCAAGCCCTCTAAGTATGCATCCATGCAAACTACAAAATCCTTAGTAGGATCAGAAACAATCAGTATATGCGCATTAGTCAATTTTTCTTTAAGTGTCTGAAAATCCAATTGACACTGCTCTGTCCAAACAAACTTCTTCCCTTTTCTCTGAAGAGAAGTAATAGGATGACCAATTCTAGAAAATCCCTCAACAAACTGCCTATAGTAACCAACTAGACCCATAAAAATACGCACTTCACCTACATTAGTATGCGTGGGCCAATCTACAATAGCTTGAATCTTTGAAGGATCCACAACAATACCTTTTCCAGATATCACATGTCCAAGATATTTTACTTCAGTTTGAAAGAAGTCACACTTCTTCAGGTTCGCATACAATTGATTTTTCCTAAAACATTGCAATACCTGTCTCAAGTGTTCTTCATGTTCCTTCATGTTTCTCGAATAGATTAAAATATCATCAAGAAATACAAGGACAAAGCGATCAAGGTATGTACGAAATACACCATTCATTAAACTCGTGAATACTGATGGTGCATTCGTTAACCCAAACGGTACTACTGTGAATTCGTAGTTCCCATAACGAGTACGAAATGTAGTTTTATGAATATCTGCTTCAACTATTCACAATTGATGGTAACCAGATTTCAAATCGATTTTAGAGAACACATTAGCTCCCTTGATTTGATCGAAAAGATCATCGATTCTAGGCAAAGGATAACGATTCTTAATCGTAACCTTGTTCAATTGATGATAATCAATGCATAATCTAAGTGATCCATCCTTCTTTATGAAGATGACAGGTGCTCCCCAAGGGGAAACACTTGGACAAATGAAACCCTTTTCTAATAGTTCCTCTAACTGGATACAAAGTTCCTCTAACTCTTGAGTCGTCATTCTATATGGAGCTCTAGATATAGGCTCAACTCCAAGAACTAGGTCAACTCTAAAATCAATATCCCTCTTCAGTGGCATTCCAGGTATATCATCAAGAAACACATCAGCAAATTCCCTAAGAATAGGATGATCATCAAGAGATACCTCTCGACTCTCACCTTCTTCCAAATCAGTAACTGTTGTTGCAAACAGTTGACAACCTTGACGAAGACATCTCTTTAATTGCATAGCGGATATCATCCGCAAAGAGATAGGTCTTGGTATACCTATGATTTCCACTTTCGCACCTAAATCATTAATGCAACTAACTGTCTTAAGTCGACAGTCAATCACCGCATGATGAGATGCTAACCAATCCATACCTAAAACTATGTCATATGATCCTAAAGGTGTAACATGAAGATTTACTAAGGTAGTTAACGTACCAATTTTAAGTTCACAATTATGTACTAAGTTTTCTACCACTACTTTCACCCCAGAGGCTAATTCAACCTACCACTTACAGCCTTGCTTTACCGCCACAAGACCACATCGCTCAATGATGGTAGGTGAAATAAAAGAGTCAGTAGCCTCGGAATCAAAAAGAATGGAAACACTAACACCATGTAACTTACCTAAAGTCTCGACCACTGTGTTCTGGTGATCAACTTGGCTGTCATTAACCACAGCATATACTATATGTGATCGTCCTGCATCACCCATTGTAGGCTCTGAAATTGTAGGTCAAGGCCCAAAACCAGTAGAACCTCTCATCGGACACTGCCTAGCAATGTGTCCCTACTGTCCACACAAGTAACAACCTGTGCCTCTACCGAATCCTCTGCCACCCGAAGGTGCATTGGATTGCTGGAAACTACCTCTACTGATAGTAGACTGAGCACTTTGCATAGGCTGATCCGGCCTATTGCGCTTGTTGCGCCACTAGTTGCGACCCTTTCCTATTTGTGGACTATTACCTCGTTGTGGTTGTGGATTATTATTCTTTTGAGGTGTACGTTGTTGCTGTTGCTGCCCACCCTCAGAGGGTGTTTGTTGGTTCCTAGAGGAACCCCCTGTTTGTGCCTGTCCACCCCATGGACTAAAACCTGCTGCAGGAGCACTACCAATATGTACTCCTATGTGACCACCTAACGCCATAACAAGGTTCTCTTCCACTATTTGAGCCTTCTCCACCGCAACTTCCATAGTCTTTGGCTCAAAGACTCTGACTCCACCACTAATGCGGGCATTCAAACCCTTGATGAAGTGTTGAACCAGCATAGGCTCATCATCGCCAATACCAGCATACTGCTTGAGTTCATAGAATCTACGTTCATATTGCTCAACAGATAGAGCCAACTGACGTAGATCATGAAACTCGTCAGCCCGTCACTGCCTCCAGTGTTCCGATAGGAACTGTGCTCTAAACCTCTCCAGAAACATCTCCCAAGACACTGATCCAATATCTAAGTGGAGCTTCTACTCCTCCAGGCACCACCAAGTAGAGGCGAATCCTCTCAGATGCATGATAGCACATCTTGCACGGGTATTGCTACCGTAAGGGTGCATGGCGAAGCATCTACCCAAAACCAGTAGCCAGGTCTCTACCTCTAAGCCACCTCCTATACCATCAAAGGTAGGAGGGCGTGCCCTCAGTAAATCTTGCATGTGTCCTGCAGTAATAGCATCCTGATGCACTATATCATCTACTCTCCGTGGAGATCTATCACGCTCTCTAACAACCTCCTGCTCAACTTCCTATCTAGGTCCAAGTCGAGCTAGGACCTCCTCTAATAAAGGATGTATCTATGAACCCTCTACTCCTGACTATTCAAGATTTTGTCCCTCATTCCTCTGATCCAACTGCTCTGCCTGATCACTCTGATGAGGGCTCAGAGGGGGAGTAACCTGAGGGATTGGCCCTCGGCCTCCACCTCGACCTCTACCACGACCTCTTCCACCTCGTCTAGGCATATTCCTACACATAACAATGATGAGTCTTAGATACTAAACAACCAAGGCTGACAGATAGCGACACTACGTACTAGGTCAACCTAATGGGCTTGCGATTACCCAGAGCGTCCAGTGTTTGTAACCTTGGCTCTGATACCAATCTATAATGCCCTGTCTTATAACCCTAATCTCACCCATACGGCGACTTTAGAAATTCCCAAATAAAATGAATCAAATGCAGTTTCACAATCCAATTAATATATGAAGATATATATATATAAATACATATATATATATATTAGATTACAAACAGGGTTTTACAGTGAGGAAATTAAGAAAAATCTACAGGGTTTTCCTACATAAAAACTGAGAAATTTATCCATTTAATATTTTATTTCTCAAAGAATTTTCAATTAAATACACAGCAAACTCACAACTAAAAATATCAAAATCTTTTCTACAGAAACCCATAACAAAATTTTTACAGGAAGCCTCATTTAAAATTCTTCAAAGTCTTTCCTATTTCCTTTGAGAATTTTCAACTATATTAACTAAATCTCTACAAAATTCACCGAGAAGATATACATGAATCACACAACATATATTTTCTCAAACATTCTTTTTTTCTAAAGAAAAACAAATTAAAACAAAGGAAAATACATGTTTCCTATGGTTTGAAGATCTTAGTTGTTGGAGAGAATCTTCTGCCTGTAGTGTGCAATCCTCCAAAGCTTCACCAGAAAACCCAAATCCAAAGAAAGTTATAACCAAACACCAAGAACTTCAAACCCAAAGGGATCTTCCACAAAAATACAACATATAGAGGAAATCACAGTTTCTTCTTAAAAATAATTTTTAACAACCAGCTATTTTTCATTTCCCGTGAAGAAAAAATGATAACCCTTCTGTATTTTTCCAGATCCCATATATCCTCCAAGAATTTCCTTAACCAAAAACAATAAATGTAATTGGCACACTTGTCGAGAAGAACAAAATATCTTTAACAACTTCTCGGCAATCTTGCCTTTCAAGATTTGCATGTTTATAATTTATTTAAAATTTAAAATTTAAAATTTTCAAAATGCAAAATTTATTTAATAATTAAAATGCCATTTCCAAATAACAATTAATTTTAAATAAAATCTATTCACACATTTAAAACAATTTAATTTAATTTATTTATTTAATTAATTAAATAAATTTAATCTTTAAGATCAAATTATTTAACCAAACAAACTAATTAATTTATTAAATAACATGTTAAACTTATTTCTTTAACATTTAAAAATTAATTTAAATAACAGTAAATTAAAATATAATAAACTATCATTAAATTAAATAGATTTTCCTATCCAAAGCAATTAATCCAAACAGGAAAAGACAAGACAATCTAAGACTCCAAACTAAACTGACGATGTACTATGACCGGATTAAAGACTAGACTAGGATGAACCATGCTACTACCTCCCAATCAACATTTCCATTGAGTCTTGACACACTCAGACCTCAGTAACCAGGTGGAGTCAATGTCATGTACCTGCAATCCTACAACCAAGCAATAACATGCATATATATATAATCCATTGTACAGGCACACTATGCGAAGAAAATCACGGACATCATAGGGCACTTGCAAGCGAGTGATGCAATTCTGTTCTCCACACCAATACACATCACATCAGACTAACAACTTAAATAACAGTTAGTCCATCATAAACATACATATAGCAATAATCATCTAAAGGAAAACATCTACGCTATATCAAAGCATATCAGAAATCAAATATCGCAATACAATGTATCATCATGTCACAAAGTGAATCCACTGTCGCTCAAAATCAGCAATCAAAATATCCAAACCAAGTACCAAAGTCTAACAGTATAAAAACATGCAACAGAAAACATAAGCATAAATGGAGGGGACTACACGAACCCCATTCAATATGCATTTTTCTTTTATTTTTTGGGTGGGAAATGTGGGCCCAGTAATTAACGGGTTCGCTCAAACACTAGTTCGGTCGAACCCCTTTTTGGTTCGGTTGAACTTGTAGGTTCATTCGAACCCCTAAAACCATTTTTTTTTCCATGGGGTCATTTTTTCTCAATTTTCCTTCCTCCATCAAATTGTAAACCACTATTGTGGCTTCACTCGCCAAGGGATTGACATGGTCAGAATTTGTTGCTATATTTAGGCAGAGGTGGCTACCTTAGTTGTTCTATGATGAAAAGCTGACCAATTTCTAGAATCTGTAAACCAATACTAGGAGAAATTCATCTCTCTTAAAGTACATTCCACAATACCATGGAGACGAACATTTTCAGGTCAAAAAATTTATATTAGGGTTGAATCCTCAAATTTGGGGACATGTAGATCTATTGGGTCCAATCTCTATGGACCAAGCGTATGAAAAAGAAATCAAGCAAGAGCAAAGGTTGCAATCTATAGTTGAAGATAGGGAGAAGAAAAAGAAAGCTAAGTTGACCTCAACTCCTCAGTCATTGCCTTCTCATGGTTTTGGTTGCCCTAAGATTGGGAGGTGGATTGTTTAGATATTTTCAAACTATTAGTGGTGTTTGTTACCTTTTGGTGCCTTGCAATTCATTTCTTGGTAGTTATTTTAGTGTTTTGATTTCTTCTTTTTGGCAAGTTCGGGTGTAGATGTGTTGGCATATGTTCAATTTGTGGCTCTTATGAAGTCCACCATTGTTGGGAAACTATGTTGTGGAAATTCAAAGCCTTCCAGTTGTAGAGTAATATTGTCCTCATAAGTTATTTTCCTCAAGTAGCATTGTTTGTGGAACTCTAATATGCTCAAAAGATGTGTGAAGGAAGATCATAGATGATTTAGAGATTGTCATACTTGTCATTCATTTTTTTCACTTAACTTATATTCTTAGAAAAATATTGTTATCGAGGCTTTTGTTGGGCTTTTATTAGCTTTTTGGATTTGACTCCCATTTGTACATTATTGTCTTTGTGGGTTTCAACATTAGAATTTTGGTATAGATAACTTAATAATATTGAATAGAATAACTTAGACAAATATTTATTACTTTTTGATATAGATAACTTAATAATATTGAATAGAATGATTGCTTAATCATTTTCTAAATTAATATTTGCTTATTTCAAAATATTCTATTTTATATTGTTGTAATATCAATAGAAATTTTATTATTGATTTTTTTATTTGATTGAAAATGTTGTCTATGTGTTGTTATACAATATATTGTTATGTTCTTGTAGTCTATTGTCTTATTATTAAAACTTTCTTTAATTTTAAAAATTGATTTGAAGTTCAATTGTGAGGAAAATAATTATTCAGTTCTTTGCTTAAAAGAAAAGAAGACATCCAAAGAGTTGAGTGATAGAAAATATCAATTTCAATTTAGGAATCCCTGTTTAGGGGAAGAAAAGAATAAAGAATTGCAATGTTAAAAAAGCGGCATAAAATCCCCGCTCTTTAACATGTTTTGGCTAACGGAATCCCTGTTTAGGGGAATGCCAAGTACTCACAACATTGAGCAGGAGAGTATTTTAACAGAAAATTGATTTGAGTTATTCACTCAGGGAGTTCAAGGGATTGATTGCCCTCCCAATAAACTTTGACAGAGGCTGCTACTATAACTAACCCTGCCTCAATAAAACTTAGGCAGCCTAAGGGAAGACAAGCCAGGTCCACCAGTATTCGTTAATCAGGTAGACAAAAGGCCTTCCTTGTTTCTACTCTAGCAAAATAAAATCAATATCCCCAAATGAAGGAAAATTCTCCAAATATGAAGACTGCCTGCTCTCAACATCTTCAAGAAGTGAATCCAAGAGGAACCAATTCTGTTCCTCTAAACTTTGTTCGCTGTCTATACCCGACTGTTATTCTGAACCAGAAAATGTGGTGTTATACTCCAGCGACTGTCAAAATTCTTCTAAGGAAAACTTGGCTGCAACAGCTTGAATCTGAGCGGGAGATAGCAAAGAGGCCGACGAAATTTCTGGCGGAGAGTCGAGGAAATTGAAGTCGGCGTTCCATCCTTTGAGGCAATAAAATGCACAGTCATAAGCGCGAGCGGCCTGCTAAGGGGTGTCGTAAGACCCCAGCCAAATTCTAGCTCAGGAATTGGGCATTCTCACTTCAAACACCCACTTCCCCCATTTTCTCATCCGCGCTCCCTTAAAATGTGGTCGTGCCTTCTCTATGTTGTTTTGGGGTTTCTGCTTTGCCAAGGATTTAACCATGTTCCATAGCAGGAAAATCCGAGAATCAAACTCTAGAGGAAGCTTGTAAACGAAAGCCTTGCAATTCTACAGTAGTGTAATTACAGGGTCAGTTACCAGTTGTTAAGATTCAAACTTGTGATGAGCTCAGGTGAGATTTGTGTTAATGAATGAGGATGCAAAATGGGAATATATAGACAAATCTCATCTGGGGTACACCGCGTGGTGTGAGAAACAAATCATATTGTTACATGTGGTAAACTTCTGCACATTGAGAAACACAAAAACTATGAAATTAGGATTGGGCACGTGTGAATGATTGGTAGGCTACAACGGCGGATAAGATATAAATATGCTTGGCAACATTTCTATGAAGAAAATATCTTTATGTCAAAGGCATGTCCTATATGAGCTTTCAAAGCTCATTTTTTCCTTTCGACGGTTAAGATGGTGTTACACAGATGGTTGACAGGAAAACAATTCTCAACCGTCCATCATTTTTCACCACTTTATGACTTTTTTTTGTCATTTTCTAACTATTTTTCGCCATGTTCTACAACCTAAAAACGAGGTGCACGGGGAAAATAAAGTTTAGTTTGCAGTATCTCGGGAGTTTCGAAGACAGTGACATCACTAGTCTACAGACAATTAATATATAATTTAAGATTCCTATCCGTTGATATTAAACTGTAATAAATCTATTATGATGGCGAAAGTTTAGCTCCTATCCTCACTCTTCAGCTTTAAATATTTTATTTTTATTGCAAAATAAAATTTGTCATTATATCAACATAAGATATACTTACAAAAAATTGTAAGAGAAAAATTGCTTCACCGTCATATAATCTATATGTTAGGTGAAATATTTAAATTTTATTATAAAAATTAAAAAAAATAAAGTTTCGACGAGGGTTTTAGAGTATGTTTATTTAAATGAAAATTACGGCCAAGATCCTAATAATGAGCACATTTAGGTTTTAAAATAAAATAGAAATTACGGCAAAGATCTTATTAATGAGCAAATTTAGGTTTTAAAATTACAACATCCTTTACCCTTCATAGTTAAGTATTAGGTTTTAAAACTTCAACATCCTTTACCCTACATAGTTAAGTATAAATTAGCATAATTAATATATTATGTTTATTAAAATGAAAATTACGTCCTAATAACAAGCACATTTAGGTTTTAACATTACAACATCCTTTCCCTTATAAAATATAATAAATAATTAGTTTTAAATATATAATAATTATTCTATAATAAAAATGAAAAAAAAATACTAATATTAAAATCATTTTCTAAATGACCTATCAATTGATCTCATTTACTACACAAATGTGTGCAAAAAATAAACCAATATTTCCCTAATTCACCTTCCACACCTCTTCGGCATACCCATTGCACAAGGTGCCATAGCTAGTAAACCTAGTGGAAAACATTTTTATGAGTTTCTATTCAAAATATCTCTCACTTTGAATAGGTTGCGATAAACAATTTATTTATTATTTCTTTAAAATATATGACAGTTAAAATAAACTAGCAATGACACCTTGGTGTGCAATGGGTACACCGAAGAGTTGTGGAAGGTTAATTAGTGAGAGTTTCTGGTCTTCTTTTTTGCAAATCATATCATTCTGTTTAGAATCTAGATGAAAAGTATCGGTTTGAGATGTCATTTGGAGAGTGATTTGGGACAGATTTTTTCATATTTGAGCAAAATTTGAAAACATTTCGTAGTTTGTGCTTGCTGTGTGAATTTGTAGGAACAAAACTTATATAAAGTAACCTGAAAGATTCTTCTGTTGCAGTGTGAAAGTGGAATATCTTTTATTCGTATTTACCCATTACATTTGTCTGAAAGTAAAAGTTATTCTTATTACATTTGAAAGTTCGACATATACAATTGCGCTACTGTGCTTAAGCGTAAAATATCATGTCATCAATCAATCTAAACCTCATAAATGTACTATATACATATATATTTAAAATAATCCGCAACATCCAAACATCTAATTGAAAGAACCTGTCAAAATGAAATGTAAATGCATTCCAAACATTGAAACATCTCACAGAAATAACAGGGCAATTTTAGGAAATCTGCAATACATTGTACTGAGAAAAGTACAGCTCGGAGGCATTTCCATAAGAGATTGTTGCTTGAGTTCTGATAATTATAAGCACTATGCCAGCTGAATATTAGAAAGTTTTGATAGCCAAAAGTTATACATGTACATTGGATTGCTGATTAAATTAAATAGTATCAATAAAGTGGAGAAATAATGATGACAAGGTAAGAAGGATATAAGTCACTTGTCCATAAAAATGTGAGAGCCCTTCAATTCTTGTCCATAGAAATAAGGTGGTTGTTCATTATACTTGTACAACAACAACAAACACGAATAATACAAAAATAGTCAAATATAGTAAAATTATTGTGGATCAAGAAATAATGATGATAGGGCAAAAAGGATATAAGTCACATGTCCATAGAAATGTGAGAGTCCTTCAATTGGATTGACCTGTAATGCCTAATTTGTTAAACATTTTCCCTTATCTGACAAAAGTTATCTACCTATTATTCATATACCATACGACAGAGCCAAAATTCACAAACTTGAAAAAACAACAAAATTATCTCATATTCAAAGGATGAAGTTGTTAGAGTTGCTACTGTTGAAAAATTCCATCAATGAGTAAAGAACAAATCCCCAGAATATTAATATTAATAACATTCCTCTTACAGTAATATATCTTAGTGTTATTTCCGAACATCATTCATATTTCTGAATTCCTGTTATAGCAAATTAAAGCATTGTTCCATGGTTATCTCCTGGGATAAAGATAAAAAATCAAAGCACTCCTATCTATGAAAGCATTTAAAAGGAATATTTAGTGTAAGCCCATACACAATAACACTCTCTAAGGAAACTGACCTCATAAACTATAGTTCATCTCTTAACAACAAAGCAAACTAATATAAGAAAAATACATAGGCCATGATGGAGCCGTTTGTTGGCTGAAAACACAATGATTGCAACCATTCAAGAGCATAGGGTTCAATGGACTTATCGTTCGAATTGCCTATGCCAGTTTGGAATATATTCTATAAATGGGCACAAGCATATTTGTATGTAGCTTGACTTTTTCATTTATATATTTTTTTTTCCATATTCAGATTTTTTATTAATAATTTGTTTCATTTATCAGATAGAACAATGGCCCACCCTACTCAGTAGTTTGATAACTACTTTTCAAAATTGAAGGATAGTGCTCTACTTAAACCAAAGAGAATATTTTGTGAAGGAGATGAAGAAATATTTACACTGTTGGTTGATTTGTTTTATAGATGTAATGAATATGATCCTATCAATATTTTCTAGTGAAACAAACATAAGAGATTCTTTATGTAGCTCCAGGTCCTATTGCCCTGTCAAGTCTCAATTAAGAGCAGTGTCCAACCAGTATAAGTTTGTGTCAAAACAAATGGTTTGTTGAGCTAAACTCTTAAGTAGTTGGTATTGGGAGCTACTTTAAATATTACTTTTTTGGTGCAGTTGTAATTTAAACCTATAATTATAACTTTCTAGACAGTTTTGTTAAAAAAATTAATCTCTTTATTTTCAGAATGCTTCACTAAAGAAATACATAAATATGAGAATTCTACTCTATAGACATTTGATTTTTCTTCAAAATTTCTAGCATTGGAAAGTTTTTGTGATCAGAAAATCATGAATGAGCCAGGTTAACTAACATTAATTCCACAAAATTTCTTCAACATATATTTGTGCAACAGTTGCAAGCTGTGTTCCACGGCCTTTTGGGGACAGGGATGGGGGGACGGCTGGGGACGCGTTTCTAGGACGTTTCCTAGGGGCCCATTTTTAGGGGATGGTAGGGGACGGCGACATACAAAATACATATATATATATGATTTTTTCAAAAATTATTAATATATTATAGATAGAGAGAGATATATGCCAATAAATTAATAATTGCTAACAACAATATCAATTTATAAATAAATCGCGAGAGTAGTAGCATAACAACATAATAAATGTCATTAAAGCATTATAAAATTTATCATAGCAATATTAAACATCAATAAAACCGTGGTCTATCAATATCAATAAATCACGAGAGTGGTAGGAAATGGAACTAAGTAAGTGCAGCTCCCAGCTCCTCAAGGCATCCCAAACACAAACAAAATGTAGCTTGAGTGAAGAAAAAAACATAGTCAAGTAGAGCCCAGCCACAACTTTACTCTAGGTGTTAGAAACAAAAACTTGAAGAAATTTGTTTCATGCCTCTTTAAAATGAAAAAACATCTCTGTTAAATGCCCAAACGTAGGAGCAAAATGCCAAAAAAATGTTTAGACTGAGCTAAGGCTGAGATTTTCCCGTGCTTTACTGTGTGAAGTCGTCGCCCCTGCCGTCGCTTGCCGTGAGAGCCAAATAATATAATTGAATCTTATGAAACTTTATTAAGTTTCATTTAAATTTTTGTTTTTAGACTTTACACAAACGCATTATGTTGTTGTGGGCCCACAAAACATTTAATAGCAATATAAAATGTTTTAAAAAACAAAATTTTATGTTCTTTAATTTTTCTGGAGCTCCATATACATAGGGGACGACAGGGACGGTAGGGACAGCGAGGGACGTTCCCAACGTCCCCTGCCATCCCCGGGGATGGGGAACCGTTCCTAGACAAAAGGAAACATTCCCTGCCATTTCCTGTGAATTTTCCTGATTCGGGGATGGCCGGGGACTGTCCCCAATGCGTCCCCCCGTCCCCGGGACGGATGGGGATGAGTACAGGGGGTTTTGGGGCAGGGGACGTGTCCCCGTGTAACACAGGTTGCAAGTGTTGATGATTATTGCAGCTTCGGTTGTCTCTTCCAGCGTATCTATCCTTTGCTTGATAAATTAAATAATAACACATGAGGCTATTTAATTTATAAACTCCTAAAGGCACGATTTTATAGAGAGATTCAAATTGAATGAGGCTGACCTCAATTCTCTTAGGCGGAATTATTTATGAAAGGAATTATTTGGTGGCCGACTCCCTAACAATAATTTGTGATATTATTTTTTGAAGGCCAACTTGCTACATGAAGAAACACGTCTCTTCTTCATACATGTATATATATACTTGTAGAGTTTCATTTGTTGATTATCCACTTCAGTTCATTTTTTTTACATTCCTTCTCTCATTCATCTTCGATTCTTATCAAGAGCTATGCGAGTTTGTCTCAGAAGAAAATTGTGATTAAGTGCAAGACAGATCAAGTAATATGCAAGATCAGTTCGGCATTGTTGTAGGCTGTTGAAGGCTGTTGAAGGCTGGGAGCTCATCAGTGATTTGTCTCCTTATAATTATGTGTTGCTCATACCTTGGTGCATATTATAGGTCATCAAGTAATAAGTCAAGTTCGATTCAATTATTCTATCAAGTGTGAATTCATCTTGGAGCAATGCGAGTTCTTTGTATAAGAAAAGTGATATTGTTAAAGAAGACAGTTTTGTATTAGCAGATCACAGGAGATAAAATCTGTGCTTAGATCATCTGTTGATGTTCATATCTAGCCTACATATTGACCTATTGTAAAAGGAGACATTCTTGATTAAGATTCAATATATAAGTGATATATTGTTGCTAGGTTTTTCTCCCTCAAGTGGAGGGTTTTCCCAGGGTATCTGCTGTGTTATCTTGTCTGATTTGAATTAATTTTCTGTCCATTAATCTAATCATAAAACTTAACATGGTATCAGAGCGGGTGTGTGAGGATTCGATCAGATTTCTTTGTTGTGGGCCTTGAAGTCTTTGAGGGAACTCTTGTAATTCTCTCCCAAGATTGACACCATCAGGGCACAAGGCTGGGACTGCCTTGGTTAAATTTGCTTCAGCTTTATGGAAGTCATCACCTGGTTATGTTTACTGAAGTTGTCAGCGCATTTCTGAAGCTACAGATCGGGGTCAGTTCAGTCTCCCTGTCAACGTCAGAATAAGATTTGAACGGTCTTCAGACCACATTCAAATGTTAAGAAGATCGCTCCTTCATGATGTCTGGTCTGCTTAATAAAGAATAAGCCAGCGAACCTTAACATATGGTTTGGTGGAGGAAAGGCCATGAGAAATCAATTCTGGAGATGAAGAGAGATCGTCTATTCAGTGTTGATAAGACTTCAAAATATAATATGAAGTCTAGGCAGCTTTGGTTATTATCTATGTTTGGTGATGACCTATGGGTCACTACAAACTCTATGTCTTGGCTTCTATGATAGTTGTTAATTCAAGGATGGCATCACTGAAGGTGGCAAAGATGTGTCACAGCCATAGATCTAGATCCTTGGTGTACCTTCAGAATATTTAAAGAGATAAGTATTCTTTGGTTGTTGAGTTATATATATAATTTTTTTTTTTGGATCTTCTAATTAGTAAAGAGAGAGTGGTTTCTCTTGAATTGTGCTCACTAGCGTAAGATCCTTTGAAGATTTCATTTATTGATAGTCTTTTCATGTTGGTTATGAATATTTCTGAGTGTGACTCTGAAATAAAAAGAGAATTGAAAGTTCGATGGTGATTGGCCACATCGATATCATTCTCCAATGCATGATCTGTGATAGAACCTTGAACTCTTGGAGAGAGTTGGTTCTACATGCTAACCGCATAATACATTCAAGAAATCTATAGTTGTGCAGATTGTTTTTTGTTGTGCTGAGTTTGGCACTCTCGAGAGGAGTAAAAGATGGAAGAAAGAGTTATATCAAAATTATATAAAGATAAGTTTCTTTATCCCTTCAGTTTGATCTTTTGATATATTTCTCTTTTAGGTTGATTTATTTATTTATTCATGTTTTAACATTGTGCATAAATTCTTATGTGTTCATGCTACAACCTGATATAGTAAACCTTGTATGATTCTAGTCTTGATATTTCTTTGATAGTTATAAACTATTAGTAATCTGTCTCTAAAATGCCTTGTGAATAGCTAGAAGCATGAAGGTGATGAGAGATTGCTTAGCGATGAAAAGCTTGAGGCATCTTATGAGGAAGTCATGCCAACCAAAGAAATGATCAAGTGTGAAGTCACAACTTGCAGCCATGGGACTGAGCTGGTGGTTAGAGGGAGTTCACTTCCAAGAGTCTTCTTTGCAATCTCTGAAGCAAGGATCAAGAGGGAGTTTTGTAACTCACTGAGAAGAAGTGAAGATTACTGTATTGCAAGGCTAGGTGTTAAATCCTTTGAGGATCCCTTCAGCTGCTAAGATCATAATTTCTCAAATATTGTCATCTAGATTTGATATTGGTAGCTCCGCAAACCTATTCAGAATAGAATATGAGGTCGAGGAGGTCTACCTTGAACTCTCTATAGTACTAGAGGTGTGCACAGGAATCCATTTCTATAAAGCAAGCATTGTAGACGATGAGTTCAGAAGATTGATGTAAGTACTTAAATATGCAGATGGGAGCATTGAGAAGTACTAGGCAAGATTCGTGGCTCATGGTTTTTTTCACAGAAAGAGGGAGTTGATTATGTTTCTCCTGTTGCTCACTATACTTTTGTCAGAACCATCATTGCCATTGCTGCATCTAGAGGATGGAAGATTCACCAGATGGATGTGAAGACAACCCTTCTCAATGGAGTGATTGAGGAAGAGGTTTATATAGAACAGCCTGATGGATTTGGGGTTCATGGGAAGGAGTCACATG
The DNA here is from genome assembly GCA_007258455.2 of Sequoia sempervirens. Lineage (NCBI taxonomy): Eukaryota > Viridiplantae > Streptophyta > Pinopsida > Cupressales > Cupressaceae > Sequoia > Sequoia sempervirens. The sequence continues at coordinate 288,465,074 of VDFB02193867.1, forward strand.
TTTGCAAGTTGAAGAAGGCCTTGTATGGTCTTAAGCAGGCTCCTCATGCATGGTACAAAAGGATTGATCGGTACTTGTCAAGTTTGGGCTTCTTGAAGAATGATGTTGATTCAAATCTCTACTTCAAGGTAATCAATGGTGATGCATTAATTTTGGTTTTATATGTTGACGATCTGATCCTCACTAGAGAAGATCACCTGATTCTTGAGTGTAAGAAGGAGTTGACTTCAGAATTTGAGATGAAGGACCTTGGGCTCATGCATTACTTCCTTGTATTAGAAGTCTGGTAGAAACCAGATGAGATGATTCTAAGTCAAGGAAAGTACACCATTGATATACTTAAGAGATTTGGTATGATGGATTGCAAATCCATGTTCACACCTATGGAGACCAACTTACACAAGTTGAAGGAGGCTACAGCTAATTCAGACTTGGTGGATCCTACATTGTACAAACAGCTTATTGGATCCTTGATGTATCTAGTTAACACTAGACCTGATATCTGCTATGCAGTGAGTGCACTTAGCCAGTTTATGTGTGATCCAAGGCAGATACATCTTGTTGTAGCCAAACATATCCTGAGATACTTGCATGGCACAGTTGGATATGGGTTGAGGTATACTTCAGATGCAGAATTGGAGTCACTTGGTTTCACTGATTCTGATTGGGCAGATTGTGTCACAAATCGAAAGAGCACCTTTGGTTGTTGCTTCAGTTTGGGTTCAGATATGATTTCCTGGTGCAGCAGGAAGCAGTCATCTGTAGCATTAAGTACAGCAGAGGCAGAGTATATTGCAGCTTGTATGGCAACTCGGGAAGCAGTGTGGATTCGTAATCTCCTTGCAGGATTGTTTGGACAATCAATGGAGCCTACTATCATTCACTATGATAATCAAAGTTGTGTGAAGCTTTCTATCAATCAGGTGTTTCATGACAGAACCAAGCACATTGAGATCAAGTACCACTATATTAGAGATATGGTACTGCGGAAGGCTGTATAGTTGAGGTACATCAGCACTGATGAGCAGACGGCAAATATTCTCACCAAGCCTCTCGCCAAGATAAAGTTTGTATACTTCCTTGGTATGGTGGAGAATCCAGTCTTGACTGAGTAAGAGTCTTAGTATCAGTGAGCCTTGTTTAATGCATTTTCCTCTGAGATGGAGGAATTTGAGGTGGAAGCCCTTGTTAATGCATTTTTCTCTAAGACGGAGGAATTTGAGGTGCAAGCCCTTGTTAATGCATTTTTCTCTGAGACGGAGGAATTTGAGGTGCAAGCCCTTGTTAATGCATTTTCCTTTAAGACGGAGGAATTTGAGGTGAAAGCCCTTGTTTCCACCCTCTGAGCTGAGTCATGGTGGATGTCATGTGTGTGACTCCATGACATATGTTGCACTTGTGTTTCACCCTCTGAGAGAGTCATGGTGAAAGTCACGTTGAGGTGACAACATCACGCAAGTGATGAACACTTGTACTTACCATAGTATGGTTGTAGCCATTATGGTTGATATCGTGTTGAGGCAATATCTGATATCATGATGAGGTGATATTCTTCTTTTCACAATTGGTTGTAGCCATTGTGGTAGACATCATGATGAGGTGATTTGTCTTTTGTAGCTGGAAGTATCCTCCCTAGCTGAGAGGGAGTGTTGATGATTATTGCAGCTTCGGTTGTCTCTTCCAGCGTATCTATCCTTTGCTTGATAAATTAAATAATAGCACATGAGGCTATTTAATTTATAAACTCTTAAAGGCACGATTTTATAGAGAGATTCAAATTGAATGAGGCTGACCTCAATTCTCTAAGGCGGAATTATTTATGAAAAGAATTATTTGGTGGCCGACTCCCTAACAATAATTTGTGATATTATTTTTTGAAGGCCGACTTGCTACATGAAGAGACACGTCTCTTCTTCATACATGTATATATATACTTGTAGAGTTTCATTTGTTGATTATCCACTTCAGTTCATTTTTTCGCATTCCTTCTCTCATTCGTCTTCGATTCTTATCAAGAGTTGTGCGAGTTTGTCTCAGAAGCAAATTGTGATTAAGTGCAAGACAGATCGAGTAATATGCAAGATCAGTTCGACATTGTTGTAGGCTGTTGAAGGCTGTTGAAGGCTGAGAGCTCATCAGTGATTTGTCTCCTTATAATTATGTGTTGCATCATACCTTGGTGCATATTATAGGTCATCAAGTAATAAGTCAAGTTCGATTCAGTTATTCTATCAAGTGTGAATTCATCTTGGAGCAATGCGAGTTATTTGTATAAGAAAAGTGATATTGTTAAAGAAGACAGTTATGTATTAGCATATCACAAGAGATAAAATCTATGCTTAGATCATCTGTTGATGTTCATATCTGACCTACATATTGGCCTATTGTAAAAGGAGACATTCTTGATTAAGATTCAATAAATAAGTGATATATTGTTGCTGGGTTTTTCTCCCTCAAGTGGAGGGTTTTCTCAGGGTATCTGCTGTGTTATCTTGTCTAATTTGAATTAATTTTCTGTGCATTAATCTGATCATAAAACTTAACAGCAAGTAATGGTAAAAGAGAGAAATGGACTGAAAAACTGTTATTTTCTAAATGGGCTATCAAATGATCTCATATATTGGTAATCTTTTAACAACAAAGCAAACTAATGTAAGAAAAATACATAGGCCATGATGGAGTTGTTTGTTGGTTGAAAACACAATGATTATCTACAAGAGGTACCTCTAAGGGATGGCACATGTGATGAGAAGAGGTATGTTACAAAAAAGTGATGGAAAAATCTTACATAAGTTGAATTGGAAGACTCCTTAAAAAGTTTAAGATTCAGTTTCTTGTAAGTGTGTTTCCATTCTAATTTGAGTAATTACTTTATTCTTGTTCTATGACTGGATTGATCATATCTATTATTTATGAACCACATGATGGGTGCATTAACATATTTCATCTAAAAAGTACATTCCCCTTTGTGTACTACATGGACCACCCTTAAATAGGTTTTATTACTTAACTTTAATTCCAGGTAATACTGGAATGTGTCCTTGGGGTTTCCCTAGGCATCCCTATCCCCTGAGCATTTCATGCTATGTCATTGGCTTGGGTTTGGCTTTCTGTTTGTCATATGATAGATTTTATTTTTTCCCTAAGTTCAGTTTGGTTGGGTATACATATAGTAGTTATGCACTTGAGAAACAAGTGATTCCTTAGCAGCCTCAATGGCTTTACTATAGAGACGTAGAAGTTCTAAAGAAGGCAGGCACCCTCAAAAAGTTCTAAAAGAATGTAGTGCTAAGGGGAGTACTCTTGTTTTCAAAAGGTCAAATTCGTTCACTGAATGAGGGCAATAGTTTATGGGGCTCTGAGAGTCCTCATCCTTGTGGGTTGACAAGGATTCATGTCGGTCATACAAAGCTATGTGATAGAAACCCTAGATAAGGCGTGTTCACTGCCCTGCCTAGCGTGGAATTTTAAGACTAGTTCGCTGCCTTTGGAGGACTTTAAGACTGACATCCTCTGCTTATATCCCTTCAATAAGGGGTGCATAACCTGGATACAGTGTATGGAGTGGCAATGGAGGTATTTTGTGGAGTATACAGTGTTTCTATGTCATACCTAGAGCTGGACGACCTCTTTGTGGGCATGTATTGTCATTCTAACATATCTGAGCACTTTTGTTCACTATGATATGTTAGTATCTTGGTCTGTAATCGACTTACCTCAAGATTTTGATGTCCACAACAAAAAAGTGTAGAGTTTGCAGGAAGCACACACCAATGAATTACAACCTGCGCATGCATAACCAAATAAAAAAAAGTAAAGAAAAATCATGAAGAGGAAGATGAAACTGAAATGAAACTAGGGCTAGTGACTTACCTGCAGATTCCTGCCAAACCGTAACGAAATGCATCAAGAATATAGATATTTTTACTGGAGCTGATTAAATGCCACCTACCTTCACAACCCTAACTATCAACGATGTCAACAATGAAATGCATCGAGAATATAGATAGTTTTACTAGCGATGATTAAATGCCACTACTTGCCTCCCCTCAAACGATCAACAACTGGCGATTAGCGAACAACCTTGTAGGGCGCCTCCCTGCTTTCTAGTTGTTCACACAGAAAAAGAGCTTCAAAAGCTCAAATAGTGACATGCCTTTGGTGTAAATATTAAAATAATTTTAAAAGTTATCTTAAATTTGTGGGTCATATAAATTTAAAATATTTTTTAAGAGAGATTTTATATCAAAAGTCATTATCAAGAAGTCATTTGAGGTAAAGATACTTTTGATGACGTTCACTAAAGGAGCTCATAACTTTCTATTGCAAAATCCTTTTTAAAATGGCATTATATATCATTTATAAATTAAAAATAAGAGATTATTCTATTTTTTAAAATGAAAGACAAATCAAGTTTGTGTTATAAAGGAGCTTTGAAAGCAAGAATTATCACATAACCATAGGAAAGGACAATATACATTGCAAATATGCAAATTAGATAAGAAATATATGTATGACAAAAATAACGTTTCAAAAAGCCAAACTAAGAATACTGCTAATAATTGTACCCCTAGTTTTTAGAAAATAAAATAGAAATTATTAAAGGAATATTTTGTTTAAAAAAAATGTAGAAATTACTAAAGGAATATTTTGTTTCTAGAAAAAATGTAGAAATTACCAAAGGAATATTTTGTTTTTACTAATAAAATGAGAATTCTACATTTGGAGAGAGACATATAAGGTCCACAAGAGTATGATATCAATACTATTACAAAATACATCTTGTTAAAGATCACCCAATTTTCCTTAATACCAGAAATTATCTTTGTACATGATATAATGAGAGGAAGCAATTAGATTTCTAGGAATATTTTATTGACATGTTTTGGAGATGCTCCACCCCTTGCTTCTATAGTATTACCGACACAATGTTTTCCATATTTACATTTATTTGGAATGAGAATACAAGATATATTCATAGATCTACCAATCTTGAAACTATTGGCATCATTATGAATGTAAGACTTTGACAATCTATGTTTCTAATGTTGATTGTTCTATTGATTGTTCAACCTCATCCTTTATGGTTTGTCAATGCCAAAGCCATCTTTAAGGGGATTGTGGATCATTTGTGTCCCATGTAAGTCCTATGTAACACTACAATTTCACAACAACAGAGAGTGGTAGATTAGGTTGCCTACTCTTAGTTCTGTAAACTATCAAAATGACTTCACAAAGTGCACCATTCACAAGTTCAATTGCAAATCATAAGTTTGCACTTAGCATAACTTGTTGGATAATACACAATTGCATCTTTGCCTCTAGTTGTTCATCATTTGAATTTGAAATTTCCATGCCCCTTATTTGATCAATGTACTAATAATGCAATTAGTGTGGTAATTGATTTTAGCATTTATTTATGCGTTGCAAATTAGTCATTTATTGCAGATAAATATTGATGAATAAATGTATCTTGTTCATTTGTAAAAAGGTAGGTATTAATGCATGATACGAGTCACCAATTATCAATATAGCCTTGACATTCTTGAAATTTGTAAGGAGAATGTGAAATATGATTTGAGAAAGTTCATCCTCATATTGTCGAAAAATTTGTCCAAGATGACCACTATTTGGAAGCTACTACAAAGTGTTGTCCATATTATAACCCAACAAATGTTGAAATGTCCCAAACAAGTTACAATTATCCTAGGTTTCCAACAAGTAAAACATAGCAACCACCAAGTAGAATTTGATTGTGATATGGGAATACCTCACACAACCTACTATCAATGTGTTCTAAAAACCTTTAGAAAATAAAGCTCATTTCATTAATTTAAATGCAACAAATAAAATATATAATTTCTTAAAAAGTTGATAAAGGTTGACCTTGAAGAGGTTTCATGATTTTTATTGGTATATGAAGTGTTGCATGAATGGTTGATGCATTTGTAATGGCGTGAATTTGCACCTCTTACAAATTCCCCATTTTCATACCCTTCACCTTAGAAAACGTAATTTTGATAATGCAATCCCGATACCCGCTACCTTTTCCTCTCCACTCGGCAACCTATTTATGTGTTGGTGGAGAAATTTTGTCAGGGATGTGCGTGCGCCGCATGGACGTCCACCCACCATGCTACTGTTCTGACAGGATTCTTGTCTTTGGAATCTACATATAGGCATTACATTTCTCCATTGGGTGTGAACCGTAATGCCTCCTGCTCCCTTAACCGATGCAAAACAACTCTTTTGCCTCCTCCTTTCCATTCAAATTGTCTAATTCTCCATTCCACTCAACTTCTTCACCATTCTTACACACTTGACTGAATTTTGGATGCTTTCTTGACCAACTTTCACACTTTCAAGCTTCACCACCACCTTCATTGTACCTGCAAACTACTAGTTTCTTGGCTCCTCCACTCCATTCGTTGCGACAATGTTGTTGTTGGAGAATTTGCAAGCTCACTCCTTCCTCTACTTGCCTTGAGAGCATGTAGTTATGAAGGTGATATCTCCCATTGTCACTTGCTTTTGCATCATCATACTTATGTAGTAGCATATTGTTGTGTGTTATTGCTTGGTACTTCCATTTCCATACACTTTCTTTATCATTTTTTACACTGTTTCCTTTGTTTGTCCATGGAGGTGGAAACACCAAAGCGAGGGACTAAATAAGGCAGTCCTCTAAAAAACAACCCAAACATTTTCCTTGGTCTTGTGTGTGTAGGTGCTTCTCGGTTGGAGTTATTTGAAGGATCAAGTTGCAAGTAGTTCGATATCACTTTCTCATTTCCTTTTTCAATTTGAGTATAGTTAATTGAAGTATTCTTCTTGCTATACTACATTTATGTACCTTTTTTGTTATTTCATCATAGCAAAAAACATTTACTAGTTAGACTCTTAGTTATATTTTCCATGTTTTAATCTTTCTCAGAAGTCTTCTATTCGTACAGATGCCAATGCTCCACTAAGACGCTAGTGTATCATGCTAGAGTCCATGTCTTGTGTTGTCATCCTCAAGCAGAGAGTTGTCTAGGCAACAAGTTAGACTCTAGAAATTAGCTTGTTTGAATCCCTGAAACATTCAGGTTAGTAGAAGGATAGTAGCAACCAAATTGCTCTTCCTTTTCGAACTTAGCATCTTAACCTTTGTGAATCACTTAACAAAGCTTGAGATAGATTAGGGCAGCTGTTGCTTGGGACTCTCCCATGAGCTTGAGTCTCGGAGTAGCTAGTCCCCCTCCTCTACAACATTGATGTTGAAAGTGACCATATTTGATGGGCCAAGCAAAATCAATGGTTTTTATACATGGGGAACATTTGCAGAGAGTATTATCTTGGTGTTATTAAACAAGTATGATTTCCTTGTTCTTGTAGTACCTCGGGTAACTTTGTTGTGGCTAAATTAGGGTGGGAAGAAATATGCTTCCATAGATAGAAGGTTATTCCTAGTAAAATATTAATAATCTCAATCCCACATATCCCCTCCTGATTGTAAAGTTCTTAAGCTTTACATAGTCCAAAAAAAAATTTATGATTATATGAATTCACTATCCATTCTTTAACAAAGTTATCCCAAATGAGATTAATTATTTGGTTGTCATTGGGCCCAATGCAAATGTCACCAAAGTCATGATCAACAATTATGAAGGTACCCATTTATGCAATGACTATCCTAAACTATAATAAAAGGAAATTAAACTATAATAAAAGCATTCAAATATGACTATATACATTATATGTGTAACCAACATATGTGGAAGTGTTTATGTTCAAGGTTAGATATACAAAGAATACTTGTGCACAAACACATCTTAGAACATGAAGAAATAGTTAGTTTGTGCACACATACAAAGTAGTATAATACTAGGTTTTGATACACTCTTTGTAGTACAAGTCCTTATATTGTCATGTGTTATGACTCTTATTCTTGACCTTCATGTTTCATTTCCCCCTAAAGTCATTAACAAAAATATAGCTAGTAGTTTATTCATTGGTTGGGTAAGTACGAGATTGAAGTGTTTTGTATATCTTGAATATTAGATAGGTACATTACAATTAGTGTAGTACTTAGTCTATCATCTTGTTCATTGTGGATAGGTATTTGATGCAAATATACAACACCTCTCTAGGGGATTTCAACATACACTCCAATCATCTTTTCCCCAAGTTGTGCTAATGTGGTGTGTGTTGGAAATTATTTGTTGCTCGTGTAGCAGTTTAGGTAGCAAACAAAGCATATAAACTATCTTGATAGAAGGTGGAGATCACACCTTAGAGGCAAAGTCCCAAGATAGAATAAGTTTGTTGTTACTTGGCTAGCAAGAACACCTCATAGAAAAGATTTCAAATACATCAAAGGTGTCAATATTTCTTGTAATCATGTCAAGGGATCCTTTTGATATATATTTAGTGTAAAGGATGATAAAAACCTACAGGCATCCTCTAAGTGGGATATCTAGGACAAGCTAAAGGAATATCCATTACGAATGTAATTTTTGGACAAATACAATCCCGATAAATATATATGTGTGTTTTGTTTTCTTGTTTGAATAACCAAATACCATAAAATAAAATCATTTATATTTTTACTAAAAAATATTCTAGGTGACAAAATCTCCCTTTCTTAAAAGATATATCTAGAATTGACTTTGTTCTATTCACATTCAGTTGCACATCAGCAATGACAACTAGTGGAAATAATCTAAAAAATATAATCCCTTTGAAGGTCAGGTTTCCTTAATAATTCTCAATGCTATGAAAAAAACAACACAACATAAGATTTTTCATTAAAGAAAAAAATAGGAAGACAACTTGACAACAATCCAAACAATTACTCTTAACAATCATTTTTGTTGTAGTTTTAAGAAGGAACATATGTTGTAAATACAAAATGCATATTGAAATTTAAGAAAACTTTGACAGGTGGGTTATAACCCTTGTAAGGGAAAAAGGACCTCACCTACTTGAGTATCTACAAACTTTACGAAAATAAATCCTTGTAATTTTTGTTGTGTTAAAAGACACATTTTCACAAATGAAAACCTTTGAAGGTAACTTGAATGTTGCTAGAGGATATTGATTTGGTGAAAGACTCATCATTTGAGTTGTAGATCAATAAAGGTGATTGCAAAAGGGAAATGAAACAATGCAAGTAGTCAAAAGGTGGTCAAAAGAGCAATAAAAAAAATTATCTTGTAGAACTCTCACCCTTCATGAAGGAAACTAGAAATATTTTTGTTTAGCCTTCAATGATGGAGAGGAAGCCCACAACGGTGGAGAAGAATCCTACAATGAAGGAGCTAGTTTTGGAGCTAGCTTTGGGGTGTGATATGTGATAATAGTTTTAGGGATAAGTAATGTAGGAGGTTTATGTTTAGTGACATTTCATTTAGGGTTAGGTTATTTTAGTAATAATAACAAGATAGTTTAGCTAAGTTCTAATTTTTAGTTGAATTTAATTAGAAACAATATATTGTATAAATAGGTTTAGGGTGTTTAAGAATAACATTAGTTTAAAATTATTTAAAAAGTAATGTCATGTTTAACTTTATAGTTTTTTGTTTTCATATTTATGATCAGAAAGGTTTTTAAAGATGATGATAATATGAATTTGAGTGTGTTTGTACATAATTTTAAGGAGAAAATGTTCAACTATTGGTGCATGTAAATTTGACAATGGAGTGTGATAATTGAATATCATAGGTTAGGGGTTAAAAAGTGATGTTTTTGACACCTTTTATGACCACACATGTTTGCAACATGAAAATTTATGATGTGGACCTGGAACTTTAGATTTAAGTAGTCAAGTGACTGAGAAACTTGATATAAAATTTTGAAAGTCATTTGACATCGACACATATGATTTTGATAGGCATAAAATTAGAATGCACAACTAGGCGGGAGGGGCTAGTAGTTCAATGAGGTTCAATTGTTGTTTTAGCACTTGTGCTTATAATATCTAGTCTTGCAACATATTTATATTGTATATTGTCAACAATTCGTCCACAAGTAAATAAAATAAAAAACCAAATGTTGGCCAAGATGGACCTATACTTGAATACATGAGCACCTATGAATGATATAAAAAAACATAAATACATTCATTAACAAGTGAAATAAATACCTTTTTGTTTTAAATAAAATATCATAACTATCCACTAGGTGCTCATTAACAAGTGAAATAATTGTGATATTTATAAAATAAGGTGCTCATTTAAACAAGTATTGTTATCATAGTGAAAAATATGATTCTTATGTGTAAAACTATTGAGGTAGCAATGTATATGCATTAGAGTTTCATATTAATAGTTTGTCCTATCACAAATATAAAAGGTGAGCACAATAAATACCTTGTATTTTTCCATGAAATGTGAAGGATAGTCAAAAAGTTTTAGTGTTCAATTATTGGTCTATTTTTGTTTGATATAAGTTGTATTTCAAATAATAATGTGTTGTTTTTGTAACAACAAATAGTTTTTTTTGTTCAACTATTGGTCCATTTGTGTTGGATATAGAAGTTAGGGATAACAAAGATTTATAGTTATCAATAGATATTTGGTCCATTTAGGTTGCATATAAGTTATATTTTAAATAAAAATATGATATTCTACTAACAACAAATGATATTTTTTTGTTCAACTACTAGAGATTCCATGATTAAGTTTCGGTTGAATCTTTAAAAAGTCAATTTTTGGACACTTCTCACTAGACGTGCTGATGTGGCAAGTTGTGTGATGAGTCACACCTATAGACCTTAGTTGTAGATAGATAAAAGACCAATTCACACTTCTAAAAAATTGGAATTCCTACTACTACATCAACTACGTAACTACTGTCCCCCCTCCCCTACTTAATTTTCTCCCCTGCCTTCTTTTTACACAATTCTTCGCTCCTTAAGCGGTGGGTAAGTGTTGTCCTATTCCTGCCTTTTTAAACTACTTTTGTGCAACATATGAGTTGGAACTCTGAAGCAGACCTAGGGTTTTAACGAACCCTTCCAGTAAAGTCTTTTTATGCCGCAGTTTTTAAACCTCGCCATTCTTATTTTTTCACCA
>VDFB02193867.1:288476230-288604767 GCA_007258455.2 Sequoia sempervirens
AAGAGTTCAGAGTGCTCCCCATTGATCAAAACAGAGAAAGAAATAGAATTCACACAACTCATAACCCAGCGAATCCACTCCTCCTCAAAACCAAAGGCCCCCAGAACTTTTTGGAGGAAGGACCATCGAACTCTGTCATAAGCCTTGGCCATGTCAAGCTTGATGAACATAGCCTTATCTTTGGAATTGGCCATAGAATGAATAGTCTCTGTAGCAATAACCACACCATCCAAAATCTGGCGACCCACCACAAAACCACTCTGTTCCTCAGAAATCAGCAGCGAAAGCCACTTTTTTAACCTATCAGCAATCAACTTAGAGATAATTTTATATATAACATTGCAAAGAGAAATGGGGCGAAATTGACTTAACCGATCAGCCCCATCACCCTTGGGAATTAGAGCAAGGAAGGTAGAATTTAGGGCCCGAAGCATTTGCTTATTCTTCTGAGACTCTTGAACAACTGCCAATAAATCCAGCTTGATAATCTCCCAAAATTCCTGGAAGAACTCAATCGGGAAGCCATCCGGACCAGGAGCTTTACCCTTCTTCATCTGGAAAACAGTCTTCTCTAGCTCCTCCAGCGAAACATCCCTCATAAGATGCTCCTTCATCTCCCAAGAGACCAAAGAAGGAATACAAGAGAGGACCTGAGCCTCTTCAATTGAGTCCCACTACGAGTCCTCCTTGAATAAAGAAGCAAAATACTGCACAGCTTCATTTGAGATATCCCGAGTAGAAGAAAGAACCTCTCCCCTGTCAGACACCAAAGTTGAGATAGAATTACCATGACGTCTGGCTTTCACCGAATTGAAGAAGAAGGCAGTATTCTTGTCTCCCTCCTGAAGCCACTCAATCCGAGATTTTTGTTTCCAGTAGATTTCCTCCCTCAGCTCCCACTCCTCTAGAGCTTTCAATGCCCTAGCCTCATCTCGCAACAAATCCTCAGACACCCCATCCTCCCTAATCAACCTAGTAATACCATTCAGCTCAGCTTGTGCAGCAAGCTTTGCATGGTAGATGTTTCCAAAGCAATGTCGGTTCCATCGTTTAAGTTGATACTTAACATATTGAAGGAGCTTAGCAAAATTATACATTGCAGTACCATAAGCAGGTCTACCATACCTCCACCAGTCAGCAACACATCCATGAAGGTCAGGGTCCCGCAACCACATTAGCTGGAATTTGAAGGTTGGTGTTCGAGGCATCCGAGCAGAAGAGATAACTAGCTTTATAGGCCAGTGATCTGAACCTCGCCAGTCTAATATCTCAGAACTAGAAGACCACATTCCCCCAACCCAAAAGCAGGAGACCATGAAACGATCCAGTCTTTCAGCAATGCAACTATCACCAATCCTTCTGTTGTTCCAAGTAAATTGACCATTGCTAGGTTTGATATCAACAAGATTGAGAGCAGATATATTGTCCTGAAACAACAAAGCAGAAGGCTCTAGTCTTGCAATACCACCCCGTTTCTCAGCTAATTCAGTAATAGCATTAAAGTCCCCTGCAATGATCCAAGGATGATAGGGAAATAGGCTACGAACAAAACGAATATGTGTCCATAAAAGAAGTTTACCCTGGAACTCAACAGGTGCATAAACATTGGAGAAAAGAACAAACTCTCCCGATTTAGGACACGAGGCAACCATGGATAAAGAGGACTTGAAGGATAACCACCACAAAGGTTGAATCTTCTGAGGGTTCCAGAAACAAGCCACACCCCCCGAGAATCCCTGAGCCCCAATACACTGGCATTGACCATTCTTCCACAACTTAGGCACTAAACCCATCATGCACTCAACAGATAACTTGGTCTCCTGAAGAAAAAGAACATCAGGAGAATGACTTCTTACCAACTCACGAACAACTTTTTGTCTAGGGCCACTGTTCAAGCCCCTTACATTCCATGAAATAATGATCATTTCAAAGGAGTCAAAAAATGAGAATCTAGGGTCTTAACAGATCCTGACTCCACCAAAGTCTCCCCCATCATCTTAATCTTTTCCAAATCTTTCTTCCTGCCAAGTTTAACACTTTTCTCTGATCCCCCCTTCTTGCCATCCTTTTGCAAAATGCCCAGTTGAGGAGAAGGCTTGCTACTCTTAGCCACATCCGATCCAACATTCCGTGCAGGAAAAGACGTGCTTCCATCCCCCTGCCCCAACTCAACATTTGGACCCGACATCACCTGGGCCCCAACCTGCACATCAGTGACCATAGGTATGGCAGACTCCTCCTGTGGAGCAGGAGGCGTAATGGAAGTGTGATCCTCTAGGCCAGAACCAACCACACCCGGATCCACACTTATTAACCCTGGATTAACTTCTTGCTGACCCAAATCATCCAGGACCTCAAACCTGTTAAAAGTATCCTCATCTTGTCTCTCCATCAAAGTCCTCTTTTGTCCTCTATTCCGGTTACGAGCCTTAACAGGAACAAAACCCTCAGCATCAGCACCCTCAACAGAAATAGGATTCTTCCCCTTATCAACATCAGAATTGTTACGAGGAGGAGGTGGAGGCTGAGGCACCACAGGCTTAGCCTTCGGGCATCTACGCAACAGGTGACCATATTCATGACAGAGGCGACATCGGAAAGGAAGGGTTTCGTAATCCAATTGTTGTACCCAAGAATGGGGACCCACACACATATCAAAAGCATCTGGCAAGGGCCTACTCAAATCAATTTCCACACAAATTCGAGCAAAAGTCATTACTTTCTTACCTAGGGTTTGTGTCGAAGACCCCACCGGCTTCCCAAGCATCAAAGCAAGCATGTGCAGAACATCCTCACGACAACATTCAATTGGAAATCTGGGCAACCGAACCCACACCGGAACACAATTTGGAAGCTCCTCCGAGGGATTAAAGCCTGCATGCCATGGCTTGATGAACAACCCAACTTGGTTGTGAAAATAGGGCCCCCCCCTCAAAAACCCTATTGCGATCAGTCAAGCAGATAAATGTGACCATGAAAAAATTATTTGCAAGCAGCGTGACCTCCATTTCACCCTCTGGCTCCCAAGTCCTCCGAGCCCAAGTTTCCAAAAATTGTAGAGACACTCTCATTCCCAAAAATTTGCAGTACAGAGAATGCTTTGAATAATACTCAATATCCTCAGCAATCATCTCGATCGGAATCACCAATTTAGGTCTCTCTTTGCAACGCTCAAGGCAGCCGTTAATCTTCGAGATCCGAGATCCACCAGACGAATTCGATTCCATAGACCCAGTATTCGGAGAGAAGAGGGTGTTTTCAAAAACCCTTGCTCCTTGTCTTGGCGATTTCAAGCCCACCGCAGCACGAAAATCCATGTCAGGCGCAACCCCAGATGGCTCACCCTGAGACATAGCTGCCAAATGGCCTGGGGCAGACATGCACAGGAAAGATCTGGCCCCAGACACAGCAGAGTAGAGGAAACCCTCCCGCACAGGAAAAATGACCAAACACAACCAGGACAGAGCTTCAAAGAATAGCCACAGCAAAAAGATTAACCCCCCACAGAACGAAACAGACGCCCACCCCAACCTTCGCACAAAACGAGAAAGCAAACACGAGCTAGGGCTCGGATGCCCTAGCTCGGCTCCTTCTTGATTCTTGATTGAAAGCATATCCCAATTTGGGACTTGTTTAATTTTTGTCAGATCTGACCTTTTTCTGACTGTTGGGGTCAATAATTAATGGCTGACATGGTTTCATGAAACTATTTGGTACTGTACTCTTTTGAACTGCATGTGATTCCAACTAATTTTTAGAAAATATTGTGATATATAGGTATCTGCCTAAAAATGTGGAGATATCAATTTGGAACTATTTTATTTACTAAAAAATTATCTTATTTTACTTTAAAATTATTTTATTTTTTATTGAAAAGATAAATTTTATTCTATTTGCATTGTTTTAAATAATAAATAGTATTATATATCTATCTAAAATTATAGTTAATTTCAAAATATTATTTGAGTTTGTTTTTTTATATTTTTTAATTTTGTTTTTCTACATTATATAGAAAATGTACAGACTTGTTTCCATCTTTATCGTTTTGAAAATGTTGGTTATGATGCTTAACATAGATTTATTTGTACTTAATTCCAATGTTCAATATAGAATACTAACGTTTTAATTGCAAACTAATCTTGTGATTGATCTCTAACTTGTATGCAAGAACTAAACAAGCTAAGATATCCTCTAACCATTGATTGGGGGTTAATAGTCTAGAGTGAACTTAGCATAATTTATATTAGGGACATCACCAGGAGGGTAAACTTAGTATCATTCCTATTAGGAACATTACACCTCAGGTGCTTCTTGGGCATTGGCTTCAACATTTGCATCATCCTTGGAATCACTCGGAGAATCAATAGAATGGTCAAATGTGGTCGGGGCATTGATTTACCACAAAGCTCATTCTTTATGCTTAGGGATTCTAAACAATTCCCTCACTAGTATTTGGACCTTGAGTTGGTTCAATGTGAAGGCCATGTCAATGGGAAAATATTTTAGCAAAGGAGTGAACAAAGGCACAATAATGGCACGAGTATTAGGAATTAAAGGCATTACTTGACTACTAGTAGTGACACTCTTTTCATTAATGACATTTCCAACTCCTTTAGTTGAATCTTGCCCTTCATGTGATGTTCTGTTTGTTTGATTTAGTTTGCCACCTGCTTTCGTTGCTTTAGGATTTTCAACATTGCTTATTGGTACGTTTGCATGTTTACTCTTTGGAACATATCTTTTCTGCATAGAGGTCCCAGATTTGGATAATCTTTTCTTTTGTGCTGGTTTTCCTAGTCTTGTTTACATTCTTTTCTGCAATGTCTATTTCTAATTTTAGTGTCCATTTTTTGCCTTCTTTTATCTGCAGGTGTAGTCAATACTTTTGGTACAATTGTATTTCCAATGTATTTTTGGTGTTCACTAGTCTACCTCTAAGTTGATACTCACTTTGCACTTGCATGATGGCTATATTAGTAAGAGCCTTAATGTGTTCAGTTGAAGGCTTTGCTCTTTTCTACCTTTGTTGCATTATTTCCTTTAGATGTTTGAAATCATGGTTTGGCAACTCATACTGGACTTGATAGTTGTCATGATCACATTGAAAGAATTCATCATATTCATATGTATCAAGCTAGTCCACATCAACATTGATGAATTGTTTGAGGTGTTCTTCTTAGTGACAGCGCCATTAATTTTGACACCTTTCCCCTAATTTCAGTGGGTATCTAATTGGGATAATTAAGGATACCATAAGACTCTAGCTGCCTATATCTTTCCATTCCTAAGGGCTAGCTTAGTGGAGGGAATCTTCGATCTTGTCTTTAGAATTGAGCTCTCATGTTAAGTTGATTATTGAGCTGTTGGTTATGTTGTTGATTGGAAACATTTCAAGCATAATCTAATTTTGTTGTTAGGCATTCTAGGCAAGTCGAGCTTGTTGCAACTCAATTTGAGCTTGAAGTTCTTGCTGCCTTTGCTTAAGGTGGTCAAGCAAATATATCCTCTGATCAATTTCTCTATCTCTAATTGTGTTGCTGCATTAGCATCATGCAATGCAGAGACTTGCTCATGATCAGTTCTATGTGAGGAGGTAGGGGAATTAGGGTGTGAACCCATTCTTGTGGTTCTTACATGTGGAAGATTGGGGAGATTCATATCTTGAATATGTTCCTCATAGGATATATTTCTATTTCTTCCACGCATATTCATTTCATTTCTTGGCATACTATATTCATGTTTACGATTTCTCCTACTGTTTCTAATCATTTTGTCATTGGAGTTGTCTAAAGTATATGGATATTGATCTTTCAAATCCGCAAACACACATCTCTATTTAGAAAACGAGAGTCCAAATTATATACAAGGTGCATCCCAACATTATGTTGGCTTCTAAGCCATCTGTTGGGAGCCAGCTTCTTCTTTTAACAATCTTGAAATGTTTCTTGTTTGTTCTGGGTGTCCTTGCTTATAACTTTAGTGTTTGACTTGGACATTCTTCCATTTGCCTTTGGAGGATGCCTACTGGTGTCAAGGTAAGAATGTTGTGAATCAGTATTTGTGTGACTGCACTCATGATTGCATGCTTATTTACTTATTGGATTTTCCAAATCTGGCTTGAGGTGCATGGGTGAACATGTATTTTGTGAGGGTTATTTGGCAATATATGAGCATGTTCATTCCTGAATCTTGTATAGTAGATAAGTATCTCTGGCATTTGCTTGCATGGGGTTTGATTTATTTGATTGAAGTAGGGTAACGAGTTCTTGTACTCTAATTGGTTTTAGTTTTCAGCGTCCTTTGTATAAATATGCTTGTAGTATCGAAATAGAATTAACTATAATAGCTTGAACTTGCCAATTTCCTTAGGAACTTCTTGCCAATGTTCGCAGGCTTACTTCTAACAAGAGTTATTCTAATGATTACAGCTTGCTCATCGAACTTTTCTAAAAGTTCCACAGACATAAATCTACTTGTTGCATATGCGAGTTATGCCTTCACTGCTAACAATTGTTTGCAGTGCAGCTGTGGGCCAGTTGACTCAGAGTAAGAAATTTGTCTTGTTGATTTTCTATTTGCTATTACTATTCATCAATGCCTTCTCATTCAATCTGTTCTGGAAATGGCAGCCTATACTGTGTGAAATCGAATCTGTCTGCATCATGTTCTAGCATGGAATGCAAAAACAGCAATCTTACGATTGGAAACATGAGTACAAAAAATACAAGTGCTGGGTGTACTGTTACAAAATGTTCTTACAATGGCTATATTAATAAAACGATTTCGACATTGTAAGCACTTACCTTATCGTCTTGCCTAAATCTCTAATTTCGAAGTTAATTGTTTCAAATCTACAAGACCAATTTCTTCTAATATGTATCAGTTTTGTGTTGTCATGAATTTCAGGTTGGAAACTTCCACTAAGCTACAATGCCCTGGTATGCATTATGTCTGTTCACTTTTATGTTACCAGTTTCATATTTTTAGGGATTCTGTTGACATATTGAAGATAGTCTCTTTACAAAAATGAAAGGTTAATGACCAAGGGAATTCTCATGCAGCAAACCATGTTTTTCCTACCTTGACAACACCCTCACTTACAGTTCCAGCTCCACCTCCTGCACCTCCAGGCGCACCTCCTCCACCTCCAGGCACACCTCCTCCAGCTGAATCTCCTGGGAGTGTTTCAACACCTTCAAAATCTATGGCAGCTGATTCACTTAGCTCATTGCCTCTTGCTACCATGGTGGTTTTAGGGGTTCTTATTCTTATTCACTTTGGTGAATGGTAGTCCCTTTTGCAAGTACACCATATATATAGACTATTGATATATCAATCCCTTCATTTTCTTTGGTGGTTGTGTATAAGTTTTGATAATTACTATTTTTTGTTGAGCTGAAGAAACCCCTTCAGCTTTTATGAAAGGGTATGCTCTGCAAAACGTTTAATGAGCTATTTCATTTCAAGTCATTGCTACTATTTTATACCGCCTCTATTTTTTGTCCCAACTAGCAGTTGTTAGTCACCTCTTCAATTTAGATTGATATTCTAATAATTGAGATCCAATTCCCATCCTGTAATTTTAGGTTATCTTTGAAGGTTTGTTGGGATTGGATAAATAGAACTGTAATAAAATAAACATCTAGACACATAAATGTGCATAGGTGGACTCCAAACAGTTCGGTGTGTATGCGGTTGACCTCAAAATCAATCTAGAGGCGAAGAACTAAAGTAACATCTAAACCAAAGCCCCAGCAATTGCATGATCAAAAGATTGGATTTAATAAGTAGGCACAGAATCAAAATTTAGAAGTTTTTTAATAGAATACTGACGAAAAATGAAAGACAGCAAATAAAATTGAAGCATTGCTCACCACCGCACTAAGCTGAGATCCCTTGTAGCAAACATGAAATTCTTTGTAATAAAACCTTCCTCGCAAAATTCTTGCTCATACTACAACTTAGGTGTATCTTCAGCTACACTTGCAATAAGTGAGGATGGTTCTTTGTGTATTTAACAGTATTGGAGAACGTTCTTGAAGCAGATGCAGATTGTTTTGGGTCTTAAGTACCCATTATGACTTAAGTCTTATAGTACAAAACAAAAGTTGAAAACCCAATTAGCCTCCAAGGCTCCTAGATTATAGAATGTGAATTGGAAGTCGATGTTCCTGTATGCTTGTTATCCTCCCTATGACTGCAGACAATCATCAAAAGTCTCATTCAAGACAGCCATATCATCTTCATCAAACGAGGCTCCTTCATGGCTGTAATCCCTTTTGATTCAAGATCAATTGGTCAGTCATGTTCGACACTACTTGAGATCATCAATGCATAAGCTCTTGACCTACTTGAGATCATAGGTCACAACTTGAGGCAACATGCAAAGTTATGTTAATGAGGGACTCCAACAAAAGAATCTACAAAGTAGGATAACCTAATTTAATAGGGAAAATAGATATAGGAATTCTTGAAAGTGAAAAGAAGGTAATCCATTGAAATATACTTAACACTTATATAGAGGTTGTTAGCATGGAAGTTAATAGTCAATAGAACAATATACTATAGCACGATTATTGCAGCATAAAAAACCATGCATATATTTAAAGAAGTGGGTGATGGCAAGCCCTATTGCACTATTTGATCAATACACGCTTTCATATTGACAACAATTGCCTTAAGACTGGCAATCAAGCTTTACACCTCTAGGCTAACTCCATGTTATCAAAGATATCATTATTTTTTGTTGTTGTTTCATCTTCGCTTGATAGCCCCATAGAGGTTAATCTGCTCTTAGTAAATTTTATAATTTATGTACAACATTTTTGCAATTGTCATGTCATTAGTGAGAGATTACTTAGCACCCCATCCACCTCTATCTGTACTTTGAGCTTAGGGTGTGTTGCATCAATAAATTGAAGGGGAAGCACTACGCCAATAATTTCCTCGGTTATGGTATCCTAGCATAATTTGCACAATGTCTTAATCAAGTCCAAGAACCTCGATGATTGCTCCATTTCTTCCAATTTGACCCTAAGTGTACTTATTTGTTGTCTGTATACTTCCACACCTATTTCATGTGAGCTTATTTGAGTCTTACATTCTTTAGCTACTATTTCTTAGGTGGCTATCTACTTCTCATATGCATATCCAAGTTGTCTTGAGAAGCTACCTTCTACTTTAAGCCACTAATCTCATTTTTCAAAGAATTTCATTAGCTTTAATCTCTTCATCTTGTGTCTATAGGATGTCAACATGCATCTTAAATTCTTCTCTTCTTCTTACTTCATTGATTTATTGTCTAAGCTCACACTCCTTTGATTTCAAGGTGATGGCTTCTTTTTTTCATTTCTTGCCTCATGGATTTGTAAGTGGCTACCTGTTGCTCACGTTCATAGACTTTACTCTCAACTTCTTGCAACTTTCCCTCTAGTTCTTTTCTCTTTTCTTTGTTTGCGTTCATTTGTCTCTTAAGTACATCTTTGGATACGATCTCATTTAAATTGGCCACCTAGAGCTCTAGTGCTACGAGTTGCAAGTTCACTTCTTTCTTCTTAAGTTTCCTCTTGGAAACCAAATATCTTGTTATTGATTTAGCACTCTCTTGGAGGCATTCATTCCTATCTTTAGGCAAGGCTTGTTTCAAACTTATGCTTAGAGATTACACCTCAAAATTTGTTTGGTGCCTTTTTCCCTCAAGCTTGTTCACTGTGGGTGCCATGTGGGCAAAGTGTATTTCTTGCATATTAGGGTCATATTAGGTCTTTACCTTTGTAGACGTTGGGTAAGTGGCAAGCTCAACTTATCTCTTTTGTTCCTTTTGTACCATAGTTCATATATCCTACATGTGCTATGCATAGTTTACTAGATCATTCATTATTGTAGAACTTGGGACTAGTCAATAAGCCAGTTGTGGGGTGAATTTGACTTGGGAGATGAAAGTTTGAAGGGATTGAGATGTTCATGAGAGGGGAGAGGAGCTGATAACTTGTGAGGCCAATGAACTCACATTAGTAGAATATGTAGATGGTGGATGAGGAAATGGGGATCAGCTTGGAGGAGTTAGAATTAATTGAGTAGGCATTTAGTATCATGCATATCTTGTAGGAGGGGTGAGAAAAAGTGGAGCTCATCATTTGGGCGAAACTAAGGTGTGATGAGAGTGGAGGGGGAGGACTAAACATTATAAATTGGGTTAGTAGAGGAATAGAACTTGATAAAACTCTAGTTGGATGAAGGGAAAAGGGAGGACTTGTTATTGTTGGAGGGGGAGGAACAAAAGAATTACTAAAGCTTACTGTTGTAAGAGGTTTAAAAGGCATATAAATACTTATAGCAAGGTTCCTAGAGGTTGCTTGTATCTTTTGTGGTTGATCTTCTTGCTATCGACATCTCTTTTCTCTTTCTTAGCTCCTTCCTCTAGCTCTCTTTTCTTCTTTTCCTTGGGCCATCATCCCCTTCAAGTGAAGCCTTTTGTCTTAAACTCCATGTGGAGATAGTTCTTGTTGTGTATTGAAAGACTAGGAGGTTTGGTTGAATGATTTTGTTCCTTTCTTTCTTGAAGACATATTATTTGGTAGATTTTGGAGGTTTGCTTCCCTATAGTCATTTGAGTTGCAAATAAGTCATACTTGTAGTTAATGTGATATGACCCCTCATTGTGGATTATAGGTGTATGAACTTGTGGTTGTTGCTTTTTTGTTTAAATATGGCTACCCTCACTACTCTCTTTGTGCTTGTAGCTTTTGAGTAGGAGGGGCAATAGTTGGAACCTGTTTTTATTTGAGGGAAAAGTAGGTTTTGAAGGGACCTTGAAACCCTTTACAACAAAAGACATCCAAAACACAACTAAAAAAAAAAAAAATGTAGCCAAAAAAAGACATGCTACCACAAAAAACCAAGTTGTCACAAACCTAAAGCAATCAGCAACACATACATTGCAACCAAGTTGCCAACAATTTCAACCAAGGATGACGAACTATGCCACCCTTAGACCCTTCCTAATGCTATGAGCACCCAAAACATGCGTGTGGGAGCACAATCATGTTTAGGATGACCTCTTTCCCTTCTTTGGACAAATTTCCATGGAATATCATCCTCCAAATTTTCAGATTGAGGGGAGAGGGGAAGGCTATCCTTTGTTGCCCCTAAAGGCAAAGAAATAAGAGTTGCATGCTTTACTGAAGCATCTATTAAAACATGATTTGTAGATTTGATCCATGATATCGAGGGTTCCAGAGGTGGATCATCTGAGACAAGGCCCAAAGAAGACAACCCATTAGGAGTCACAAAAGTCACCATGACCCTCGAGACCAATTCCTCCTTGAACGCCTCATCCTCACTAAAATCACCAACTGTCAAATGCTCACGTTGGGCATTTTTCCACTAAGTCACCTCACCTTTCTTGCAATGAGAGCTAGGGCAATCTAAAGCCATGCATCCAATAGAAAAGTATCTCTTGCAGCAAAAGGGGAGACCCTCATAGTTGAGTGTTTGAGTCCATGATCTATCCCCAACAAGTAGGACAATATCCCTTGGTAGATCCTTAAAGGTGTCAATGTCCACAAGAATGTGAGCATAAGTAGTATGACCATAGTTAATTGATGTAGCATCTTCCAATAAAATATGACCAGGAGCACTGTTGATAGATTCAAAACAAGAAACTTCCCAAAACTGAATAGGAAGATTGAGAAGTTTGACCCAAATAGGCAAAATACTTAAGGATTTTGTAAGAGGGTTGAAGGATGGAGACCAAGGTTTGAGAGAAAGGAAGTGCTTTCCACACAACCAAACCTCACCCTCCAACACTCACATCTTGTCATCACCCAATTGGAAGGATGAAACAAAAAAATCCAAGCACAGGGATGGAGTTCAATCTTTCCCTTAATTAGGGGTCTCCAAGCATCCAAAACCATTTGTTTAAATCAGGGAGAGAAGGCCAAAAACCATTGAATCTACAAACGAGAGCTTGGCAATTAAAGCATTCATTATCTAAAATCTCCTAACCACATATAACTATTAGGGAAGAAGAAGAAAATTGCAAGGGTTTCCCCTACAAGGGAGGGCAAGAAAAACCCAACTAAAGGTGAAAACCTCCTTCAAGAGAACCTAACCGAGGAAATTTTGCATACAAATGTTTCACACCAAGCACAATATAGGAGTGGGTAGAGCCACTTGGACCGATAGGATGGATGCACCACACCAATCACCACAAGAGTAGAATCCATACGTACGAAGTATGGCACCAGAGGAGGGAAGTCGCATGATAAAAGATCCACATTAGGAAGGGAATTCAAACCAATAACTTCCTTGATATACCCAAGAATTGGAGTAGACCACAACTTAGGAGTAGGAATAGAACACGACCTTAGAGTTGGAACTTGTTGAGAAAAATTGGGAGGCAACGATTTTTTGATGAAACTTCCTTCATTTCAATTGGTTTTTTGTCCCCTCTCTTTGGAAGGCTATAATATGCTCGAATAGGGTGATCTACATCATTTAATTCTTCAAATTTCTCATATAGTGGGAAATTCTTAGCATTAACACTTGGTTTTCCAAATTCTTGCCTATATTTCCACTAGGCTTTAATCTCATGCTTTGACTAGTCCTACTTACTTTAAGTTCTTTCCATTCATTCATCTTTTTAGGATTAAAATATGCAAACTTCTTATAGGTCTTGTATGTTATTTCTACTTTTGGAGTGAGAAGAAGCTCCCAAGTACGAAGTATTTTTGATGTATCTTCACTAATTGGATTCTTCCTTGCTTCAATCTCTAACCTAATATAATGCACAAACTTTGTTGCCTTAGAATTGCCAAGTTCCTTTGACCAATTAACAAAGAAGCTAGTGGGGTCATAATTCCAGTTATCTACAACAACTTACCTAATCGGAGATCTTGTAGGTTCTTTAATAGCCATATGCCTTCCTCTTATCCTGTGTTATACTTTACAATTGTAAGGTAGCATATGATAAAATCTCTTACCTTGCTTGTTGCCAAGGCAGAGTCAATAATATATATTCCTTGTGAACTCTAAGGCAAAGATCTTATTTGATACATGGGGATTCTAAAGGTCTCTTAATTGGAATCATGAATCTTGATCATAACACAATCTTCCTTAAAAAACTAACTTCCCTTATATCCCCGTTTAGGGAATTTGATATTTTTTAACTCTGAAGTTATACCCCAAAAGTTTCAATTTTTTTTTTCTTGTTATAACTTCAACCATTCATTAAGTTCTTAAGTGTTCATTTAGTTGTGTACTCATGTATTCTTTTGTCTATTTAAGACAAAAGTTTATCCAAATGAGATAGGCAATGTTGTGGCCAAAGACTTAGACTCACCAAGACCAATTGGGTCTCGAGTCACTCATTGAAAACTACATTTCCAGTGAATTTAAGATTCTCTTGAGTATATAGTGAATTTGTTTTTATCTTTAGATTTAATTCAATGATTTAATTAAGTGTTTTCAATAATTGATTATACTTCATTGATTTCTTTAAGATATTCACTTAAGTTGTTATAAGTGTTTAGCATAGGTTGGTATGCCTAATCATTACAAAATTTATTCACCCCGCTCTTGAAAACCTACGTATGGGGTAGTTCTATTTTCTAATATAAGTTTGATGTGAATTGTTTTTAGTGGGTACAAAACTTTTTCTACGGTTCTTTTTCTCCAAATAGTTCATTTATGTTTTCTACCCCACTATGGGAAGCATAAAATCATTAATTACTTAGTCATGTTGATTAAGACTTATTTACTGTTGTGTACTAAAACCCTATTCTTAATTGAGTACTTAATCATTTTGATCAAGATTTATCTAATATATTATCCTTAAGAACACCACCACTTTGTAATTTGATATAGATGAATGGGTTAAACTTATTATTAATTTATTAATCTACTCGGTGACAAACAAAATGCACTTTCCATTTGAGTAAGGGTTTTTCTTGGAGTTTCTATATTGATGAAAATATTAAACTATTATTAATTAACCAATTTATTTAATATTAGATTATCATTTATTTCTTCGAGGAAGATTTCCAATTCGTTTGGATGTATTATTAAGATGTCCCTTATTACTCTTCGGAAATTTATATGGATGGTACCACAAATACCATTGTTGCAGCTATGTTAGGTGATAGATGCAATCGTTCAAGTGTAACACCATGACCTTTAATACCAAACATTACAACTAGTTTTGGTTTCAAATCTTGCTTAATGTGTACTTAACTAAAATATTGATAAATATAAATCCTAACTAATTGCATTGCACAATAATTTAAGAAACATTGTATATTCAACTTTAAAACTTAAAGAACATTCTAATTAACATTTGATTTATATAAATACTAGAATTTCAAAGCTTAAAGCAAAACTATTAACACTAATTGAAAATTATTTAACAAAATTAACTGGTTATATTGCATTTAATGTAAAACGTTGAGAGAAAACAATCAAATCATTTAATCATTAATTTTATATTTTTTTTTATACCTATCTTCAATATTTTAATTCCTAAATTTCATAAAGAATACATTTTTGGATCCAATTTAAATGTCTTATTTGTCAATGATATTTAATACCTATCTTCAATATTCTAGTTCTTTAAGACCAATACAATATAAATTTCAATTAAGTCTAATCAATAATTTACTTATCAAAATTATAAGACAAATTAGAATAGTATGACATATATATTATCCTTTAAACCAATATTTAAGTCTTCATTATAATAATATCAAATTTTGTTATAAATACTAATTGTAATTTTGAACTATCATATTTTTATTATATATCAAAACTATAAATGAATGATTTAATCAATTAATCTAACATTATTATTTATAAAAATCATTAAATTATAAACTTCGCTATACTATCTACAACTTTTATTAAATTTATAACCCTTTTAATTTAAAACTAAGCCAATAAATTTTTACTATATATTTTTTATATATTTAATTATATATATAATATTTATTATACACTTATTTCTATTTATTATTATATATGTATATATTATATTACTATATATCTATTATACATAATATATATTAATTATATATTTATCATCATTCATATTAAATATTTGATTGTAATGTTAACAAACCTAAAAAAACATTAGTACATTCTTTTCTTAGACATGCACACCACAATAATAAATACAATATTATTTATTGAATTTTTTCTTATATACATATATATTTTTATATTAAATTTTATTTATTTTTCTATATATATTTTGATTTCTTAGAAAAATTGATATTTTATGTGTGTATGTATAAGTATATATATATACATATGTGTGTATGTATGTACATATGGATGTATTATATGGATGTATGTATGTACATGTATTTACATACATGCATACATGCATACATATACACGCATATACATGTATATATGTATATATGTATATATATGTACATATATACATATGTACATCTATATATATATGTATACATGTATACATGTATACATATTGTAGAAACCTGAAATTGTCCTAGTTTGTGATTAACATTTTATCACTAATTATCGTCTTTTCCTAATAATTAAATAATGTTCAATTATTTAATTATTTGATGCAGAGCAGGGATGAATCTTTCAAACAATCATAATTCAAACTATCTTGAACAATATTTCAATCTTCAAACCCCCAACTTGGCATTGTTTCCCAATTCCTTCATGTAGCCTTGTAGCATTCCAAATAGTGAGAATTGAACATATCTTCAAAGTAAACTTCAAACGCACTAACCAATTATCATTCCAAATACCCTTTTGGGAGTTTCTCAACATATCAACCTTGCAGGTATGATTCCTTTGGAACAAACCACCCTAAATTCTGCTGCTACATTGCTCCAAGGCTAAATTAGGCCACTTTTACAAAGCAACTATAAGGTAAACCTTCTTCCAAACAAAAATATCTATTGAAGGACCTCAACCAGGCTACAAAAGGTGTAAATCAATAATTTTTTGTCCAAAGGAATGCCCACAAATTCATCAAACCACAAAACCCTTACCTAGGCCTATTTATGCTTATTCAAGGAGGGTTTATTGAATCTTCATACTCCAGGTCTCTACTCTGCAAACCAACACTTCAAACACTTCAAATATGACCTGCACAAACTTTTCCCACCATTACATGACCAATCCCAAAATCTTTTGTACAAACCATAGCATCTACGCCTCTCTTTTGCTTGAAAACATGTAAAATTCACCCTAGGGCATCACCATATTAGCCCCAAACCTCCTTCCTTGCAACTACTAACCTACTAACATGAAGGAATACCCTATCTAACACCATTCCACTAACTTTCAGAACATTTCATCAATGGAATGGTCAATTATGCCATTTTCTTACCCTCAAACCCTCAAAACAGGGTTTTCAACCCGCCTTCAGTATTTAGGCTCTAAAATACTCCTAACTTGATGAAATTTAGTCAAATAAAAACCAAGACACTCTTAGTTCAAGCCTCCATCAAATCCTCCTAACTATTGAACTTTTTGCCACCTAGACATTGCTCCAACTTGAACAACTTACTTGATGGATTTTGTTTGATCTTCTCTTCATCTGAAACTAAAGTTAAACCTGCTTGAACACCTGCAAACATATCTCTGCCATTCTTGTATTGAACTGTCCTCTTCTTAACTCTTGATGCATACTTAAACTCACCCATTTGTCCTTGCCATTCACCTTCAACCACTTCACCTTTTCCCTTCATCTCTTCCCTCAGATTCTCTACCCTTAGAACCTCTATTTTATCAGGTTTACAAACCTCTGTATTGACATAATTTTAATTTCCACTAGCCTCTTTTTCCATCAATGAACAAAGCACTCTTTCCACCATGACCTCAACATGCTTCTCAAACCATTCTTGAATCTCCACAATTAATTCATCCTTGACCTTCAACATATCAGGTTTGGACACCAACTCATCATCTTTTCCCTCTAGCACTGAATCATTTTTCAAACCTATTCTCTTAGCATCTTGATTTTTAGTGGTGGCTGCAAGCTCCTCGTGTTTTTCTTCCTCAAGCTTTATAAACTCTTTCTTACCTAACATTATCACCTTGGTTGCCTTACTTTGTCCTTTATCATCTTCCTGCAATGATTTCAATGTGAAATAGATTCCATTCTTTTCAATTTCATAAGTATTATTCCTACCATCATATATTGCATGCCTATCAAGCTACCATGGTCTTCCTAACAACAAGTGGCACACATCCATAGGCAACACATCACAAAGAATTTTGTCCTTATATCCACCAATATTAAACTCAACCCAAGCTTGCTCATTCACCAAAATAGATTGAATTTCATTCAATCAAAACACTTTATAAGGTGTTTCATGTGGTATCTTTTCCAACTTAAGTTTATCAACCATTTCTATGGACACCATGTTATCAGTGCTTCCTGAATCGATGAAAACTTTACATACCTTTCCTTTGCATTTGCAAGTGGTCTTGAAAAGTGTTCCTTCTTTTTTAGGGCTCTTTCTCCTTGGATGCTTTGAGGAGTGTTCTTCTAACCATTAGAGATTCCCCAACTTTTGGAGCAACAAGCTGATTAGGATAGTTAACACTCTCACAATCTTCCTCTTGCACCAACTGAACTCTCTTATCACCACCGGTTGAATTAGAAGCTTGTTTCTCTAAACACTTCCATGCTTGATGGCCAAAATGATTGCAATGATAACATCTTCCTAAAAATGTGTTTGAACCTCTGCCTTGTCCACCAAATCTTCCTCTAAAGCTTCTAAATCAACCTCTTTGATCAACAACTTGGTATTTTCTTTTACTTGCATCTTCTTGATCTTCATAGGATTTCCTTGAACCTCTTCCTCTATTAGTGTTTCCTCTACCTCTTCCTTGTCTTTCTTTCCTTCTTTTTAACCTCTCTTTTGCCCTAGCAGCCAGCTGAAAACATTCCTCAACCATCCTAGGAGTAACAAAACTCAATTCATCCTGAATTTGAAATCTCAAACCATTCATATAACTTGCTATCTTCTCATTTTCATCTTCAACATGATCAACCCTGATGCTTAATTTGTGAAATTCCTTTGTATATGTCATGACATCCTTTTCCTTTTCCTTTAAGTTTGCAACTTCTTAAATGTCTGAATTGTGCGATCTCTTGACAAGAATTGGCTCTTAATCTTTGACACCATCCTATCCCATGAACTGATTTTTTCTTTCCCCTTCTTCACTCTCTCCTCCTGTACATAGTTCCACCATTTTAGAACAGGGCCTTTCAACTTAGTCTTAGCAAACTTTACCTTTTGTTCTTCTACAACCTCCTTGTACTCAAAGTAGTTGTCCAATGCATCAACCCAATCCAATACTTCTTTTGCATCTAACTTTCCACTATACATTGGAAATTCTAGTTTCATATCAGAAGCATCTCCCTTGAAAACCTTCAACATTTTCACCATCCTTCTCTCATCAGGGTCCAATTCCTCTTCATCATCTTGGACTCTTCCTCGAGGGTTTTCACTTTCATCCTCTTCCTCTTGGTCACTTTCCTCTTCAGTGGCATTTCCTCTCCTTTGCTTTGTCTCCAATGCTGCAAGTCTAGCCAAAACTGCTTCTTGTGACTCCTTCATCAACTTTATCTCTCTAGCAATAACTGCACTACCTTTAGGAGGCATCTTGTCCTTCAATTTTCAACTTTTCACTTCTTCAAATTGCAACCTTTCTTCTTCAAAAGATCAAAACCTATGATTTGATACCACTTGATGCAGAGTAGGGAGGAATCTGTCAAACAATCACAATTCAAACTATCGTGAACAATCTTTCAATCTTCAAACCCCCAATTTTTTCCCAATTCCTTCATGTAGCCTTGTAACATTCCAAATAGTGAGAATTAAGCATATATTTCAAAATAAAATTCAAACCCACTAACCAATTATCATTCCAAATACCCTTTTGGGAGTTTCACAACATATCAACCTTGTAGGTATGATTCCTTTGGAACAAACCACCGTAAATTCTGCTGCTACGCTGCTCCAAGGCCAAATTAGGCCACTTTTACAAAGCAACTACAAGGTAAACCTTATTCCAAACACAAATATCTATTGTAGGACCTCAACCAGGCTACAAAAGGTCTAAATCAATGATTTTTTCTTCAAAGGAACACCCACAAATTCATCAAACCCCAAAACCCTTACCTAGGCCTATTTATGCTTGTTCAAGGAGGGTTTATTGAATCTTCATACTCCAGGCCTCTAATATAAAAACCAACACTTCAAATATGATTTGCACAAGATTTTCCCACCATTACATGACCAATCCCAAAAGCTTTTGTACAAACTCTAGCATCTACACCTCTCTTTTGCTTGAAAACATGTAAAATTCACCCTAGGGCATCACCATATCAGCCCCAAACCTCCTTCCCTGCCACTAATAACCTACTAACATGAAGGAAGACCCTATCTAACACCATTCCATTGAATTTCAGAACATTTCATCAATGGAATGGTCAATTATGCCATTTTCTTACCCTTACACCCTCAAAACAAGGTTTTCAACTTGTCTTCAGTATTTAGGCTCTAAAATCCTACTAACTTGATGAAATTTAGTCAAATAAAAACCAAGACACTCTTATTTCAAGCCTCCATAAAATTCAATATCCTTTAGATCAATATTCCATTGTACTAAATTGTACAGTAACTTGTAGCAGCAAAATTGATTGAGAACACACAAAAAATAGAGGTTTTTTATTGCTTTCAACAAAATTCACTTCCAAAAGACTACCTTGAAGTTTGTGAGGCCTATTGAACCCTATTTAACCCTTACACACCAAAACCAAACCAACCCAACTGACTCTAACCACCATTTAAACTTCTAGACCGTTGGACTTCCCATTTCTTGTACTTTTGCAATTTTGTGCATGACAACATTTTGCAAGATTTTACAAAATATGACAAATTCTCTTAGAGCCAACTCAAAATGACTCAAGACATTTCCAATGGTCTATTATGACCTTATTACATCAAGTATGACTCAAAACACCCCTAACCTAACATTGGACCAAAATTTCACAATTTGACAAGGTGCCTCTGCACCATTATTGTCTAAATTCATATTTCTACTATTAATTAAATGACTTATGTTATTTAATTAATTCACTTTATCATTAATCTCTTGATTAATTATGTCTTAATCTTTATTCTATCCTAATTACTTAAATAAATCTTATTTATTTAATTACATCTTTAATTATCTTATTCCTCACATGTAATACATGTATATACATACATATGTATGCATGTATATACAAGCATACATATGTATGTATATACATGTATTACATATACATATATGTATATACATACATGTATCACATGTATATACACATGCACACATATACGTGTATGCATATACATGTATATATGTATGTATATATGTACATCTATGTATACATGTATGTATGCATACATATATACATATTGTAGATACCTAAAATTGTCCTAGCTTGTGACTAACATTTTATCACTAATTATCATCTTTTCCTAATGATTAAATAATGTTCAATTATTTAATTATTGTTTAAATTCATATTTCTACTATTAATTAAATGATTTTATATTATTTAATTAATTCACTTTATCATTAATCTCTTGATTAATTATGTATTAATCTTTATTCTATCCCGATTACTTAAATAAATCCTATTTATTTAATTATCTTATTCCTCTACATTAATTAAATAATTATTTTAATTATTTAATTATCCCATTTCTAAATTAATTAATTACTTTAATGATTTAATTATCCCCTTTCTAAGTTAAATAATTGCTTTAATTATTTAATTATCTTATATTCTCTCAACATTATCCACTCATCAATAAATAAATAAAGCATTTTATTTATTTATCAATTCTCACTTGCACATTCATTTAATTAATTATTAAACTCATGCATTTCCACCTCGTTCTTAACAAACACTCTCTCCTAGTCGACTAGATAATGAATTCTACTTCACTTCAATCAAATCAGTTCACTCCCACATAGTGAGAGTTCACTCTTCAATCAATTCTCCATGCAAACAATTAACTGAAATCTTGCAGCCAATTACAATCAGTTAACTCGTTCATCAATTCCTCTCAAGGATTCTTAACCCTTGATCTTGATCACCCACCTCTTAATCCCGATCTTCCATTCAAATCAAATAATTCTATAAAAGCAACCCTCATATCTTTTTGATGGCTAACACCATTCTTTGAGGTTTTACTATCTTACATCTACATTGAGCTTTTTGAAAATTGTGCAAACTTAATATATGAGAGAAAATAAGGGTAAAAGCACAAACCTACGTCACACTTTCAGCCCAAATAATAATTTCGAGCAAATTATTTTTAGCCAATACATTTTCGGCTGAGTGGGTTTCGGCTGAAGCCACACGACAGTGACATGACACCGATGTGGCAGTACCTTTCCGATCGAGTGGGTTTCGGCCAAAAGGGTATCGGTCGAAACATGGATAATAATAATAAAAAAAAAACATAGGGCCCGACTATTTTGCATGCTTGAGTGAAATAGTTTGTAATGAGAGGTCGTCAGCCGAAGTGGAGGTCACCCAACAACCAATAAATACCCAGGTTCCGATTTCATTTTCTCTTTATGCTACGAGTTTTTGAGCTCTATCAGCGGGTAAAGGCGTTGGTTTATGTGTTAGGGTTTCTATGATTTGTGAATTAATTGCGTTGTTGGTTGTTTTATTGGTTGAATGGTGTAGCAATATGGGTGTTTGTGATCTCCATGACAGAAATGTGTAGTAGTTTGTGATTTGTATTGAGGAATAATAGAAAGAAAATTTGGTTGTTTATTTTGTTTCTTGCTGGAGTAGATGAATGGCATACTTGTTTAAAACTCATGCTTCCATGAAGTTACAAATAATTTTTTTTTTGGCTTTAATATTTTAAATTATTTAAACTGTGTAAAAAACTTGCAATGGTGAACTAGAAATATGAGTCTTCAGTTTCTAGTTTATAAAAAATGGAAATTTGGGGTTTTAAGTATTGGGATTTCAATTTAATGGAAATTTGGGGTTTTAATTATTGGGGTTTCAATTTAATGGAAATTTGGCGATTTAAATATTGGGGTTTCAATTTTTGGGTTTCAGTTTAATGGAAATTTAATGTGATTTTTTTAAGCTTGTTATATTACATCAAACAACTAATTGATATCATTCCACCGTTGTTCTAGCAGGCTACATTAATCCCAACTTTTGGACTTTATTAAAAAAATTGAGCAAAATACCCAACAATGGGAGCCATGAGTTGAAATTTTGATGCACAAATTATCAACAAGATAAATTAGTTATTTGGAATAACCCCTGAAACTACACACACTATATAAAGTATACACATGAAAATGAAAATTTATGCATATACTATATCTAAATTTTCAGAACAGTCCCAAATCATGGTGAAATTAACAAGATGAACCTTTGAGCAAAATTTTGGCTTCCAATGTCTGTTCCCCATGTGAAAAAACATTTACAAAATTGTCTAACAATAGTTGATCTGTAAATAACTTCAAGAATTGTGTATGCATAACCCTAACATCAAGGATGAACCAAATGATTTTCTTTTTGGTAGTTAATTGAACTCATACAGTGTGGTCAACCAAATCACATTATCTACTAAGTTTAAAATTAGCTCATTGTAAACAAAGACTAACATCAACCTAGATCATGAACTGAAATTGAGACAATGCAAAAGGTTGAAGGGAAAGATGAGAATTCAACATTGGCAAAATAAGATATGATTCAAATGACCTTCAGAGTGAGAGAGAAGCATAAAAAAATGCTCTTTGAGATGATGCATATAGAGTAACCTTACTGAACATTCTATACAAAGGCAACCATCTAGCGTACAGATGTGTCAAATCAATAGGGTCCATCTAATTTATGTAGCCAAGACATTAGAAATTTTTATTAAAAACATTTTGAAATCTAGGTCTGAAATACTAAAACCAGTTTAGGGGCATTTTGTTCACAGTTAAACTGATTACTTGAATGGTATCCTGTACAACATTCTTTCAAAATATCTATTAAGATTAAAATCAAATACGCTTTTAAGTAAAAATTATAGAGTTTGGGTCAGTGGTAGAGAAGACATTGATCTACTAAGAGGAAAAACTATCATGGTTGGCTCTTTCACATACTCTGCAACCCATCTTATATTAGTTCTTCTAAAAATTAGCAGGGAACCAAGCTTAAGGTTTGTTTTGGCTTCATTTAAATTAATTTGCACCAAGGAAAGAGATAAAGATCCCTATCTATTAGTAGCTTGTATACACTTCAGTAGATAAACACTCATCATGACAAAATGACTCTATTAGTTAAAAAACTGATAACCACAAGTAAATCTTCATCCAACATGCAATTCTAAAACATTAAGGAATGAAAGGATTTGTACCCACCTCAATAAGCAAAGAAAATTCCACATTACTGAAACAAAAAAATTGATACCCACAAGCAACTTTCCACCCACAACACAATTGAAAACAAGTTGGGAATGAACTTGTATTACATGTGGGAGTGGAATGGACTTGTTTGTTTTTTAATTCTCTCTTCCATGTAGATTTTCTATAGATTATATAGATGCAATATTAATCAAATGTGAAGGATGCACATGATATACTTTTACCTTACATGTGTGTATGTGTGTACATACATGTACATATATATGTGTATGTATGTATGTATGTATGTATGTATGTGTATACATACATGTATGCACTTGAGTGTACATACATGTATGTGTACGCATATATGTAAATGCATGTGTACATGTGTATGTATACATATGTGTATGTACATACATACATTTTCCTAAATTTACATTTCTATAAACCCAAAATTGAAAACCCCAAATTTTTAGTTCACCATGTGTACATGTATGTATACATATGTGTATGTACATGTGTGTACATATATATGTGTATGTGTGTATGTATGTATGTATGTACATATATGTACATACAATATTGTGTATACATATGTGTGTGTATGTGTGTATGTATGTGTATACATGTGTAGTGTATGCATGTATGTACATGCATATATGTGTATGTGTATATGTATGTACGTACTTGAGTATGTATGTATAAATACATATATACATATGTATGTATGTACATGTACATGTACATACACACATACACATATATACATACATACACATATATATGTACATACATACACACCCACACCCACATGTATGTACATACATGTATACACACATGTATTGAAAGTCTCTTTGGAGTTGTCAAATTTCTTATGTTATCTAAGTTGTTACAGAAGGTGAACTATTGAACATAGAGATAGATATAACTTGAACTATCTCATTAGATATATTTAAAGTTAAAAATGTTTTAGTTTTGAAACTTGAAAATTTTGTAATTTAATAATATATTTGTTTTGGTTTTGAAATTTGATTTAAATTTGTTTAACATCATGTATATTTTGTTTTAATGATATGCAGATCTCTAGATTTACATACACACACACACATATATATATATCATGGTCGATGAGGGATCTCACCATTCCCCTCGTTATGAGCAAGATGCTCAAGCTAGAACAAATTTATATCGGGATAGTATTGCTAGATTAGACAATGCTCTAAGATGTTTAGAGAAAACAATTCACAACTCCCTCAATTTGGCTAATCAAGATAGATTAGTCACTATTAGAGAGGAGATTTATCGAATGATCGAGACAATTCGATCATACAATCCTTATGATGAGATCAACATTGAGCAATTTTATTTCTCTCTCCAGAACTGTTACTGGCACAATGAAATGGAGAGAGGTTTCCAAATTAGTTTCAGGCGAAAATGTGTTAACCATGTTCCCTCATTATAGAGGACACAATAGAATTAGAGGATATGTGGTTACGAGGTGTGTAGATCTTCTTGTTGTGCCATTCATATACCCTAGATGGTTGGAAACATATCATAGATGGCCTCACAATGATGAGCTGCCACAGTATTTTGTCAAACAATTATATGCAAAATTTCATTTACAGATAGATGTGGACTACACATCTTATCCTGAGCATGCTGGCCAAGGTAAAGGCCTTTTTTCTAAAAAACCACAATTTAGACGTTCAAATTTTCCACCCCCTGTGAACAAGAGGGAATTAGTTGGCCCAAACCTTTTGGTTTTACCAAAACGTTTGGAATTGGCAACAACAGGGGAGGAAACAACAAGCTTCACTCAATCCCAGATTTTTGATAACATTGCCTCTATTATGACATAGATTGATCAAATGTCACCTGATCGAGTTGGTAGATACTTATTACGCTCACGGATCAACCTTCCTCCCATTGAGGCTACATCTACATCTTATGATCCATTTATTTGTGTCGATCTACCTACTCCTTCATATGTTGAGCAAATGACCCACACGACTCTACATAATATGTGTAGAGTCTCAGTTTTGGATTTACTAGCAGCATATCAGGTCATCAGTGAGGACCATGGGATCTCTCTTGACCATGTATAGGACTTTATTAGACAACGATATCCTGGTACACATACAAGCCACGGGGTGGCAACTATAGAGGATATTCCACATCAGCCTACAGGATCCCATGCGCATCATGTTTCTATCAATCTTTTAGCTTGTCCAGGTTGTCAGGATGTTACAGATCACGTTGAGGTTATTGTAGCACCTGATATTGTCCATGGCACATATAGGCAACTTCTTTTTGCCACTGATATTGTACATGCTACAAATCCCCCTGTGGCGTCTTTGCATTCTCGTGATCTTAGTGACATTGGTAGAGCCATCGATTAGGCACGACAGGTACTTGAATAATTTATATATATATAAAATTTTGTTCTAAATAATTATGTTTGTATGTACATGTAATGCATTTTAAAGTCTAGTTGTTTAACTCCTAATTGAAATTGTGTACTTGAAAATTTTAAGTAGTATGGTGATTTGTCAGACTTTGGAAATTTGGTGCATGATGGCGATCCCATGTAGTATACAATTGAGGTACATTTAAATAATAAAAAATTTAATTACTTGATGTAAGTTTTAACACATTGAACTTTGACATTGTAAATTTAGATAATTTTACATATATGTACACACACATATATATACATGTATTAAAAATTAAATTTAAACATGTGTGTACTTGAACACATGTAGGGCTTGGGATGAGGCTCAAGACACAGATCAGGAGAGCTTGGATAGAACGATGGATCCACAAATCTTGGATCAGGAGAGGGATCGGTCCATGGATCGAGGGAGAGATCGGGCCAAAGATTTGATGATTCTATTCATACTAGATATCCCTCTCTTTGAGATGTTTTATAGTATTATGGTTTGAGATTAGATTATTATGTTGGAGACACTTTTTATGAATTATGTAGATCACATTACATACATTTATGTTTTATGGTATATACTTGTTATTTACATATGTGATGGTAGAGATGGGATGGTGAGACAGGGATGTGATGGTGGAGAGATGGGGGGAGATGGGAGAGATGGGATGGGGGGTGAAAGGAGATGGGGGCAGATGGGAGAGATGGGATGGGGGGATGGGATGGGAGGGCATGGTTGGGGGATGGGAGAGATGGGATGGTGAGACAGGGATGTGATGGTGGATGGCTATGAAGACATGGATGGGGGGGAGAAGAGATTGGATGAAGAGAGGGGATTGGCTAGGTAGATTGATGGACGGGTAGGAGGATAAGGATAGGGAGGTTAAAAGGATTCTGGGGAGCGATTAGAAGAGAAGGATGGGGAGATGGAAGGGATTGTTCTGATGGAATGAAGAATGTCTCCAAGGACTGTATCACAAAGGAAGATAGATGCCCCCACTCTAGATATGTCATGTGCTGGGAGAAATGAAGGATGGAAGACAAGTGGATGGGAAGATAAAAGAGTGAGATGGATGAAGATAGGATGCATGGATAAGGAAGGTATATGGAAGGAAGGACAAAGGAATGGATAGAAAGGATGGCATGGATGATGGAAAAGCCAAGAGGCTCAAAGCATGCTTATGTGTTTGCCCCATTGTTATCAAGATCATATGAGGATGGAAGGATTGGGGTAAATGAGATATGCCAAGAAAGATGTGTAAGCTCGATAGGATGGAGGGGATGGACAAAAATGATGATGTATAGCAATAAGATGGGTGCATAGCTAAAAGTGTAGCAGGAAGCATAGCAGATGGAGGGAATGCAAATCAGGAAATTGCCCCCAAGTGCAGATGGGGATTTACGCATGACGCCTGTTTGCCAGGTTTTCATCATGGTACTTATCCAAGGCGCTTGGTTGCCAAGTTTTCACCATTGGACTGATTATTTCTTTTTACTATTTTATTTTTTGATTTTTGAGTTTTATTTTTTTGGATTTTTGGATTTTTTGGACTTTTTGGATTTTTGGATTTTTTGGACTTTTTTGGATAGTATGCGGAAGGAGATGGATAAGGATAGGGAGGCGAATAAGTGGATTTAGAAGACATGCGATAAGGATATGGATGAAGAACTCAAGCATCAAGTTCCATATGAGGTATTAAGAGCTCATGTTCAAACCAACTATTGGATGTTGGTACAACCTTAGGATAAATGGATTATGCTAGAGGATGAATGAGAGGGATCTGATGGGGAAGATATGTGGGGTAATGGGTGGGATGTTGAAAAGTGTATGGATGGAATGATGGGGTGGATGTGTGATGGGGAGATGTGTTCAGGACCAACATTGGCACATATGGTGATGGATGTGAAAAGATAAGAGGATTGATGGATGGAGAATGTGGGGATAATGGAGGAGATGAAATAGTGAATTTTGGGACATAGGGACCCAAAACAGACTTAGGAGATGAAAGATGGGCATGGTTAGCTTTTGGATTAGCAACTTTGGATGTTCTTACAGATTTTTCATTTGATGGCATTACATCTTTTTTCTTTGGGATCCACATGGTTTTGATTTTTGCTTTAGTGGGCCTTTGTGGCTGATGGGTTTGATTTGGATTGTGGATTTGATTTTTCTTTTCTTTACCATGTCTTTTAGAGGGGACATGGGAAGCGTTGGATTCATGTGGGTGTTTAGATTGATGCATTTTTCCTCTGGCATCCAAAGTGCTCGTACTAGCAATGGGATGGGTGTGAGGGGATGGACGATATGGAGCAATGCAGGTAGGAGTATGGGGATTACGTGTAGATGGGGGATGTTTAGGTATGTGCCTTTGTTGATCATGATTATGGGACATGCGAGAGGGATGTTTATGATGGATGACATGGATAGGTGTTGGATGAATGAGCGAATGAGATGGAGGATGTGATCTTGGGATATATCGACCCGAGATGGATAGAGTGGGTGGAGGAACATAAAAACCCAAGATGGATGCAGTAGATGAAGGATGGGAGATTGTGGATGGAGGGATGTAAGGACCCAAAATGGATGGAGTGGATGAAGGAGGAATATGGACGGTTGTTTTGAGGTGATACGATAGAGGAGGAGGGATGGCAACATATGATTTGGTGGAGCGATGGGAAGAGCTGGCATTTCTTTTGGAAAAGGCTCGTTGAGGACGGCTAGAGGTTGTACCAACGTGTTTAGATTGTGAGTCTTGGGGAATAGATCCAAGACCTTGCATGCAGATTTGTTCTTTGACTTGGATGGGCTCTAAAATACCTTGCTCATGTAGGCCTAGACCTTTTCCTTGATAGTTCATGTTCTTGAGCATTCGATCCATGATAGGATTTTTGTTATTTTGAAAACATGATGCGAGTCCATTATTAGGTGGGGGATGATGGGTGGTATATACACTGTGTTTTTCTTCTGCAAGGAGGCCACCATGGAAGAATGTGAGAGTACCAAGGGGATATGCAAGCGGCGTGGGAATAATATTTTTAGGCGATGATGGGGAATCCTGAGAAGGAGATGATGGAATAGCAGCATTTGGATGGGTGGTATCGGGAGAGGGAGTAGGGGATATGATAGGATCTGATTTTGTGGTAGCGAACTCATGCGATGGAGACGAAGGTAGAGCGGTAGAATCTTGGATGTCAAGAGGATCATGGGATGGAATGGATGGGGGACTGTGATCTTGCGGTAGACTAGATGGGATGGTAGGACCTTGATATGGAGGAGGGGATATGTTGGCATGCTTTGGATGAAGCTCTTGGCATGACTCATCGTGTGCGGGAGGTATGATAATGGAGTCATGGGGGGACTCTTCAAGTGGGGAAGATGGAAGGATGGAGGATTCAAGATATTCTTGGGAATGGATACTAGGAGTGGAAGAAGTGTATTGGATTTGGATGTCGTCGATAGGTTCGATGGCTCTCGGAGTAGGGAGTGGGTGTTCAATGGATTTGGTAGATGTGATGGTAGGAGATGGGGAATTAGTGGATTCAGAGGATGTGATGGTAGGAGATGGGGACTCAGTGGATTCAGAGGATGCGATGGTAGGAGATGGGGATTCAGCGGATTCAGAGAACGTGATGGTATCATCAATGATAGGTGTTGGATGGAGAAGGGTCTCGTCACTAACGACCATGGATGATGGGTTGGGATGGCACGGGTCCATGACTGCAATGTGTGGATTGGGGGATGTTTCCTTTGTTATAAGTCCTTGGAGAAACTTGGATATGCTAGGTTGAGATGGCGAGGTGGGAGGGGATGAAGGTTTATGGATTAGTGGGGGATTAGGACTAGGGATTGGTGGGCTAGGATTAGATGGAAGATTAAGACTGGATGGAGGATTAAGGTAAGGATATGGGCATGGGGAATGAGGATAGGATGACATGGATGGTGGATCGTTGGTAGAAGATATGGGTGGCGTGTTGTAATAAAGGTATTGGGATGGTGGATTAGGACACAAGGAGGCAGGTGATGGATTGATATAGGGAGATGGAGATGTTGGATTAGGGTAAGTTGGTGGGTGTGTTTGACTAGGATAGGAAGATGTGAATGTAAGATTAGGCTGAGCGGATGGGTATGGAAGATTAGGGTAGTGGGTACATGTGGATGGAGGATTGAAATAAGAGGATGTGGATGGGGGATCAAGATAGGGGTATTGTGACAGCAAACTAGGATAAGGGGATGACGTAGATGAAGGATATGATGGACATCCCTTGTCAAAGGTAGCATAAGGAGTGTGATTAGGCATAGATGAAGACATGATGGGATAACTTGATGGGGTGATTGTATTTTGGAATGTGGGTGGTGAAAGCTTACTAGCAATGATAGTGTCAAGGGGATCTATGTTGTATACCTCTTGATCGACAAGACCTTCATTGTCATCGTCGACATAATTAGGGTTTCCCTTGACCACTATTGATGGAGGATAAGAATTCATGATGGTGAAAGGATAAAGAGGATGGATGAAAGATTTTGGATGGAATCGGACAAAAGCCCAAATTGGGATTTAGGACAAGCTCAGATTGGGAGTGGATTAAAGCTCAGATTAGGATGATTGGATGATACGATGGGATTGATTCTGACAATTGGATTGGATGATCAAAGGATGATTACGACACCGAATCTACTTCGAGATGGAAGTAGATTGATTGGGTCAAAGGTGATTGGATAGGGATGTGATTGGATTGGGTTGGATAAGATTGATCGATTGATTGATTGATAAGATCGACTAATGGATGATGAAAGAGACTACAAATCCCGTTCAGAGATTATCTTAGATGACTTAGGATACTGATTGATCGGATTAAAGGATAAATGGATGATTGCGGCACCAAATCCACTTTGAGATTGAAAATGGATTGATTGGGCCGATGATGATGATTAACTTAGGATGGATGACAATCCTAAGAGGATGTTAATGATGACGATCAGATCAGACACTTCAGTCAATTTGGATAATAACCCGAGACGAAGTTCAGGGGATTTGGATGATTTGATTGGAGGAATGGATGATATAAATGGATGAACGTCTGCCCAGAACGAGCAAACAAATGATTAGAATGATAGGACGAGAGTTCAAAATTATGAAAGGAGGTGTGAAATGGATGATCGAAATGACAGAACGAGAGTTCGGAATGATAAAGGGATATGTCGAACGGATGAACGTTTACTTGGAACGAGTAAATGGATGATCAGAATGATAGAACGAGAGTTCAGAATGAGGAAAGGATATGTTGGGTGAACGCTTACTCTAACGAGTAAACGAATCGATCGAATGATAGAATGATAGTTCAATGATGAAAGGATATGTGAATGGATGAACGCTTTGCTCGAACGAGTAAACTGGATGGTCAGAATGACAGAACGAGAGTTCGAATGATGAAAGGATGTGTTAAATGGATGAACGTTTACTTGGAATGAGTAAACGGATGAGAATGGTAGGGTATGCCCCCCTTGAGGAGGCAGATGGTGAAGAAAAGGGTGCCCCGACCAACTTCTCAAAAGTATGAAGTGGTATATATCATCAGAAAGAGCACGAAAAAAAGAGAACTATTTTTGAATGGAGTCAATCGGACAAACGGTAGGGAAATGGCGGCCCCGGAAGAAGGAGCAGAAGGTCAAATCCGCCACTGCATAAGGACAGGTCTGCCACTGCACAGGGACAGGTCCACCACTGCACTAGGACAGATCCGCCACTGTAGTAGGACAAATCCGCCACTGCACTGGGACAGATCCGCAACTGCCAATCGGGACAAATCCGCCACGCACAGGGATAGGTCCGCCAAAGGATAAGGACAAGTCCGCCAAAGAATAAGTTTAAATTTGACGTTTTGATGGATGGGTAAGGCAAAGGACCCAAAATATAGCAATCATAAAAAGACTTGGCCAAACTGATAATCACTGGTTTATGCACGAGAAAGACAATTCAAATAGCACAACCCTAAGATTAGTAGAAACGGGTATGGTCAACAAAGTCTTCTACTCTAGGATGCACATGGTTGCTAAGGAGTCCTCGATATACACACGGTATGTGAGGCCCAAACCGTGAACACCAACCCGTTACAAGCGTGAGTCGGGAACCTTAGCGAGATACTAAAGGCTCGACCAACTCTTCACGTCATCCCAACGCTTTTCCAATTACAACGTGGTTGGATTGAGGTACAACTTTTGCTCTCCCCCCTTTATATACCCCGCCGGTACGCGTGGTTGGAATCGTCCCTTGGGGTGATGAAATCCCCAAGCAGGTCCCACTAGGAAATTGAAAAAGGGTGACTCAAAAGGACTTGGAAAGCTATGATTTCTCGTCACCCAGGATCGCCAAATGGCGCAAGGGGATTGGATACGTCAAATAGCCTTCCCAAACATGCCAAGCAAGGTTTATTGACACCCCTTTAATTAAACTATGTTCCTATTTTACCAAAAGACAATTCGGGAAAACTTGAAATTTTTATCTTCTGGAGGACAGGTCCGCCACTCTTTTAGGACAGATCCGCCACTGAATTAGGACCAGTCCACCACTGAATTAGGACCAGTCCGCCACTGCACTGGGACAAATCCACCACTCCAGGACCAATCCGCCATTGAATTAGGACCAGTCCGCCACTGAATTAGGACCAATCCGCTTCAGGACTGAATTAATTAGGACCAGTCCGCCAGTCTGCAATTCCAGGACCAATCCGCCATTGCCACTGAATTAGGACCAATTGAATTAGGACCAGTCCGCCACTGAATTAGGACCAATCTGCCACTAAATTAGGACCAATCCGCCACTCCAGGACCAACCTGCCACTCCAGGACCAACCTGCCACTCCAAGACCAATCCGCCACTGAATTAGGACCAGTCCGCCACTCTGTAACCTGGACCTTGAAAAATGCAAAAAATAGCAAATGTGAAAGAAAGAGACCCGTTTGTGGGTCCCACCGGGTATGCCAGAAATGTGATAGGTCAAATTAGATGGTTAGAAAGCAAGCAAGAACTAAAAGAGTGCAAATAAACAACTTAAGACAACCTACACTTCAAGATTAGCCTAAGTTGGAAACAATGCAAGACAAAACAACGAAATGGAACTTTATACCTTGCGTTGAGTCGATCCTTTGGTTGGCCCTTCGATCTTTGATGTGTATGCTCCTTGGATGGCAAGATGGAAGCTAAATGAGGATGTGAAGATGGATGCAAGTGGATGAAAATGTGAAAATGGTTAAGTGTAGATTGAAAAACAAAATTGCAAGAGTTTGGCTAGCACAAAATGATCTCCCCAAAATGAGAGAAAAGAGGGGGTATTTATAAGATTTTTGGGAAATCCTAGGGGAAATGGACGATTGAGATTGATCCACCAAATATCAAGATGTAGGGCTAAGGTGAGTTGAGAACTCACAAGCCCTCACATCTTAACATGTGGCATGTGAGATAGCCCTAAAAGGTGAAGTGGACATGAGGTGGAAGGAGAAGGACATGACATGGAGAGGGGTACAAAGTACCTTGGGATTGGACAAGATCTCCTCATAAAGGAGGTACTTGTCCCCATGTGGGTGAGAGGACATGTGAGGAATTAAAAATTCCTCAAATATTGTCATGGGGAAGAGGGAAGGAATTTTAAATTCCAAAGGGTGCATTGGGGGATTAAATGTGAATTAAAAATTCACATGGGGAAGAGAGATGCCTTGTCCAAAAGGAGAAAGCCTTTAATAAGGTTGACTCAAGAACACATGTCATAAAGGACATGGGGAAGGGAAAAGGAATTTAATATTCCTTGGAAGGATAAAAGGAATTAAAAATTCCTTGAGAGGTTGATTAGGCTAGTTAGTGAAGGATTAGTGGATGGTTAGATGGCTAAGAGAGATTAGAGGCCAACTTGCAAAAGTTGGAGGATGTGACACCTCCTAATCAAGGATTAGGCATGTGCACACCTTAATGATGAGATTAGAAGAAGGATTAAGATAAGATAAAAAATGATGGAGGATGTGACATGAAGGGAATTAAATAAATGGAATATTTATTTAATTCAATTGATGGAATGA
This sequence comes from Sequoia sempervirens, assembly GCA_007258455.2. NCBI lineage: Eukaryota > Viridiplantae > Streptophyta > Pinopsida > Cupressales > Cupressaceae > Sequoia > Sequoia sempervirens. Next base: position 288,510,157 of record VDFB02193867.1, read on the forward strand.
GGATTAAAGAGATAAGCTATTATTGATTAAATACATTAGGAGTTTGGCAGAATTAAAGCTATTAATTAAATAATAGTAGTATTACTTAATTAATAAAAATAAGACGAAAGGGGATGAATTTGGATAAATTAAGTGTCCAAATTTAGACATGTACAATGATATAGCCTATACCTAAGGCCACATTAAATTTGAGTTTTAGTCTTCCTCTTGGAGGGGCCATTGTGATTTTATGCTTTTCTCTTTTGTATGTGCATCCTTGCCATTGTTGAAGTGAGAAGGTTTTTTTAGATCAATCCATCTCTTCATGATTTTATCATCCCAAATTGTGAATTATGTGTCTCCCTTCTCCTCGAATTTGAAATTTAATAGCTCATAAATGTTATTTTCTTCCTTTTGAAGAAGTTGCACATTACTACATTTTCAATCATTGAAGATTCTCCGATTACACTCTTTCCATATATGTCAAATGAACCAAGATTCCCCTTTTGACTAGATGGAATGATGGAGGGATTGCAGATAGTGGATAAAATGGATGTATGATTCATAATAGATGGTTTGAAGGATTTAGAATTTGATCTCCAACAATCACATTGCATAGGAATAACATACCCCTAGTCTAGATATGGTGTTCATGACACTACATTGTGATGTTTACCAAATGAGGGAATATTTACTACAAGAGATAGGATATATCAAGAAGTGTCCAAGGCACATGCCAAGATTTTGCCCTTGTCCTTGTAAAGGTGAAAATATGGAAGGGGGGATGAATAGGTATGATTACATGGGTATGCAAATATGACGAATAGGTATGAAGGATGGTATGGATAGTAGTGTAGGAACTTTGAAGGATGGATAGTTTGGTAGGATGAGACAACTTGCCCCAAGTGTAAGGAGCATATGGATATCTAATTTTACACGTGATGCCTGTGAGTAGGTTTTCACCATGGTGTACTTGCCCAAGGTGCCATAGGAATGGTTTTTACTATTAGATATTTTTTTTCTCTTTACTCTTTCTTTTCTATTTTTTAGATTTTTTTTTTTTTTTGCTTTTCTCTAATATTTTGATTTTTTATTTTCTATGAATTGTTGTTGCATAAAGACACTTGAGATGCATAATGTTCACTCAATTTTTTATCTTTTCACCTTCATTTTTCATGGTGGACAGTGATATCCTATTTTGAGAACTGCTTCATGGACCATGTTGTAATACACTCTATGAATGTTGTTGTGAACTTTGTTGAGTGTTAATTTGGCTTTTCCCAAATATAAATGCCTTAACCATGGTACCATCACCACCCCTATGTTAGAGGATTCTTCCAAGTAAAGTAGAATGGTATATAAGTTGGATGAAGGATGTATGATGGCTATCCAAAAAAATGGAATCAAAGAGGTCAAAAGAATGAATATATTGATCTATTGTCTAGCCAAATGTTGTAGAAGAGAATATTATTGATATTTGTTATGTATTTGAACTTGTATTTAATATTTATTTTCTAAATGATTATATATATATATTTTTCCCTAATTTCTAGTCTAAATTTTAGATAATACTCAAAATCTATAAGATAACCCTGAACCATAAAAGTTGTAAAAAATACCAAAAGTACACAAGTCAGTGGACCATGAAAATGTCTATCATGTGATAATAATGGACAATACATGCTCCCTTCGATTACAGTCTGATGTGAACTGTCAGGAAGGCAACGTTATCCATGATTTACGCTCTCCCCCGTTTTGCCGCGACACCAAATACTTTTACTTTTATATGTCCTTCCCCCTAGTCTGAACAGGCTGAGTCCTTCAATGACAAATATTATAATCTTATCCGTTAAAACCCACTGCACACAATTTCCACACGAGATTCCCACTAGTAAGATTTTGTATATATACTAGTAGTCACTTGGCCCAGATATGAATTTTCTATCCCCATTTTGCATACTCACGTCACACCAATCTTCACAGGGCAACTTCTGAATTCTTCACAATACAAAAGCTTAGCGCTGTTTACCATCAAACATGGGAAAATCCTCGGCAAAGCAGAAACCCCCAAATAGCTTAGAGAAGAGAACACAAGAATTCAAAGGAGTGCGCAGGAGAAAATAGGGAAAATGGGTTTCGGAAGTGAGAATGCCCAACTCCCGAGCCAGAATTTGGTTGGGGTCTTACGACACCCCTCAACAGGCAGCTCGCGCCTATGATTGTGCAGTTTACTGCCTCAGAGGATGCAAAGCCCAGTTTAATTTCCCTGACTCTCTGCCAGAAATTCTGTCTGCCTCCTCCCTATCTCCCGCCCAAATTCAAGCTGTTGCGGCCAAGTTCGGCAGGGGAGAAATCTTTCAGTAGGCACCGGATGAGTACTCTGCATTTTCTGCTTCCGATTCGGTGTCTTGTACGAACAGCCTAACAATTTTGGAGGAGGAGTGGATACTGTTGTTTAACTCCCTTCTGGAAGATATAGGAAGAAACCCGTCTCCTAAGTTAGAGGATTTTCCTATAATAGAGAACATTGATTTTCTTCCACTTGAGGCAGAACGGGGGGAATTTTTCCCTGCTAACAGAAAACTTTTAACACAAATTTGAAAGTCACTCCAAGTGACCAAATGTGAGCAGAAGCAGGGACTTTTTATACCGCTCCTGAACACTGTAATTCTTTATTCTTTTTTATGTACATTAAAATTGGCTTCGGAGTTACTTCTATGTTTATCTGAAAATCTTTGAGTATAATGTTCTTTTTCAAAGAAAAAAAATTAAAAAACGAAGCTTCTTTCACTAACAAGTTTAATGAAAAAAATAAATGTGTTCATTACTATTCACCTAGGGTTAATAACTAGCAATTGCACCTTTGTGTGCAATGGGTACGCCGAAGAGGTGTGGAAGGTCAGTTACTAATAAAATTGGTCTATTTTATGCATATATTTTGCAGTATATGATGTCAATTGGTAAGTAATTTGGTAAATGATGTTTGTTAAAAAGAGGTCTTAATGGAGAAGTGATAGCTTCAATCAACTATGAACCCTCTTATAGGAATCCGAACACAAGTGAAACAAAACCTTTGAATGAGGAAGATAATCATGTTCCATTACCAATAGACTAAAGTTATGTTTTTAGTAGAGAGGGAGAGATAGGGATAGAAAGAGTGAGAGATAGAAGGGGAAGAGCATGACACAGAGAGAGAGGGAGAGAGAGAGAGGGGTAAGATAGAGAAAAAATAGAGGCATAAAGAACAAAGAGAAATAACTTGAAAAATAGAGGGAAGAGGAAGATAGAGAGACACACGAGAGAGAGAGAGAGAGAGAGAGAGAGAGAGAGAGAGAGATTCAAAGAAGAGATCAATAGTTAAAATTACATCTATAAGATATAAAAAATTCCCCTTTTGTCAATTAAAGAGAATGTAGGCAAAGGTCTTTGAGACTGCTTTTGTACATGATGATTACATTTTCTTGAAAGTTTCCAAGAAGTTTTGAATAAATCCATTTTGTGCATATTCGATGATCGTAGAAAGCCATGACAACATAATTTTAGGGAATTGTACTAAACAACTTTTTCCCATGGAATTAGATTCAAGTGGACAGTGTGGATTTTGTTATTTGTCTCCAAGTAGTGTAGGTTGCATGTTATAAAGCTTCATTACTTCTTACCCAAAATATTACTTTTACCAAAAATAATAATGGTAAGCTACGTTGTATAGTACATTTTAACTTGATGCTAATACAATTTTGTGATGGTAGAATGGGTCCTATTTTTGTAATGAGTCATAGTTTTTAGTATGCTAAATTCCTGCTCATTGGTGTCCTGATACATATGTACTGGAAGATTTATTATCTATCAAGATTAGAAATTACTTATATCAAAGCAACTCTTAGGAAAGCATTGACCATAAAAATTGTTCTTTTGAAGAGAAGATTTCTCTTTAATGTGGGGAATCTGTTTTAATATATATGATTTAATTTACATATTATATTAGATATATATTTTATAAATTATATATTGTATTATATTGTATTTTAATTTAATTTATACTATATCAAAATATATTAATTATAATAAAAATATAGTAATTTATGTTAATTTAATGTGTATTATATAATATTATTATAATAAATAGAATTACATTACATATAATTTAATTTGTATTGTACAAATATAAATTATATATTGTGTTATATTTATATGTTAGTTTAATTTGTATTAAATCAAAATTTATTAATAAATAAATATAATAATTTTTAGTTTATGTGTAATAATAGTTATTATAGAATATAATATATAATATTTAAACAATAATAAATATAATTATATATAATGTGATTTGTATGACTTGATTTGTCATAATCATTTTTTGTTCAAGTTTGTCTTTATTGCAATCTGTAGAAAGTGGGCTAGTATATAAGATTCAGTTGAAGTGTTCCCCAAAAAATTGATTTCAATTTTTGCACCCAATTTTAGATCAATCTCTATACAAATAAGAGTCTACTAGATTAGATCAACAAACTAGTTAACAAACTCTACTTGCACTTGACATTAAGGTTTTATTGAGCTAATCTAGTTATCCTTAGTATTCATTGATCATTTGTTTCTCATCCGGTTAATGGAATATGGAGTGTGATTAAAGACAATTTCTAATAAGCCCTTCAACTAGATGCATAGAAGATAACATTTTTATTTCTCATCCGTTTAATGGATTATAGAGTATGATTAAAAATAGTTTTTTCTAAAAGTTCTTCAACTAAATGCATAGGAGGAAAACATCTGAATATCAAGGGCTAAATTGCACTAAATGAGCCCAACATGAATTGGGCTTAACCACACTTGTATGCATCTAACTTCACATTAGTTGAACTCTGTAAGTCTAGATAAAATCTGGGCATAAAAAGATTTATATGTTTTGGGTTGGAACGTATCAAAATTCATACAGAACATGAACTGGGTGCGACTAGATTCATATGTAAGCATAAATATGAAATGGGTATAACTGTAACTATATATGGCTAGAAACAAAGTGATATATTCTACAGTAGGTTAAAATTATTAAGTTATTTTGGTTAAATAAAACTTTTCCTATGCTCTTTCCAATGGTTGTACAAAATTTTCAATATTTTAGTGAAGCTTTCTACATTTATTTTGTAGCCGTCGCCAGAGGATTTTGAGGCTTTTGAGTCCCCATTTGCAGCTTCTGCCATTTCTACATAGCTTCAAACCCAAGTCCACTCAATAGCTTCACATTTAAAATAATCACCAAAAGACCAATTGGTAAACATCTCAAAGAACATGTAGTGGTATGTTTCCTTCAATGTCTAAGACTCAACTTTCTAACACTGTGTTGTTCAGGAATTAGATAAAAAACAATGTCCACCTCCTTATCAAGATCATTGAATCTTTTGTCTTGTTCAATTTTGAAAAGCTGATTCTAGCTTCGTTTTTCATCAAAATATCACTTGTATTGGGTCTTCCAAAGAACACCCATATCCATTGAATTTATTTGTTTAGTTCACTTTCTAAGCCAATTCTTAACTTGACTATCATATTCTAGTCAGATTTATGACTTTTGAACAAAGAATTTCTATCCTTCACAAAGTTAACAATTAGCGTAACTTACGAACCACTATATTGAGATTAACTCTTATAATACACCTCAAAGATAAAATATAATCATGAATATTGAGATTTTATAGTATATATATTTTATATTATATAATGTATATCATTTATGTATTATTTATCATATTTCTATATTATATTATACAATATATAAATAAAAGAATATATATATTGATATATAGTATTTATATATTAATATTTTAGTGAGGATTATAATTTACATTGTACTCAAGAATCGAAGACCTAAACAAAAGTTTCTATTCATTATTTACCTCTATTTACAAGAATCTATTTTTAGTCCCTGCCCGTAAGATGAAGTTAATGTTTTCATCCGATCAAATTGCTTATTAGATTTTTTTTTGTTGGTACGTAAATATAAATTATATTGATGTAAAAAAATTATGTATTACATCATTTTTCCGCAGCGTTATCCTGCAAATAAGCCCCTTTACATCCATAGTATTCCTCAGCCCACGGGTAAAGGCAACAATCATTTATATTTTTTAGTTGTGGATCTTAACAACATTGAGTGGTTTGAAAGTGTTGTAGTAGATTGCTTCCTTTTCAACTCAGTCCACTCCAGTTTTGGATTTGTGGTGTCATCAAAAGGTAGTGGGAATTGGCATTAGCCCCATCCAAGCAGGAAATGCCCATAGAAGAATCGACAAGTGTAGGAGCTAATGGACCCACCACCTGGTTAGCCTCCACCATTGTGAGATCTTTTGTAGGAAAGGATAAGGGGGCAATTGAGAGGGCCCCATCATTAGGGACCGCATGAGACACCACTGAGGAATATTGCATAGCCGAAAGAGCGAGAGGATTTGATTTTGAAATGATTTCCTCAGGAGCTTGTGAAGAAGGCAAGTCATTTGGAGTTCCAGGAATGACGACATAATGGTGGGAATTTGCCCCAATCCACCAGGAGGGACTTTTGTTCGAGGCCTGATTGATGGTATGCTTCTTATGGCACTAATGATTCAAATGGTCAGTTGAAAAACATTTCTTGCATTTGAAGGCAACCTTTTCATAGTCAACCGGTTGCTTCCAACACCTTTTTCCCACTTTCAGAGATATCTCGGCTGGAAGTCATTTAGATAAATCCATTTCCACACAAGTGCATGCACAAGTGGAGCTCCTATAGCTGATAGTTTCATTTGAGGAGTAATGGTACTTACCCAAGCCATTTCCAATTGTGCGCAGGCAATCCAATTCCTAGAATTAGAGCGGGAGATAAGGAAGTCTAACCCAAAGGAAAGTAGATGAGAAAGTCTCAGTGTGGGGGTCAAAGGAAGCATACCAAGGTTTCATCCTTATGAATTCACCATCAAAAGTCTAGGGGCCTACTTGCAACACCAGATCCATGTCTTCAATAGAATCAAATTCTATTATAAAGAACCTGAGCTAGCACAAGGGTAAATACTAATTTCTTCTTTCATATATTCGTTCCAGTTTTGTGTGATCCATGCACATAGACTAGGGCAATATTTTGTAAGTCTGCATATGAGAATGTGATCTTGTAGATACCCCTCTTGATCACAGACCAAACTGTCTAGGTATACCTTGGGGATGAGCTTCGAGTGTCAAACCAGGAGATGGCTAGTCTTGGCACCAATCACACTTGAAGCTTTGGCATTTACCATATCAGGGTCAACGACATTGTTAACAAGATGAGGGCACATGCGGGTCCTTTCCTCCAAACCCTTCCTCACCTTAGAACATTCAACTCACAGTTTCTCTATAGGTTGGTGAAGCTGAGCACCATTATCTGCTTGCCCCGTCAGTGAATCAAAACCCCTAGATCCGCCTCTCACCGTGTCCTTGTAATTCATTTTGCAAACTGGTGAATTCCCTTTGCGCCAAGAAATGGGAGCCCCAACCTCATCACAAACATCTCTACGCACGCCAAGGGGGTCGAAGATGGCTAGAGCAGGAATTAAAGGTTTTGGAGCTAAGCACTTCATGGCGCTGAAAATTTGTAGAGCTAGAAGTCAGTGACCTTTATTTTTATAAAAATAGCCATGGGTTATTAGATGTTTTTTGAAACTGTGGCATGAGAAATATTTTCCAACTATCTATTGAATATGTAACAGATACATCCTATGGTAGTGCAAAGCATCAAAACATAACTTAGAGACTAGACAACATCAAAGATATTTTTTTTCTTATAAATTGGTCAGACCTCAATAAGATCTGAGTCACGACTTCATATATATACCAACATATAATGCACTATACATCATTCTAAGAGTTTAATTTAATTTTGATACCTTCACTATCATTGAGCTCATCCATTGTTGTAGCTTCATTTTCACTTGTCAACAAATGTGGTGCCCTGAAAAGGCCAAAATAGGGGCCAGGTCTATTAGTCTACAGTCCTTGTAAGGCCAAGTTAAAGAGGGTAGTGGTGGTGTTGATGGACAATAGAATTATGAATGAGGAGTAGAATTAATCACAGGCCATTGTAGTTGTGAGTAGCCTAGCAATGGCCTTGGTAGCCATGGTGATTCTTGAGTTGATTTTCTTTTATTTTCCATTTTCATTTTTACTACAACAAATTTGAATTTCTTCAGAATTCATGGAGCATGTTAAAGTGAAGAATTTTAGGTAGCAAACCGTCACTTTGCATTTTACTAAGAGTGGATTTGATTTGGTCCCATTTTCCTTGCTGCACCAAGAGAGCACCCATATTCCAACATGACCTAAAATATGTGCAAATTGCATCCTCATGTTTTCCAGCCCTACAGTGACAGTCTATGTGGGTATTCCATGTGATGTCATTTGGCTCAATGCCCTCTGCCATCATTCTCTCGAATGCCTTCACTACATGTTCCAAGTGGTTGTGCTTGGGAAAAAGTGTTAATGATTACATCATAGACATGTCTATTAGGATAAATCCCAGCATTCTTCATACACTTAAGCAACTGGAAAGCTTTGTGGAATTCCCCACAAATGTGAAATATGGTCAAGAGTTTCGCAAAAATGAAAGCAGTGGGTTTAAACTGAAGAGTCTCCATTTCCTCCATCACGGCCGCACTCTCTGGAGGCTCCTTCACTTTTTTCCTTTTTAAATTAAATATTTCATTCACTTTGTCATTTCTGAGGAAAACTCCATTTCGCGTTGGAATTGCTCGTGTCGGATCAGCTCCGATATGGCCCATTCTACAGTGGAGGAGGATGTGTTGGTTCCTGCAATGAAGAGTTCCTACATGGATTCATTTCATAGATGAATTAAACACAACCATAAATAATTGATTGCTCATTTCTCTTGTCTGCTCACAACAATAATTAAAGAAAAAACATTTCATCTATCAAGGCAGTGAAACAATAAACCTAAATGTGGTCATTATTAGGATTTTGGCCGAAATTTTCATTTTAATAAACATATTCTAAAACCATCATCGAAATCTTATTTTCTGGCTACAACTCGCCAAATCAAAGAAGTGAAAGATCACTACAAACGAGGAAGAGTTTGGAGGAGTGGAAACCAATAACAACGGGGAATGTAGCCAAAAACAACAAAAAAACAAATGATAAAATGGCAAAAAATGATGAACGGTTTAGATTCGCTTTATCATTTTGCATTGATATGGGCGAGAAAGTAAAGTGGACAACATGAAAAGCAGATGACGTGGAAAGTGGTGATGGTGGATGAAATATCGAACGATGGGTAAATATTCATTTGTCTCCAGCCTTCTTGTCATCGTGGATTTTGAAAATTAGCTCGATCTACCTCACATTGGATACGCCTTCAACGTAAATTAAATAATAATAAAAGTTAAGTTTCAGAGCTTTGATTTTTATTTTTTATTTTTTAGCGATGTTAAGGGGTAGTTCTTATATAGATTAAACAAAAAAAAAAGGAGTGTATTAGTTCAAAATTAGAGTGTACAAATTACAAGTTATTTGTTTGGCATTCTTGGGTACATAAAAAAATATAGACTTATTGACATCTCAAAGGCACACTTCACCTAAGGAGGGGGATAGAATATTAGCATGATGACCAATATAGAAGTTAAAACTTCCATATTGTAATGATTTAGACCATCTCTATACAACCTAGTTGTTTTGCTAGTATCTTTGTTCTTCCTTGCAACTTTGGCATTGAAGACTCCTCCAAACATTCCTTCCTTTGGTTTCTTGTTGAATGTCGATATTGCATTGTACGTACGCTTGTGCATCACCTTTTTTATGAAGACATGAGAAAGGATTTAGAATGTGATCTCCAAGGATTATGTTGCTTAGGAATAACATGCCCCCAGTCTAGGAATGCCACTACATTGTGATATTTACTAAATGAGAGAATATTTACTACAACAGATATGATATATCAAGAAGTGTTCAAAGAACATGTCAATATTTTTCCCATGTCCTTGTAAAGGTGAAAATAAGGAAGGAAGGATGAATGGGTATGAGTACATGGGTATGCAGATATGATGCATAGGCATGGATGACAGTGTAGGAACTTAAAAGGATGGATAGTTTAGGAGGATGAGACAACTTGCCCCCAATTGTAGGGAGCATATAGATATCTAATTTACAAATGATGCTTTTGAATAGGTTTTCATCATGGTACTTGCCTAAGGTGCCATAGGAATGGTTTTTACCATTAGAATTTTTTTTTCTCTTTAGTACTCTTTTTTTCTATTTTCTTAGATTTTTTTATTTTTTATTTTTGTTTCTCTCTTTTCTTTTTTTTGTTGAACTATTGTTGCATAAAGACACCTAAGATGCATAATTTTCACTAAATTTTTTAGCTCTTGACCATCATTTTTCTTGGTGGACTAATGATATCCTATTTTAAGAACTACTTCATATGGACCATGTTGTAATGCACTCTATGAATGTTGTTGTGAACTTTGTTGAGTGTTATTTTTACTTCTCCCAAATGTAAATGCCTTAACCATGGTACCATCATCACCCCTATGTTAGAGGATGCTTCCAAGAAAATGGAATGGTATATGGGTTGGATGAAGGATGTACGGTGGTTATGCAAAAAAAAAAATCAAATAGGTTCAATTGGAGATATATGTTGGTAATAGATATGGTTGTGAAAAGGGGTAGATGAAAGGATGAGGTTGTGGAGACAAGAATAAATTTCATGGTTAAGCGGAATCGAGACCAACAAATCCACACACCATATTGCATTTTGTGAGTGGATTATTTTTGGATGAGATGGTGGATTCTGTATCTTCAAAAAAATTATGACACGATTCTAAATTTTTAGTGTATAGGATTTAGGATCTTTGAAGGTGCTTGGACTTTTGGATTTTAGATTTTAGGATTTAGGATTCCACATGGATTTTTTACTTTTAGATTTTAGAATTTGAGATTTTAGGATCTAGATGGATTTGTACTTTTAGATTTCATATTTAGGTTTTAGGGATCCACATGGATATAGGGCTTTGGGATTTTAGATTTAGGGATTTAGGGATGAAACATGGAAAATAGTCGCTCTATAGTTTAGGGCATAGAACAATAAGTTTTCCTCCCTTTTCATTCAAGGAAACCCTAGAGATCTCAGTCCAATGATGGAATGAGGGAAAGAGATTTGTAATAGGGTGTCCTAGGGTATGATAAATGACAAAAGAGGGTTCACCACCAAGCTAGGGCTTGGAAAGACAAGTAACTTGCAAGACCTAATGTAAAAACCTAATGATATGAAAAACTTCACTAAATGACCTAGAAACAAATGCAAATAAGAATAGAAAAGTAGAGAAGCATGGAGGGGCACTTGGAAACCTATAGAAGCTTGATTGAAGACCTGAAATGCTGAAAATGTTGAATTTAATGCACAATGGGACTCATACACCAAGCTGTGCAATTTAGTCCTAGATTAGGGTTTCTGGGCAAGAATAGGAATTTGGCATAGACAAGTCTGGAACACCTAAAAATTGGAAACTCCACTATACTGAGAATCATATGTCAAAAGTGGCGTATCATCCCTGCTTAGCCTTTTCGAAAAGCCAAAGTTTGATTCTGTTCTTTAACCTCTACTTTGACTTCTCAACCTGATTTCTAAATCTGAATTGCTAAATTATGCTCTGCAAATGTCCTTTAATGATCTTGTGGACAAGGTGACAACTTTGTTAACTTTGCAAACTTGACAACTTCTTTCCAATCTTGCTCTTCAATATGTCTTCAACCTAGATATGTAAATCACACACTAAAGAGAGGGAAAATTGTTGTTTTGTTAGTAGAAAGGAGTTTTCCTCTCATTTTGGTAATCAAACCTTGTAATGAAATGAAATAGGATGAAGGAATGATGAATGAAAAAATATGCAATGTTACAACTCAACAAACCATTGAACAAAAGGCTATAAACATGTATGAAATGGCTCTAATGGATGTGGATCTTGACTCTTTCTTGAATGTTGTAGATCTTGACTTGAATGCTTGCTTGAATCATGAAACCCTACATCACAAATTGTGAATGGTGGTCCTAGACTTGCACAAACATGAAGAAAAAACACACAATTAGTCCCAAATGCAAGTTAGAAACAACATTCCCCATGAAATCCATTTGAAATGCAAAAAAACAAGAAATATCAAGAACACGAATAAAAGATATCAAATCCTATTTAATGCAAACAAACTCTCGATCCCATGGGGGAATTGGTGTCATTTTGATGTGGAAAATGGCCCTTTCCCATTTCCTTGCAAGCTTGAATGATGATTGTTGAAGATTTGATGCTTCCTTGGTGAAATTCCTGCATAACCTAGCTATAAAAATGTGAAAATGGATGAAAAAATTCAACATCTCAAGATAATGACTTTGCATAAAGTTGTGGATCCAAAATTAAAATGAGAGCCTCTTATTTATAGATGAGAAAAATGGAGGATGAGGCAAAATAGATGAATGTGGGATAAAAGACCAACCAATAGCATAAAGCCACTTGTCAACATGTGAGTGGACAAAGGTGGAGCACATTTTGGTCATTATGCAATTAAATGCAATTAGGTGGAATTTCAAAATGGATGAAATGACAAGTTGGAGGGAGGAGAAAATGAAGTTAATGCCACATGGCTCAAGGCAAAGGACATGTAAGAAACTTAAATGCCTTGTTGGATGTACAAACCCTTTTGGAAGGATTTTTCAAACTTGGAGAATATTCCCTTTTTGATGCATTTTTGAAAGTAATTAGAGATTTAATAAATCAATTAAAATGATTTTCATGAGCAAGTTGCAAAAGCTAGAGGATTTGATGGATTAATATTTGCATTAATCAGGATTTGATTAATTAAGAGGGAGATTAGCTGATTTGATAATTTGATTTAGATTTTAGGATTTAAATAAATCAAAGTGAGAGGAATAATGGATTTAGAATTAATTAAATAAAGTTTGATTTATTTAATTAAAGAGGATGATGTTAGATTTAATCAAATAGAGGGTTTTATTTAATTAAAAGAGGAACATTAGGATTAATCAAATAAAATGATTTATTTAATTAATAGAAGATAATGACTTAATCATATAAAAATGATTTATTTAATTAAGAGATGAAATGTGATGAATTTAATCAAATAAATATTATTCGATTAAATGGTTAGCAAAGGAGACGATTCAGGACAAAATAGTGTTAGTAAAATCAGGATCAAGTGTATAGGATCAATCAGTACATTTTACGTGTCTACATTTTTCCCCTCTTTGAAGCAATGTACTTGTTGTGTTGGTTCAAAGAATAAACTTGTCATGATCAAATTTTTTTTTTTTAAATGCCCCATTGTTGCCCCGACGAGAAGAAACATGTTGATTTATTGCCCCCTCGATATATACTGCCCCCTCGAGAGACCGAACGATTTTTTTTAATTTTTGGGTGATCTTGCAAAGAAAGAGGACAAGGTGCCCGACGAGTCCAGAAAGGTCCAGGATGCGAAAAATGTGCAAAAACATGAAAAAACAATGCAAAATTACCCTCATTTTGGTGAAAATGGGATTAGGGGTCTGAAACCCTAGTTAGATGACTAAATAGGGTTAAAAACCCTAACTTTCAAGCTTAAATAGGCCTTGAGGGGCCACTTCCAATTCATTTACACATTCAGTGCTTAGAGATTCTTCACTTTTGAGCTCTAACCACTATTTGAGATGGCGCAACGTGTGCTTCCACAACACATTTTAGAGCGAGTGCGAGTGTACTAGTGACTACCAAGCATAGGACCACCAGTATGTGACCCTTAGATGACTTGTTTTTTCGTCTTTCATGTGCATTAATTAGGTTCCAAAGGTCAAACTAGTCAAGCAACGCTATTTGGTGTCGCTGAAAGCCTTGAATCAGCATCGCACAGCCTTAGAGTGCATTGCTTTTGTGTCTTGCGCTATGGTAGTCCAATTTAGAGTTTAGGGGTTAGCGTCAAAGTGCATCACCTTTGCAAGTAGCATCACAATAGTGTAATTAGGAATTTAGGTTTAGGGGTCAAAATGAAACATGGTCAAAGTGCGCTGCGGTGGTGGAGGTTAGAATTTTCAAACAGCGATGCATTTTTTGTTTCGATCATGAAAACACTAAATAGGATCTAGATTTTTTACGAAACCTGATGCGGTGACTTTACTGATGCAGGAAGACATGGAGCCGGTCCATTCATGAGAGCACAAATCCTTGATTTTGAGCATATTGAATCAAGTTCCTAGTTTGCATGAGTTGCTCCAGGAGCACCTGCGAGCGATAGGACTCTAGTACGTTGTGTATTCCCCAGCCATCTAGACGCACTTAGGGATGATGATAGCATTGGTGGAGAGGTGGCACAGTAAGATGTCCTCATTTCACTTCCCTATAGGTGAGGCAATAGTGACCTTGGAGGATGTGTGGCGTATTCTTCGTTTGTTGATCCACAAAGAGCAGGTCATCTATGATGTGGATGCCAAGACAAATGCTTGCTATGAGGTCATGGGCCTCGATGAGATTGTTTTTGCTAAGGGACAAATTGATTTGGAGTGGTATAGAGGTTAGGTATTGACATTCAAATTGATTGTAGCCACCATTATCTTAGGGCTTGTGGCACCATATTGGCACGACCGATACTTTAGCTTGGGATGGGGTCTTTCCTGGGAGTGGATGCTCCGACGAAGAGAGTGCTTGGCCAATGATGCTAGCCTCCCTCTACCATGACTTGCACGAGTTTACATACAACGATAGTAGGGCTATCAGAGCAGGAGTCACACTCTTACACATCTAGGCCTAGGAGCATATTATAGTGCTCTACCCATGAGTCACACTGGTTGATATGGAGCCAGATGATCCAACTGTTTGGAGATACAGGGGTGGATTGACATTCAAAAATATAGGGGCAACTGACATCTGTTACTAGAGGAGGGTCATTGATGAGATGACTTTTTTTACTTGGAGGCCTTGGCTCAGCATGCCCGCCTAGTATGATGACGTTCAACAACTCTTCTTTGCTAGATAGGACAAACTTATGTAGGGCAAGGAGCGTTGATGATAGAGCATTATCTATGGGATCAAGTTGCTAGACAGTTCAGAGATGTGCAGGACCATCTCGATGACCAGTACGTGGTGATATTTGTGCGTACTATGTGGGAGACAACACGGGGTTGCATGATCCCTCTATATGAGGTAGTTGACTCTTTTAGGTAGTTGGTGGCTAGGCCATGGCCATATGATTAGGGGCAGGTGGACTCGAGGATGAGATAGGCCTACCAAGATTGGTTTCATCCACCAATTAGATTGACAGTTCCTAGTGCATTGATACCACGATGGATACCTTGAGGCCGGTCAACAGGGCAGGGGTGGGGGTGAGAAGGTAGAGGAGACAGGGACAAAGATGGTGATGATGACAAAGGTAGAGGAGGGGGTGGACCACCTCCAGATCAGCGGGGCTAGAGGGATTATGCACAAGGTCAGCGGGATGGGGATAGAGATGGGCAGAGAGATCAACAACAGCCACCCCTAAGAGACCAATAGCCACCCATAGATCAACAATAGTAGCCACCCCTGAGAGACCAGCAACCACCTAAAGATCAGCAACAACAGCCACCACCACCCCAACCAGACTAGTGGGATGTATTGATCCAACAGTTGTAGGCATAGGTTGCCACTTTGACAACTGAGAGAGATCAAGAGAGGGTCGAGTAGGATCAGGCTGTTTAGAAAAGACAGGCCATAGAGCTCTAGTTGGCACAAGAGACCAGGAGACGTCAGCAGTTCGAGAGTACACAGGGCAAGACCATCCCCGCAAGGATGTACCATGAGGCAGTCATGGAGGCACAACATTACAAAGTTCACTACCATCAAGCAATGCCTTGAGCGGCCCAAGCACCAAAATTTTCACAGCAGAAAGGGTAGAGGCAGGATCAGCTCAAGAGATATTCGGGCAAGGGGAGTAGCCATCAGGGCTAGCTTTACATTTTTTATCAGAGACAACATTCTTTTTGAAGTCCATGGGCTCCATTTTTTATAGCCTCATGGGTGATTGTACTATACTGATTCATACACACACTTGATCCTATTTCATGTACCATGACAGTTGTATTATTATTTTGATGATATATGAGATGATATGGTTCAATCCGATGTGATGTGTTCTATTCTATTTATGCATGATGGATGTATGTATTTAATTTCCTATATGCGATGTTCTATATGTGATGTGATAACTCCATTTTATGTGTTGCAGGTATGTTTTTTATTCTAGGTGATGTAATGCGATGTATGTTTCTATATGATGTTATGATGTGATGTAGTGATTATGTAGATGTTTATGGATGGATGCATTTCTTTTTCAGTATTTTTTTCCAATATGTACGGATGACATGATGATGCACATGATATGATGTGATGATGCTTTTTAATAATGATGCCTATGTGATGATGCATTTAATGATGATGCCTATGTGATAATGTATTTAATGATGATGCATATGTGATGATGTATATGGCATGATATGATGCACATTGTATGATAATGCTTATATGATGATGCAAATGGATGATGTATATGTGATGTTACATGATTATGTAATGGATGTAAATGTATGGTTTATGAGATGCTTAGAATAACCAATCTATATTATGCAATGATGAAATGAAATGCATTTGAGATGATTAGTGTTTCCTATATGTCATGCTATGATATGTATTATGCTGATGGTTTGTGGATGTAGGATGGATGCATTAACGATGATCTTGTGATTAACTGTCATGGTACCATGTTAGCGAGGAGAGAAGCAAGAAGAAATAAGAGAATCCAATAAGTCAGCTTTATTAGAGATAATGATGATGATGATGATGATGATTTTCTTATCAGGAATTAGGATTTTAAAAGGGCTATTTACCTTATGTTTGATAATACACATAGGCACAATGCATCAAGGTATAAAAAACTAGGATGGCATTGCACCTAGTGTGATGGAATTTGACTCAAAAATTAGATAGGAGTAATCCTATTCACACCTGACATACATAACCTTATTCAAAATGTAGTTCAAATATTCCAAACATCTCAGACCAAAACATAGAAAGGAAAGCCATCTTATGTGGTCAACAAGACACCTAAAAAACCCTCCCTACACCTAAACAAAACACGTATGACCAAGGTTATATTACAAAAATATCCCACAAGCACAACAAATAAAAAGATAATGATTGTTGCCCCATTCCTTTATCTCTAAATCCCTTTGTTTGGACATCATCAAGAGGTCATCGAAATGAGCGCAATAACATAAGTCAAAAGACAAAGATCAAGTAAACAAACAAGCTAATTTTCTTCATACCGCTAGACAAGACTAAACTACAGTGATGCCTGAAGTTGATGTCCATTGTAGGAAGGATGCATCCTAGGACATGATGTTATCAGATGATTTTGGGATTGATTGAATGATAGGCTATTGATACTGTGATACCTTGATATTTATACTGCTCTAAATGTACAAAACAACTTAAAATGCAAGTGATAAAATACCAAAGACACCTCAAGATTAGCCAAAAGAGTGATAAACAATAAAGAAAATGGACTAAATAAAACACAAACAATTTCACCTTCCTTGCTGCTGATTTCTCCTTGATTGGCCCTTGATTGGAATGGATTGTGTGCTCCTTAGATGATGGATTGAATGACTAAGATGCAAGATTCCATATGCAAGATGATTAACAAAGATGGTTGAATGATTGAAAAGGCTTGAGGATTCAAATGGACAGCATGTAGTTATCAAAATGCAAAAGTGTTTGAGAAGAAAAATTAGCAGCATAAGGTTGCTCAAATGAAAAGTGTTAGGCAAAATGCCCTTGAGGAGGGGGTATTTATAGAGGATCTTGAATTCTCTAGAGAATTCAATGGTCAAGATTGCTCCAACAAGGCCAAGATGAAGGGCTATGGTGGGTTGAGAACCCACAAGCCCTCACATCTTGACATGTGGAGAGGTGAAGTGAACAAGGATATGAGGTGGAGATGAGTTGTCAAGAGGAATTTACATGAGGTGGAAAAGGACATACACCTTAGGGGTGAGAATTTCCACCAAAAGGGATTTCTTGTCCCAAGTGGGAGTGAAAGGGACTTTTGAGGAATTTTGGAATTCCTCAAAAATCTACATGGGAAAAGGAAAGGTGGTTGGGGAAATAAGTGTGAATTAAAAATTCACATTCCTAAGAAAGTCTAAAAGATAAAAGATGGGCTCCACAAAGGTGGAACTTGGTCACATGTGGAGATTGTGACAAGTCCAAGGTTGGTCACATGTGGAGATTGTGACAAGTCCAAGGTTCTAGAAGCCTTGGAAGGATGGAATGTGAATTAAAAATTTCACATATAAAAGAGGGGAATCTAGAAAGAATAAAAAGGAATTAAAAATTCCTTGGAGAATGATTAGGCTTAATTAATCAGTAATTAGAAGAATAAATAAGGATTAGAAGCCAACTTGCAAAAGTTGGAGGATGTGACACATCCTAATCAAGGATTAGGCATGTGCACATCCCTAATGAAGGAGAAGTAGGAGATGGATTAGGATTAAATGAAAATGACATGTGAGGGATTAAATAAATGTAATATTATTTAATTCATTTGATGAAAAGAGGATTAAGGAGGGTAACGTATTTAATATTTAATTATTAATTAAATACCTTAGGATGCCAGAATTAAGATATTAATTAAAAATAGTAATATTACTTAATTAACTTCGGATAGAGGATGTTTGGGCGAAAGTGATAAATTTGGATAAATTAAATGTCCAAATTTGGATGTCTACATTTTGCCCCTCTTTGAGATGGTGTTACGAAGTAGCATCATTTCAAAGAATATTAAAATATAGAACCTAGAAGAAGATGGTTAGATTGGAATAGATGCCCCAGTCATCCAAAGGAGTGACTAGGAAGGGAAAAAGAAAATGATGAAAATTAGGGATGAAGGATGCCCTCTCGAGAGGACATGCGGGTTGAAGAAAGAATTTTGATGTGCTCGAAATAAATGATAATGATACAAGGAGATAAAGGAAGATGATGCAAGGTGATGGGAAGAAATTAAGAAACAATAGAAGAGATGGTCGACACAAATGCGTTTCAAAAGGTGATATTTACTTGATCAAAATTTCGTAAAATGGGTTGATGATGGATGGAGGGTTGTCAATAAGGGAATTAAAGATCCCAAGACAACACGAGGATAGGGAAGGATACATCCCACTGAGTGGTATTGATGAGGAAAGGATACATCCCAAAACACCACTAAAGGATAGGGAAGAATACCTCCCGATGATGATGATGAAAGTGTTGTTGATGAGGGAAGGATACATCCCAAAACAACACCAAAGGTTAGGGAAGAATACCTCCCGATGATGATGATGAAAGTGTTGTTGATGAGAGAAGGATACATCCCAAAACAACACCAAAGGGATAGGGAAGGATACTAATGGATGATGATGATGATGGGTCAAGGCTGGTAACAAGACTGAGAAGTAGACCAAAGATATGATTAGATGATTCGGGCTAAGTGGAATGGATGGAGATTGGATAGAGATAAGGATGAAGGATGAATGATGAATGGATGGGGGGATACATGCAAGACGATAGAATAGAGAATGAGATGCAATTCTAAATGCAATTTATCATCTTTGGAGCACTGGTTTTTGCTATAGCATCAAACACAAGACACCAGAGTATGAAGAACCAAGGTGAATTAGTGTCTAATGCATAAAACAAACACAACAGACAAAAAGGCTATCCCAGCACTAGAGTCACAAAGAGACCTTGGTGGGGCCGGTGTTGAGATAACCCATGAGAAAAGGATGCTGACATAACACAAGACCTCGAGGGATCTTGGTGGGTACTACGTGGGACAACCAAGAAGACACAAATAGACATAAAAGGTCAAGATATGCCCCTATGTTGACCAATCAAAACACACCATAATATGATGGATTATGGCGGTCTTGACAAGTGATGATAGAGCTCAAATAATCATCAAATCCAAAAGCATCAAAAGATTGCAATCAATTTCAAATGTCCTTTGCCATAGGATCGAGGGGATAGATGGGATTGATGAGGTCTATTAGGAAGGATGCATCCTGTTGAGACCGATGATGGATACTAAGCTAAAAGATCGATATGACATAAGATATTCAAAACTGATTGGATTTATTGATACAAGTGGATCTTGTTTGTTAAGAACCAACTAGATAAGGGCATACCTTGATGACACGACACAAGGGAGACAAGACATGAGACTGACACAACCTAAAGACCTAGGGGCTCGGGGGCCGATCAAAGATTAGCCTTGCCTATGTGGAAGCGCAGAGCCCTCGTAGTTCAGGGAAAGGTGGATGACTGGCCAAGATGGAGACCTTGATGGATGGTAAAGATAGGATAGACAAAAGAAGAAAGATCGATGATAGATGATAGAAGAGCAAAGTGGACAATGAAGATCGATGATGGAACCCCGAGGGCAGATCAAATGATCGACCTTGCCTCGATGGCGTAGGGGGCAGCATGGACCAATGAACCATGGATCGCCGAAAAGACAAAGAGGCAAGCCGATGGAGGACAAAACAAAGGTTGATCAAAAGTGCCGAATAACAGTGGATTGGATAAAGATGATAGCGATCCTCGCTTCGAGGGATGGGATAGTTAAACATTAAGTAACGGGAGGATATTATGATAGATAGATGGTGATGAAAGTGATGGCGGTGATAGCATTGGGTTGTATGGAGGCCTGGCGGTCTGTAATGAGGTGAAGATAAATTGTCGAGGATAAGGATCCGTCATGAGTGGATCAAAATCGGGATCGAGGAAGGATTATTTGGATGGATGGGAGTCGGATAGAATAATCGAGATCGTCGATAAAAAATCCGTCGAAATCGAAGATGTCGTCGTCGATGGCGTCGAAGAAGATAAAACCGTCGATCAAAATCAGTCGAAGAATCAATGAGATAATCGTCGATCCGAGTCGCGCGTCGAAGATCGCGAAGATATCTGAATCGTCGATCAAATCCGGTAAAGAGAATCGGCGTAAATATCGATACGTCCAGAAGATAAATAAATCAAGAATAAGCGTCGAAAATCGCGAATCTGAATCGTCGATCAAACCGTCGAAATCAATTTTGATAGATGGATAGAAAGATGAAGGGATGTTATGATAGATGATTTCTCCAAGGACTATGTCACAAAGGAAGCAAATTCCCCCACTCCAGATATGTCATATATGAGGAAGCATGAGGGACAAAAGACAAATGGATGGAAAGATAAAGGAGATAACTAGATGAGAATATGATGGGTGACTAAGGAATATGATAGAGCATGGATGAAGGGGATGTATACCAATAGGTGTCCAAAGCATGCATAGATAGGCGCCCCTATTTTGATCAAGATCACAAGGAGGATAGAGGGATGGGAGATAAATTGGATATGATGGTAGGATGCAGAATAGAAGGATTGGGAGATGAAAGGGATGCTAGGATAGATGGATACGAAGATGGAAAAGATGCTATGATAGAGGACAAATAACAGGAAGATGGGTGCATAGCTAGAAGCATAGCGGATGAAGGGAATGCATATCAAGAAGTTGCCCCCAAGTGCAGATGGGGATTTATGCATGACGCCCGTTTTTCAGGTTTTCATCATGGTACTTATCCAAGGCGCTTGTTTGCCAAGTTTTCACCATTGGACGAATTATTTCTCTCTTTTTTTTGGATTTCATGCAGAAGGAGATGGGTAAGGATAAGGAAGTGGATAAGCATATTTAGAAGACATGTGATAAGGATCAAGGTGTTAATAGCCCATGTTTGAAGTGACTATTGGATGTTGGTACAACCTTATTAGGATAAATGGATTATGCATGAGGATGAATTAGAGGGATTTGATGGGGTTGATACATGGGATAATGGATGGGATGTTGGAAAGGGTATGGATAGAATGATGGGGTGGATATGTGATGGGGAGATGTGTTCGGGATCAACATTGGAACATGTGGTGGTGGATGTGAAAAGATAATGGGATTGATGGATGGAGAATGTGGGGATAATGGAGGAGATGGAATGGTGAATTTCGGGACATGAGGACCCAAAACAGACTTAGGAGATGAAAGGAGTGTACGATTAGCTTTTGGATTAGTGAATTTGGATGTTTTTACAGATTTTTCATGTGATGGCATTGCATCTTTTTTCTTTGGGATCCACATGGTTTTGATCTTTGCTTTGGTGGGCCTTTGTGGCCTACAGATTTTATTTAGATTTAGATTTTTCTTCTCTTCACCATGTATTTTAGAGGGGACATGGGGAGCCGTAAATTCATGTGGATGCTTAGATTTATGCATTTTTCCTTTAACAACCAAAGTGCTTTTAGTAGCAATGGGATGGGTGTGAATGGGTTGATGATGTGGAGGACACATGAATGGAGGGATGGAGGTAGGATTTTTAGGATGATATGTGGATGGATGATGTACAGGTACGTGCCTTTGTTGATCCTGATTAGGGAACATGAGAGTGGGATAGTTATGATGGGCGACATGGATA
This sequence comes from Sequoia sempervirens, assembly GCA_007258455.2. Taxonomy (NCBI): domain Eukaryota; kingdom Viridiplantae; phylum Streptophyta; class Pinopsida; order Cupressales; family Cupressaceae; genus Sequoia; species Sequoia sempervirens. Next base: position 288,532,697 of record VDFB02193867.1, read on the forward strand.
GGTGATGGATGGATGAAAGGATGGATAGGATGAGATTGAAGAGGTGATTTTGGGATATAAGGGCCCAAAATAGACTTAGGACTTGGAGGATATGGGATGGGGGATGAGGGGACATAAGGACCCAATATGGATGGAGCGGATGAAGGAGGAAGATGGACAGTTGTTTTGAGGTGATATGATAGAGGAGGAGGGATGGCGACATATGATCTGGTAGAGATATAAGAAGAGCCAATATTTCTTTTGGAAAAGGCTCGTTGAGGACGTCTAGAGGTTGTACCAACATTCTTGGATTGCGAGTCACGAATAGTACATCCAAGACCGTGCGGATACAAATGTTCTTTAGCTTGGATGGGCTCTATAATACCTTGCTCATGAAGACCTAAACCTTTTCCTTGATAGTTCATTTTCTTGAGTATTCGATCTAGGATAGGATTTTTGTTATTCTGGAAGAATGATGCGAGTTCATTAGTAGGTGGAAGAGGAGGGTTGGTGTATATGCTTTGTTTTTCTTCTGCGAGGAGACCACCGTGGAGGAATGTGAGAGGACCAAGGGGATATGCAAGTGGTGTGGGGAGAGCATTTTTAGGTGATGATGAGGGATCATGAGAAGGAGATGATGGGATAGCAACATTAGGAGAGGGAGTAGGGGCCATGATAGGATTTGGATTTGTGGTAGTAGGCTCATGCGATGGAGATGGAGATGGAGCAATGGAAGCTTGAATGACAAGGGGATCATGGGATGGAATGGATGGGGGATTGTGATCTTGAGGTGGACTAGATGGGATGGCAAGATCTTGATCTGGAGAAGGGGATATGCTGGCATGCTTTGGATTAGACTCTTGGCATGACTCATCGTGTGTGGAAGGCATGGTAATGGCGTCTTGTTGGGACTCTTCAAGTGGGGAAGATGGAGGGACGGAAGATCCATGAGGTTCATTGGAATGGGTTTTGGTGCTACTAGGGGTGGGAGGAGTGGATTGGATTTGGGTGGATCTAGGAGTAGAGGGAGTGGATTGGACTTTGGTGTCTTCGATGGGTTTAGTGGCTCTCATAGTAGGAGATGTGGGTTCAATGGATTTAATGGGTTCAATGGTTTCAACGGTTTGAGCAGTACTTGGGGTGGTAACATCAATAATAGGTGTGGTAGGGAGAAGGGTCTCATCACTAGTGACCGTGGATGATGGATCGAGATGGCATGGTTCCATGACCTCAAGATGTGGAGTTGGGGATGGCTTCTTTGTAATGAGTCCTTGGAGAACTTCTGAAATGAAAGACATGCATATGGTTGGCTTGGCTGGGGTGGTAGAAATGGATGAGGGATTATGGATTTGTGGACTAGGGTTAGATGGAGGAATGGGATCGAATGTAGGACTATGAGTAGATGGTGGATTAGGATTGTTTGGAGGACTAGGAGTAGATGGAGGACTAGGATTGGATGGAGGGTTAAGGTAAGGATATTGGAGTGGTGAATTAAGATAGGGGGACATGGATTATGGATTAGGACAAGAGGATATAGGTGGTGTAGTGGGACAAGAGGATGTGGGGGATGGATTATAATAAAATTATTGGGATGGTGGATTAGGATGAGGGAGACATGGATGTAGGATTAAGGTAAAAGGGTGTGGATGTAGGATTAGTATGGGAAGATTGGGAAAGAGGATTAGGATAGGGGGTCATGAATGGGGAATTGTAATAGGAATATTGGGATGGAAAATTAGGATAAGAGGATGTAGATGAAGGACATGACAAATATGGGGATGAAGAAGATATTGGATATCCATTGTCAAAGGTGGCATAAGGAGCATGATTAGGCGTGGATGAAGGTATAACAGGATAACTGGAAGGGGTGATTGGATTGTGGAAAGTGGGTGGAGAGATCTTACTAGTGACAATAGCATCAAGGGGATCTATGTCATATTCTTCTTGATCGACAAGACTTTTGTTATCGTCATCCACGTAATTAAGGTTTCCCTTGACTACTATTGATGGAAGATGAGGATTCATGATGGTGAAAGGATAAAGAGGATGGATAAAAGATTTTGGATGGGAACGGATTAAAGCTCAAATCAGGATTTTGGTCCAGCTCAGATCAGGATTGGACAAAAGCTTACATTAGGATGATTGGATGGGATTGCTTTTGATTTTGATGGGATTCAGTAGACGGATGATTGGATCGGGTAGATGATTTGATGAATTTGATTAAAGTACTAGATCAGTTTGATTGGATAGGATCAAATGATTAGATGATGTTGATTGGATAATTGTGATTAGATGAACTTGATCAGATTGGTGTGCTTGGATTGATTAGATGATCAGAGGAATGGATTGGTTTAATTAGATAGGAAGAAATAAAAGGTACCACTAGATAGAGCTCAAAAAATTAAGCAATTTTGGTTTTTGAACGAAGTTGACCCGATGCACGGTTTATAAATGATAGCCCCGGGAAGTTAGGGGCGTGTCCATGCTGCAATGCGGGGCGTGGCCGCCCTGGGATGGTCAAATTCTTGATAGGAGGAAATGGAAGGTACCACTAGATAGATCTTGAAAAACTAATCAACTTTGGTTTTTGAACGAAGTTGATTTGATGCATGGTTTATAAATGACAGCCCCGGGAAGTTAGGGGCATGTCCACTCTGCAATGCGGGGCGTGGCCGCCCTGGGATGGTCAAATTTTTGATAGAGGAAATGGAAGGTTCCACTAGATAGAGTTTGAAAAACTAAGCAACTTTGGTTTTTGAACGAAGTTGATTCGACGTACAGTTTGTAAATGACAGCCCCGGGAAGTTAGGGGCGTGTCCACGCTGCAATGCAGGGCGTGGCCACCCTAGGATGGTCAAATTCTTGATAGGAGGAAATGGAACGTACCACTGGATAGAGCTCAAAAAATTAAGCAACTTTGGTTTTTGAACGAAGTTGATTTGACGTATGGTTTGTAAATGACAGCTCTGGGAAGTTAGGGGGGTGTAGTCAACATTCTGCAGTAAAATCAGGGGCGTAGACAGCTTTCTGCAGCAAATCAGGGGCATTTTTCAGCAATATCAGGGGCGTTTCCAGCAAAATCAGGGGCGTTTCCAGCAAAATTAGGGGCGTTTCCAGCAAAATCAGGGGCGTTTCCAGCAAAATTAGGGGCATTTTCAGCAAAATTAGGGCATTTTCAGCAAAATTAGGGGCATTTACAGAAAAATCAGGGCGTTTACAGCAAAATCAGGAGCGTTTTCAGCAAAATCAGGGCGTTTACAGCAAAATCAGGGGCATTTTCAGCAAAATCAAGGCGTTACAGCAAAATCAGGGCGTTTACACCAAAATCAGGGGCGTTTCCAGCAAAATTAGGGGCATTTTCAGCAAAATCAGGGCGTTTACAGCAAAATCAGGGGCATTTTCAGCAAAATCAGGGGCGTTTCCAGCTAAATTAGGGGCGTTTTAAGCAAAATCAGGGGCATTTTCAGCAAAATCAGGGCGTTTACAGCAAAATCAGGGCATTTACAGCAAAATCAGGGCGTTTACAGCAAAATCAGGGGCGTTGATTTCTCCTTGAATGGCCCTTGATTGGAATGGATTGTGTGCTCCTTAGATGATGGATTGAGTGACTATATGCAAGATTCAATGTGCAAGATGATGAACAAAGATGGTTGAATGATTGAAAAAGGCTTGAGAGATTCAAATGGACAGCATGTAGTTATCAAAATGCAAAGTGTTGGAAATGAAAATGGGTAGCATAAGGTTGCTCAAATGAAGAAGTGTTCCCCAAGTGCAGATGGGGATTTACGCATGATGCCTATTTGCTAGGTTTTCATCATGGTACTTATCCAAGGCGCTTGTTTGCCAAGTTTTCACCATTGGATGAATTATTTCTCTTTTTTTTTGACTTTTGACATTTTATTTATTTTTATTTTTTTTAATTTTAATTTTTTTTTTATTTGATTTTTTTTGGATAGCAAGAGGATGAAAATGGATAAGGATAGGGATGTGGATAAGGGAATTTAGAAGATACATGATATGGATATGGATGGATAACTCAAGCATCAAGTTAAATACATGATAAGGATATGGATGAAGGACGCAAGCATCAAGTTCTATAGAAGGTAGTAAGAGCCCATGTTTGAACTGACTATTGGATGTTGGTACAACCTTATGATAAATGGATTATGCTAGAGGATGAATTAGGGGGATTTGAGAGGGGAGATACATGTGATAATGGATGGGATGCTGCAAAGGGTATGGATGGAATGATAGGGTGGATATGTGATGGGGAGATATGTTCAGGACCAACATTGGCACATGTGGTGGTGGATGTGAAAAGATAAGAGGATTACTGGATGGAGAATGTGTGGATAATGGAGGAGATGGGGCAGTGAACTTTGGAACATAAGGGCCCAAAACAGACTTAGGAGATGAAAGGGGTGTATGACTAGCTTTTGGATTAGCAACTTTGGATGTTCTTACAGATTTTTCATGTGATGGCATTGCATCTTTTTTCTTTGGGATCCACATGGTTTTGATCTTTGTTTTGGTGGGCCTTTGCGGCCTATAGATTTGATTTGGATTTTGGATTTGGTTTTGCTTTGCTTTAACATGTCTTTTAGAAGGGACATGGGAAGCTTTTGATTCATGTGGATATTTGGATTTATGCATTTTTATGTTAGCATCCAAAGTGCATTGAGTAGCCATGGGATGGGTGTGAATAGATGGATGATGTGGAGCGAGGAAGGTAGGAATATGGGGATTATGTGTAGACGGAGGATGTGCGGGTATGTGCCTTTGTTGATCCTGATTAGGGGACATGTGAGAGGGATGTTTATGATGGATGAAAGGTATAGGTGATGAATGGATGAAAGGATGAGATGGAGGAGGTGATCTTGGGATATATGGACCCAAGATGGATGGAGTGGATGAAGGATGGGGTATGGTGGATGGAGGGATGTAAGGACCCAAAATGGATGGAGCAGATGAAGGAGGGATATGGACGGTGGTTTTGAGGCGATATGATAGAGGAGGAGGGATGGCAACATATGATCTAGTGGGGCGATGGGAAGAGCCGACATTTCTTTTGGAAAAGGCACGTTGAGGACATCTAAAGGTTGTACCAACATCTTTAGATTGTGAGTCTTGGGCAATAGGTCCAAGACCTTGCATGCAGACTTGTTCTTTGACTTGGATAGGCTCTAAAATACCTTGTTCATGAAGGCCTAGACCTTTTCCTTGATAGTTCATTTTCTTGAGCATGCGGTCCATGATAGGATTTGTGTTATTCTGGAAACATGATGCGAGTCCATCATTAGGTGGAGGATGATGGGTGGTAAATACACTGTGTTTTTCTTTTGCAAGGAGACCACCATGGAAGAATGTGAGAGTACCAAGGGGATATGCAAGCGGTGTAGGTATAGCAGTTCGAGGCGATGATGGGGAATCATGAGAGGGAGATGGTGGGATAGCAGCATGTGGATAGGTGATACTAGGAGAGGGATTAGGGGATATGATAGGATCTGGATTTGTGGTAGCAGGCTCATGCGATGGAGATGAAGATGGATCGGTGGAGACAAGGGGATCATGGGGTGGAATGGATGGGGGACTGCAATCTTGAGGTGAACTAGATAGGATGGTAGGATCTTGATCTAGAGAAGGGGATATGTTGGCATGCTTTGGATTAGACTCTTGGCATGACGCATCTTGTGTGGATGGAAGGATGACAAAGTGTTGGAGAGACTCTTCAAGTTGGGGAGATGGAAGGATGGAGGACTCGATGCAGTCATCATAATGGATTTGGGCATCATCGATGGGTTCGATGACTCTTGGAGTAGGAGGTGGATGTTCAATGGATTCAACGGATTTAAAGGATGTGATGGTAGGAGATGGGGGCTTGGTGGATTCAGAGGGTGTGATGGTAGGAGATGGGGGCTCGATGGATTCAGAGGGTGTGATGGTAAGAGATGGGGGCTCGATGGATTCAGAGGGTGTGATGGTAGGAGATGTGGGTTCAATGGATTTAGAGGGTGTGATGGTGGGAGATGTGGGTTCAATGGTTTCAATGGTTTGATCAGTGTTAGGGGTGGTAACAACAATGATAGGTGTGGTATGGAGAAGGGTCTCATCAGTAGTGACTGTGGATGATGGATTGGGATGGCATGGTTCCATGACTTCAGGATGTGGAGTTGGGGATGGCTTCTTTGTAATGAGTCCTTGGAGAAATTCTGAAATGAGAGACTTGCATATGGTTGGCTTGGCTAGGGTGGTAGAAATGGATGAGGGATTATGGATTGGTGGACTAGGGTTAGATGGAGGAGTGGGATCGAATGTAGGGCTATGAGTAAAAGGGGGATTTGGATTGGATGGAGGACTAGGAGTAGATGGAAGACTAGGATTGGATGGAGGTCTAGGAGTAGATGGATGAATGGGATTGGGTGGAGGGTTAAGATAAGGATATTGGAGTGGTGAATTAAGATAGGGGGACATGGATTGTGGATTAGGACAAGAGGATATAGGTGGTGTAGTGGGACAAGAGGATGTGGGGGATGGATTATAATAAGGGTATTGGGATGGTGGATTAGGATGAGGAGACATGGATGTAGGATTAAGGTAAAAGGGTGTGGATGTAGGATTAGTATGGAAAGATTGGAAAAGAGGATTAGGATAGGGGGACATGGATGGGGAATTGTAATAGGAATGTTGTGATGGAAGATGAGGATAAGAGGATGTAGATGTTGTGTAAGGGGATGATGTAGATGAAGGACATGACAAATATGAAGAAGATATTGGATATCCATTATCAAAGGTGGCATAAGGAGCATGATTAGGCATGGATGAAGGCATAACAGGATAACTAGAAGGGGTGATTGGATTGTGGAAAGTGGGTGGAGAGATCTTACTAGTGACAATAGCATCAAGGGGATCTACGTCATATTCTTCTTGATCGACAAGACTTTCGTTATCGTCGTCCACGTAATTAAGGTTTCCCTTGACTACTATTGATGGAGGATGAGGATTCATGATGGCAAAAGGATAAAGAGGATGGATAAAAGATTTTGGATGGGAACGGATTAAAGCTCAAATTAGGATTTTGGTCCAGCTCAGATCAGGATTGGACAAAAGCTCAGATTAGGATGATTGGATGGGATTTCTTTTGATTTTGATGGGATTCGGTAGACGGATGATTGGATCGGGTAGATGATTTGATGAATTTGATTAAAGTACTAGATTAGTTTGATTGGATAGGATCAAATGATTAGATGATGTTGATTGGATAATTATGATTAGATGAACTTGATCGGATTGGTGTGCTTGGATTGATTAGATGATCAGAGGAATGGATTAGTTTGATTAGATAGGAAGAAATAAAAGGTACCACTAGATAGAGCTCAAAAAATTAAGCAATTTTGGTTTTTGAACGAAGTTGACCCGATGCACGGTTTATAAATGACAGCCCCGGGAAGTTAGGGGCGTGTCCACGCTGCAATGCAGGGCGTGGCCGCCCTGGGATGGTCAAATTCTTGATAGGAGGAAATGGAAGGTACCACTAGATAGATCTTGAAAAACTAAGCAACTTTAGTTTTTGAACGAAGTTGATTCAATGCACGGTTTATAAATGACAGCCCCAGGAAGTTAGGGGCGTGGTCGATGACTACTTGATAAATGGGGAAATCAAACGACTTTACCAAATGAGGCGTTTCGGTAGTATCGGTGTTCGAAACTAGCAAAATTAGGAAGGTTTCCAGCAAAATTAGGGCGTTTATAGCAAAATGGGGGCATTTTAGCGAGGATGGTTTTAGCAAAATCGGGGGCATTTTCGGCCAAGATGAGTTCTGACCCAAGGTGGAAGCGTTTTAGCAAGTGATTTTCAGCAAAATCAGTTTTCAGCAAAAATCGGGGGCATTGCGACCAAAATCAGGGGGCATTTGAGCAAAATGGGGCATTTTCAACCCAAAATGCAGTTTCCAACAAATTAAGTTTTAGCAAAATCGGGGCGTTCTGACAAAATTAAAGTGTTTCCCTCATAAAATCGGGGAGGCGTTTACAGCAAAATCGAGGGGGCATTTCGGCCAAAATGCGGAGATAGCTTTCTGCTTGATGGAAATTAGGGGCTGCCGGTACGTTTACAGCGTACCCAGCGTTTACGCTTGGAAATTACCATGTTCTGGCGCCAAAGCGCCCGCCACATTCTAGCATGAAGCCACCACACATTTGCGTGGGGCTCTTTCGCGTTTACTGCTTGAGGCCACCGGCGTTCTGCGAGGACAAAGCTTGGTTTTTGATGGCAAAGGCTATGGCAAGGACACAAAATGATAAAACAAGTCCAAAGTATCAAAATTTGACAGATTTTTCACAAGAAAACACCTCAAGCAAGCACAATCCTATGATTAATATTATGGGTATGGCAAGGCAAAGTCTTAATCTAGGATGCACAAGGCTTCTAGGGAGTCCTCGATATACTCTCGGTACGTGAGGCACAACCGTGAACACCGATTAGTCTAGCGTGAGTTGGGAACGTGAGATACTAAGAAATTTCGGACCAACTCTTCCGTCTATCTAGGTATCACCCTAGCCCGGCGCTCCGCCAATTACGGCTATTTGGATTGGGGTACAACTTCGTTCTCCCCCTTTACTATACCCGCCCGGTTACCGTGGTTGGAATGCGTCCTTGGGGTGATGAAATCCCCAAGCAGGTCCCACTAAAAGGAAGACACTAACTGTTTCCAACTACTCCCTAGGCTCACACGAAGTGCAAGGGGAAAGTGAAAACAAATCAATGCCCCCTTGGGTAACACAAAAATAAGCAACCACAGCAAACAGTGAGGTTTAATCCCCCTAATTAGACTATGTTTGAAAACAGCAAAGATGATTTTTGAAAGTCTGATTATGTAGATGACCCAGCAAACAAATATTAGCTGTCATCTTTTTCGTCTTTGGTCAAATGCAAGTGATAAAATACCAAAGACACCTCAAGATTAGCCAAAAGAGTGATAAACAATAAGGAAAATGGACTAAATAAAACACAAACGATTTCACCTTCCTTGCTGCTGATTTCTCCTTGATTGGCCCTTGATTGGCCCTTGATTGGAATGGATTGTGTGCTCCTTAGATGATGGATTGAATGACTAAGATGCAAGATTCCATATGCAAGATGATTAACAAAGATGGTTGAATGATTGAAAAGGCTTGAGGATTCAAATGGACAGCATGTAGTTATCAAAATGCAAAAGTGTTTGAGAAGGAAAATTAGTAGCATAAGGTTGCTCAAATGAAAAGTGTTCTGCAAAATGCCCTTGAGGAGGGGGTATTTATAGAGGATCTTGAATTCTCTAGAGAATTCAATGGTCAAGATTGCTCCAACAAGGCCAAGATGAAGGGCTATGGTGGGTTGAGAACCCACAAGCCCTCACATCTTGACATGTGGAGGGTGAAGTGGACAAGAGGATATGCGGTGGAGATGAGTTGTCAAGAAGGTACATGAGGAGGAAAATGACATGTACCTTGGGGAGTGAGGATATTTCCACAAAAAGGGATTTCTTGTCCCCAAGTGGGAGTGAAAGGGACTTTTGAGGAATTTTGGAATTCCTCAAAAATCTACATGGGAAAAGGAAAGGTGGTTGGGGAAATAAGTGTGAATTAAAAATTCGCATTCTAAGAAAGTCTAAAAGATAAAAGATGGGCTCCAAAAAGGTGGGACTTGGTCACATGTGGAGATTGTGACAAGTCCAAGGTTCTAAAAGCCTTGGAAGGATGGAATGTGAATTAAAAATTCACATATAAAAGAGGGGAATCTAGGAAAAATAAAAAGGAATTAAAAATTCCTTGGAGAATGATTAGGCTTAATTAATCAGTAATTAGAAGAATAAATAAGGATTAGAAGCCAACTTGCAGTTGGAGGATGTGACACATCCTAATCAAGGATTAGGCATGTGCACATCCCTAATGAAGAAATTAGGAAATGGATTAGGATTAGATGAAAATGACATGTGAGGAATTAAATAAATATAATATTTATTTAATTCATTTGATGAAAAAAGGATTAAAAGAGGGTAAGGTATTTAATTATTAATTAAATACCTTAGGGATTTCGCAGAATTAAAGATATTAATTAAATAATAGTAATATTACTTAATTAACTCAGATAAGAGGATGTTTAGACGAAAAGTGATAAATTTGGATAAATTAAATGTCCAAATTTGGATGTCTACAGATACCAAGAGTTGACCAACTTGTTTACCTATTGACCTAGACTTGAGGCTTTGACGTTTGATTTGTCACTTTTAACTTGCTAGACTTGTTTCCGACTGTTTCACCAAAGGTTAGGGATGAAGATGATTTATTATTAGTGATGCTTATTGCAGGTCAAAGCGAGTTGAGGATGTATGGATTTTTTGGTTTTTTTGAATGTTTTTGATATTTTGAAATGTTTTGAAGTTGTTTTTGGTATTTTTGAAATTTTACTAATGTTTTGATTTTTGAATTTTCTAATGTTTTGGGGTTTTCCGAGATTTTGACCAAGAGTCTAACCTAAAGACCTATCCTAGGGGCCTCAGGGGCTGATCAAAAGATTAGCCTTGCCTATGTTATATATGTAGAGACCACGTGGTTTGATTGACATAGACTCAATTATTGATGAGATATGAACAAGCAAATTACCAATTTATTTTGATGGACTCCTAAAGGATTGACCTAAGTGTCTCAGGGGAAGATTAAAGATCAACCTTGCTTACGTTCAAAGCTCAGAGACCTGTAATTTGATCGACACAGACTCGATTATTGATGAGATATGAACAAGCAAATAACTAGTTTATTATGACAGACTCCTAAAGGACTGACCTAAGTGTCTTGGGGGAAGATCAAAGATCAACCTTGCCTATGTTCAGAGCTTAGAGACTCGTTGTTCGACAAGATGACTCTTTTTGGAATTTTTGACTTTTTTGACCTATTTTGAGATTTTGATATGTTTTGAATTTTTTTGGATTTTTTGATTTTCTGAATGTTTTTGGATTTTCTGATTTAGGGAAGTCTTCAAGAGTATACACGAATCTAATCCGATGAGATCATGCCCCCAACGTGGAGTAATAGACTACCCCAATAAAGGTAGGACAAATTGACCTTAAGCATGGGCCGAGGAGTACTAGGATGTATCATGATGCAAACACAGGATCAAGCTATGATGTGGATGCAAATGGGTGATATGGAAGTGTGATGGAAGGATGCGATGGAAGCATGATGGATAGATGATGTAGAACATTTTGAGGAGGTCCTGATGGATGGAAAGTGCTTATTTACACAAGGTGCATGTTTTCTAGGTTTTCACCAAGGTACTTGCCCAAAGCGCCACCGAAGTGGTTTTCACTAGAGAACAATTTTTCTCTTTACTATTTTTTAATCCTTTTTTTCTAATTTTTTTTGGATTTTTGTATTTTTTATATTTTTTTTAATTTTTTCTCATACCCTAAAAGATTAGGCATAAAGTTTTTTGAGATGGGAGCTATTCATGGGCTCTTGCAGAGGTTCCCCTTTTGGTGTTAATAATTGATATCCCCCTTGACTTGTAGCTTACTGTGATGATGAAGGGTCCCAACCAATCGGGTTCAAATTTTCCCTTACTATCTAGATTTGGAACATTCTTCTGATTCTCCTTCAACACTAGCTCTCTAACTTGGAAGGTTTGACTCCTCAACATTTAGGCAATGTAACAGGGTTCCTTCAATGCTTCTACATAAAGCGTATCTCCTAGGATGACAAAACGAGATGATTTTTTGACAAAGGCTCTCTTGAGGTTTGGGATTATGTCAGCAGGGAGGGTTCCTATTCTTAGGTAAGTGTATACATCATGGTACCAAGGATCACTAAGACCAATGATTTCACACACAAATTCAAACTCTGGTACCTCAAATGTGGGCACGAGAAGTTTCTCTACGAGGAATTCTTGCTTTGGGTTGTTGCGTGGGATTTCTAATAGTGATCCAATTGTAGCTATTGCATTTTCCACCCTATTGTTAGCCCTTGGTAGCTGCTCAAATGTGATATCGATGAACTCCTTGATACTTTCCATCAATTTCCTATATGGAGTCATCTTGTTGTCCTTTGTTTGATACTCATTGTTGACTTGGTTGATTATGAGTTGTGAATCTCCATAGACCTTAAGTGCCATGATCTACCATTGCACTGCAATTCTCAACCCTATGACGAGAGCCTCATATTCTGTGATGTTATTTGTACACAAGAATGAAAACTTGTATGATTTTGGTATATAGTCCCCTTGTGGGGTGATGAATAAAATCCCTCCTCTTGACCCATGCTGCGTGTAGGATCCATCAAAGTACATTTTCTAGTGATCCACTACACTTTGGTTAAGGATTGATTCATCAAGGAATTCTGAGACAAGTGGATTCTTTGAGTATATCAGTGCCTCCGCCAATTGATTTTAAATTGCTTTTCCCTTAATGGCCTTGCATTCCACATACTCAATGTCATGTTTTGTGAGGATCATAACCCACTTAGCTGTATGCCCTATAAGTGTTGCTTTGGAAAGCAAGTACTTAAGGGGGTCTATCTTTGAGATGAGATTTATCTAATGGGCTAGCATGTAATGTCTGAACTTTTGTGCTACAAATACGACTACTTGACAAGATTTCTCAATGGATGTATAGTTCAGTTCATATCCCACCATGGTTTTTCTAATATAATAGATAGCTCTCTCTTTTCCATTTTCATCATGTTGTTCCAAGAGAGCGTTGAGAGCCGCTATTGTTGCTAATATGTATAGGATCAATGGTTTTCCTGGAATTAGCGGCATGAGGACAGGTGGCGTGAGTAATTACTCCCTGATTTTGGTGAAGGTCTAATCACACTTCTCATCCTACTTGTACGCTACCCCCTTGTAGAGTAGGCGAGAATAGGGGACAACCTTGTCTGCTAGTTGCGCTATGAATCGACAGATGGACTAGAGTCTTCCTTGGAGGCCTCTTAGCTATTTCAATGTTTTTGGTTCCTCCATTTCGAGGATTGCCTTGACCTTAGTAGGATCTATTTCAATCCCTCTCATTGACATGATATACTCAAGGAGATTTCCTGACTGTACTCCAAAGACACACTTCTTTGGATTGAGTCTGACTTTGTATTCTTCTAACCTATCAAAGACAGAACCCAATGCAACTATATGATCTCATATTTTCTTGGATTTAACCAATATATCATCCATGTAATCTTCCACAATTTTTTGGATCATGTCATGAAAGATTAGTTTCATGGCCCTTTGATAGGTAGCTCTTGCATTCTTTACCCCGAATGACATCATAGTCCAGCAATATGTCCCCCATGGGCAAGTCAAGGCCATTTTATGTTGGCCATCTTTTTCTATCATGATCTAGTTGTAGCCTGAGAATCTTCCAATCAAAGATAGCATCTCATGTCCCACTGTCATATCCACAATCATATCAATGTTTGGAAGTGGAAAGTCATCCTTGGGACATGCTTTGTTGAGGTCCCCGAAATCTGTGTAGATGCAGATGCCCCCAATGGGCTTTGAAACATGTAAAAGGTTTGAGACCCACTCTAGATAATTGATTCGCTATATGAACCCTGCATCTAGGATCTTTTACAATTCCATTTTGAACATCAATACAATCTAGGGATGCATTTTCCTTAACTTTTGTCTCGCAATCTTTGCTTCAAGATACACAGCTAGGTGATGAACCCCAACCTCTAGATAAAGCCCAGGCATGTCGACGTAATTCCATGCAAAGTTTATCTTTCTTTCCTTTAGGAATGCAACCAAGAGTTCTTGCTCTTCTGTAAGAGGGGATTCTGCATAGAATGGTATGTGTGGTAGTTCCTTTGTTCCCAAGTTGACTGGATTACACTTCTCTGCTAAGACCACTGACTTCTCCTGATGAATTGCACTAAGAGGAAGATTGAATCCTTCATCCTTTGGTGCCTTAGAGAGGTTTTCATCATTGGATATGTCCTTTATTTTTACTATTTTTGGGTTAGGGAGTGCCACAGTGTGGTTTTCACTTAAAGACCTAGACATTATTCTCAAATTTTCACTTTTACAACTGAAGGATTCAATTGTTTCCTCATAATAGGCATGTGTGTCTAGTATGATGTCAAATCTGACCTTATGATCTTCGTATGGAATAGTATCCCACAATCCCATGAATTTTGAGAGCGCCTCATCATTTTTGAATGTGTCCAGAATTGGTGATCCTCGTTGGTTGTAATCGATGAGTTGGGGGATATACTAGGTATATTTCATGGGTTTCATGGTCTGACTCAAAAGACAGGGTACTAATCATGAGTAGGGAGGAATCTTTGAAAAGCATAGGTAAGTATGGGATCCCCATCACTACTACACACATTAGTTATGTCAAAGGTAAAGTTGTCTATGACCTGACCTATGGATATTGGTAATTGTAGGGTAGATACTGATAGATGTGGGGAAGTTTTAACCTTCTTAATTGGGGTTTCTTTTCCAAATGTGGTAACCTTCAGAGGAGTACATCTGAGACTAATATTTCTTATTCGCTTCTCAGCAACAAGGGGTTCAAACAGGCCAGTGTCATTCTGCCCGAGTTTCTTGTTTCTCTCATAGCCCATACCGAGCATCATTTGTATTCCTTTGTTTCTCTCATCCATTAGAAGATTGGGCGTAGGCCTTTCATCTTGATATAGGAGACTGGATATGTCTCTTTCATCAACTATTTCCCAACTTCTAAATCTAGAGGGGTCTGCTTTGAAGGTATGAGATGATGTTTCAGTCGATTGGGGTTGCTTGTGAATCCTAGGAGATTGAGGTAACTCTCTTATAATGAAGGCACTTTTCTTCATTTTGTAATCCCCACACTTGTTGTCTTGGATAATGCCCTTGATTTCAGAGATATCAAGAATGGCAGGTGTATTTGTCTCAAAAGTGGAGGCTAATGTAGTTGGGTCAACATGTGGAGTTGTAAGGCCTTCATCATTCTTTAGGACTTGGGGGATTTTATATTATTTTGCTTCCAAGTTCTTGCAGTAGGCAAAGGGCTCATGATCACTATGGACCATGACCTCTTGATTTTGATATGGTAATTTAATGCACTGATAGAAAGTTGATGCGACAGCTTGCATCCCATGGATCCCCAAACACCCCAGGAGAATGTTATAAGGTAAATCAAGGTCAAGGACCTGACATGTGGTTTCCATAATGGGCCCTACTTGAATAGGGAGCTGAATAGTGCCCTGAGACACTATTTCTTGATCATCATATTCTCTGATTGTGATGCCCTTACCCTTTTCAGTGGCATCCTATGAGAATCCAAATTCTTTATGAGTTTGAGGGAACATATATTTAGACTTACACCCCCATCCACCAAGACCCTTTTGACTTTGTTTTTATGAACCAAGAATTCAAGGTGGAGTGCACAATTATGAGATGGTTGGGTAGGAAAGTCCTAATCAGAGAATGTTATGAGACTTGGGGTGGTGATATTTCTAACCATAGCTTGGAATTGGTCAACATCAAGATCCATGGAGATGGTGGATGAAGACAAGGCTTCTTCTAGGATTTTTCTATGTGCAAGTGATATCTTTAGCAACTCCATGATGGAGATCTGAGCAGGGGTTATTTTCAATTGGTCTAGGACACTATAGCCATTAGCAATGGATTTCATATTGGAGGTGGATGCCCTAGGTGGCTATGATGGTCAAACAATGGTGACCTTGTTGCCACATGTGGTGACTCCACAATCAGCTTTGGCTCCTTTGATATTAATAATGGTGACCATTTCATCAATGGATGTGATAACATGATCATACACATGGTTCACATTGGCATATTTGGTCTTTCCATGGTTGTTCCCTTGGTTATGATCTGGCATCAGATTCGTGTATATTTTTAAGTCTTGATTTCTAGCTGGTTGTTCAATGTTTATGACCTTGTCATTGATGAGGTCTTGGATCATATTTTTCAACCTCATACAGTTGGTTGTTGTGTTCCCCTTGATTTTGTGAAAATTACAAAGGTGGTTTTCATTGTACCATGGTGATTTCACTTGGGTTTCTTGATAGTTCTCATAAGTCAGAATTTTGATGAAATTTTTGTATATCAGTTTCTTCATGGCTAATTCAATTGGTTCCCCAAGGGCTATGCACTTTTTCTTGGGGATATTTTTGTTTCATGGGGGTGGTCCCCCTTGATTATTTAGGTTTTTGAATTGATTGTTGGGTGGTTGTTGTGATACTGCATTGGATTGTGCATTGTTTCAATTGTTTCCTTGCGGTTGTTGGTATGATTGTGTGTTTTGTTTTGGAGCATTGATTATGACCTTGACATCCACCACACCATCATTAGTGACATTCCTATTTTTCGCCCACATGTAAGGTTTTTTGTTATAGCTGGTCGAAGGGTGGTTGTCTTGATGTTCTGGATATATGGTGTCCCCCCTTGTGCAATAAGGGCTCATTTGATGTTGAGCGCCTTGGGGATTAAATGGATGTACGTGGTGATACATTGCATCTTGAGATGGAATGCTAAGGTTTTCTCAAGATTAGCAATGATGGTGTAAACTTGTTGTTCATTTGGCATGGCCCATTTTCTCCTATTGGCCTTGGATCACCATCTTTGCAAAAAGGAAGCGAATGATCCTCCCTTAGCTTGTTTAAGAGTTGATAGTTCCTCTAGACTGACATCTATACCTATATTGAATGTCTATTTTTTTATGAATGCGTCTATAATCTCTTCAAACTTTTTGATGCCAAGATGAAGGCGAGAGAACCACTCCATGGAAGGACCAATCAAACTTTGAGAAAATATCCACAGTAGATATGTATCATCATATTACAATGTAATTGGAATTCCTTGATGTGATCTTCAAGATTTCCCATCCCATGATATTTGTCAAATTTAGGGATTTCAAACCCCTTTGGCAATGGTACCATTGCAAGGATCTTGTCAAAAAAATAGGGGCACAAGTTGCTTGGTGTCTTTGTGGTTTTCCCCAACTTGATTTCTGTCATCACATCATTTTGTGGATCAGGAGGTGGAGTGAATGTGTTTTGAAGTGGCAGATTTGTTCAAGTGATGGGTGGAGTGTTGGGTGTTTGTTGCAAGCTCTGTTGGGCAATCAAGGCTTGCTGATATGCCTTCATTTTTTGTTGCACCAACAACGCTTGTTGTTGGTTTGGTTGTTATTGTGCCAACAATTCTTTTTGTTGGTCTTCTAGTTGTTGTGCCAACAATGCTTGTTGTTGGTCTTACTGTTGTTGTGCCAACAATGCTTGTTGTTGGGTTAGTAATTGGACTACTTCTTGTTGTGTTTGGTACTATTGCAGGGCTTTCTAATATGCTTGTTGTTGGGATGCTTGTATTTGTGTCTGGTATTGAGCTTGTGCTTGCAGTTGTTGATCTTGTTATTAGGTTTGCACCTGAGCTTGAGCTTGCACCTGTTGGGTAGCTTGTGCAGCCTATGCAGCTCATGCAACTTGAGCGGCTTGAGCAGCTTGGGTGGCTTTTTTTTTCTCTAATAATGCTTGGGATTGAGCAGCCTTTTGTTCTTGTTGTGCGGCTTGAGCGGCTTTCCCTTGTTGAGCAGCTTGTTGTGCTGCTTTCATGTTTTGTGCTTGTTGCGCTTGAAATTGCTAAAGTGCCTTGTGCTAGGCCTGTTCTATTGCTTGCAACATGATACTATATTGATTGGACACATTTGGTCTTGGTGGCGGTGGCGGTGGTGGATTTGGAATGGTGTTCGTTGTTGTGGTGTTAGGTACCGTTGTATTGATGGTGGGGATTTGTGTGGTAGATGGTGTGATTGATATGCTTGGTCCTTGAGAGACCACATTTATGGATGGTGTCATGATTGTTTGTGTCATTTGGATGGTTGCCACCTATTGTTGTGATATTCATGGCAAGATTGGAGGATTCAATATGATGTTTTGATTGATGATTGGGGGGTTATTTTAATTTTGTTGATTGAGTGGTGGTTAAGGAGGTAGCCCTAAATCGAGGGGTGGTGTGGATGTTAATGGAAAAGGTGGAAATGGTGGTGTGTTCCCTTGAGTAAATGATGATGATGAGGGGTCAAAGATTCCCCCTGGTCCAAATAGCCCACCTCATCCTTGCGAAGTCATAGGGAGAGAGGTTTGTGTGTTGAGAGGATATGTCGGTGTTGCGTAAAAAGATGATGATGGATCATTGGGGTCCTGAAAGGTAAGTGAAACATATGGGTGTAGCATATTCAATGGGATGGATTGACCCAATATGGTGTTCGCATCCAAATCTTGGTTGTTCACAAGGGGGTGTGTTTGTAGTGCATGGAGCAATGAGCTCCCCTTGTTTACAATAGGTTGAGTTGGAGCAATGGATGATGTGATTTGTGGGATGATTTGAGTGATGCTTTGAAATGGAGGTGTGGATGAGATTGGGGGCATGATCCCAAGAGGCTTCTCCACAATAGTGCTTACACCATAATCGGAAGGGAGTTTAGCCCCTTCTTTGGCCAATTCAAGCATGTATTAGGAGGGATTGAGCCTCATCATGGTATTGACAATTCTATGAGTTTTGGGATTTTGGACCATTTCAATAATTTCATCTTGTGTCATCCCTAAGACATTGTTGGTGATGTCTTCTACTTGACCTTCCTCTTGAGAATCTTATGGAAGTGGAGGAAGATTGAGCGTGGGATTGGTAGATCCAATGGGATTGATTTTGGGAGTGGTTTGACTCAATTCATTTGAATTTGATGTTTCTTTTTTCGTTTCCATGTTCTTATTGTGTTGAGATCTAGTTTGAACCATAAAATAGGGATCAATTTAAAGAATGTAAGAGATGGACCTCTAATTCTTTGGATTGATCTAATCTTTAGGTACAAAAAGAAATTCTAAGATATTGAGGATCAAAGGATGGTGATGAGATGATGAGATATGAATGATTGGTGGATGATTTGGATTCTTAGGAAAACTTGAAGAGGGTACTAAATTTTAGGACTTTGCTTCCTAAAGGGTTTGAAATTTGATGATCATGTTTGAATGTTTGTTTTCCAATGTTTAAGATCTAAGAAAAGTGATTTTATTTTGAGAAAATGTACAATCCTATGGATAAAAAAGGAAATATTTGTTGAATCCCCACTTGGATAAATCCAGTTGTGTTTATTCTTGGCGGATGATTAAAAGCTTGACCACATTGGCTCCCCTCCACGACAATCACTTCTATGGGTCAATAAAGCTTTAGTACCCATGAAAATCCCATGGTATACTTCTCATCTCTACCAAGAACTGCAAAAAATGTGGGGCGGCTTTAGAGGTCCATTCTTGCACCAACAAATACATAAGGATTTGGGCTTTTAAACAAAAAGTTTTAGTATAGGAATTTCGTTCATGGGGGATCATCCATATGGAAAGAGACCATTGTTTCCCTTCTTGTCAGAACAATCCTCGTGATACTTAAACTTTCCTCAAGTACCCACACTTATATACTGAGTGGAAGTCACTTGGCTTTAGCATGCTCCCAGTTGGGTCGTTCCTTGGGGTGATTACTTTTTCCCACCAACCAGGCCCTCTAAGGGTAAACAAAAGCGAGCAAGCACATCTGTAGTTAGATCAATCTTTGTTTACATGAACAAAGAGAGAACATACATGATATACATAACTCACACTAGCAAGATTTTGTTCAATTTTAAGAATCCAAATTGAAGTGTGGAGGCAATCACTTATACAACTTAATGTCACTAAAAGACTTTTGATTCTCAAAATCGCCGTGAGGTGCAAGAGAAGTGCATACACATTTCAAGTGATATTACTTTGGATAAGAGATTACAAATCATAAAAGGCACATGTTCATTTTAACCTTCAAAGCAAGAATTGGATTTTTTTTTTTTAAGCACCAATATTGAAGTGTGAGATTTGCTTGTTCAATTTTAAAGCCTCAAAAAAAACTCTAGTAAGTTTCCTAAGGTTCTTTTTAACCCCTTTTTTTGTTCTTTTTAAAACCCAAACAAAATTTATTTTGAGCCCTAAAACTTGAAGAGAACAAAATCCTTAAAATGGGATTATAATTGCTCCCAAAGTGTTTAAAAACACTTGTTACAATCAAGTGATGATGTCATAGAAATCCTTTGTGTTCGTTTCCTCCTTCCCTCTTTGATTTCCTAACCTGCAAAAGTGCTCAAAATGTTAAATGAGATAAAGAAAAAGGAAGATATAAGGGTTAGATGAATCATTACGCATAAAAACCCTAAAACTTAGACCAAGTTACAATGTGATTTGAATTTAGATGTAAAATTGAAAATTTTAACTCTACTAAAATTGAGAAACACTTACACCATTGCATAGCTTATGAAATTCTTCCCCATTTGAAAAAAAAGCTTCAAAAAAGACCTTTGTATGACTAAGATATGGCCATTTTAAAATTGACTATAAAAGTGCTAAAACAAAGACCCTATGTGCTAAAAGAGTGCTCAAATGTGCTAAAACAGTGCTCATATGTGCTAATAGAGTGCTCAGATGTGCTAAAAGAATGGTTAAATACACTAAAAGAGTGCTCAGATGCACTAAAAGAGTGCTTAGATGCGAAAAAACATGAGGTGAATGCACTGGAAGATGTCGCAGATGCATGATAATAGAGCTTGGATGCACCATAAGTCACCACCTATGTGCTGAAAGAAGCCACAAATGCGCTATATCAAGATTCACGAAGAAACTTGTTGAAAAACAACAAAAAATGACCAAAAAGATGTGTTAAATTTGAGATTTATGCCCTCCTTCTAGCGCCAAAAATGTGAATGGTGATTCTAGACCTACACAAACACAAAGAACAAACACATAATTAGTCCAATATGTAAGTTAGAAACAACATTCCTCATGGAATTCATTTGAGATATCAAGAACAAGAAATAAATGAACATAAACAAAAAGTAGTTAATCTTGCTCAAAAAAAAAAAAACTCAATCCCACGGGGGAATTGGTGCCATTTTGATGTGTAAAATGGCCCTATCCCAATTCCTTGCAAGCTTGAATGATGATTGATGAAGATAGATGCTCCTTGATGAGATTTGACCATAACCTAGCTATGAAAATGTGAAAATGGATGAACAATGGATGAACAAATTCAAAATCTCAAGATAATGACTTTGCATAAAGTTGTTGATCCAAAATCCAAATGAGATCCTCTTATTTATAGATGAGAGAGATGGAGGATGAGGCAAAATAGATGAATGTGGGATAAAAGACCAACCAATAGCATAAAGCCACTTGTCAACATGTGAGTGGACAAAGGTGGAGCACATTTTGATCATCGTGCAAGTAAATGCAATTAGGTGGAATTTCAAAATGGATGAAATGACAAGTTGGAGAGAGGAGAAAATGAAGTTAATGCCACTTGACTCAAGGCAAAGGACATGTTAGAAAATTAAATGCCTTGTTGGATGTACAAACCCTTTTGGAGGGATTTTTCAAACTTGGAGAATATTCCCTTTTTGATGCCATTTTGAAAGTAATTAGAGATTTAATAAATCAATTAAAATGATTTTCATGAGCAAGTTGCAAAAGCTAGAGGATTTGATTGATTAAGATTAGCATTAATCAAGATTTGATTAATTAAGAGGGAGATTAGTTGATTTGACAATTTGATTTAGATTTTAGGATTTAAATAAATCAAAGTAAGAGGAATAATGGATTTATACTTAATTAAATAAATTTTGATTTATTTAATTAAAGAGAATGATGTTAGATTTAATCAAATAGAGGGGTTTATTTAATTAAAAGAGGAACATTAGGATTAATCAAATAAAATGATTTTTAATTAATAGAAGATAATGACTTAATTAGATACAAATGATATATTTAATTAAGAGATGAAATGTGATGAATTTAATCAAATACATATTATTCAATTAAATGGTTAGCAAAGGATATGATTCAGGACGAAACGGTGTTAGTAAAATCATGATTAGGTGTATAGGATCAATCAGTACATTTTACGTGTCTACACATGTTAGATAAAAAACAAACATGATCCATGACGACTTTGCATGATGCTTGATATTTGAATGATGCTCCAAAATACTTGATAATCAGCTCTTGAATGCTCTTGTAAACTCTTTTAATCTCCAATTTTCTAGAATGCATTTGTACTTGAAAGCTTAGAAGAAAATGAATGAAATAGCCTTGTATTTATACTCATTTATGCCAAATTTCCCAAAATTACAACACTACAAGCCGACATCAGATCTAGGAGAATAAAATCCTCCAAGAATTTGAATTTAATTTAGGTTTAAGCCACATGAGACTCATACACTGGAAGTGGCATATGAGTCCCATTAGGTTGGGCTTTCATACACTTTTTTCAAGAAATTCTTAGATTAATGTGAAATTAGGATCGGGCCCTGAAACTTAGGTGGGACTCATACACCCAAGGTCACGTATGAGCCCTAGATCACTAAATCTAGGCCATACAATCCAAAAACATTAATTTCTAATTTTTCATTACATATGTGTCAGGATTAATCTCAGATAGATGCATTAATTAAGGATTTTTGGATGGAGAATAGGGCTAAACAAGGCATAAAGAAGTCCAATTTGTTAATGAAAACCCTAGATTAGTGTGAAAGTGCAAGAAAACACTTTACAACACCCTAAATAAGGCACAATTAGGTTCATTAAGTGTGAAAATGTAATAGACGACATTTTTTGACACTATATTTAGCTCCCACGTTAGTGAGAGGAGGAAATTACTTTAAACTCACACTAAAGTAGATGAGATACACATCAAGAGGGGTCCAAATGTACCAATTCTAGTAAGATAGGATGACAACAATCAAGAGGGTTGTGCAAGCCCTCGGGATCAAGATCCTATGGAAAACCAACATAGGTACAAAAGAACACACATGAAAAGGATATAAGGAGCAACAACAAGGTACACAAATGCATTACCAAAGGCATAAAGAAAAACAAAAATAAAACAAAAAGGGGTGGATCAAGCTTCAACAGTTTGTCCCGCATGTTGTGGATCATATCTAATCTATTTTTCCAAAAAATGCACACTCATTTTGAGGTAACAAAACTTCAGGCTGTTCGTTGGGTGAGTATCCAAAAGGGTGAGACACATACACATGCGGCTAGTATGTGCTCACACCGACAAGCAAGTGGCTATGGGAAATTCATGCCTAAGCTTGGCTTCCCGTTCAACCAAACCAAAGCTATACCTCTTGATAACTTTGGTAGGGTGCCACACAACAATGAACTTCAAGCTTCATGAGGCAAGCAAAGCTTCATATGCTTGGAACTCATGAACAAACAAGATAGCACCACAAGCAAGCAAAGTGTATTATGCAAGGTAGCCATATAACCAAAATTTTCAACATAGTGTAAGGTATGTTCAAAGGATTTTTGCTTAGTTCATGTAAGGTCTTAACTTAAGGGACATTGTGCCTTATTTCTTCAAGAGAGGACCAATCAAAGAATAAAAGATTCACAACTTAGGGGATGCAATGTGTCACATCAAGCCATTAAGAGGAATATAATATGCTAAGAGATATCACGCTCTTGAGGGAAATTAAATCCAATGTCAACACAAAGAGAAAGATGCATTGCAAGAAGTAAGAAGACTACACAATGAAACATGAAATATAAAAGAATAATGCCAATGTATGCCCCCATTTTAAAGAAATTGCTAAACACCATGCCATGAGAAATTACTTTAAAGTAGCAAATGATAAATGCTAACAATAAAGAGGACATGGGATCTTATTCAGAAAGCCCTATGCCAAGTCATATTTTTCCAAATAAAGCTATGTCATGAAAAAGGAAAGACGGGTTGCCCCTAAAATGAAACTCCAAACACATGAGGGATTCATGGATTCAGGGTCAGTATGTTCTTGCTACAATGTTTTTATTGAGCTTGAAATTGTCATCATTCCCCAAGTATTCTTGGAACAGGAAGAATGACACAAAGAGAGTGAAAACAAAGAAAAATCATTTTGGGTCAACATGGAAGAGGCATGAATGTCTCAATGCCTTGCATCATTCCCGAAAGGAAAACACAAGACAAAGAAAATAAAATGTTTATGACATAGAGAAGAATGTAGGTACAAATAGAGGAATGACACAAAGAGAGAAAGATATCAAATTGAGTAGTACGTGGAGATCACAAATTACACACATGTAATCACATAAAAAAATGTGAAAATAAAATGCAACAAGCTAGTAAGGCACATGCAAGTTAGCCTATTAGCAGGTCGTCCACATCCCAACTGTTTTCATCATATACAAAAGGAGAACAACTAGCCAAAGGGACAACAACAAATGCGTTACTAGGACAAGGCTATCTAATTCTTGCCCCCATTATGTGCAAGACAAGAATGAGCTGAGGTAGGTGATGGGAAAGAGCTCCTTGAATTTTTCAATGATTTGCAATGGTTATAAAGCATGTAATAGTGAGAATGTGATGATTCTACAACTATTACATGACAAGGAGCAGAGAGACATACTTTAAGGCATGATTTCTATGATATCAATTTTTTTAAATATTTGTTTTAAAGCACAACAATCATCAGTACTATGTCCAAGAACTCTATGGTATTGACAATGTGATGTGTTTGTATTCTTAAGATTTGGAGATTGATCTTCTCTTATGGGTGGGAATGTAATTAGTCCGTGGTTTAAAAGTATTTGTCAAGTTCTTTTAGTGGCAGTTGGAGAATAAGGGAATTTTAGTTTCTTTAGTTTGTAAGGCCTTTGTTGCTTGCTAGATTCGCCAATTTCTTGAGTTGAATGTTGAGGAGGACCTAAGATGATCTTATCATCCTTATCATCGTTATGAGGCATTAGTTGTTCTTTAGGAAGAAGGATACTTATTAGGAGGAGGTTCTTGATATCCTAAACTTTTAGTATCTTCAATTGGTATTTGCTCTAAGAGTTGATGAATTTCATGTTCACTTGTTGTATCACATCCTTGTTTGCTCAAGATTGTGAATCCTTTTCCATATGTTTCTTCTAGATTGATAGGATTGTTTGTTACCCTATTAAAGTAGAATGGTTGAATGTTTATTTGACTAGAGGAACTAGGTTCACCTATTGTAGGGAACTTAGGTTTAGCTTGTATCTTAGTTTCAGGATGTAAAAGGAAAAACATCTTAAGTGATGGGATGGTAGGGCGTGTTGGTTGTTTCATAGAAGGATTAAAGGATGCATTGGTCTTAAGGTTGCTAAGGAATTCATTTAGGAATTTATTCATGTTTCCATCATCTTCTCCAATGATGTCAACATCATGAGGAGCACACACATTAAGAGTTGAGTGAGAATATGTAAGTTCAATTTCATTAGGGTCATTTCCAAAAGCACAGCTAGACACATCCATTAAGGATTTTAAGGACATCCAAAGCTTACCAAAGCACATATCCATGATGAAATGCAATATAATGACCTAAGATGAAGTGTGTAAATGCAAGTTTTAGATTCTAAGCAAGGTAATTTACTGATGACACTGTGCAACAATTTGAAATGGAATGTTCTAGATGTAATTTTGAATTTAATAAATGTGAAAAATGAACCAATTTAAGCTAAATGCAATGACTTGAATGAAATAGAAACTCTACAAACTGAAATAGAAATGTAATGACAACAAATTGAAGTACAAAAATAGAGTTTTAAATGCTAGAAAATGTATTTTATAATCTGAAACGAGACTAAATTTACCAGAGGGGCGTATGAGTCCTAATCAGGGGTTTTTAGAGGTTTGAATGCTAAATAAAAACCACCACATAATAACCAAAAATTAGGAAAAACCACTTGTACTTGGACTAAATTTCCCAAAAGGGTGTATGAGTCCCAATTTAGGGTTTTTGCAAAGATTTCAGAAAAATCTAAGTGAAGGTTATGCTTTTTGGTTTGAATTATATCTAGGCTAAGTTCAATTACTATTTTCAGATGAAATTAAATGACACAAGATGCAAAAATACAAGCTATATGTACTTTCACTAATGCAAGATTTAGAAACCCTAGAATGCTAAGTAATTAATGCGAACCCTAATGCAAAGTTAATGCAAGCTAAATCTAGGAGTATGATGCACTCCAAATTAGAAATAGGATGTTCTAAACATAGGTTCACCAAAATGAAAGATAGAAAATGTTCGCTCTATATTTTAGGACATAGAACAACAAGTTTTCCTCCCTTTTCATTTAAGGAAACCCTAGAGATCTCAATCCAATGATGGAATGAGGGAAAGGGATCTATAATAGGGTTTCCTAGGGTATGATTAATGACTAAAAATGGGTTCACCACCAAGCTAGGGCTTGGAAAGACAAGTAACATGCAAGACCTAATGTCAAAACCTAATGATATGCAAAGCTTCACTAAATGACCTAGAAAAAAATGCAAATTAGAATAGAAAATTGGAGAATCATAGAGGGGCACTTGGAAACTTGTAGTAGCTTGATTGAAAAATTGAAATTCTAAAAGTGTTGAATTTAATGCACATTGGGACTCATATGCCAGGCTAGGCGATTTAGTTCTAGATTAGGGTTTTTGGGCAAGAACAAGAATCTAGTAGAGACAAGTCTAGAACTCATGGAAATTGGAAAATCCACTATACTGGGACTCATACACCAAAAGTGATGTATCATTCCCACTTGGCCTTTTAAAATGTCAAAATTTGGATCTATTCTTCAACCTCTTTTTTGTCTTCTCAACCCGATTTTTGGATCTGAATTGCTAAATTTTGCTCTGTAGATGTCTTTTAATGATCTTGTGGATAAGGTGACAACTTTGGAAACTTTGCAAACTTGAAAAATTCTTTCCAATCTTGCTCTTCAATATTTCTTCAACCTAGATCAAAATCACACAATAAAGAGAGGGAAAAATGTTGTTTTGTTAGTAGAAAGGGGTTTGCCTTGGTCAAACCTCGTTTTGGTAATCAAACGTTGTAATGAAATGAAATAGGATGAAGGAATGATGAATGAACAAATATGTAATGTTGCAACTCACCAAAACCTTGAACAAAAGGTTACAAACATGTATGAAATGGATCCAATGGATGTGGATCTTGACTCTTGCTTGAATGTTGTAGATCATGACTTGAATCCTTGCTTGAATCATGAAACCCTACATCACAAATGTTAGCTCAAAAAAATGATGCATGATGACTTTGACATGATGCTTGATATTTGAATGATGCTCCAAAATACTTGATAATCAACTCTTGAATGCTCTTGTAAACTCTTGTAATCTTCAATTTGCTAGAATGCATAAATACTTGAAAGCTTAGAAGAAAACGAGTGAAATAACCTTGTATTTATACTTGTTTATGCCAAATTTCCCAAAATTACAACACCACAAGCCACCATTAGATCTAGGAGAATAATATCCTGCCAATAATTTGAATTTAATTTAGGTTTAAGCCACATGGGACTCACATGCTAGAAGTGGTGTATGAGTCCCATTAGGCTGGGCTTTGGGACACATTTTTCAATAAATGCTTAGATTAATGTGAAATCTAGATCGAGGCCCCAAAACTTAGGTGGGACTCATACGGCCAAGGTATTGTATGAGTCTCGATCATTAAATCTAGGTCATACAATCCAAAAGCATTAATTTTTGATTGGTCATTACATATGTGTCAGGATTAATCTTGGAAAGATGCATTAATTAAGGCTTGTGGATGCAAAATAGGGCCAAATAAGGCATAAATAAGTCTAATTTATTAATGAAAACCATAGATTAGTGTGAAAGTGTAAGAAAACACTTTACAACACCCTAAATAAGGCACAATCAGGTTCATTAAGTGTGAAAATGTAATAGATGACATTTTTTGACACTACAAGGGATCTAGATGGATTTTATAACTTTAAATTTCAAATTTGGAAATTTTGGGATCTAGATGAATTTTAGACTTTTATATATCAAATTTTGGGATCTAGGGATCCACATGGATTTAGGATTTTTGGGTTTAGAATTGGGATATTGGGATTTGGATGAGAATGTGAATTTTTTTTATGCTTTTCTTTGATTCATTTCTTCCCTTTACTATGGGATCCATATTGGTTATATTTTCATTTATAGATTCTTACAAGAAAGCCTCATTAGATGGAGGGTGGGGGGTTTTGTTGGGGGTTGTTTGGGGAGGGGGGATTGAAGGGGGGTTTTCAAGTTGGGGTTGTCCATTTTTATAAAAAAAATGTTCTAATAAAAATTCATACTTTGATAATTGCTCCATTGAAATGTAATGTGAAGTACCTGCATTTACTATTAAAGAAATATACATAAATAATTTCTTGCACATTTCAAAATTTAAACATGCACATGTTAAATTAATCTATTTAAAATTTACAAATAAATAAATCATTTTACAATTTGAATTATGAAATTCAATGAATCTTTGCATATTTTAGTGAATCACATCATATTGGGGATGCATACATCGATTATTAACATAGGCATGATCTCATCTTCCTATAAGGCATAGACCTAGTATCAAACCATCTATTTCTATGGATCAATTTGAGGATTCTTTTGTGAAAAATCTATAGATATGTATATATCTATTAATATAAGGAATATGGCTTTGGCCATGTTTATCATAACAATTTACATATGAGGATCAAATTAGTGATGATAAGGCAAGGAAACTTTGAAACTCCTTAAAGAAGGTACCAATTAGCTTCATTGCAACTATGTGTGGAGTGCACCAAATTAGTAAGCAAGTGATGGGTCTTGAGAACCCATGGATATGTAGCTTTGTGTATATTGTGCTAAAATTAAACCTATCTTTTGTGTGAATAAGATGTGATTTTAGTTCCATGGGAGATAAGGAAAAATCCATCTCAATTAGAATTTAGGGGATGAAAACCTTACAAAGAGTTTTATAGTATAGGCGCTAAGAAATTTATAGAACACAAATGGTAACAAATGGGGCATTACTCCTAGTTCATAGATCTACATATAACCACCTATATAATGAGGATTTCTCTCCTAGTTCCAAGAACACCCGTACAATATGCATACATAAGAATGACACAAAAATGATAATTTATACCATGTGCTATATATATTTGTTAGAATAATAACTCACTACTAGATAATTTCTAAATAATTATGAATAAACCATTTCCTTTCATTATATCCATGGGGGAATTTTTAATGACCAAGTTAGTTTCAATACAATTATGTAATGAGTATTGTGTATGGGTTATTATTAGTGAAAGATGTCGAAGCAATCATATGGTATGCATACCCACACCCTAGCTCAAAATAATAATCCTTTTATTTCATCTTGAACTTTTATTATGTGGGGATTTGATTTGGTAGGATCAATCCCTCTATATCTATGGATCACTTTGAGGTTTCTCTTATGAAAAATCTATATGTATCTAGATATATATTAATAAGGAAGATGGATTTGGTTATTTATCGCAATAGTTTGCACATGAAGATCAAATTAGTGATGGTAAGTCTAGGAAGTTGAAAATACTTAAAGAAGGTACCGATAAGGTTGAAAATTTGGCTTTAGTCATTCCCTCAATGCTCCTAGATGGACTCCATAGTACATGATTATAAAAAATTGATATGGGGTAATGATTGTAATAAATCTATCTCGATGAATATTAAAGGAGGATAAATACCTAAGATAAGGGGAATTGAATGGTAATGGGACATTGGAGGGTCTAAGAATTTGGATTCCTTAAATATTGGTTGATACTTATCAAGGAGGTACTATAAATCTAGCAAAGGAGAAGGAGAAAAAGGTTGAGCCTCTAGGTAGTGAAATTGGGCCTAAATACTAGAACACATTTTTTCAACAATTAAATTCAATACAATGGGAGTCAAGAATCTAAAATCCTCCTCCATGTAACCATTCTAATATAATTGATAGCATTTGATCATTGTGAATTTAACTTATTGCAAAATAATGGTTGGCCTTGTACAACCAACTAGTAGGATCTATACCATCTTTAGAAAAGTCTATTTAAAAAAGAGTAGTGTGGAACACTAAGGTAAAATAATATAATATAGAGATTAAAATATGATTTTTTTTTAATGTCGAGGATGATTATTTTATCTAATTTGTTGAAATTTATTTAAAAATAAAGTGAAGTTACAACAAATGAATAAGAGGGACTCCCATTGATACTAGTTATAGGATCAACTAATGAATGGTATTTTAACAATGCTTACATCTTAAATTATAAAGGATTCCTCCTAATTTAGAAGATAAACAAAAGAGGGTAATACAATTAAGAGTTTCCAAGTATTAGATTTGAGAAAACACGTCGTATAAGAAAGCATTTGCTACCACATTCTTGAGATGTGTAGACAAAGAGCAATATAAAAATGCTAAAATGTTTCCATAATGAAGGATGCTGATTACACTTTTCTTCTTAAATAATGTAATTTAAAATCTTTCTTGATTATTAGTATTATTTAAGTATACTCAAGGATTACCATAATTGGGTCTCTAGGTGTGAGGCACACATAAACTTCCTAATAAATGCACGAAGTGTCAACCTACATCACCCTATTCATAAGAGAATAGTTAGAAAAATGATGGTTATGGCCTTCTCGATAGATTTCCTTAATGCCTGTACTTTTATTATGCTTTTCACAAAATTCACTTACATTTGACCCTTAAACTTAATTTTATTCTTCTCCTATAGATGATGCAACACTTCATTTAACTCACTAGCATGATTAGGTAATGTTAGGACATACCCCAAAATCATAAATTTCATGTCATGTATTAACCTTTCTACTTTGCGAAACCATAATTGACTACCAATATAGGACACCTTCCATAGGGATAAATTGTATGGTTGTTGTCAGTGTTTTATAATAGGATATTGAATAAATAATGGGTACTCATGTTGCTTGTGTATGTCTTGGTCTCTATTTTTCTAAGTATGCATATACCCCATGTATTAAATATTGGCCAATTAATAACATCATTTGATTGGTGTAATCACTTTAAGGGTTGTACCTATTTTACTTGTGGTTTGTGCTTTTGTGTCTTAGATTCTTCTTTATGTTTGGGTATATCACTTCATGTATCTATTTATTGCACCTAAAAAATTTCATGGTGGCCTAAAATTAGACCCTACTTTACTACAACCCTAATTTATATTTTTCTTCACAACTAAATTCATATTATAAGACCTTAAAGACCTCTCTAAATTTATGTTATAATCTCTTAGTGACTACCTATTACTTGCCACTAGCTAACTTAATGCACATGATTTATTTTTGTATCACTTTACATTACTAGTCTAGACCATCCAACAGACTTCTCTCTCCATAGTAGATAATTTCTCAGCTCATTAATCATTCCTTTGGTCATTGAGGCCCTTAGTCCTCACCCTTGGTTTTATCCATACTTTATGCTCCAAAATTTATAATGACTCGATGGTTCTCAATAATCATTTATAGCTAAAATACCTCTCATAGTACCCATTCCTCTAGTGTTAAGGCCTATTTTAAAAAGATATAGTCATTCTAAACCTATCACTACTTAGTTTAATTAAACCATTACACATTCCTTTCAAATTTCATTCTAACTTAGAATTAAAAATCAACATGCTATGATGCAAGAATAGGTGTTCATGATGATTAAGGAATTCATAGCCATGAACAATTGATGTGTGAATGAAAATAATGAAGATGTTGATACTTGTAGAGTAGTAAAAGAGATCCTATATCCAACAAGTAGATAAACTAGGATCAAGTCTTTTCACCCTCCCTCTACATTTGAACATAAACCAACTAGGGTTGATGATTGGCTTGTTGCCACAATGGAGAACCAATATCCTAGGGTTTGGTCCTTTTGAGTTGCAAGGAGAATAATTTTGATGTGTGTTTTAACTTGACCCTATTTGAAATAAACCCTAGATCTGAAAATATAATTTATCGTGTGCATAAACAAAAATGAAAACTAATGGAACAAACCTAGATTTGAAAAATGGTGACAGAGAGGATCCTACTATCAAAAGTTGAGCCTAAATTGGGTGGACAAGGGTGTGGGTTCCCTAGACTAGAAAGTATTCTTTTTTCAAGATCTACAAAACTCTTATGTTGCATAACAATTTTCTCTATGTTTCTTGTGACCTACTACTAATGAAACTTTTTGATTTGACCTACACACATGAAAAGAGGGGAAAAGGTTGTGCTATATAGGGGCTTGCCTAAGTCAAACCATGCTTTGGTGTTTCCACCTTCGCATACAACAAATGATGATGATCAAAAGGGTTTGCCCTAGGTTGGATAAAGGCCAAATAACAATAATTGACTAAAACAATAAATGCTAAACAAATAATATTAACTTGGTATGAAACCCTTGTAAAAGTGATTTCCACACCATAAGTTGTCACCAAAGGTTGTTTGATAGATGCTTATTGATTTAAGACCTACAATAGGTTAGTCCATAAAACATAATATATTGTTGTAGCTAGCATGTAGAGGATAACTCAATACAATAAGCGCATCATTGATCATAATAGCTCCTTGTTCATATTGCCTTCTTCATTCTCTCTAATGTTCAAATGAGAAGAAATAATACTTATATATACATCCCGATTGATATTTCTGATTATAGGCTAACTTGGGATCTTTTTAATCCTCTAAGGACTGACACCAACACATTAAATTTGGAATAGGTCACCTTTAAGGTCAAGGGTGCCCACACCCATGGTTGGGTGCTTTTTGCTCAAATTTGTCAGAATGTTGGGGGTTTTAATGTATTTTTATAATCTATCCCTGAAATGAATAGATTATTATTATAATTAAATCTATAGGCCAAATAGGATATCAATATAGTGTGAAATTGTCAGGGTCAACAATTTACGATGCTACAATATTGTTTAGTCAAATCTTGTAGAAGAGCACATTGTTGGTGTTTTTTATGATTTTTTTTGTATTTAGTATTTGTGTTCTAAATGATTATATAGTTTTCTTTTCTAATATCTAGTCTAATTTTATTCAATACTCAAAATCTATAAAAAAAAATAAATCATAGAAATTGCAAAGAAATGCGAATAATACATATTTACATATGTGTGATACCTACCTAGAGATGAAAAAAACATTGTTGTAGAGGGAGGAGGTAAAAATAATTATTAGGTGGGCTCTACAGATGAGTAGCCATTCTGAAGCACCCTCTAGAATCACTATTACCATGTGATTGTAGGAAAAAATGAGCCCACAAAATCTTAAAAAATAATAGCTTTATGAAACATGTAACCATTATAAAATGGGTACGTGTTTATAATGGGTGCCCATTTAGGCATGAGATACCAAAGCATAACAGGTACCCATTTTGAATGGGTGTGTGTTTGGGTTTAGGACCTTGTCCCTAAATTGACCATACACTATTTTTTTATAAAATAGGCACCTGTTATGGATGAGTATGACCATATGTGTTTAGGTTTAGGACATTGTTCCTAAATTGACCATGCACCAAATTTTTACAAATTAGGTACCCATTCTTGTTGGGATTTTTTCAATCTTGACACTTACAATTAAAGTGGACCCATTAGCTTGCACTTTACCCCTTTGAATTTCATTATTTATAGAGTTGTGTCACTTTCAATACATGCACTAATCTTTTAAGTATGGGTTCCTCACTTATATCCTTGAGTGTTGGTTATTGTTCTTGTTAGGATTATTTAATATATTCCCATTCATCAAGTTGAAGGGGTCATTATACATCAATAAAAAATAACTTTTAGTCTACACAATGATAACCTAGGGAAATCTTTTTATCACAATTGCAAGAATCCTTTTGCTTGTAGATCCACAACTCAACTTTAATGATATGCTTGAATAGTATGTATTAGGGGTTAGGGACCATGATGACACATGTTGGTACAATATTTTAGAATGGAAGTGGTTTAGAGAAACAACATTAGGCTATGAGCTTCTCTTTTGTTTTCTTAGCTAAACCCATCATTGCTATCATATCCTTTGAATTTTTTGACTTTAGATTAAAAATTTCCTCCTTTAAGCTACTCTTGAAGAAACTCTTTGAAGAAGGGATCTAACAGTTCCCATCTTTTTTCTTGACAGGTTTTTCAAATTTAATTTAATAGTTAGGAAAAAAACCAATTTGCTACAATTTGGTTAAAGCTCATGTGAAATCTTCACAAGAAATTAAGGATAAATTGAACTAGGAGAAGCTCTATAAATATAATAAATCTTGACTTAGTATTAATTTTTTGGTACTATTCATACCGTTATATTGGTTCCTTTTTCCAAGTTGAATGATGAAATAAAGATCATGTCCCCCAAGATAGTATTATGGAGACTAAGATACTACTTAGCTAAGCAGATCTAATTGATGGGATGCATATCCTCAAATTTAGGAAAGTCAAGTCCATTTTTTGGGTGATCTATAGGCCATGAATATTTAAGTTGTTGAGGGTTTACTTTATGTCTTCTTATCCATTAGTAAGGGAGATAAACTAGGATTCAAGGTTTTCAAATTTAGTGACTAATATTGCATCCATATCTTTTGATCAGGTGATCACCATTATACAAGGGGTTTACCATTGACCACAAAGGGTAACTAGAGTTATATATTCAATTTTTAAAGAGAATATCACAGCGAGATAATTACCTAGATCAGTGAAAATTAGAGTCAAACACTAATCCCCAATTGATGTAATTTTGGTTGTTTGAAGTAAAAACCCACTAATTATGTTTCTAACTATTAATTTTCTACCTAGTTGAAGTAGATTTGATAATTTTATTGGGAATAATCCATTGTGGTGTTATTATCCAATGTTAAAAAGGGAGAGAGTTATCAAAGGGTAGGTGTCTATAAGCTAGGTTTGGTTTATGAGATCACAAATATACTAATTTTATTCATAACTAGTGTTAGAACAAATTTTAAAAGTATCGACTATAGATGATAGATCTTCATAGCCTCATATCTCACCCTTGGGATATAGCAAGAGTAACTTCCCAAGGTTAATCACTTATTATTGCATCACAAAATTTTAGATGATTGAAGTCTACATAGGGTTAGATTTCAAACATCCTAGGAATATTTTATTTTACTTATAGGTATGGAGAAGCCCACAACTAGATAAAAATGTTTTCTAAGGCTTGTTTATTAGAATTGAAGCACTCATCATTGCACTAGACCTTTAATAGGGAATCTAGTTTAGCTAATAATTGTATCTTTTTTGAAGATATTTGAAAATCCTTAGCACAAGGTTTCTATCCTAAAAACAAAAACAAAACTACTAGGGAGGAACAACATTAGTAGCTTTTGGGAAAGGTGATTAGTGCCACTACTTCTATAGCCACTTTTTAATCCCCAAGATCTTGAGAAGGCCAGGTGAGAGCATATGATAAAGAGTTGCGGGTCTTCTATTTTCTTTGATGATGTAGATGTTAGGTATCCAATTGAAATACATCTCTTACATGGGAAAACCAATGAATTGAGGCAAAAGTAAATTCAACTAACCATGTAGTACTTTAGTACATCCTTTCTCTAATGGGTTAGCATGAACCATTCCTATGATGGCTAAGTTAGGTTGTAATTTGTGTTTACATCATTTGTTTTTTACTAAGTATTTGTGCAACTTAAGAATATTTTTTCTCACTTGCACAATCTCTAATACATCTAGTTATCTATTTGTTCTAGTATAAGTCATATCTATTTTTTCTTGCATTGTCACAGATCTAATTGAGATTGTTTGAGCAACTCATGTATTCATTGACGTCTTGTCAATTGATCTTGAGTAGCAAAAATCCCTAAACTTTGAATGTTGCCACAAAACATGACCCTAGAAAGAGTTATGATATCAAATATTATGATCCTTTAAGAAATAAATTAACTAAACAATAAAGATATAGAATGAAATGAAAATAACACCATTGTATTGGAATCACATAATTACATCACAAAATATTGTGAGCATTTTAGAAGGGGTAACCTCCTTTGAGTAATGTTCAATAGAAAATATCTAGAATAAATGATATTTCATCTTGCTAAAGAGATAACTAACAAATCATATGCATTTAATTAACTTTTTATTGTAACTTATGCCTAGTGCTAAGATAAAAGGTCCTAATACATTTTTGTGGACTGATCTAAGGGAACATGTCCCTTTATAACATAATGGTAGCCTTGTCAAACTATTTATAAATACCATCACCCCTCAAATATTAAGAAGACATAGAAGCAATAGAACAAATACAAATTAAATTAAAGAATTAAAAAATAAGAATATACAATGACACAAAATAACATCTGAAACAAAAAGATAAATTGATGATTATAAATTCAATCAAATTTACTAAACTTATCCCCCAATAAATTATAAACTAACATAAAATTTGAAATATTCATTAAAAAAATCACTTTTAAAACAAAAATAAAAATTAGTCTAAAATTTTCATTATTATTAGTACTTGCCCTTAGGCAATACTATTGCAATGAGTTTTGATTTTACTAATTAACTAGTTATTAATAAGTTAGTTTTCAACCAATCAAAAACAATATATAAAAATAAAATAAAATTTAATTCAATTTTGTAAAGTTAACTTGTAAAATACTTAATTTTATAAATTATAAAAATTATTTCTTCTCAATATGATTGGCTAAAAACTTTTGTGTGTTATAGACAGATTTTAAGGAAAAAGAACTGCACTATCTATTATTTTGCCTAATTATTTTGCCCAAATAGTGGGACCTGCCACAAATTATGTGTAAACTGTAACAACCATGAAATATCTCCATTTAATCACCAAAATCATCAAAAATTGAAAGTGGCTATAGAAAAAACACAGATCTGCGAAAGCATGAGGGTAAAAACACAACAGACGAACTATTTTTAGCTACCACTTGCTCCGCTTTCTCCATCTTAATAAATGAAACCACCTCTTTTAACTCCCAGTCTCCCACGACCATCACTATAATTAGCCTCTATTAATTGCTTGTTTTGAATATTTAATTTATTCACTTCATTTTACTCAACCGTAGAGAGGCGTACTAGGTAATAACAGTTTTGCATTTGTCCTTAGCTAATATTTATAATATCTTTTTAATTTTTAAAATTTTAATATATAATTATTTTGATATAATATAATTCATTTTTATCAATATTATATTTTTATTATTAAATTTAAATTATAAATTTTTTTAATTTTTAAAATTTTAATATATAATTATTTTTATTAATATTATATTTTTATTATTAAATTTAAATTATAATATTTTTTAATTTTTAAAATTTTAATATATAATTATTTTTATATAATATAATTCATTTTTATTAATATTATATTTTTATTATTAAATTTAAATTATATAAATATTATATTGTATTTGTATTGTAAATTGTTATTATATTTATTAATATGATATTATGTTATTTTAAGTTTTATTAATGTAATATTATATTATATTTAAATTATTTTATATTTGTATTTATATTACATTACATTAAAATTATATTAATAGTATAAATATTATTATTTAACAAAATTATTATATAAATTTTATGTTGAAACAATTGTTTTATTCTTTCTTATAATTATATCATTTAATTATTTCATTTTATTTAATATAAAATAATTTTAAAAATTATTCTTTAGATTTATATTATATAATCAATAAATATTATTTTTAATATAATATAATAAATTTATATTATATTATATTATACATATTTATTATTAACATAATTATTACATAAATTTAATATTTATAAAATCATTTTTTACTATTGTTTATTTATTTTATTTTGTTTGATATTTATAATATCTTTATAATATTTAAAATTTTAATATAATATAATTGATTTTTTAGTAATGTTATATCATATTATGACAACATTTATAATGATAATCAATTAGTTTTTGCATGTCTAATGCCCAATAAACAACCATCACTACTAAACAACCAAAACAAATAAAATAAACTCACTACTAAATTTTAAAAAACTAAAATATAATAATTAATCAAAAAAACATTGAATTTTATTCACCTTATTTAAACTTACATATATTTTATTTCAACTCTACGAAACTCTAATTACGATACTAGAAAGGCAAGTACTGGCCACTACGTGGCACTTGTTATTATTTAAATTAACGGGCTAATTACCCTACCCTGTTCATTAACTTTCCAAAAATAACAAGTCAATGATAATGAATCAAGTTAGATGCTTGCATCTTATTAGATTAGCGTAGATTAAGCTTAGGGGAACCTTATTTAAGGTTTTAGGAATATCTAGTTTCGATGCGAAAGGGACCATTTCTTACTCCAAGCACATGGGGATATAAAAAGCAACCAGTCTCCCCATTGTGGGGATTTTCCAACAATAGACGAGTTTGTAGAGAATATTTATTTGCCCAAACCTGAGGAAGAACAGGAGGGCTTTTTTCGCAGCAGACGGAAGACTTGCTAGAATTCCGGGTAGGGTTGTAGGGAGGGGTTTCAGGGATTTTTTAATAGAGCAGGGGATTTTAGGAGGGAAAAAAATATTTTTAGGATTGATTAGTGTTTTTCTCTCATTTACTTAATAATTAAGAGTATGTATTTGATATGGGGCTATCAGCTCATAAGTTTTTTTTGGTCCGTGGTCAGCTTGATTCCTATCAATTAATTTAAGAAAAATGATCTATCTTTATATTTTTTAATCTTTGTAAATTAAATAAAAAAAGTAGGGCACAATCAAATATATATATATATATATATAAATAAAATCATTTGTATATTTTAGTAATAAAATTTATTTTATTGATTTATATTTTCCTCACTATTATTTTATAGAATTTATTGAAAATAGGTCTGTTTTGAAGATTTTTCTCATGTATTTTGAAAGTTTGAATGTAAGAAATACATTAAGAGTTTGTAGCGATTTAGTTGAAGTTCTTTGTCTTGAGTGAGTATTTGGGCACCAAATTGAACTCTCTTATACAAAATATTTCATCGTATTGAATATCATTTTATATTTATATATCTTGTTAAAGAGAACACACAAAATAGTAAAATTCATGAGACCACTAGCTTTCGTAAAGTTTGGAGCTTAAACTTTTAAATGTAAGCTGCACTACAAATTCATGAGATCACTTGTTTTTAAAACACTTTAAAAAATCTCAACACGCACTAAATTTTTTAAGAAGCCCCGTCCATAAGATTACAACCTAAAGCATGCCAAAATTCAAAGATCATATTTTATTTCAAACATAAATACCTTTCATATCAATTTTTTTCATTAATACCTTTTATATTTTATCTTTTATATATTGAATAAAAGTTTATTTGTCAAAGGACCCAAACTCTTTTAAATAGGTTATTACAAATACAAATATGACATTGAAGCATTTGTTGAGACTTTAATCTTTAGTTTGCCAAAATAAAAAATAAAAAATTGCTTAAGCCAAGGAGGTGGTCAGTGGTTCCCTAGGAACCAAAAGCCATTGGTTCCTAGTTCTCAATCCTAGCTTAAGCTCCAACAAAGTATATTGAGGACTTGTGCACAAGTTGGTGGTGGAGGTTCTTGCTAATTTTGTGATCACTGAGAAAGCAAAAGGAAGATGTGCAAGTGTTTGGTGGTTCTTAATAAATGTGAAAGTGTTGATAGAAGATGAACTGAGGCCCACATTGATTCATTTCAATGTGTTTTAGCTGTCAAGAGGCCAACACACAAATTTTTGATTTGACTTACCTCTATCAATGTAAATTGATTGCCTAATGACCAAGATTAATTGCTAAGCCTGTTATTCAATCTACAACATCCATTTTAGCACGACTCAACCTCTGCCATAGATTTTGGTGTTGTTGCCATACTACGCCTTAGAGTTTTGGCTAGAGAATATTTGAATTGTTTTTCCTCTTTCATTCTAATCATTAGATGGTACTGGGATGCAAAGATTACAAAAGGAATAATCCAAGAGAGTATAATTGTACAAAGAATTATTTCCAGAGCAGTTACAAGAAGACAAAGCTAATGTCAGACTATTTTTTTTTTTAATAAAAGGAGGGTAAAAACTTTATTGAATCATAACAGCAATACAAAGTCCAAAGAAAGAAGTCACAAGGGGCCAAAAACAACAAGAATTAATTCACACGCAAGAAGCACCTCATATCCTCAGCAACCCACTCCTCAAGAACAGGGGCCATATCAATAGGGAGATTGCCCCAATCATCCATAGACCAAGAATCAGTCTTTTCTAACACCCATCTAGCCAACCCATCAACCACCCTATTCCACTCTTGCGGAATATGGCGAAAAACAATGGACTCCAAGGTAGAGCACAAAGAAATAATGTGTTTGACAACCACAGCTAGCTGCCAATTCGCATCCTCCAAATTTTGACTATTCAACATATCAATAACCACCTGAGAATCAGCTTCACAAACAATCCGCTGCCATCCAAGGGCAACCACATGCTCAATCGCCAAGAGAATAGCACTTGCCTCCATAAGATTATTAGTTTGAAAACCACGATACATAGAAAAGAAGAAAACCACCACTCCAAGGTTGTCTCTACCAATACAGTAAGTAAGGAGATAATCCAAATCCCCAGGATCAATCAACACAGACAAGTTACACTTTGCAGTCAAAGTCTCCTTCAAAGCCCCAAGAATTCGCCTCCAAAGTTTCCCCACGAGCAATTTTTTATCCAAGAATATTCTTTTGTTACGTTCCAACCAAATTTTACAAACAATCAAACTAGGACCAATGCTCCAAGCAATTTTAAGAAAAGAGGTTGTAGCAGAAGAAGAACCCTATCTCTTCCAAAAATCCTCCAAAGAAGAGACATGGCAACACAGTAAGCTCCAAAGATTCCACCAATGATGCCAGATAGTCTTAACAAAAGAACACTGAAAAAAGAGACACGATAAGCATTCATCATGCTGACCATATAGAATGCACATAGAGGGCCCCTGGAACCCTCGTTTCCAAAGATTATCCCAAGTAAGACACTTTCCTTGAACCATGAGCCAAGAGAAAAAATTACACTTAGGCCAAGCAAATTTATTCCAAACATGCTTCCACCAAGAAACCTGGGAGCTTCCAAAAACCTGTTTATCCAAAACCTGATAACCAGAGGCAACCAAAAATTTGCCTTTCACTTCAGGACCCCAAGCAAGCACATCACCCCCTTGGAGAGAATTATAGATACAACCCGATAAAATCTTTGCAAGCTCTTGACGATCCTCCACCGCACCACCAGGAGGCCAATCCAAGGGGCTCTTCCACTTGGACACAAAAATTTGACCCAAAGATTGTTGAGATTTGAAATCTGCCACATGACTCCAACCCACCTCCACAAAAATATGGCACAAATCTTGGAGATGGGGATGAGATGACATAATGGGTGGGTGTCCACCCCAAGAATCATGCCAGAAAGAGCATCTCAACCCCCATTACAAATCTAAAAAAGTCCTTGTTTAACCAGCTTGGCACCATGTTTAAGGGTACTCTAGATCATAGAGCCTTTCCCCTCCATATTGAACCTTGCTATCTCCCTACTTTCTACCGCCCCCAAATATTTGAAGGTCAGAATTTTAGCCCAGCACATATGTTGTTGAGAGCACCAACGCCAATACAACTTAGCAGCCAAGGCCTGCACATTCAAATCAGTTTTCCATAAACCAAGACCCCCTCCTGCTTTGGCCTACAAACAACATCCCACTTCACCAGACTCCATTTTCTATGAAGAAGATTACCAACCCACAGAAACTGATGAGACAATTTCTCGAAATCTCTAATAAAACTTGAAGGAGCAGAAAGAACAAAGCATTTATAAATAGGAAGAGCCTGGACCACCGACTTTAAAAGAGCCACTCTACCTGCTGAAGAAAGCCACCTGCAAGTCCAATGACTGACTAATCTTCGAAACTTATCAAGTCTCTTGCCAAAACCTTTTGGGGAGAGAGTGAACAGCAAGAGGGATTCCAAGATAGGAAAAAGGAAGCGAGCCAATCTGAAACCGAAGGATACTAGCAATTCTCCTTTGAATACCCTTAGGAATGTGGAAGAAATATATGAAGGACTTCCCCTCATTTATGCGTTGCCCAGAAGCTGCCAAGTAACTGTCCAAAACACTACACCAATTGAGAGCCTCCTCAACCTCAGCCCTGCCCATCAAGGCAGTATCATCTACAAATTGTAGATGAGATTGAGGGGGAATATCATCTCCCCAACTTCATCCCTGAAGCAAGCCACTAGCAACTTGAGCACGAATGAGTCTTCCCAGGCCTTCCGCAAGGAGGATGAATAAGTAAGGAGATAGGGGATCTCCCTGCCTAAGGCCTCTAGAAGCACCAAACAAACAAGTGGGCTCACCATTGATAAGCACTGAAAAGGAGGAGGAAGTGACACAACTCCTAACCCATTCAATCCAACCCTCAACAAAGCCAAAAGCTCCAAGGATTTTAAATAGAAAGCTCCATTTAACACGATCATGTGCTTTAGCCATGTCCAACTTGATAAACATAGATTTATCTTTTGAGGATTCCATAGAATGGATGGCCTCAACAGCAATAACCACCCCATCCATGATCTGTCTTCCAGCAACAAAACCCCCCTACTGTTCAGAAATTAAGTCATCAAGCTAAGGCTTCAGCCTTTCCGCAATCAACTTAGTAATAATTTTATACACAACATTGCATAGTGCTATAGGCCTAAACAAATCCAAGGAGTTATCTCCCATCTTCTTAGGAATAAGAGCTAAAAATGTAGCATTCAGGGACTTCAACATTTGTTTATGCATAAAGGATTCTTGGACAACCTCTAAAAGGTCCAATTTAACCACTTCCCAGAACTCCTGAAAAAATTCAATGGGGAATCCATCAGGCCC
The DNA here is from genome assembly GCA_007258455.2 of Sequoia sempervirens. NCBI lineage: Eukaryota > Viridiplantae > Streptophyta > Pinopsida > Cupressales > Cupressaceae > Sequoia > Sequoia sempervirens. The sequence continues at coordinate 288,575,445 of VDFB02193867.1, forward strand.
AGGAGCTTTACTTTTCTTCATCTAGAACACAACCTTCTCAAGCTCTAACAAGGTAATAGGAGCAAGCAATGCTTCATTCATTTCATTAGTCACTATCTTCGGGATACAATCTAAAATTTTAGCTTCATCCTCCTCCGCAGGAGGTGAATCCTCAGAGAAAAGGGTAGATAAATATTGAATGCATTCGGCTGAAATAGAGGCTGAAGAGGACAAAGATTCCCCATCAAGCAACAAAATAGAAGAAATAGCATTACCTTATCTTCGATCCTTAACTGAGTTATGGAAGAAAGCAGTGTTTTGATCCCCAGCCTGGAGCCATTCAATACGAGACTTTTGTTTCCAAAAAATCTCTTCTCTTAACTCCCATTCCTCAAGCTCTTTTGTTGCAGCAACCTCTAATAAACTCAGCTCCTCTGAGAGGCCTTGATTTTGAATTTGTCTGGTAATTAGGTCCAGATTATCTTGTGCCTTTTTCTTTTCCTAAAATAATTTACCAAAATGCTGCCTATTCCATCTTTTCAATTTGTATTTAACATACTGGAGCCTCTTTGAGAAAGAGTACATGGCAGTGCCATATGCTGGCTTCCCCTGATCCCACCAACTAGGGAGCAGATCATGAAGAGATTCATCCTTAAGCCACATGAGTTGGAACTTAAAGGTCTGTCTAGCACATCGTTGAGGCACATCAACCACTAGCTTAATAGGCCAATGGTCAGAACCACGACCATCCAAAATTTTAGAGCTAGTCAACCGCCTGTCCCCCACCCAAAAACTAGACACCAAAAATCTATCAAGTCTTTAAAAAATAGAAGCATCACCAATTCTTCTATTATTCCAAGTAAAAAGACCATTGCTAGGCTTGATATCCACAAGATTCAAACTAGAGATATTGTCCTGGAGCAATAATGTAGAAGCCTCCAGCCTTGCAATACCACCTCGTTTCTCTGCAAGCTCTGTGATAGCATTAAAATCACCTCTAATAATCCAAGGATGGTAAGGAAATAAGCTGCAAACTAAAAAAATGTTGGACCACAAAAGTTGCTTGCCCTGTAACTCCATAGGTGCATACACATTGGAGAAGAGAGTAATTCCCCTGACATAAAACAAGAGGCCACCATGGAAAGGGAGGACTTAAAAGACACCCACCAAAGGGGGCAGATCTTACGCGGGTTCCATAAGCACGCCACCCCACTAGAAGACCCTTGAGCACCAGTGCATTGGCATCCACCATTCCCCCATAACTTAGGAACTAAATCTATCATACCCCCCACAGAGAGCTTAGTCTCCTGCAGAAAAAGAACATCAAGCGAATGACACCTAATCAAATCCCAAACAACTTTTTATCTAGGGCCACTGTTCAAGCCCCTTACATTCCAAGAGAGAACTATCATTTCGAGGGGCATGAAAAATGTGAATCTAGAGTCTTGACTGACCCCGACTCCACCAAATTCTCCCCTATCATCTTAATCTTTTCCTCATCCTTCTTCCTTCCCAACTTAGAAATTTTCTCTGGCCCCCCCTTCTTGAGAACTTTTTGCAGAACACCCAACTAAGAGGACACCTTAATATTCTTCTTACTCACCTCCGGACCAACTTTCTGCAAGAGGTGAACCTTATCCACACTATTTTTCACTACCTCAGCACTACCACCCAACTCATCCTAAACCCCCATTTGACGATCTATCCCTAGAGCCAAAGTCCCATCAACAAGCAAAGCCATAATCACCTCTAAGTTGAGTATTACCTGACCAGGATCTTTCCTGACCTCCTCTAAGCATGGCACTCCCATACCCCCCTCATGTTGGGGAGCAATCATTGCCTCAATCGAAGGGCCATGCTAATCAGTATCCAAAGTCCCATGATCTAAATCCAAAAATCCTGGGTTCACCTCCTGTTGACTAAGATCCTCCAGCACCTAAAACCTATTGAAGGTGTCCTCCTCCTACCTGTCCTTCAAAGTCCTTTTATGATCTTTATTTATGTTTCAGCCTCTAACGGGAATAAAACCATCTTCCCTACCACCAAAACCTTGAATGGGGTCCTTGCCCTTATCCACCCTAGGTGGATTAGCCGAAGGTTGAGAAGATTGAGCCTCCAAAGGCTTGGCCTTTGGACATCTGCGCAGGAGGTGACCATACTCATGACAGAAATGACAATGGAAAGGAAGTGTTTCATAATCTAGCTGTTGCACCCACAAATAATCTCCTGCATTCAATTCTAAAGAGTCTAGCAATGGCTTACTTAAATCAATTTCTATACAGAACCGGGCAAAAGTCATTACCTTTTTTAATTGTGTTTGCTGAGATGAACCCACAGGTTTCCCCAGCTTTGAGGCTAATAGGTACAACACATCCTCTCGCCAGCATTCCACAGGGAGCCTTGGAAGATGAACCCAAACCGGAAACTGATTCGGAAGTTCCTCCGCCAGGTTGAAGCCAACATGCCATGGCTTAATGAATGAGCCCACCAACAACAAAATATAGGAAATAGCCCTAGAAGATAAGTTTAGAGATTTTCTTTAGTTAGGAAACCTTTAGGAATTGCTCAGAGGTATAGACAATTGAATTTCTTTGGTATTCCCAATCACCCTAATCCAATTCCAATTGACATTAGAGGAAAATTTCCAAAGTTTTAGGGCAACAATGTAGTGAAAAGGGAAGAGTTTTTGAGATACTTCATCAATATCATTGATGAATATTAAATCAAAGATGAAGATGTGATGATGAAGGTATTTGTGCATTCTTTGGAAAAATTGCAAGAGAATGGTTCAGGAATCTCATTGAAAGAAAAAATTCCTCTTGGATAGATTTTTTACTACTTTCAAAATGTATTATGGGGATAGAATTGATCCTAAATTTGCTATCCTTGAAATCACCACAATCAAGAAGAGAATCAATGAGACTATGATGGACTTCAACAACAAGTTCATCCCCACAATGAGAAAGGTACCTCAAAATCTCTATCCTAATGAATCTATATGTCATGTATTATATTGTGGCAATTTTGAAATTCTAAGATAAGATATTGTTTAAGAGACAATGATACTGAAATGCTTAGAGAAGCATATGCAATAGCCATAAATATTGAGAGAAATATGAGGGAATTTGGGAAAAAATTGAAGAGGGATGATGTGAACTTGTCATAACCAGATAGAATTGCACTAACTAAGCCTCTCAACTAAATTTTCTATCCATGAACTCATCACCATCAAGAAGATAATCAATGAGACTATAATGGACTTCAACAATAGGTTCATCCTCACCGTGAGAAATTGGTACCTCAACATCTCAATCCTAATGAATCTAAGTGCCTTGTATTATATTGTGGTGCTTTTGATTCTAAGATAAGCTATTATTTAAGAGATAAGGATCCTCAAATGCTCAAAGAAGCATATGCAATAGCCATAAACATTGAGAGAAATATGAGGGAATTTGGTAAACAATTGAAGAGGGCTGATGTGAACTTATCACACGAGATAGAATTGCACCGAGTAAGCATCTCTCAATTAAGGATAAGTTGGATAAACTCATTGGAGCCATGAAGTATTTCTCCTATAAGCTTGCACGAAATGATAAGTGGCTACTATGTCATGGTGCATCCACACATTTGAATGAAGGGTTGTGGTTGCAAAATAGGCCTTACAATACTGATTAGTCCAAGAGGCCACACCAAGATGATAGGTGTGATGGCACCCTTGGGAAATATAAATAGTAATAATAATTATATATACCTATCATCACTCTACACTATTCTTAAATAAAAAAGTATAGTTGACACACTTCGCATTCCAACTAATTTATTTTTTCTTATTTTTCTTATGAATTATACTGTGTTTCAATTTTTTGTATATATGGCTAAAATAACATAACTATGTGTCCCTTCCCAACTTTCAAAGTCTTCAATAACATAGCTAAAAAATAACACTACCATTAGATGATCAATTGGTAGGCTTTGGTACTCCTATTTTTTTATTGACTATAATGAATAAGTTTTGATGTGTTATAAGAGAAAATAAATGAATATGATTGTAATATTAGTATTTGAGTAAGAAATCTAGATCTATGCATGGTTGTTGTAGAGGGTTGAAATAGTGACTTGAAATAAAATGGTAAGTTTGAATAAAGAAATCACCTTGTAATAATGACACTCATTATGAAGAAAATCTCACTTATTGATACAAGTCATTTTTCCTCTAGTCACTCTTTTCCCTTATAAAACATACACTCACTAGTCATCCTACATGAATATAGAGATTGAGGAAGTTTGAGAGATCACATAATCTATCAAACCAAAAATATATGAAATGGTGAAAATATAAAGATTTATTAAATAGGGCTATTCAATGGACTAAGAAAATCCTAATGACATGTTTATAAAATCATTGATGTTTTTTCCATTTGTCAATTTATTCAAGCTATATTAAAATTTTAAACATGTTTAGAAATATTGTCCAACATATATCAAGAGCACTTACAAAACATAAACTCTAAACTAAAATTATAAACTATGTATTTCCTAAATGATTAGTTTGGCTAGCAATATTTTTCAATTAAGGATGTTTATCATTCAATATAACATCACTATCTATAGTACACAATGCTCTATGCCATGAAGTGAAAGCATTATTTTTTCATTTCTAGAGTATTCATATAAGTCATTTTTAAAAAAAATTGGTCAAACCAAAATTTGCACCTCAATGATCAATTTGTGAACTAACTAGTTTGTATGCTAATATCTATCTTTTTCTATCTCATGTAATAAATTAAAGATTTAAGTATAAAATAGAATACTTTCATAGAAGTACATATTCCTATTGACTTTCAAGAGGGAGAGTCCTCGTTGAATTCAACCACATATCTATTTTAGATGACCATAAATCTTTTAATAAACATACATAATCAAAATACGACCCCTATGATTTTCTTGTTCTAAACCTAAGTGCACCAATTAGGTGTAGGATGCAAAGAGTGGTTACTTCACTATTTTGAATCCTTGCAAAGTTATCAAAAATGTGTTGATAGCCTTCACAAATTCTTCATTACTGGTTGTAATGGCCTAAAAATTCTTTTTTAAAGAAATAATTTTGTTAAGGATGTAATTCACATCATCATCAATCTCCATAATATCCTCCCTTTACATGTTAAGGAAGGATTATCACATGTACAATATTGTGTCTGGGCTCATATAGCCTCAACAAAAATGATTAACAAATATCTTATAGTTAAAATTGTACGTCTAGAAATTTGGAGAAATACTAATGTGTTTGATATTGATACAAACACAATGTGTTTGACATATTTATGTCTTGTTATATCCCAATCTAGTTTATATTTTGTATCTTTTTGTTATAGTTATTGTTGTGTTTTTCGAAATTTAATTATGTTATTCTTGTTTTTATAAGGTTAATGGGACACTAGCCGGTATTGGCATGGTATGATGGTTTATAGGTGGCATTGTTGTTCTTGTCACCAAGGTTCAAACCCCGTTGGGATAGTATTGTTGAATGGTTGTATCCGGTTCATAGCTCCGGTCAAAAGTGTTTACCCCTTGAATAAAAAAAAAAGGTTAATGGGACACTAGTTGTAGTGAAGTCCTTAAAACATGCTCTAATACCAAAATATAATGCTACTTTCTCTAGAGTATAAAATTAGATAGATTCAATACATTAGAGTTAACTTTAAATATGAGTGGTTTTACTAGTGGCATTATTTTAGTTTAAATATTGTAAAGTATATTTAAAATTTAGAACAAATACACAAAAATACTCATTTTTTCAAAATATTAACTAGCTTAAGACTTAAGAATATTAAGATCACCAACATTAATATATAAATTGGCATCCAACAATATGAACATGATCTAAAGAGAACAAATAAAATATTTAGATAATTTTTATTAAAATAACTCCAACTTATTTATATTTAATTTTGAATATCTTTTAATAACAATAAGTTCAATACCTATTTGAATCAAAGCATTTGGAATTGTCATTCTTCCCTAGGAATTTTTTAGTGTTTTTGGCCTTGATAGCTATGAAACACTCTAATGTAGGAGCATCTAGGTCCACAAGCAATCCTGCATCGTCCAAAAACATTTTCCTTAAATCAATTTAGTTGCCTAGCTTTTGCTAGTGTAGTTGGCTAGTTTCTTATGAGAAAAAAATAAAAAATAATTTAGATAAATTGATGATGTCTTCTTATAGAGGAGCCAAATGGGTTGTTATAAATCATCATTTCAAGAAATTTGGATGAAAAACAAGAAAGTTATGGTGTTGCAAATTTTCAACCCCTTGTCAAATATTTGTGGAGATTTACATGTGAAATAGATGATTGCAGGATTTGGGATTGCTATGGGTTGTAGTTTTTCAAGCCACAATTGAACCTTTGTAGAAAATCCTAAGTGATTAGAACTATGTTTCGGTCAAATTCTTGACAGGTTTTGATGGATTTTTTTCGCGTTGTTAGAAAAGTGACGTCATTCGACCATGCAAAGATTCCATATGTATTTGAATGTTTGTGGGAATTGTGGCACTATCTAACCTTGCAGGAAGTCCATGTGCATCTAGACATTTGTGGTAAGTTTAGTGCCACCACCTTTTGTGGAAGTTTCATGTGCATCTGAATGGTTGCGAGAAATTGGTGCCATTTATCTATTGTGGGGAGTTCATATGCATCAAGATGTTTTATGATTCTTTTGTTGTCATCAACATTTATGGAGAAACCTAAGTGATCTGAACCTCATGATGACACAAACCAATTTCGATGAACAATTCCTCTTATGAAGTTAGCACGACACCTCATTGGCGTCATCCTATACAGATTGCAAAAAAAACCATTCATCTAAACTTGAAGCATAATTTCATGATTGATGTCAATTATGGATTTTCCACTTGCATATGCACTTGCAAAATTTTAGCTTGCAAATGCACTTCCTGAGTTTCTGCTTGCATCTATACTTACGAGAATATTGATGTCATCCAACCCTTGTAGGAACCTTGGGGTCATCCAGAACTTGCAAAATTTTGGATTGTATCTGCACTTGTGGAATTCTAATGTGTTATTGCACTTTTACATCATTGCAATGATTCAATTGTTGAAACTATCAAAATATCAATCAGTTGAACTTCCTTTGATGTTGGTTGAACTTCCACATAGAGAAATATAAAGGGGGAAGAAAATATCGGTTAGGAGGTTGGTAATCGAAGAAGAGAAATTTAGAATAGAAGGGTGGAGGTCGAGGGGAATATATGCATAGAGATTCATTATACTCGTGAATAGGAATTTTGATACCATGCATTAGGATTTAATTTTGATTGTTTTGCAAATATTTAATTTGTGTTGAATAAAGTGTAATTGGTTGTGTGGTAGGGAAATTTGAAAGAACCCCCTTAACTTGACCACATCACAATCTAGGAGGAATTTTATTTGTTTAGAATAACCACTCAAGAAGTGCAATCTAGAAATTACTCAACAAGCTTTGGTTAGGGAAATCTCGAGTGCTCTACGTACCCCAAGTTGGGTGCACTTTGTGTGCTCCCTTCTATAGTATATATAACATACCAAAAACACCTTCTTCCTTGAGTCATATCCATGCCAAATTCTCACATATCTATTTTATATAACTTTTAATGAGTGATTTCCAAATCATCACACCCTTTCACAAAGGTTTCCTTTAATTGTTATTTAATAAATACAAGTATTTCTCTCTTTAAAAGGTTTTGTTTACATTCTTTATTAATCTACACTTTAACCAAATGATCATAATATCCTTCATTTTTTAATCTTCATTTAATAATAAATGGTTATTTCATAACTTTCTTTTCACTTTGGGAAAAGTCCCATAAAAAATATGACATGACATAATGAAGGATGAAAAACCAACAACCTTAATTGAAGATCTGGAAGAAAAAGAATGTTCAAAGAAGTAAATCTCTATTCAAATTCTTATAAAATGAACTTGTAGTATGGGTCCATTAAAACCCTAACATTTCATGATATACAGTTCATGAAAATATGAGTTTAATGATATTTTATTGAAGTCCAAACCTTATAAATAAGAATAATCACTATGCAAAAATCAACTCTATATTTATATAGAAAACTCTCTAGATTACCTTAAACAAATGTGGAAGAGGTTTGAAAAATAAAAAATTACTTAACTTTTGAGATGATAAAACAATTCTAGGGAGTATTATTTCAAACTAATGAGGCTTATCAACATCCTTGGAGAGCTCATTAGAAGGTCAAGCAAGTTTTGGCTAGCCACCGCTAGTTTCTTTGCTTTATTATTAAGCTAAAAGTGTGTCATTGGTGTCAAGGATTTAATACCACACCATATTTATGTATCCTATTGTGAGGATCAAATTAAGACTCCTTATTGGGTCCATTATACATGTCTGTGTCATTTTTGACATTGGTTCATCCTTCCTCACCCTTTGTCTAATGCACTTCACTCATTAGTTTGGAGGCTAGTTTGGTTTTATGGTGGCTAGATGACAATCCTCCCAAGCTTTGTGCTAAAAATATTGACACTTGAAAAAAGTATTCAACATGATATACAACACCTTTTGACCATGGTATATCAATCATTTCATTAAGGTCTTAGAAAGGTGTATTTTCATGCAAACCCTATGATGTGGATGGACTGAGTAAAACTTGTTGTCAACACAAACCATCCTTTAAAGAGAGATAATATGGTCTACTGACAACCTACAAGGCAATGTAATGCCATGAAACTCCAACCACACTAGCACTTTAAGGGCTTAGTGGTTGGATAAAATAAATATCTTGGTCTAAAAGGAGAAAACTAATAAAAAGTTGTGAACATTATAACACAAGCCATATTTAAGGATAATGTTTTCATGTTTAGCTTTTGAAAAGTGAAAGAGGAAAAAAATCTTGGTTAAATTCTATGATAGATCAAATGTAACCTTGTGAAGAACACAAGTAGTATTCACCCAAGTTTTAAACATGCATTTATAAGGGATTCTATACATACAAATTATTCTAGAATTAAAGAAAATTGCTCTAAGAACTTATATACATTAAAATTTTTTAAAACTTGAAAAATAATTTAAGAAAGTTTCAAAAATTATACATTATAAAATATTTTTAAAACAAATTTCTAAAATTTCTTTAGAGATGACATAATAAATTTCTCAAAAAACATTGACCACTTCAATGTAATAGCTAAAATGTTAAATTTGAACAACATTAAATAATACTAAACACCCAAAGCACAAAACAAACTAGAAAATCCAAATATTAAAAATATCTTATTGCACTATTAAAAATTAACGTGATTTAAATAAGGTTACAATAGAAACATACATTAACCAATAGGTAATTTTTTAACGAATAGCTTTGTTTATAGGAGAACAAAGCCAAAGATTCATCAATAGATAGAACAAGACAATAGGGGCATATATTCCGTTAGAATATCTATTCATGGGTAAGAAAGATGTTTTCCTCATTTTTTAGCAGCTACCATGTGTTTGCAAGATATATGTAGACTTTCCTCATACATGCACATGCACATTGACTCTCTTAATTAATGAATTTGGGCCATTACTTCCGTCTCAGAAGAGAGAGCCAACAAGATTTTCTCAAATAAACCATGTTTTATTGTAGATTATTATTATTAAGATTCAATTTGTTTAGGCGATTCATTTGAAATTATATTAATTTGTTAATACAATTCATTTATTAGTGTGATTTCAAATGAGTTATCTAAATAAGTCAAAGTTTAGAGTATGTTGTTTAAGTCAACATGATCACCGCATCACTTACTCCTTGAGTGGATGCATCATTCGTCACTTGCATACTCATTAAGTCTGAAGCCACTAAAATCACAATATTATAAGATAAATGATTCATGTCATATGATTCAATTTAATTGTGACTTTATTTTTAAAAAAATATGAATATCTCTATTGTCAAATTTACCTTCAGTTTGTCTAATGATTAGTGTAGATCCATAATTGTATGGGTAGTTTTTCTTAATTGAAACACTTCACATTTGAACATTTAAGTATACAACATGTCTCTTGAATGTTTGAATAAAAGACCACACCTTGTGTTTGTTCTTTGGAGATTTGGATATTACCAAATAACAAATTATCTATTTAAACCTCTCATTTGACATTTAGCTGTGGCCTATTTAGTTCCCTTTGGCTAAGGTTGCCCTTTTTTTTTTCTAGTTGTAGGCATGTTTTGATAACGGGTCTTTCTATTTGATAAATCATGATATCAATGAAAGATTTTATGGAGGAAGTAGTTCTAAGGCAAAGCAATAAATTCTTTGAGGCCAATGAAATAGAAAATGACGTGGTTAAGGAACAAGGATTACAGAGGTTATAACCCCTTCCAAGATGACTTTCTTGACCCATACAACAAAGCAAATGTTTTCTTTCCTTTGATTTTGTTCAATTTTGACACACATGATATATTTATGTAAAACGATTTCATTTTTAGTGGAATTTGTCGCATCTAATTGTTGATCTCTAGTATGTTCTTTCTACAAACTTCAAAACCTTTGAAACTAAGAAAAATTCTCTTCAAAAGTAAATATACATGTTTGCTATTTTAAAATATATAAAACATTGCAATTGCAATTTGTGGATATCTATCTGAATTGTGAATTTTCAAAGATCTTTTTCTTAAAATAGCTTATAGATACATTAAGAATTTGATAAAATTATAAAAAAATATTATTTAAGAAATACAATAGAATATTAATATAAAAAAAGATTATTGTATATACTTTAACAAAAAAAAATGATTATAATATATAAATATAAGAAGCACAACCAAAATTCTTATATATATATATATATTTGTTAACGACAGGGGTATCTTTGCGATCTAGTCCAACAGCCCAACAGCCCGTATCTTGGATACCTGGAACGAGTGGGGGTGAGACTAGTCCCTTATGAGGGGACCCAACAGTAACTATTAAATCTTCTATTTTTTATTAAAATAATTTGATTTCTCATTGACCTCATCAATGCTGTCACTAATGAAGTGTGCTTCTATTCAACCCCTTAGATTTTTCCAAAATGTCATATTCCATGTTGTCGCACATTAAAACCTTGCCTTACGTGTCTGGTTGTTGAGCAAGTGCGCGAAGACCCTTAACTAGGTACAACCCTTGGAACCTTCTGCTACTTGAAAAATACTAGTCTTCAAGCCTTGTCTGCTAGCCCCGTGTCCTAAGGACAATGAATTGTCCGCTATCAAACATGACTATGATGGGTCCCATCTAGTCAACAAGGCTACGGAGGAGTATGACATTGTCATCTAGCTAAATTATTGACCTAAGAAAGCGCCAGCTTCGTTTGCTTGTCATAGCGCTCTCCTGCAAGTGGGTCACCCCTCGCTTGGGCGTGTCCACCCATGGGACCCATGCGCTTATCATCCTGAGAAACATGGCTATTCTGCTGGAGGACATGTAATATTTGAAGTCTACACAGAAGCAACAATCCTATACGTAGGGAGAGTTCCTTTTGAAAAGTCTTTAAAAAACAATGCAATTGGCAGTCGTAGAGCCAAGGTATGCATGCAAATCGTGGAGGCCAGACACGTGGGGTGGGGAGGAAGAAAACAATTTTGAGTTTATTATTTTTTAATTTTAATTTTTGTTTTGTTTTATTTTAGGGTAAACATTTGTTATTGAAATTTGATGTGCCACGTAGGCACCACACAAGGAAACAAAATAAACATCTTTCTTATATCGACACATAATATATTTATGTATATAGGATACAAATTCATTTCCAGGGTGTAAACGGTAGATTGATCATATAGAGCTTGGGGTACATTTCATACAATATGTTCGATAAGAAATTTAAGTTATTTTAGACAATACACATACATAAATGATTTTAAAGGTGAAATTTTCATTCTCATGTCAATTCTCACTTACTCTAGGGTCCATTTTGATAGAATGCTAAATACAACCACGTATCAACAAGAAACATACTCTTGTACTAAGTTGGCTCATGACCCGATGTTAACAAGAGCTCTCTCAATTAATACTTTATCTAGATTTATATAAAGAAATTTCATTATGATATAATTATATATAAGTAAAGAATATATATTTATATGCACCATTCATAAAATAATACAATTATTCATTTATACACGAACTCAAAATTCCTAATCTTAATCACACTATATGCAACCTAAAAACATGAGTCTAAGTGTGTTCGCACATCGATTCCATCATGAAAAATTACCTCCACCAACTAGAACCTTCTCCTCAATGAATTTCTCTCTCCAACTTGTGAGAGTTAATGACTCCTATCACACTTGCATAATTAATCGTCAACATAATCATTCTTAAATTTATGCTTCAAGAGATATTTAACATAATCAAATTGTCTGCCTAATTATTTTCTAATGAATACACAATAATTCTATAATTGAACTAGGTTAATTAAATGAGATGTGACATTTTCCTCTAAAATCATAGTCACATCTACTAAAATAAAATAAGCCTTAAACATATATGAGGTATTTGGACTCTACAATTTTTATATATTAAGTGTAAATATTTAAGTAAATAAATAATTTATTTTTCAATTTAAATCAATACGTATAACTTGAATTGTAATAAGTATCATTAGAAAATAAGTATGCATTAGATTTATAATTCAAACCATTATGTATGTGTTTATATATATTAAACATAAATATAATGAACTACAATATGATGGTCATATTTAACAATAATTGATTCCAATACATAATTATTTAAATAATTTGTATAGTTAATTCTATTGTACTATATTAGATTTTATATGTATTGATTGTTGGTGTTCATGTATCAATTGATATTAATCAATATATTGCTCTATATATCAATTGATATTTATAGGATTTCTATTATATCATATTGAATTTTATATGTATTGATTGTTGGTGTAGATATCATTGTTGGTGTATATAAATTGATGTATGATTGATATCAATTAATGTTTCTAGGGTTTTTATTGTATCCTATTAAATTTTGTATATATTTATTATTGGTTTACATGTCATTATTGGTGTATACCAATTGATATTTGTCAATATATATCAATCAAGCTATTAATTGATATTTCTAGGATTTCTATGATATCATATTAAATTATATATATTGATTGAAAAAGTGCATATCATTGATATCAATTGATAGATGAATATTAATTTATATACACCAACATTCAATACATATAAACTTTAATATGTATTGATTATTGCACATATCAATTGATGTTTCTAGGGTTTCTATTGTATTATATTAAGTTTTGTACATATTGAACCAGGTGCATATCATTATTGGTGTTTATCAATTTATTTCGAGACCATTATATCAATTGATATATTAAAGGTTTATATTGTATCAATTTATTTTTAATAAATGTATTATTTTTGTGAATTAATTGATATCTTTTGATATTTTAAGAGAGGGGGACCAACCACATTCAAGGCCCGAGGTCATGGAGAGCCAAGAACAGAAACTGCTGCCCTAACTTACCTTAGCTTAAAGGAGTGTTTGGAGATGAAGGACGCGAATGATGAAGACTATAAGGTCCTTTAATCACTCTATAGACCTAAAACTCATAATGGGGCTAGGCGAACTAGTTTTCGGGTTCAACATTTCTCCTCAGGAAGCTCTCTACTCGAGGACGAAAGTGCAATTTTGGAACGAAAGCACAACGTGTTGGTGTCTCTCAGGTCCGCTGGCGTCCGTACGAATAGAGGATCAAAAAGATAATTTGAACCGCCAAAAAATAGTTTGACGACCTAGCTAATGGGTTTTAAGGGAGCAAAATAAAACTATGAAGTAAAAGATACATAAACAAATGTGATAAAGCAAGTAGATTAAAGCTAGGGTGATAAAAATGATCTCACAAAAGAGCATGTTTGCCAGCTAGCTCCAAGTACACTTCCACCTGGACACAAGAAATAGGAAAGTTGTTGGGGGTTGTATAGGGGCTTGCCTCAGTTGAAACCTTGTTTTGGTTTTTCCACCTCCATGAACAACCAGGATAGCAACAATGGAGAAAAGTATGATAAAGGAGAATGAAAGTAAAGAATACAATAACACTACAAAATAGTATTATGCTACTCAACCAAATCGTCGAGGAGAGGAGTGAAAAATTTACCACTTCCACCAAGAGCTCACTAGCTAATGGAGGAGAAAATGAGAGGAATCAAGCCCCTACTACAATGGTGTTGTTCCACGCTTGCTCTACGAAGTTGATGGAGTGTTGTTGTTGTTGCTATAGAGTGCAAAGTGTTGCTTGAAGGCTGAGAGTGCAAGAAGTGAATGCTAAAAGGTTGCTTGAGCTTGTGAAGAAGATGAAATGCATGAAGGGAGAGTGTTTTTGAAGGGAGAATGAGAAAAATGACCATATTCAGGTCAATTGGTCAAAGAGGGGCATTACAAATCGATCCCAATAGGAAGTGTAACACCTTTGCAGGCTTTAGATGCAAGAATCCGTCAGGGACCTAAGTGTGCCATGTGGACGTCTGCATGCTGCATGGCCATCCCCGATAGTTATTCTTTTTTCAATGCACAAAACAAACGCTTAGTTGAATGAAGGCAATGGGTTGATGTGGATTTTCACCTTTGGGTTTAGTTTTCTAAGGTGAGGGAATGCGAAGGCAGAATTTGTGTAAGGGGTGCAAATTCGCTCCTATACATTTTTCCCCCACTTTAGCGAGCATGAATACTGATGAGTGCTTCAGTAAAGTAGATCATAGAAGTAGTAGGGTTAGAAATGTATACCTGAACCATCTAGGAAGCAAACTATGATTTGGCGAACTCGAGAGCATAGGACAAGTAAAGGACTTCATAGCTTCATAGATCTATGAAGCTGAAGGATGAAAGCATCTTACAGGCCCGCAGACCTACAAGGAGGCAACCCCCAAGATCTCTCACACGAAGGAAGCCCCAAGAAGAAAGCACCTCATAGGCCCGTAGACCTACAAGGAAGCGTCCCCCAAGATCTCTCGCATGAAGGAAGCTGAGAAAGTGCCCTACAGACTGACAAATCTATAGGGAAGGTGTCCTTCAAGATCTCTCACATGAAGGAAACCCAAGAAAGTGCCCTACAGACTCACAAACTTGCAGGGAAGGTATTCCCCAAGATCTCTCACATGGAGGAAACCCAAAGAAAGTGCCCTATAGACCCGTAGACCTGTAGGGGAGCCACCCCCAAGATCTCTCACATGGAGGAAGATCAGAAGAAGCAACCTACAGGCTCATCAACCTACATGGAGGTATCCCCCAAGATATCTCACATGGAGGAAATCCAAGGAAGGGGACTCCACATAGTTAGAAAGTGGCTTCACAGGTGCACCCGTAAAGTGATATGTTTACCCGCAGATAGAACATGTCATAAAGCGGCCATGTAGGATAGTAAGCAGATAGTCTCGCAGACCATCAACAAGTTGGAAAAATTTCAAAGGGGACCCTCAGGAACCCAGCATAAAGAAGGGGTCCACTCAAGGGACATGTTCGAAAGTACAAAAGAGATGTTTCTTTCTCAAATCGATTCATCATCAAGGAATTCGAAAGGAAGAATATGCCCCCACATGAGGGGAAGGTCAAATTTTTTCCCACTTGAGAGGAAGGTTCTCAAGTTATTTCTTTACGAACCAACGATGAAGGAAACACGTTCCGTTAGGGTTTCAAGTCGAGAATGCGATTCTTGAAAAGAAGTTTGTGAAGATTCTCAAGAAAGGATTCATGGGCAACAACTGCATTTTCTGAAAATCAAAGTGTTGTAGAAGTGGCGTTGTCACACATGAAAGGGACAACTCAAGAAAAGAAGAGAGAAAGATAAAGAAAAAGTTAAAAATAAATGAACATAAACACAAGGTACAGGGATAGCTTGATATTTCGGGGTTAGAACTGCTCATAAATATATATATGTATAGTAATAGTATATAAAATGAACTTTCGTCAACCCCCTACTATATTAGACCATGTGAAGAATGCATGAGAAGAAAAAGTAAAAATTAAAAATTGGGTCAACATGGAAGGAAAGTCTAAATGCCCCAACTCTTTGCATTGTCCGCAATTTATTGAAAATCAAGTCACAAATATTGAAGAATGATGATACAAATAGAAGAAGGTTTACGACACAAAAACTGTGCCTATATCCAAGTGCCAACAAGGGTGACAAGGGTCATCTTGGCACACATACCATGATCATGGGGGAACACATCACAACACACACACACACACATCTAATCTAAAGATAAAGAAGGGGCCTCCTCCTAACACTGATCAACCAAGAGGTCATCCGCTTGCCACTCTAGATCATTGTAGGGGGGAGGAGGACAATTATGTAGTGGTGGAATGTTAAGAGGAGGAGCATCCGACCCTCCCGCAATAAAGGGCTAAGGAAGAGGGCCCCACAAGGTCCTCTCCACTGAGCTCTTGTGGAGATAAGGTCAGTGATTTCGTGAAGATCGCTGACAAGGCTAAAACCTCATCTAGAGAGTTAAACATGCACTTAATAGGAGTGCCATTTGTCACCTCAATGGATAGAGAAGGTTGTGCCCAAGATTCACCTCTAGGCTTGTCGAGTGATTTAGGAGCGGTGACGAACTCAAGGCAAGCTGAGACTGGTTTCGTCACTAGGACATAACAAGTCAACACGGGACCACCTTTTGGAGAAGGTGGGCTCCTCTTATGTCATCCATTGCTGGAAGGACCACACTCTACCTTTTGCTTCATTGGAGGAGGTGAACAACCCACAGACGAGGCAAGAACTACAGAGGAAGAGGAGGAGGAGAGAACAACAATAAATATGACCAAAGTGTTTTTCATATCTATGGGTTTTGGGAAAGGCTAGACATCCAGAAGGGACATCAATAGAGGCAGCTCCATTGAAGGAGTGATGAACACCTGCACCTTTTTAGGGTCAGGAGCATTGATACTCACAATAGAATTTGGGAGCGATATGAAGCTATACTAAATGAAAGCAGAGGGGAGGAGAGAGGAGGGTGCTACAGAAGGCCCTGATACAGGGGTGGTTGTCTCCTCTTCCTTTCTCTATAAGGTGGTTTGCTCAGCCATGAGAGCCTTTTTCCAGCGCTAGCATTCACGTGCAAGGTAGTTTCTATGACTCTTTGAATTAGAGGCTGGGGGTTGTGAAGGAACATAAGTCTCCTACTCAGCCATGGGAGTGTTCACTATAGTCATTTCCGACAGAGGAACAAAATATTGAATGGGAGCAGGAGTAGGTTGAGAAGTAGTAGTAGGAGTTGACTCAAGTGCCTTAGTAGCGGGCCTCTTCCCATTCAGTGCTTTGGTGGCAGGAGTGGTAGGAGGTTGTGGAGGTCGAGACATAGAGGATTCCCCATGGGGACCTTTTCCTCTACCATACAAATAGTAGCAAGGTCTGGGTAGTTTAGTAGAGATGTCCGATATCTTGATCTTCAAGGGTTTACGCTAATGAGGGATCATTGGACTTAACGGGTAAAAGCCAGGCTTGCTCATCCAATACTCCTCCCAAGAGACAGGAGCAGACGAGTCATCTTGAGAGGAGGCAAGCTTCTCCTCCCCTTTTCGAGAAGAGAAGGCAATTGATTGTCATGCTAAAGGAAGAGCCAATTTTGGCTGTCCTTTGCCCCTGGTCTTGGGTAAAAGCAAGAGGTTGGGTCCATGAAGAGGGGAAATTTTGGCCAAACAAAATCTCATAGAAAACGTGTATGCATTATTAAAAAAATGCGTATGTGTTATGCTTCAGGTACCCGAGCCTAAAAAAATGTGTGTGTTTTATAACACATACAAGTCATTTATTTTAAAAAAATACTTTTTAGAAGTGCGTACACGTTTTAAAACGTGTACTGTAACACAAAACACATACGCATTTCTAAAAAGTATTTAATTTTTTAAATAATCAAGACAATAAAGAACGCATATGCATTTTTAAAAATGTGTACACGTTTTTAAAATTTTTGAATTCCCAACCCACATGCTACCTCATTTTTAGGCTCAGGAAAGGCTTGGCAACCCAACCCTTAGCCCTTGACTTGCAACTAAAAAACTAAGGTAGATTGAAAAAGAATGTCTAACTTTGGCAATATGGTTGATGGAATTTTTTTTTTAATCAATCTATAAAATTAAAACCCATTAGAGAACATGATGTCTAGTATCCAAATATATAATTTTTATTAATATTGGATTATATTTATTATTTTTTAATTAATTTCTAAGCAAACTAGTCCTTAAACTTGAAATATCAGGCTTTTTTTATTTTTAATAACTTTTTTTTTGGTTAAGTTTCTTGTAAAAAAACTTATATGACATCAATCTTCAGAAATTATTTATACAATGAAAAAAAGATTCAAATTTTTTTTAGTTTAGGTCCAATTATGCTATTCATACACGATTTTTAAAAACAACAATTAAGGCCAATAAAAATTCAATAAAAAAAATATATGCAAAAGAAATTACAAAAAAATTTCCTCATCAATCTTCATATTGTTAGCTCTCTTTCCCCAAATGGAATTATCAAAATATTTTTATTTTGGTCAAAAAGTGGTGTTCGTACACATGCATGGTATGGTAAAAAAATGGGGAATTTTAAAAAAACGGTTTTTATACATCCCTATCAAAATTTAATTTCTATCATCTAGGTATTTGAATAAATTACATATTTGGAAACTAGATTCAAAGTGCTAAGTTTCATATTAATTAATTTTTAAAGATTCATTGTGTAAGTGCCTCAAATTTTCAGTCCAAGTGTGACAAATTGTGAAAAACAACAAAAACACTTCCACTTTTTGTGGACCCAACTTCTTGCATCATCCCTCTTATACTTCACATAGTTTTTGTAAAGTAGGTTCGTTCTTGGAGGAAGAAGACCAACTGGGGCAGGCCAAAAATGGTCTAATGAATATCCCCCTTAGGACACTAAAGGTTGGTATCCAGTGTCATGCACTACATGCAAAAAACCTTCATAGGAGAACTTTAAACATTTGTGAATAATAGAGGCGATTCCATTCATGGAAGCTAGCCATGATATGCCTAGCTTCATCCTGAAGAGATTCAACTCTGGAATGCCATCGAAAAACGGTGTCAACAACCCTAGGTCCAACTAGGACGAACAAAGTTATCAAACCATATGGCTTTAGACAAAGACCATCGTGTGTACAGATGGTAGGTTTTGTTTCTTTGTATTCTTTCCTGTGTAGTGAGTTAAGCCACAACATCTCTTCTATAATAACATAATGTTCACTCGACTCGTGGGGTCTACTAGGACTCCTGTCACAATGTTACCATTGAGGCAGGCGAGAATGTAGAGGGGAGAGGGCTTATTGTTTAGGGGTAAGTCCTACGAAGTGAAGGTCACTTCCGACGAACCGATCGCAGGCTGTGCGGTAGAAGTAACTGTGACCATGTTAATGTAGGCCTCGAGCTAAGTGATAGAATCGGTGGGATCAACAATCATGTTAGTAGAATGTGACAGAAATGGGTCCATGTATATCTATAATTCATTATTCGCTTTCCTGGATCGATTTGTTCGTGTTTTGTTTGCTTCCATTGTGATGAATAGTGCTATCCTCGATGTGGTCCTATATCTCATGACACAGGTGCATACAACGTTCAGTATCATGTCCTTTAACTCCATGGTATTGATAATAGGTACTTGTATCATACCAGCTAGGGTACGGTTCCTTAAGAGGTTTAGGGTTCGACAAGGTTATGATCTTATCCTTCACCAAATTTTGCAAGATGGAAGAATAGGATTCAGCTAGCTTTGTGAACTTTTAGTTGCATTTGAGGCCATTGTCATCCACAAAGACTATTACATTCACAATGACTTTACCTTTCCTAGAGATTGATATGATGGACTTTCCTTTAGAATGGAAGTGTGAGGAGGGTCGCTCAAACTGAACTACCATCTCTTGATATTCTCATAGGGCTACACACAAATGCACGAAAGAAGGGTATTTCATAAGGGTGAACTTCTCCTGCCAAGGCCTTTGCATGTTCCCTATGAATACCTTCTGCACGTCAAAATTGGGTGAATATCCCCCTTAGGACACCAAAGGTTGGTATCCAGTGTCATGCACTACATGCACAAAACCTTCATAGGAGAACTTTAAACATTTGTGAATAATAGAGGCGATTCCATTCATGGAAGCTAGCCACGATATGCCTAGCTTCATCCTGAAAAGATTCAACTCTGGAATGCCATCAAAAAATGGTGTCAACAACCCTAGGTCCAACTAGGACAGACAAAGTTATCGAACCATATGGCTTTAGACAAAGACCATCGTGTGTACGGATGGTAGGTTTTGTTTCTTTGTATTCTTTCCTATGTAGTGAGTTAAGCCACAACATCTCTTCTATAATAACATAATGTTCACTCGATTCGCGGGGTCTACTAGGACTCCTGTCACAATGTTACCATTGAGGCAAGCGGGAATGTAGAGGGGAGAGGGCTTATTGTTTAGGGGTAAGTCCTGCGAAGTGAAGGTCGCTTCCGACGAACCGATCGCAGGCTGTGCGGTAGAAGTAACTATGACCATGTTAATGTAGGCCTCGAGCTAAGTGATAGAATCGGTGGGATCGACAATCATGTTAGCAGAATGTGACGGAAATGGGTCCATGTATATCTACAATTCATTATTCGCTTTCCTGGACCGATTTGTTCGTGTTTTGTTTGCTTCCATCGTGACGAATAGTGCTATCCTCAATGTGGTCCTATATCTCATGACACAGGTGCATACAACGTTTAGTATCATGTCCTTTAACTCCATGGTATTAATAATAGGTACTTTTATCATACCAGCTAGGGTATGGTTCCTTAAGAGGTTTAGGGTTCGACAAGGTTATGATCTTATCCTTCACCAAATTTTGCAAGATGGAAGAATAGGATTCAGCTAGCTTTGTGAACTTTCAGTTGCATTTGAGGCCGTTGTCATCCACAACGACTATTACATTCGCAATGACTTTACCTTTCCTAGATATTGATATGATGGACTTTCCTTTAGAATGGAAGCATGAGGAGGGTCCCTCAAACTGAACTACCATCTCTTGATATTCTCGTAGGGATGCACACAAATGCGCAAAAGAAGGGTATTTCATAAGGGTGAACTTCTCCTGCCAAGGCCTTTGCATGTTCCCTATGAATACCTTCTGCACGTCAAAATCGGGCAGTGGATACGAGATTTGTGAGAAGAGTGCCTGATAGTACCGCGCTATGAAATCAATAATCTTTTCATTATCGCCTTGTTTGCATCAGACGAGATTCAAAAAGGTCATCTTTAGCCCAATGCTGGCTTGGAATTATCGTAGAAATTGGTTTACAAGTTGGTCAAATGAGAAAATGGAATTATCAAGCAAGGAATAGTACCACTCGAGCACTGTATCCTTCAGGGATCGAGGGAATAGTTTTTCCATCAACATGTTGTGATGGAAGAAATCTGTGCATAGGACATTAAAGGCAGAAACATGCATTTTTGGGCCCCCTTTTTTGCCATATTTCTCAAATTTAGGGATCTCCATTCCTTGAGGGAAGAGATTTTTCAAAATTGTGACCGACAATAGGCTATGCCGAAAGAAGGATTGGAAGATAGGTTGGGCAGAGGCTTGGGATAGACTCACCAATTGGCTTTGCATCTTACCCATATTCTGAAGAAGAATGTTCAGAATAGGGTCATTAGAGGATAGAAGGCAAGAGGAACCTCCTCTAGAACCACCATCAGAGCCACTACCAGAACCAGCCGTGTGACCTTCGCTGGAATCACCACTAGAGCCACTGCCACCAGTAGGGCCTCCGTTGGAGCCACCTCTGCTTCTAAAGCCACCACTATGACCTCCACTAGAACCACTTCCACTAGCACCACCTCCGTTACCAAAGCCATTGCCACTACCAAAGCCCCCACCACTCATCCCACCAAAACCTCCACTACTAGAGGTGACAGGAGGGGTGAAGCCGAAACCCAAGGGGATCTTGTTCACTTTGATAGTGTTAGATCCCTTGGAGGCAGAGGGGATGCTAATCAAGGGTACGATATTGGTCATGTATACAGATGTAGGAGGCATCAACAGTCCTAGTTGTCTCTCATGATCTTCACAAGTGGCTCCTTGTATAATGTTGGGATTGTTTGGAGGAGCACATGCATCATTCATACTAGAGAGACTAGCCAAGAGTTCTATGCCTGTTCGGTCTTTACCCACCATGTACTTTAGTTCACTGATAACTCGGGTAGCCCTAGCCAACTTCGGGTCTCTTTCCAAGTGATGTTCCAAGTCACCCAACCCTTTACTGAGGGTGGAGATATATTCTGAAGGAATGTGAACAACCTCATGCTTGTTGATCGACGACAATGTAGGAGATGCAGGAGTGGGGACGTGATCGATCTCATCAAATAATCTGACCTTGCCCCTTGACAACTGCTCCTATGCAGCGAGACCAATGACAAATCCAACAAAAAGGATTGTAGAGAAACTAGTAGTGACCTTCGTTTCTCTCCATCGGAAAGTGTCATATACTTCTCCTAACAATATACTTGGAGGTTGTGGACTGGGTTGTGATGGTCATAAACCTTCACAACACTCAAGGGCACAACAATCACAAGGTATAAGGGAAAATTATCAACACTAACGGATGAGCAGACATTGGTTCATGTCGGGTTCACCAAAAATGTAAGAGAGGGGGGACCAACCACGTTCAAGGCCCAGGTCACGAAGAGCCAAGAGCGAAAGGTTGCCCTAACTTACCTCAGCTTAAAGGAGTGTTTGGAGATGAAGGACGAGAATGATGAGGACTATAAGGTCCTTCAATCACTTTGCAGATCTGAAAGTCAAAATGGGGCTAGGAGAGCTGATTTTTGGGTTCAACACTGTTCCTCAGGAAGCTCTCTGCCTGAGGATGAAAGTGCGGTTTTGGGATGATAGCATGGTGCACTGGCGTCTATACGATTAGAGGACTGAAAATACAATGTGAAAAACTAGAAAATAGATTGATAGCCTAGCTAATGGTTTTTAAGTGAGCAAAATATAACTATGAAGTAAGATATATATAAATGAATGTGATAAAGCAAGTAGATTAAAGCTATGGTGATAAAAATGATCTCACAAAAGAGCCCGTTCACCAGCTAGCTCCAAGTACACTTTCATCTGCACACAAGAAAGAGGAAAATTGTTGAGGGGTTGTATGGGGGCCTGCCTCAGTAAGACCCCCGTTTTGGTGTTTCCACCTCTACAGACAGCCAAGATAGCAACAATGGAGAAAAGATGATAAAGGAGAATAAAAGTAAAGAACACAATAACATTACAAAATAGTATAATGTTACTTAACCAAATCATAGAGGAGGGGAGTGAAAAAATTACCACCTCCACCAAGAGCTCACTAGCTAATGGAGGAGAAAATGAGAGGACTCAATCCCTTGCTGCAATGGTGTTGTTCCACATTTTCTCTATGGAGTTGATGGAGTGTTGTTGTTGCTGCTATGGAGTTCAAAGTGTTGCTTGAAGGATGAGAGTGCAAGAAGTGAATGCTACAAGGTTGCTTGCGCTTGTGAAGAAGATGAAATGCATGAGGGAAGATTGTTTTTGAAGGGAGAATGAGAAAAACAACCATATTCGGGTCGGTTGGTCGAAGAGGGGCGTTACAAATCGACCCCAATGGGAAGTGTAATGCCTTTACAGGCTTCATATATAGGAATCTGTTAGAGACATAAGCACATTGTGTAGACATTTGCGCATCGCACGAGCATTCCTGATAGTTATTCTTCTACCGACACACAAAATAGAAGCCAAGTGGAATGAAGGCAGTGGGTTGATGTGGATTTTTTCCTTTGGATTTGGTTTTCTAAGGTGAGGGAATGTGAAGGGGGAATTTGCATTAGGGGTGCAAATTCACTCCTATATAGATATATCAAATGATTAAGAGTGAAATCCATATTTCTAAGGTTTATATTGTATCATATAAAATTTTAATGTATTGATCACTAGTGTATATCATATGTATATAAATTGATCTATTGATTGATATAATTTCATTGAATACATGGACCAAGAAATTAAAAATTTAGAGCTAAGGATTTGGTTGCTTAGAATTTAAGAGTTAGCAAATGAGGTAGATGGGAATAATGTGTGGGGATTTAGGAGGCTATGTGCAATATATTACTAGATCCTAGTCATACTTATGGAGAGAGGAATGTGTTTGACATGAGACATTTCTTAAGACGTACCTTCATGCTATTCATAATGACTAGTTCGTATATTCTTCGTTGTGACATTGAAGATGTGTTGCACCAAGGTGAGGCTTACTTCAAATATACTCTAAACCAACTCCATGTTGTCAAGAAGTGTTAGTGCATATGTTGCATTTTATTGAGCAAATCAACAAGAGCCTTAAGGAATTTTTGCTTTCTATTGTTATTATTTATTTTTGGATTGTTGTGTGTTGTCCACATTTTCAAACTTGTAAAATTTTAAACTTTTTGTGCTCATTGAATTAACACATGTTCTTTAGTCATCATTCCATAATTCATGTTAGTCTCTCATATGTCATATGTGAGGCATTTTTATCACCTCAATTTAAGAAAATAAAATTACTAATATTTGCTTCATGAAGTCTTGGTCATAAATGCCCTTAATCATTTTGTAGTGTAAAATTGTTTGTGAAACACATCAATTTGTGGTTTCAATCACAAATGATTTACAGTCAATTTTAGACACCTCAACAAATTGCAAGTTAGTCTAGATTAAATCATAGATCATGTCAACTTAATTATTGATGCAAAAATGATTAAGTGTTTGACTATTTTAAAAATAGAAATTTCTTTGTTTATCATTAGTGTCCTCATCTTATAATCTTATATTAATGTTTATTTTATTGTCATTGTTTAACTACATTTTGCTGTTGTTTTGCATCCCTTCAAAATTAGTTTTACCCTATAATAAAAAACAGTTTACTTTATAATGTTAAAAAGAGGAAATAAACACTTGACAAGCATATTGACCAAAACTCTCAATTTTCCACATTCTTTCGCTCTACTAAATCTCCCAATGCATAAGACAAAAAAATGCGATTGCGGACGTTTGAAAGTAAAGTCAAAATCAAAAACTTTTGTCTCCTTCCGCAAAGTCGTAAAAGGAAAATAAAAGTAAAATGCGGGATTTACCTCTACGCAGGAAAAGCTTCAACTTTATTCACAGCTTTCTGCATTCCGCAAAAATAAAAGAACACTCAAGCTGGAATGCCTTGCTTGCAATATAGATTTGTTGGAGAGGCTTTACAAACTTTCCAGCAAACGTGATTGGCAGATGCAAAACCAAATTCCACGCCCTTTGCTAACATGATTTCATTTGTTTGCGCCATTAATGGCAGCTTCGAACCATGGTATGGACATTCATTAAAGCATAAAGAAGGCGCCATCTGTGGACAAAACTCCTCAAAGATAGGTTGTCTTATGAAATGCAATACCCAAATTGGGTTTGTCTCATTGCTGCTTGATGAAACAAAGACATTCATCAATTACAAGTTTTTTTAAGTCGTTAGGTACTTATGTGGTATCATCAGGCCAGAGAATAATCCCAAGCTTATTTTCTTTTCTGCGTATAGA
This sequence comes from Sequoia sempervirens, assembly GCA_007258455.2. NCBI lineage: Eukaryota > Viridiplantae > Streptophyta > Pinopsida > Cupressales > Cupressaceae > Sequoia > Sequoia sempervirens. Next base: position 288,601,037 of record VDFB02193867.1, read on the forward strand.
TTGAAGCTGTGTAGTATCTTTTGTCCAAAACCTAATTATCTTGTAATATTTTCCAACCACGTTCATGATTTCATACTAATGGATTTCTAAATCAACAGTCCCACATTTTTAATGTTCAATCTCCCGACGAAGAAACTTTCAAGCAAATGGAATTGGTAGGTGTAAAGCTAGACTCCTCAACCTTTGCGAGCATCCTCCCTGGTTGTGTCGAAACGAGAGTTTTGGAACAGTCTATGCACACCCATAACGGGATAAGGATAGAGGAATTTTGTCAGATGTTGCAGTTGCAACTACCCTATTTGACATGTTTGCCAAATGTGGAAGCATTGACAAAGCACGCGCGACCTGTTTGATAAAATGCTTCAAAGAAATGTATTCTCATGAAATGCCCCGATTGCTAAGATATTCACAAATGGATTAGTTGAAAAGGCTTTACAAACTTTCAAGCAATTGCAGTTGGCAAATGTAAAGCCGAACTCTACAACCTTTGCCACAATCCTCGCAGCCAATGCCTAATGGGATATAGATCTTGTCAGTCGTCGGAGATTTTCCTTATTCGTACGTTTCCACCACATCCGTCTCCCCTCCAACTACTTTCTCCACCACAATGGTCATCATCTCCAGCACCAAGTAATATGCAGCAATGCTTTCAGAATCTCAGATCATTATTGTGTTTTTCTTTGTTGTTATCACCTGCATCAGGTGAAATTGTGTGATGCAAGGTTTTGGAATTGGTGCATTAATTTAGCAGGCGGGTAATAATTCCTTATTCATATTTTATTTCAATAGAGAATAGAAACCCTCCAAAAAAAAGATTGATCTGGATTGGATCATATATCTAGTGCTTAATAGCAACTTATACTCTATATAAGCTGCTTAACATATTTATGTTGATATGATTTTAATGTGAGAGTGTTAAAATAATCCATTAGAACTAATCAATTAAATACATAAGCAAATAATTAATTTATACAATTAAACTTATATCATATAATTGATTTAAATCCATTTCCCAATCATGGATAGTATGCCTATGCAAATATAAAAATGTTAGCGTGTCTGTGTGTAATCGAAAAGTGAGAGGAAAATGCCATTTTATAGAAAATGTCATTTTGAGCGGATAGACGAGATTAATTGATGATGAGAACCTAAAATGAGAGGTCCAGATTAAATTTGAGAATCCCTAATTAGGGTTAGGGAAAATTCTTTAATCGAACGGTCAGAATAATATCTCAGATAATCGGATCGACGGTGGAGAATAAATGAGGAAATTAATTAAAGAAATAAATATTTTCAAAAAATTAAGAAGATAAGATTGCCTGATTTGTGAGATTCGAAAAATCAAGAAGATAAGATTTGGACTGAAAATCAGATTTGAAAAATCAAGAATCTACCCCTATTACCTGATTTTTGGAAGATTAATTGCCAATTTGAATTAAGATTGAAATATATGACAAAGGGGAATTAAATAAATTAAGAAATTTATTTAATTAAGGAAGAACTTAGACAATTAATGATGTATTAAATAAATAAATAAAACTTATTTATTTAATAATCAGAAAAAGCAAAGACATGAATTAATTAAATGATTATAAATTATTTAATTAATAATTAGAATAATGAATAAGGACATGAATTAAGTCATAATTATGTTAGGACAGTGGTAGAAATGAAACTAGAGGCCTAGGTCATTTTTAGGTGTCTATATTTTTCCCCTCTTTGTCATAATGTCACTGGTCGCATTGTGACAAAGAAAATAAGTCAAAAATATGCCCTAGCGAAGGTACAAAGTATCATTGCCCCCTCAGGAAATTTTCAAATTTTGGGTCAGCAACAGAAAAATTTGCAAAGGGTCCCAATAAGTCAATTTAATGACCAGAAAAACAACACAGTCAGTTTCAGATTCTGACATGTTTAAAGCAACTAACTAGGAAGTCAAAGGTTGTATAATGAGCCTTCAGTATTGACCTTGTTTAAAAAAATGTCATTTTGACCTTATAAATAAGTTGACAAAGGGGTAAAAGTCAATTCACTTTTACTATTTACCTTGTGAAATTTGAGAGTTCATAGCGAAAGGCGCAGAAGCGAGGATGGTGATTCCAGTGTCAGAGCATTGCGGGGAGATCGTGAGGACCTTCAGGTGGCCAGAGGGCTCAGAGCCAGCGGTATGTACCTTTAACTTACTTTGTCATTTTATCATTTTGCGTGCCATTTGTAGCTTTCTAGGATAGTCAACGTCTACGCCGCGATGCATATGCATTCGCGTAAATCACAATTGCTTTTGCGTGCGATGCATTTGATGCATCGCAATGCAAGTGCAAAGCTAAAATAGGTTGTAGTGGTGGGTTGCACCGCATTTGACAAATTCTGTGACACATTCGACATATCGCGTTGCAATTGAAGTCTTGAATGCCGCAACTGTCATATTGCAACACGCTCGTTTTTTGACCAACACAACTGCCATGTCATGTCACATTCGTGATGTTGAGACACAATTGCAAAAATTCATGACACAAGTGGTATATTGCGATGCAATTGTCATATTGAGACGCATTTGATGCTTGGAACGACGCAGTTGACTTTTCTCGATGCAAATGATTGGTTGTGACGCAATTGCCTATATCTTGAATAGAATTTGTTTTAATGTTTGCGTGACCTTAGATTCTTTTCATGATGCTGCCAGTTGTCCAAAAGGTACTAATGCATTGTTCGTATTTTTGCAGAGGTAGCTTGCCCCTATTTATACGAGAGAGTAGACTGACCACCTTTCAGTCGTTGATCAGTTGGGCCCGCGAGAGCGATGATGATTGATGCGACTGAGTTTATTCTGTGCCGCATTCATGCCCACCATTCAGGCGAACAAGGGATTATTGACTGCACTGTGCGAGCAATGGCATTCTGAGACCCATTCCTTCCACCTGCCGACAAGTGAGGCCACCATTACTCTAGAGGATGTCTACCAGATTCTCTGAGTGCCGATTCGTGGGGAGCGAATTGTCTACGATTTATGGCATGGCGAGCAGACCTTCTGTGCCTACTATCGAGATCAGGGTGCAGGACTGGGGATTCAGGGCTATGAGATCTGATGGGAGTTCATGGCAGATCACTATGGGCACTTCGATGCCTTCCTAGCAACTCTGATTGCTAGCATTTTGATTCTTGACCGTTGGGGACATGGATTCCCTATTGGTTGGGGAGACGTCTTGGTTGGCATGAGACGAGATAGGACAATTTACTCTTGGGGTCCCTGTTTGCTAGGGATGCTTTCCCATCAACTACATGATGTTGCATATAGGAGAGGAGAGAGTATCTCTTGCGGGACCTCATTGATGATGATCTCGGTGTGGGAGCACATTGCCATATTCTGCCCTCCCATTGAGAGACCACAACTGGCTGAGGGGATGCCCTATGTGTACTATTGTGCAGGTGCGTTACAGCAGACCCACATGGGTGAGACAGGGTGGTGGTGGCATCGTATCGACACGATGATATCCTTTATCTGGAAGTCGTACCGAGATTGTGGTTAGTGGGATGATGAGGATGAGCACTTGAGTCTGTGTAGGCAGTTCAGGTACCTGATTGGCCAGACAGTGTAGACATCCCTAATTATTGAGATGTACCTACTGTAGCATGTTTTGAGACAGTTTGGAGAGCAGCAGGATGTGCCCGTAGGGACAGTAGAGTATGCTCGATCGTCCAAGGAGTACGTGTGGGGGCCAGCTATCCTAGTG
>VDFB02193867.1:288604867-288616427 GCA_007258455.2 Sequoia sempervirens
ACTGTTGGAAAGCTACTTCCATGTTGGACATCATGGTATTGGTAATTTTTCCCAAGTTTTCTTTTTGACTATATTTTTTTCCAATCAAAGTGGGGTCTTCTTTCTGCACTTTTGGGGCCATAAAAGGTGCAAATGGACTCCGTTTTTCAAAAATGAATAGGCGCTGGAAAGCTCTCAGCATGCTCTATTTAGATATGTGATCTTTTTTCTTAGAATTTTCTTCAGGTACACAAGAATTTGTTTTGAATCTTTTTTTCTTATGCATTGCTTCCTCTTTCTTAGTTTGTACTAGGGTTTGGGTTTATCTCTTGTGGGGGGTGTTTTTTTCTCACTTTTTGTCATTTATATAAAAAAACCAGAACACCAAAACTCTCAAAATAATCAAACCCTTATGCATCTTTTGTCTATTATGAAAGATCACATAATAATAAAAAACACAAGTAGGTACAGGTGCAAGGTTTCATGGCAGACTCCTCAGTTGAGTTACTCACATCACATAACTATCACACCTGGAAGTCTCGCATGACGAGGCTTCTTAGGTCGCGAGGGTTGTGGTCTTGTCTAGATGAAGTTTAGCCTCAGTTGTAGCATATTTTTGAGATTCTTCAGCACAGGAACAAGATGGATGAAGCTATGGGTTTGCTATCCCTGCACATTTTAGATAGTCTTTTATTTCACCTTGATGCTTTGCTCACTCCTCGAGCCATTTGGTTGAAGTTTGAGACACTTTTTGGGACCATTAATGAGTTTCGAGCATTACAGATTGAGGCAGAGCTAACTTCACTAATACCTGAATCATTTCCCACTATTGAGGATTTTTTGACCAAGTTCAAAACTATCTGCACTATTTTACAGGGTTGTGGCAAGAATAAGTCAGACACAGAGTGCATTTACTTGATCCTTTTGAAGATTTGTGGTCCATTTCAGATATTTGCTTCTTCATTCTATTCCACCATGGATGGCCTGGGTGCTCATTTTACCATGCCTACCTTTGATGTGTTTTGTGAGTGTTTGTCTTGTGAGCAGTCACACCTTTCTTAGCTAGATATGCTCTCAGGATCAAAGAACAAAGCATTGGTTGTTCAGTCATCTAAGGAGAAATAGAATTAGAAACCGAAGCCCAAGAAAGATTATGTAGGAAGTGAGCATTCCTCCAAACCACCTCCTAAGTCTGATTCCAAACCACCACTTAATCCGAAATAGGGGAAATATTCGAAGTCTGGTGAGTCTTCCTCCAAGACTAAGAAGAAATTAGGAGACACTTGCAGCGTCTGTGGCAAGGAAGGACATCTAGTTTCGAGGTGTTGGAAATTATTAGAGGCTTTAGAGGAAGCCCTACAACAGCATCACATCTCCTCACCTCATTCATCTTCTCCTTCCATAGGGAAAGTCATGCTCTCACTGCTCAAGCATCGACCTATGGGTCCACTTGGATTTTAGATTTTGGTGCTTCTCACCATATGACTCACACTCAGTAGTTGGTCACTTCTCTTGCCTCTTGTAGTCCTTCACAGATTGCAGTGGGTGACTCTACACAACTTTTAGTCTTGGGATCAAGTTCTGTCTCTTTGGATGGGGGTACTCTACAGGATGTTCTGGTTGTTCCTAACATCTCGACGAACCTCTTGTCCATTTATCATATTTTCCATTCTGGCTCTGGTAAGACAGTTGTGTTCTCACCACATGATGTGGTTATTCGGGACCTCCATGACTCTGATTTGGTTGTGGCTACTGGGTATGTTGACACTGCATCTCGTCTTGATAGATTTGATGGCTTTGAGCCTTCTGAGGGTACAAGTTCATCTCTTATAGCACATGTAGATTTTGTGAGTAAGCTTTGGCATGAGCATTTGGGCCATGTCAATTATAGATATCTTCAATAGATGAGTACACAGGCACTTGTTCTTGGTCTTCCACATATTTCTTGCACAGACGGTGTTTGTCATGGTTGTGTGCTTGGAAAGCATCATAGGGATCTCTTTCTGAAGGGAAGTGCAACTCGTGCTTTGGCACCCTTGGAGTTGATTCATAGTGACCTCATGTCATTTCCCACTCCTTTTTCTGGGGCCAAGTATGTACTCAACGTTGGGTTTGGTGAAGCCCAAATTGGCAAGATTCTCGAACATATCAGATAAGGATGCTTTTTGCCTGAATTGGAAAGTTTCTCTCACAGACTGATTTTTCTATTTATTGGAGTGGAGACCATTTTATATATATGTTGCTGGTTGAATATGTAAATGACATCTTAAGAATTAATAAAGAGATTCTCCTGCTGTTGAAAGTGGATGTAGGCAAATTTGCCGAACCACTATAAATTTCGTGTCTCTTATCTTGTTCTTGATTTTTTCTTGTTTTTCTTCTATTTCTTTGCTCATTTTAATATTAACAATTGGTATCAGAGCCTGAATCTCAGTGCTGGAAATCGGTGGAGAATTTCCTGAGATATGAATAAAATATTGAATAGAGATGGAAGACTATTGGATTTTAGATCCTGGAGCTGAGTGTTTTTATATTGTGAAGAGATGGGATGAAGATGATGAGGCTGATTTTATTATTGAAGAATTTCTTCTCCATTTAGATTCACTAGTGAGTGAAGTCTCTTGTTGCTTATTTGGTTGTGATAAATGCTCTTCTAACCATGATTCGGATTGTGACACAGGAGTGAGTGATGCCGTGCAAGTGCAACCTGAATCAAGGCACCATGTTCATTGGTGTGATGGCTGGACAAATGAGGATTCAGTTGACGAGACTGTGGAGTTTTCCTTCCGTGATGAGGAGGATGCCTCCCAAGGAGAGGAGGATGTAGTCTCGAACCAAGAGAGTGAAGATGAACCCGAGGAAGAGGTTGAAAAAGAGGCTGAGAATCAAGAGGCAGAAATAATGGTTTATGGTAATCCATTGTTCAAGCCGGAGGTGGAAATGGTTTATGATAATCCATTATTCAAGAACCCGATGGATGACATCAAGAACCCGATGGATGACATAGAGATAGCCGAGAAGGTAAAAGGAAATGACATGGATGTTTCCAAGGCAGTAGATATTATGAAGGAGAAATCCCTGGCGGCTTTGCACTGCAAAGAACGGCTCCACGAGGCTTTAGTGGAGAAAATCCATTTGATAGATCCTGTGATAGCGACAGAGTGGGAGTCTGTGAACGAGGGACACCCAGATAAGTTCTGCGATCAAATTTCTGACGTAGTTTTGGATGGATGCCTGGAGCAAGATCCTGAAAGCAAATGCTGCAATCGCCAATTTTTTAAAGGAAACGAATATTGTAGAGATCTTGTTGATGCCGGGGGCGATTTATTTCTCCAGACAGAGGGAAGGAAGAGATTTGAATCAGAACACCGCCTAATGCCAGCGTCAACATCAATATTATCATCAGAAGACCCGACATTGCAGAGCCCCGAAGCAGGGCAGCAAAAACAGAGCAATGTAAGCGACAACGTTGTGGAGGATTGGCCTGGGCGGGCTGGCAGTGATAGGGCAGAATCTGGCTCTCAAGGGTTTTCACGATCCCATGGACTTTGTGCCTCTGTGCCTAGTGGTGCGACTAATAGTAGGTTGGAAGTGCTGGTCGCTAGAGTCATGAAGCACCTGTCTCTAGGTTGCGATCTGCTGTCAAATGGCGAGGAATGCCATGAAAATAGGAAAGAGGAGGATGCAAATGCGGTAGAGAAAAGCGGGATTCCTTCCCTTTCCAAGCTTGGTGCTTTCTGTGTTGATGCTCGTCAGGAGGGAAGTGCCATTCTTTGCAGACAAATTGATGAAGATATAGCTCTCGCTGATTTTATTTCATTGACTCATGCCATAGTCGAGATATTTAATGATCTAGCTTTTGCCTTAATGAAAATGGGGGCATGGAATATTAATGTTGCAATGGAAGCCTATCGGTGTGATCTGGACGAGATTCTCCTGTCGCTGAAGGAGACAGCGATGATCCGTGAGGTTGCAAGCTGCGCAGTTAAAGTTCTTCCAAATTCAATGGATTCCGGTGCAGGACAGGGGCGAATGTTGGTGGCGCAGGAGGTATTCGAGGGTTTGCTAGCAACCGATGTTGATGTGGATAAGACACTCCTGATTTACCTCGGCATGTGGCACCAGCTAGCTGGTGATTCAGATGATGATGTGAACAGGATCAAAGATATGTGCATGGATCTCGGAGTAGAGATAATGCGAGCTACAAGGCAGGGATATTTCCCGTTGAAGGAGCCGTAGGCCGAGGCTTTTTTGCAGCAAACCGATAAAGCCGTTATTGGTGTGAATGAATTCAGTAGTGCGGCCAAACCTTTACAATATCAGCTTGAGTGGGAGCCCTATTGTTGGGGAAACAATCCAATGGCTGAAGAAACAGATTTTGAACTCGAACAACACGAGTGTGGATTTATGAGTGAGTTTGCACCTGTACAAGTAGTAAGAGACGGTGTTCAGCTACTTTATTTTATTGCATTGGACAAAATTTGGCGAAAATTGATTCATAGTGTTCGTGAACAAAATCTGGCAAAACTCAAATCTTCATTGTGGCTGATATAAATTTTTGCAGTGGGGAAGATCTCTAAGCAGCAATTTGGTCTTAGATTTGATGGATTTGAGCCTTCTGAGGGTACAGGTTCCTCTCTTATTGCACATGCAGATTTAGTGAGTAAGCTTTGGCATGAGCGTTTGGGCCATGTCAATTACAGATATCTTCAGTAGATGAGTACACAGGAACTTGTTCTTGGTCTTCCATAGATTTCCTGCACAGACGGTGTTTGTCATGGTTGTGTGCTTGGCAAGCATCACAGGGATCCCTTTCCGAAGGGAAGTGCCACTCGTGCTTTGGCACCCTTGGAGTTGATTCATAGTGACCTCATGTCATTTCCCACTCCTTTTTCTGGGGCCAAGTATGTACTCACATTCATTGATGACTTCTCCAGATGCACATGGGTGTACTTTCTTAAGTACAAGTCTGATGTCTTTGATTCCTTTCGAATCTTCAAGACATTTGTAGAGAAGCAGTCTGGCCTTTCTATTCGGCAGATACGTACAGATAATGGGGGGGAGTATGTGAATCAGGCTTTCAGAGATTTTTGCATTGAGCATGGTTTGCAGCATCAGTTTACTGTTCCCTACACCCCTCAGTAGAATGGTGTCGCTGAGCGAAAGAACAGGACTTTACGGGAGATGGCGAATTGTATGATTCAGTCCAGGTCCATGGATCCATCCTTTTGGGCTGAGGCAGTTAATTGTGCCAATTATATTCAGAATCGGATGCCTCACAAAGCGATTCAACATATGACTCCTGAGGAGGCTTGGTCTCATGACAAGCCTGATGTTTCATCATTTTGAGTATTTGGTAGTGAAGCATGGGCATTTATTCCTGATGCTCAGAGGAGAGTCATGGAGCAGAAGAGTCGACCCCTCAATTTTGTTAGCTACTATGAGGATGTTGCAAAATATATAGGTTGTTTGATCTTGATTCGAGAGAGAGGTCACGATTTCAGCCAGTTGTTTGATCACGATTCTAGAGAGGTCTGTTCCGTGAGGATGTCTAGTTGATGAGTGCCTTCCCATAGTGGATACTGTTTCCGGTCTACTTCCATACCTCCTCCCTGCCTTACACTCATCAGGATTTTTGTTGAGGATGATTTTGATGAGGGTCATTAGTCCCCATCACCACCTCCGCATACTTCTCAGGAGACCCAAATGGAGAAACAAGCTTTACTATTAAGGCAGCAAGATCTATGGGAGGTGATCCTTCAGACACCCGTCGCACCCGTTCTTATACTGCGGGTTCTAGTCTTTTGAGTCATGCTCTTTTAGAGGATCCTCAGAATTTTTTGGTGTGAGTCACCCTAGAAGTGGGATAGCACTATGGAGGAGAGGTATTCTTCTTTGATGATGAATAGTACTTGAGGATCTCTATCACTCTTCTAAAATTTAGAAGATGGTTTGGTGCAGATGGTTGTATCGCACAAAGTATGTTGTTGATGGTTCTATTGATAAGTACAAAGCACATCTTGTTGCGAAGGGTTTCTCATAGGTTGAGGGTATTGATTACTCTGAGACATTTTCCCCTATCACCAAGATGAATTCTATTCGCTTTGTACTATCACTTGCAACTTCTAGGGGATGGACCATTTTTCAGATGGATGTGAAGAGTGCATTCTTGCATGGTGACCTACAAGAGGAGATCTATATGGAGCAGCCTCAGGGATTTGTGCAGGATGCTTCTTTGGTTTGCAGACTTCGACGTTCATTATATGGTCTCAAATAGGCCCCTTGGGCTTGGTATGAGAAGATGGACTCTTTTTTGCTCTCCACTGGTTTCACACGCTGTCATTTTGATCCCACAGTCTATATTCTGAATCTTGAGGGTGATATCCTGATTCTTGTGCTATATGTTGATGATCTCCTCATCACAAGTAGCTCATCCTCTATGATTCAGCATGCTCAACAAGCTTTGATGGAGCAGTTTGAGATGACAGATCTCGGTCTTCTGCACTATTTTCTTGGTCTTCAGGTGATTCAGTCTTCTGATGGGATCTCCATTTACCAGCAGAAGTATGCTCTTGATATGCTTCATCGCTTTGGCATGCTTGATTTCAAGCTTGCCCCCACACCTTTTCAGTCAGGGGTTGTTTTGACTACTACTTGCCCCACTCCTTCAGTAGATTCTACACTTTACAGGCAGTTGGTTGGCAGTTTGTTGTACCTGACTCACACTCAATGCAGTCTTTCAACTGCGGTTGGCCTTGTCTCAGTCCTCATGAGAGTCACTAGTAAGCTGCCAAATGTATTTTGAGGTACATTCAGGGCACCCTTTCTTATGGCATTCACTACACATCAGGGGATCCTCACATTGTTGGCTACACTGACTCATATTGGGCTGGTGATGTCAATGATCGGAAGTCTACTTTTGGCTTTGTTTTCTATCTTGGCTCTGGTCCTATCACATTGTCTTTCAAGAAGCAGACTGCTCATGCATTATATCATCTGGTGAGTATCGGTTAAGTGCTTTCTGAGAATAATCTCGGGGAGATTTTAACAACTTCGTGGGTTGATGGTGAGTTTGGTTTCCTCACAGTTATCCCACTATTCTTTGGTGTCAGTGCCTATCACATTTCTCACAATCAGGTGGAGCATCAGTGGACGAAGCACATTGAGCTTCATATACATTTCATCAGACAGTTGATTCAGGATGGTTCTCTCATCTTGGAGTATATTCCCACTGTCGCGCAGGTTGCTGACATCTTCACGAAGCCTTTTTCCTCGCCGCACTATCTTCAGTTGCACTCTATGCTTGGGGTGAAGGAAGTTGTCCTTGGGGGGTCTTTATGAGGCCTTCCTTTATGTTTCTTTTTGCATGTTCTTCTATCTCTTTTTGGAGAGGAGTTTTCCCATTGGGTTTTCTCCTTTTTCTTCATTTCATAGAGATTTCCTTGTACTTGGGCACCTGATCTGGCCTTGTTGCTGGGACCCATTGTTCTTTGCTTTCTGTAGCTTCTTCTAGGTTTTAGCTTCTCCCTAAGTCTAGCTTAAGGGGGGTGTTAGAGTAATTGGTTTTTACTTGATTAATTAAACAATATCTGGTTAATTAGTTAAGCTACCTTTTATCTCTTTTTCACTTAAGCTAACTTTAGGTGCATAATAATTAATTATTTTATTAATTATTATGTGCAAGCCTAGTGTTTTCCTTTTTTAGGTTTTTTACCTATATAAGGTTGTAATCTTTTCTTTGTAAATTAACTCTTTTACATTGGCAATATTGGGCTCTATATTTTCTAAGCATTTTTGCTATATTTTTTCTTTGCATCTCCCTTGTAATAGGTGTTTTAGCTTATGAAATCTTTGTGTTCCTTCAAGGAATTACGATTGGTGCTTGAAGGTTACCTTTCGATTTTTCATTCAATGTAAATCCCTTCATCAATTCACTACTTCCCAAAACTCATTTAAAAATTCCTTGTAAGTGTGTGTTTCCAGCTAAATTTCATCAATTATGCCAAATCTTAACTAACTGTAGCCTGCTATATGTTAAAAGATACACATAAATTAAAATTTAGCAATAGACCACTTAATCACCAAATTTAACTCTAAATTTAGAAATATTAGTTACCGCCCATTTTCGATTAAATTTATGGTAGTTTCGAAAACTTTTTCTAACTATCTCAACTTGATGGTGATGCACTATATTAATGGATCGGAATGTAATGATTACCTTGAAAACTGATCACACTACTCAACATTAAATTCACAGGCCTATTTCAGCACGCATTATCTTATTTCATCAAGTGATGACATGTAACATTTTTCCAACCTCATTCTCATGTATAATCTACACACTTAACACCTCAATAATCATTACGACTTTCTTATAACAATTAGAAATGACCCCCTATTAATTCAAAATCTCCAACTTGCTTGATTCACAATCTCTATACTTCTCAATTCTAAAGCAATTTCACCAAACATGTGCAAAGAATTTATTTGATTTAACCTTTAATTCTGAAGAGTATTAATCGGTTGCCACCTTGCACATACAATTTCTAAAAACAAAAACTATAGGCAACTATGTATGGCTATGCTATTCATGGCTTTCTATTAAGTTGTGCATTTCTCCTCAAACTCTCTATACTTTTCTCTCTTTTTTATTATTTTCATGTAATTCCATTTTGCTCTACGCTTTTACTCTTTTGCTTCTTGACTATGGATACTCCCATTTGCTTGAGTTGTTCTCATAGGAAGAATGTTTTCTTGGGAAGCATCACATCACAAAGGCTTGAAAAGGTTTTCATTATTAGGACTTCCAACTTTACTGTGCCAAATTTATGCTTGGTCCTTGGGGAAAGATATGTTGTGTCCAACCACTGCTTTCATTTTTATTTGGACATAGCTTCTCATTTTGTAGCTTCACTCCTAGACTTTGGGTTACCTGTTGAAGATGTGCATGTTGTTGTGAGCTTAATAGTTAAACCAAATTTCTTGGAGAATTTGGAAACCATTCTAGTTGTTGTACACCTGACCATTGGGATTCCTTCCATGGATGATATTCCTCGATTCCTGAATCATGGGGAAGTGGTTCCACTTTGGCCTTTTCTTACTGATCTCCATATCCAAGATTTTGAAGCTCACCGGGAACTCCCTTACATAGGGTATTTATCCTTGATAGAAGAGGCGTCCCAAATTGACTAGATAACTACTATTGCCAACAACTTTGCTCACCTTTCTCTTGAATCCTCTTTTTTTTTTACTTATCGGCAAGGATTTTGATATCAAATGTATATACGTGACATACACACACACACGTGTACATATATATACATATCTCTTTTTTTTATGGTTATTTCTCTTAAAAGAAAGTTTCACTATTTATGGTTTTATTGTTTTAGTTTAGTTCAACAAATTGTTTCAATTTCACTCTCATGTTTAAGATATATTTAAGCATAATTTGTTAATGCAGAAGCCAAGCAAGGAAAATAAAACAAACAAAACAAAAGGAAAGAAGAAAAATCCCTTAAAAAAAACTAAGCTAAGCTAACACACACTAACCCTAACTACTCTAACTCTAACATCACCACAAACTAACTCTAACTAAGCAATTTATTTCAATTTCTATTGCATTTCTCTTACAATTTTAATATGAATTGCAGCAGGCTTATCTTTAAATTCCCTTATCAACATTTTCAATATCCTATTGTTATAATGAAAAATCTTAAGTATCATGTATTTAAACATCATAAATTTGAAGGTGTACAAGTACCCAAAATTTGGCTTAAATGTATGTAAATGATCTCATTAGAGATCGATTATACACATGTTGCCTAGTGCGGTAATACTATACCTTCTTCTAGCCCTGGTCCATTTCTATGAACAACTGCGTTCATTTATTTATTTCCTTCTCTTTTGAAAACCCTCATATCTCCGGCCTTGTCTCTACTTTGCATTGTGTTAGACCAAGATATATCTATATTTATATCATTATCAGAAACATAAAAAGTAAAAAATTGATATTTTGTATCTTGCATAAAATCAGGAAAATGTCATTTTATATCTAATGCATTCTCAACTTGAAGCACAATATAGGCATCTTCAGCTTGATTTTCCCACTTTATCTCATGCTTTTCATTTTCCACGTATACAGGGAATGATGATCCATCCATATCTTTTCCTCGTTTATGATGAAATATCTCTGAATCTCAATATTCTCGCTTATTCACCTGTAAGACATTAGGATTTTCTTTAAAATAATCACAATATTCTAACTATTTCAATTCAACAGTTAATTTTTTAATATTTCCAACTCCACCAGGGTTAAACATTTCTCTCATGGACAATCCTTTTCTTTTTGTAGTTAAAACTTCTTCTGTTAGCAGAATTGCTCCAATTATGGCTAGAATTACCCTAGTTAAAAAAAATTCACACTCAATTTCACCGTGGTTAGTTGTATCATGAATTCTACACTCGGTGACTCTTCCAAAGGTAAACAAACTCAAAGGATGCAATTTTTGGTTAAATATTTTACAAAGTTTTTCAATTTCCATCATGAACACTAACTTGTGCTAGTTTTTTGTGTTTTACAGGTTTTTGCCAAATTAGGAAGTGTATTTCAAAACAAAAATTCACTTCCAAAAGGTAAACAGTTAAGAAATTAAAAAAATTATTATATGTGTATCCACTCATAACCACCATAATGATAAATGTGGCCCTCCTATCTCCAATTCTTGTTGACAATGATTTTAGTTGTAATAAACAACTCGTATAAATTCTCCATAGACAAAAGCATGAAAAGCCTACCTTTCTTGAAAGATATGAAACAAAGACAACCTAAGAAAGAATTTTTCATTCACTGAACAAAGATTGACTTCCGTTTAATCCCAAGTCTCAATAAATCAAGTCATGATTGCACTAAACATAGCTCTTAGGTAATGATGTGACAATTTTGTTGTTAATTTCAAAGGGCAATATGATCATTTCTAGTTTAATCAAGGATCACTAACATTTCACATAAAACTTCAATTTGATCATCCAATGACATCATGAAATTGAAAGATTCATCATAATATTTCATGAATAAAATACATTATTTGCTATCACTTAAGTAGATTTAACATTAAGCATTCAACAATTTCATGGAAAATAAAACATTTTCAACGAAACTATTTCCATTCACCTTTTTTTTTAGAACATTTTCAAAAAATATAAGCATCTAATCTAAAGCAAAACATATAAAAAAAAATTTCTCTCGGTTATTCTCCATGGATTCGCCAAAGAATTAATTAAAATAGAGCAAACCACTTTATACTTCACCAGATTGCTTCACAGCTACGTATAAAACAATGCAAGTTTTTAAAGAGGGGTTTCGTTTATGGAAGCCCGAATGGAGTTCTATATGCACCATTAAATGACACAACATGCAATCTTGTTCAGCCAAACTTACAAAACCAGCTACTAAAGATACTTAGATAGGTAGCTATCCATAAAGATCTGATATCAATTAATTTCTACGTGCATACAAAGTTTTACTCCAGAATGGTTCAGAAAGCAGGAAAAAAGAACAAAACTTAAAAGAAGTTTTGCTCCT
>VDFB02193867.1:288624754-288700759 GCA_007258455.2 Sequoia sempervirens
TCAGAAGCAAGCCTCATTAGATGGAGGGTGGGGGGTTTTGTTGGGGGATGTTTAGGGAGGGGGGTTGAAGGGGGGTTTTCAAGTTGGGGTTGACTATTTTGTAAAAAATGTTCTAATAAAAATTCGTACTCGAATAATTGCTCCAATGAAATGTAATGTGAACTACCTACATTTATAATTAAAAGAAATATACATAAATAATTTCTTGCACATTTCAAAATGTTAAACATGCACATGTTAAATTTATCTATTTAAAATTTATAAATAAATAAATCATTTTCCAATTTGAATTATGAACTTCAATGAATCTTTGCACATATTTTAGTGAATCACATCATATTTGGGATGCATACATCAATTCTTAACATGGACATGATCTCATCTTCCTACAAGGCATAGACCTAGTCTCAAACCATCTATTTCTATGGATCAATTTGAGGATTCTCTTGTGAAAAATCTATATATTATGTAGATATGTATTAATATAAGGAATAGGGCTTTGGCCATGTTTATCATAACAATTTACAAATGAAGATCAAATTAGTGATGATAAGGCTAGGAAACTTTGAAACTCCTTAAAGAAGGTACCAATTAGCTTTATTGCAACTATGTGTGGAGTGCACCAAATTAGTAGGCAAGTGATGGGTCTTGAGAACCCATGGATATGTAGCTTTGTGTATATTGTGCTAAAATAAAATGTCTTTTGTGTGAACAAGATGTGATTTTAGTTCCATGGGAGATAAGGAAAAATCCATCTCAATAAGAATTTAGGGGATGAAATCCTTACATAAGAGTTGTAGAGTATAGGCACTAAGAAGTTTATAAAGAACAAGTGGTAACAAATGGGGCATTATCTCCTAGTTCATACACACACACACACACACACACACACACACACACACACACAGATATATATATATATATATATATATATATATATAACCACCTATATAATGGGGTATTCTCTCCTAGTTCCAAGAACACCCACATAATATGCATGTGCATAAGAATGACAAAAAATGATAATTTCTACCACGTGTTATATATATTTGTTAGAATAATAGCTCATTACTAGATGATGTCTAAACAATTATGAATAAACCATTGCCCTTCATTAGATCCATGGGGGCATTTTTAATGACCAGGTTAGTTTCAGTACAATTATGCAACGACTATTTTGTATGGGTTATTATTGGGGAAATATGTTGAAGTAATCATATGGTATGCATACCCACACCCTAGCTCAAAAGATTAATCCTTTTATTTCATCTTGAACTTTTATTATGTGGGGATTTGATTTAGTAGGATCAAGCCTCTATTTCTATGGATCACTTTGAGATTTCTCTTGTGAAAAATCTATATGTATCTAGATATATATTAATAGGGAAGATGGATTTGATTATTTATTGCAATAGTTTGCACATGAAGATCAAATTAGTGATGGTAAGGCTAGGAAGTTGACAATCCTTAAAGAAGGTACCAATAAGGTTGACAATTTGGCTCTAGTCATTCCCTCAATGCTCCTAGATGAACTCCATAGTACATGACTATAACAAATTCATATGGGGTAATGATTATAATAAATCTATCCCACTGAATATTAAAGGAGGATAAATACCTAAGATAACGGGAATTGAATGGTAAGGGGATGTTGGAGGGTGTAAGGATTTGGATTCCTTAAATTTGTTTGATAAGTTTATCAAGGAGGTACTATAAATCTAGCAAAGGAGAAGGAGAAAAAGGTTGAGCCTCTAGGTAGTGAAATTGGGCCAAAATACTAGAACATATTTTTTCAACAATTAAATTCCATACAATGGGAGTCAAGAATCTAAAATCCTCCTACATGTAATAATCCTAATATAATTGATAGCATTCGATCCTTGTGAATGTAACTAATTGCAAAATAATGGTTGGCCTTGTACAACCAACTAGTAGGATCTACACCATCTTTAGAAAATTTTATTTAAAAAAGAAGAATGTGGATCACTAAGGTAAAATAATATAATATAGAGATTAAAAATATAAAATTAATATGTTGAAGACAATTATTTTATCTAATTTGTTGAAGTTTATTTGAAAATAAAAGTGAAGTTACAACAAATGTATAACAGGGACTCCCATTGATACTAGTTATAGGATCAACTAATGAATGGTATTTTAACAATGCTTATGTCTTAAATTATAAAGGATTCCTCCTAATTTAGTCTAGATAAATAAAAGAGGGTAATAAAATTAAGAGTTTCCAAGTATTTTATTTTAGATACACATTGTATAAGAAAGAATTTGCTACCACATTCTTGAGATGTGTAGACAAAGACCAATATAAAAATGCTAAAATGTTTCCATAATGAAGGGTGTTGATTACACTTCTCTTCTTAAATAATGTAATTCAAAATCTTTCTTGATTATTGGTATTAGTTAGGTATACTCAAGGATTACTATAATTGGGTCGCTAGGTGTGAGGCATACATAAAATTCCTAATAAATGCATGGAGTGTCAACCTACATGACCCTATTCATAAGAGAATAGTTAGAAAAATGATGCTTATGGCCTTCTTGATAGATTTACTCAATGCCTATATTTTTATTATGTTTTCACCATCACTTACATTTGATCCTTCAACTTGATTTTCTTCTTCTCCTATAGATGATGCAACACTTCATTTAACTCACTAGCATGATTATGTAATGTTAGGACCTACCCCAAAATCATAAATTTCATATCATGTGTTAAACTTTCTACTATGCCAAATTGTAATTGACTACCAATATAGGACACCTTCCATAGTGTTAAATTGTATGGTTGTTGTCAGGGTTTTATAATAGGTTGTTGAATAAATAATGGGTACTCATGTTGCTTGTGTATGTCTTGGTCTCTATTTTTCTATGTATGCATATACCCCATATGTATTAAACATTGGCCAATTAATAACATCATTTGATTGGTGTAATCACTTTAAGGGTTGTACCTATTTTCCTTATGGTTTGTTCTTTTATGTCTTAGATTCCTCTTTATGACTGGGTATGTCACTTCATGTATCTATTTCTTGCACCTACAAATTTCATGGTGGCCTAAAATTAGACCCTATTTTACTACAACCCTAATTTATATTCTTCTTCACAACTAAATTAATATTACAAGACCTTAAAGACCTCTCTAACTTTATGTTATAATCTCTTAGTGACTACCTATTACTTGCCATTAGATAACTTAATGCACATGATTTATTTTTGTATCACTTTACATTACTAGTCTAGACTATCCAACACACTTATCCCTCCATAGTAGATAATTTCTTAGCCCATTAATCATTCCTTTGGTCAGTAAGGCCCTTAGTCCTCACCCTTGGTTTTATCCATGCTTTATGCTCCAAAATTTCTAATGAATTGATGGTTCTCAATAATCATTTATAGCTAAAATTCCTCTCATACTACCCATTCCTCTAGTGTTAAGGCCTATTTTGTAAATGTATAGTCATTCTCAACCTATCACTATTTAGTTTAATTAAACCATTACACATTCCTCTCAAATTTCATTCTAACCTAGAATTAAAAATCAACATGCTATGATGGAAGAATAGGAGTTCATGACATGAGTAAAGAGTTCATAGCCATGAACATTGGTGTAAATGAAAATAATGAAGATGCTGATACTTGTAGAGTAGTAAAAGAGATCCTATATCCAACAAGTAGATAAACTAGGATCAACTCTTTTCACCCTCCCTCTATATTCAAATGTTCAAATGAGAATAAAATTTATTTATATGTACATCCCGATTAATATTTCTAATTATAGGCTAACTTGGGATCTTTTTAATCCTCTAAGGACCAACACCAACACATTAAATTTGAAATAGGTCACCTTTAAGGTCAAGGGTGCCCACACCCTTGATTGGGTGCTTTTTGCTCAAAATTTTCAGGTTGTTGGGGTTTTAATGTATTTTCATAATCTAGCCCCAAAATGAATAAATTATTAATATAATTAAATCTATAGGCCAAATAGGGTATCAATATAGTACAAAATTGTTAGGGTTGATAATTTTCGATGCTACAATATTGTTTAGTCAAATTTTGTAGAAGAGCACATTATTGGTGTTTGTTATGAATTTTTTTGTATTTAGTATTTGTGTTCTAAATGATTATATAGTTTTTTTCTAATACCTAGTCTAATTTTATTCAATACTCAAAATCTATAAAAAAGCCTAAATCATAGAAATTGCAAAAAATTGCAAATAATACATATTTACATAAGTGTGATACCTACCTAGAGATGAAGAAAACATTGTTGTGGAGGGAGGAGGTCAAAATAATTATTAGGTGGGCTTTGCAAATGGGTAGCCATTCTGAAGAACCCTCCTAATCACTGTCACTATGTGATTTTAGGAAAAATGGCTCACAAAATCTTAAGAAAATAATAGCTTTTTGAAACACATAACCTTTATAAAATTGGTACCCATTTAGGTATGAGATACTAAAGCATAACAGGTACCCATTTTGAATGGGTATGTGTTTAGGTTTAGGACCTTGTTCCTAAATTGGCCATGCACCATTTTTTTACAAAATAGGTACCCATTCTTGTTGGTATTTTTTCGATCCTGAAATTTACAATTAAAGTGGTCCCATTAGCTTTCATTTGCCCCCCTTTGAATTTCGTTATTCATAGAGTTGTGTCACTTTCAATACATGAATTGATATTTTAAGTGTGAGTTCCTCACTTATATCCTTGAGTGTTGGTTATTATTCGTCTTAGGATAATTTAATATCCCATTCATCAAGTTGAAGAGGTCATTATACATCAAGAAAAAATAACTTCTAATCTATGCAATGATAACCTAGGGCAATCTTTTCATTAGAATTGCAACAATCCTATTTCTTGTAGATCCACATCTCAACCTTAATGATATGATTGAATAGTATGGATTGGGGGTTAGAGACTATGATGGTACATGTTGGTACAATATTTTAGAATGGAAGTGGTTTAGACAAACAACATTGGGCTATGAGCTTCTCTTTTATTTGCTTAGCTAAACCCATCATTGCCATCATATCCTTTGAATTTTTTTGACTTTAGTAAAATTTCACTCCTTTAAGCTACTTACATGAAGAATCTCTTTGAAGAAGGAGGATCTAATGGTTCCCATCCTTTTTTCTTCACAATTTTTTTCAAATTTAATTTAATAGTTAGAGGGAAAATAATCGAGGCTGCTACAATTTGGTTAAAGCTCATGTGAAATCTTCACAAGAAATTAAGGATAAATTGAACTAGGAGAAGCTCTATAAATATAATACATCTTGACTTAGTATTCATTTTTTGGTACTATTCATACCATTATATTGGTTCCTTTTCCAAGTTGAATGATGAAATAAAGATCATGTCCCCCAAGATAGTATTATGGAGACTAAAATACTACTTAGCTAAGTAGATCTAATTGATGGGATGCATATCCTCAAATTTAGGAAAGTCAAGTCCACTATTTGGGTGATCTATAGGCCATGAATATTTAAGTTGTTGATGGTTTAATTTATGTCTTCTTGTCCATTAGTATGGAAGATGAACTAGGATTCAAGGTTTTCAAATTTAGTGACTATTATTGCATCCATAGCTTTTGATGGGGTGATCACCATTATACAAGGGGGTTTTACCCGGTGACCACAAGGGGTAACTAGAGTTATTTATTGAATTGTTAAAGAGAGAATCACAATGAGATAATTTCCTAGATCACTAAAAATTAGAGTCAAATACTAATCCCCAATTGATGCAATTTTGGTTGTTTGAAGCAAAAACCCACTAATTATATTTCTAAAAACTATTTTTCTACCTAGTTGAAGTAGAGCTCATATTAGTGGGAATAATCTATTGTAGTGGTATTCTCCAATGTTAAAGGGAGATGATTATCAGAGGGTAGGTGTTTATAAGGTGTGTTTGGTCTATGAGATCACTAATATAATAATATTATTAATAAGTAGTGTTAGACCAATGTTTCAAAGTACCAACTATAGAGGATAGATAATCTTCATAACCCCATATCTTGCCCTTGAGATATGGTAAGAGTAACTTCCCAAGTTTAATCACTTATTGTTGCATCACAAATTTTAGTCGATTGAAGGCTACCTAGGGTTAGGTTTCAAACATCCTAGGGTTTATTGTACTTATAGGTATGGAGAAGCCCACAACTAGATAAAAATGTTTTCTAAGGCTTGTTTATTAGAATTGAAGCACTCATCATTGCACTAGACCTTTAATAGGGAATCTAGTTTAGCTAATAATTGTATCTTTTTTGAAGATATTTGAAAA
This sequence comes from Sequoia sempervirens, assembly GCA_007258455.2. Classification (NCBI taxonomy): domain Eukaryota; kingdom Viridiplantae; phylum Streptophyta; class Pinopsida; order Cupressales; family Cupressaceae; genus Sequoia; species Sequoia sempervirens. The sequence continues at coordinate 288,631,050 of VDFB02193867.1, forward strand.
TCCTTAGCACAAGGTTTCTATCCTAAAACCAAAAAAAAAACTACTATGGAGGAACAACATTAGTAGCTTTTGGGAAAGGTGATTAGTACCACTACTTCTATAGCCACTTTTTAATAACCAAGATCTTGAGAAGGCAAGGTGAGAGCATATGATAAAGAGTTGTGGGTCTTCTATTTTCTTTGATGATGTAGATGTTAGGTAACCAATTGAAATACATCTCTTACATTGGAAAACCAATGAATTGAGGCAAAAGTAAATTCAACTAACCATGTAGTACTTTAGTACATCCTTTCTCTAATGGGTTAGCATGAACCATTCCTATGATGGCTAAGTTAGGTTGTAATTTGTGTTTACATCATTTGTTTTTTACTAAGTATTTGTGCAACTTAAGAATATTTTTTCTCACTTGCACAATCTCTAATACATCTAGTTATCTATTTGTTCTAGTATAAGTCATATCTATTTTTTCTTGCATTGTCATAGATCTAATTGAGATTGTTTGAGCAACTCATGTATTCATTGATGTCTTGTCAATTGATCTTAAGTAGCAAAAATCCCTAAACTTTGAATGTTACCACAAAACATGACCCTAGAAAGAGTTATGATATCAAATATTATGATCCTTTAAGCAATAAATTAACTAAACAACAAAGATATAGAATGAAATGAAAACAACACCATTGTATTGGAATCACATAATTACATCACAAAATATTGCGAGCCTTTTAGAAGGGGTAACCTCCTTTGAGTAATGTTCAATAGGAAATATCTAGAATAAATGATCTTTCATCTTGCTAAAGAGATAACTAACAAATCATATGCATCTAGTTAACTTTTTATTATAACTTATGCCTAGTGCTAAGATAAAAGGTCCTAATACATTTTTGTGGCTGATCTAAGAGAACATGTCCCTTTATAACATAATGGTAGCCTTGTCAAACTATTTATAAATACCATCACCCCTCAAATATTAAGAAGACATAGAAGCAATAGAACAAATACAAATTAAATTAAAGAATTAAAAAATAAGAATATACAATGACACAAAATAACATCTAAAACTAAAAGATAAATTGATGATTATAAATTCGATCAAATTTACTAAACTTATCCCCCAATAAGTTATAAACTAACATAAAATTTGAAATATTCATTAAAAAAAATCACTTTTAAAACAAAAATAAAAATTAGTCTAAAATTTTCATTATTATTATTATTTAAATTAACGGGCTAATTACCCTACCCTCTTCATTAACTTTCCAAAAATAAGAAGTCAATGATTATGAATCGAGTTAGATGCTTGCATCTTATTAGATTAGCGTAGATTAAGCTTAGGGGAACCTTATTTAACTTTTTAGGAATATCTAGTTTCGTTGCGAAAGGGACCATTTCTTACTCCAAGCACATGGGGATATAAAAAAGCAACCAGTCTCCCCATTGTGGGGATTTTCCAACAATAGACGAGTTTGTAGAGAATATTTATTTGCCCAAACTTGAGGAAGAACAGGGAGGGCTTTTTTCGCAGCAGACGGAAGACTTGCGAGAATTCCGGGTAGGGTGGTAGGGAGGGGTTTGAGGGATTTTTCTAATAGAGCAGGGGATTTTAGGAGGGAAAAAAATGATTTTAGGATTGATTAGTGTTTTTCTCTCATTTACTCAATAATTATATTTGATATGGGGCTATCAGTTCATAAGTTTTTTTTTGTCCGTGGTCAGCTTGATTCCTATCAATTAATTTAAGAAAAATGATCTATCTTTAGATTTTTTAATCTTTGTAAATTAAATGAAAAAAAGTAGTGCACAAATCAAACATATATATATAAATAAAATCATTTGTATAATTTAGTAATAAAATTTATTTTATTGATTTATATTTTCCTCGTTATTATTCTATAGAACTTATTGAAAATAGGTCTGTTTTGAAGATTTTTCTCATGTATTTTGAAAGTTTGAATGTAAGAAATGCATTAAGTGTTTGTAGCAATTTAGTTGAAGTTCTTTGTCTTGAGTGAGTATTTGGGCACCAAATTGAAACTCTCTTATACAAAATATTTCAACGTATTGAATATCATTTTATATTTATATATCTTGTTAAAGAGAACACACAAAATAGTAAAATTCATGAGACCACTAGCTTTCGTAAATTTTGGAGCTTAAACTTTTAAATGTAAGTTGCACTACAAATTCATGAGATCACTTGTTTTTAAAACACTTAAAAAAATCTCAACACTCACTAATTTTTTTAAGAAGCCCCGTCCATAAGATTACAACCTAAAACATGCCAAAATTCAAAGATCATATTTTATTTCAAACATAAATACCTTTCATATCAATTTTTTTCATTAATACCTTTTTATATTTTATCTTTTATGTATTGAATAAAAGTTTATTTGTCAAAGGACCCAAACTCTTTTAAATAGGTTATTACAAATACAAATATGACATTGAAGCATTTGTTGAGACTTTAATCCTCAGTTTGCCAAAATAAAAAATAAACAATTTCTTAAGCCAAGGAGGTGGCCAGTGGTTCCTTAGGAACCAAAAGCCATTGGTTCCTAGTTCTCAATCCTGGCTTAAGCTCCAACAAAGTATATTGAGGACTTGTGCACAAGTTGATGGTGGAGGTTCTTGCTAATTTTGTGATCGCCGAGAAAGCAAAAGGAAGATGTGCAAGTGTTTGGTGGTTCTTAATAAGTGTGAAAGTGTTGATAGAAGATGAACTGAGGCCCACATTGATTCATTTCAATGTGTTTTAGCTGTCAAGAGGCCAACACACAAATTTTTGGTTTGACTTACCTTTGTCAATGTAAATTGATTGCCTAATGACCAAGATTAATTGCTAAGCATGTTATTCAATCTACAACATCCATTTTGGCATGACTCAACCTCTGCCATAGATTTTGGTGTTGTTGCCATACTACTCCTTAGAGTTTTGGCTAGAGAATATTTGAATTGTTTTTCCTCTTTCATTCTAATCATTGGATGGTACTGGGATGCAAAGATTACAAAAGGAATAATCCAAGAGAGTATAATTGTACATAGAATTATTTCCAGAGCAATTACAAGAAGACAAAGCTAATGTCAGACTATTAACAAAAGGTTATTATATTATTATATTAAGTTTTATGTCTTCATTGATGTGTGCAAAGATTCAAAAAATGTATCATTTAAAATATTTTCTTCAACACATTTATTGCTATGAATGTAAGCACCATTAGAGGAATACGACAAAGTTCTAAACTTGTTGCAACACTTGTAACAACACTTTTTATGTTTACATATGAGTTTGAATAGTTCATCAGGTGGGCAACGAAGTAGATGAAACTAATAATGGTATACATGGATGCAATTTGATACATAGATAAGTTATAGTTCATTATTATTTTTGTTGTTTGTCATTGTCATTTGTGACTCTACTCTCCTAGGATAGACACCAATCTCATTGTACCTATTCCAGTCACAAAAATCAAACAAATTTTTAAACATTTTCATTTTTAGTTTCAGTTTGTGTGGTTCATGGTATCATTGCATATAGGGAATATCAATATACAAATTTCAATGATTCTTGCAACTCATCCAGGTGCCTTGCACTCATTATCTAGGTGTTATATCAACTATATAAAGGTCATTTAGTAGTTAGTTTCTCTCAATCCGTGACAACTTTGGGGTTGAATCAACAATTTGGATTTAGTTGTTGGTTCTTTTGTTTGTTTTATCCTCACCTCCAAGAAAACCCTCTAGATTCTAAGTTGAACTCAAAGTCTAGGAGAGAAAACCCACTCTCATAAAGTTAACTTAAAATTCTCCATAGTTTTTAGATGAATTGATCTCATTCACTTGTTGATGACCTTGACCCTATGAGTGGAGTTTATTTCTAAGAAATGGAGTAGTAACTTTAAGACCTAATAGATTGACACCATTGTTGGGGACAATTTAAATCAAGACTCAACTCGAAGACCCTGAAAAATTAGTAATCATATTGCAACCAAGAGACTATTGGTATTTGGTTAATATCAAACAAATTTTGTTGATTCAATTTGTTTTCTCGTTTTAAGGAGTGACGACTTTGTTGAAGAAGATCCATATGTTGACCTCATTAAATAAAAGAATGGAAAGAGATCAACAGTCTAAAAGTCACAAAATTCTTGAAGCTACTTCCTTTGATGCAATAAGGAGATGTTAACAATGGAAGGCCAATAATCTAGGTGTATTATCTGAACATTTTTCTCTTATTATTGAAAAAATAGGTACTTCCACTAGGAGAGATGCATCAAAATATTATGACCAATATATGTCACATGATTCCACTGATAACTTGATTAGATTTAGTAAGGGAACTTTTAGGATTTTGGTAAATTTGGAAAGGATACAAATGCCAATTAAAGGAATAAAGATGTAAATCAAAATATGCATATAGTAAATAGAAATAGGAATTCTCCTCCACTTCCATATCAAAGAAATATAAAGGAAAACAAACATAATAATTCTCATACTTCATCTCTAGGAACTAAACATGAAGTAGATACTTTATTCCTTGATGTTGATCAAGTTTCTTAATCAGAGGGTGAGTATGTGGAAAGAGTTTTAGATTAACAACTAGATCTTATTGATCACCTCAGAGAAAGGCGATGAGAAATAGAAGCACAAGTTGCATTAGGGTAGGCCCAACTTGTCCAATAGGATGAATAAATAAATCAATATAAAAACATTATTCAACCTCAGAATATCATTCATCCACAAAATGTTGTTCACTCTCAACATGTTGTGCGACCTATCCCAAATTAGTAGGTGCATAACCTAAAACAACAAAATATAGGACAAAATATAGGAAATAGCCCTAGAAGATAAGTTTAGAGATTTTCTCTAGTTAGGAAACCTTTAGGAATTGCTCAGAGGTATAGAAAATTGAATTTCTTTGGTATTCCCAATCACCCTAATCCAATTCCAATTGACATTAGAGGAAAAATTCCAAAGTTTTAGGGCAACAATGTAGTGAAAAGGGAAGAGAATTTGAGATACTTCATCAATATCATTGATGAATATTAAATCAAAGATGAAGATGTGATGATGATGGTATTTGTGCATTCTTTGGCAAAAGTGCAAGATAATGGTTCAGGAATCTCATTTAAAGAAAAAATTCCTCTTGGATAGATTTTTTACTACTTTCAAAATGTATTATGGGGATAGAATTGATCCTAAATTTTCTATCCATGAAATCACCACAATCAAGAAGAGAATCAATGAGACTATGATGGACTTCAACAATAGGTCCATCCCCACAATGAGAAAGGTACCTCAAAATATCTATCCTAATGAATCTATATGCCATGCACTATATTTTGGTAATTTTGAAATTCTAAGATAAGATATTGTTTAAGAGACAATGATACTCAAATGCTTAGAGAAGCATATGCAATAGCCATAAATATTGAGAGAAATATGAGGGAATTTGGTAAACAATTGAAGAGGGATGATGTGAACTTGTCATAACCAGATATAATTGCACTGACTAAGCCTCTCACCTAAATTTTCTATCCATGAACTCATCACCATCAAGAAGAGAATCAATGAGACTATAATAGACTTCAACAATAGGTTCATCCTCACCGTGAGAAATTGGTACCTCAACATCTAAATCCTAATGAATCTAAGTTCCTTGTATTATATTGTGGTGCTTTTGATTCTAAGATAAGATATTATTTAAGAGATAAGGATCCTCAAATGCTCAAAGAATCATATGCAATAGCCATAAACATTAAGAGAAATATGATGGCATCTGGTAAACAATTGGAGAGGGATGATGTGAACTTATCACATGAGGTAGAATTGCATCGAGTAAGCATCTCTCAATTAAGGATAAGCTGGATAAACTCATTGGAGCCATGAAGTATTTTTCCTATAAGCTTGCATGAAATGATAAGTGGCTACTACGTCATGGTGCATCCACACGTTTGAATGAAGGGTTGTGGCTGCAAAATAGGCCTTACAATACTAATTAGTCCAAGAGGCCACACCAAGATGATAGGTGTGATGGTACCCTTGGGAAATATAAATAGTAATAATAATTATATATCCCTATCATCACTCTACACTATTCTTAAATAAAAAAGTACAGTTGACACACTTCGCATTCCAACTAACTTATTTTTTCTTATGAATTATATTGTATTTCAATTTTTTGTATATATGGCTAAAATGACATAACTATGTGTCCCTTCCCAACTTTGAAAGTCTTCAATAACATAGTTAAAAAATAACACTACCATTAGATGATCAATTGGTAGGCTTTGGTACTTCTATTTTTTTATTGACTATAATGAATAAGTTTTGATGTGTTATAAGAGAAAATAAATGAATATGATTGTAATATTAGTATTTGAGTAAGACATCTAGATCTATGCATGGTTGTTATAGAGGGTTGAAATAGTGACTTGAAATAAAATGGTAAGTTTGAATAAAGAAATCACCTTGTAATAATGACACTCATTATGAAGAAAATCTCACTTATTGATACAAGTCATTTTTCCTCTAGTCACTTTTTTCCCTTATAAAACATACACTCACTAGTCATCCTACATGAAGATAGAGATTGAGGAAGGTTGAGAGATCACATAATCTATCAAACCAAAAATATATGAAATGGTGAAAATACAAAGATTTATTAAATAGGGCTATTCAACGGGCTAAGAAAATCCTAATGACATGTTTATAAAATCATTGATGTTTTTTCCATTTGTCAATTTAGTCAAGCTATATTAAAATTTTAAACATGTTTAGAAATATTGTCCAACATATATCAAGAGCACTTACAAAACATAAACTCTAAACTAAAATTATAAACTATGTATTTCCTAAATGATTAGTTTGGCTAGCAATCTTTTTCAATTAAGGATGTTTATCATTCAATATAACATCACTATCTATAGTACACAATGCTCTATGCCATGAAGTGGAAGCATTATTTTTTCATTTCTAGAGTATTCATATAAGTCATTTTTTAGAAAATTGGTCAAACCAAAATTTGCACCTCAATGATCAATTTGTGAACTAACTAGTTTGTATGCTAATATCTATCTATTTCTATCTCATGTAATAAATTAAAGATTTAAGTATAAAATAGAACACTTTCATAGAACTATATATTCCTATTGACTTGCAAGAGGGAGAGTCCTCATAGAATTCAACCACATATCTATTTTAGATGACCATAAATATTTTAATAAACATACATAATCAAAATACAACCCTTGTGATTGTCTTGTTCTAAAACTAAGTGCACCAATTAGGTGTAGGATGCAAAGAGTGGTTACTTCACTATTTTGAATCCTTGCAAAGTTATCAAAAATGTGTTTGATAGCCTTCACAAATTCTTCATTAATGGTTGTAATGGCCTAAAAATACTTTTTTAAAGAAATAATTTTGTTAAGGATGTAATTCACATCATCATCAATCTCCATAATATCCTCCCTTTACATGTTAAGGAAGGATTGTCACATGTACAATATTGTGTCTGGGCTCATATAACCTCAACAAAAATGATTAACAAATATCTTATAGTTAAAATTGCACGTCTAGAAATTTGGAGAAATACTAATGTATTTGATATTGATACAAACACAATGTGTTTGACATAGATATGTCTTGTCATTTCCCAATCTAGTTTATATTTTGTATCTTATTGTTATAGTTATTGTTGTGTTTTTCAAAATTTAATTATGTTATTCTTGTTTTTATAAGGTTAATGGAACATTAGTTGTAGTGAAGTCCTTAAAACATGCAGCTCTAATACCAAAATACAATGCTTCTTTCTCTAGAGTATAAAATTAGATAGATTCAATACATTAGAGTTAACTTTAAATATGAGTGGTTTTACTAGTGGCATTATTTTAGTTTAAATATTGTAAAGTATATTTAAAGTTTAAAACAAATACACAAAAATACTCTTTTTTGAAAATATTAACTAGCTTAAGACTTAAGAATATTAAGATCACCAACATTAATATATAAATTGGCATCCAACAATATGAACATGATCCAAAGAGAACAAATAAAATCTTTAGATAATTTTTATTAAAATAACTCCAACTTATTTATATTTAATTTTGAATATCTTTTAATAACAATAAGTTCAATACCTATTTGAATTAAAGCATTTGGAATGGTCATTCTTCCCTAGGAATTTTTTAGTGTTTTTGGCCCTCATAGCTATGAAACACTCTAATGTAGGAGCATCTAGGTCCACAAGCAATCCCGCATCATCCAAAAACATTTTCCTTAAATCAATTTAGTTGCCTAGCTTTTGCTAGTGTAGTTGGCTAGTTTCTTATGAGAAAAAAATAAAAAATAATTTAGATAAATTGACGATGTCTTCTTATAGAGGAGCCAAATGGGTTGTTATAAATCATCATTTCAAGAAATTTGGATGAAAAACAAGAAAATTATGGTGTTGTAAATTTTCAACCCCTTGTCAGATATTTGTGGAGATTTACATGTGAAATAGATGATTGCAGGATTTGGGATTGCTATGGGTTGTAGTTTTTCAAGCCACAACCGAACCCTTGTAGAAAATCCTAAGTGATCATAACTATGTTTTGGTCAAATACTTGACAGGTTTTGATGGATTTTTATCGTGTTGTTGGAAAAGTGACGTCATTCGACCATGCAAAGATTCCATGTGTATTTGAATGTTTGTGGGAAATTTGGTGCTATCTAGAACCTTGCAGGAAGTCCACGTGCATCTAGACGTTTGTGGTAAGTTTAGTGCCATCCACCTTTTGTGGAAGTTTCATGTGCATTTGAATGGTTGCGAGAAATTGGTGCCATTTATCTATTGCAGGGAGTTCATATGCATTAAGATGTTTTATGATTCTTTTGTTGTCATCAACATTTATGGAGAAACCTAAGTGATTTGAACCTCATGATGACACAAGCCAATTTCGATGAACAATTCCTCTTATGATGTTAGCACGAAACCTCATTGGCGTCATCCTATACAGATTGCAAAAAATAACCATTCATCTAAACTTGAAGCATAATTTCATGATTGATGTCAATTGTGGATTTTCCACTTGCATCTGCACTTGCAAAATTTTAGCTTGCAAATGCACTTCCTGAGTTTCTACTTGCATCTATACTTACAAGAATATTGATGTCATCTAACCCTTGTAGGAACCTTGGGGTCATCCAGACCTTGCAAAATTTTGGATTGTATCTGCACTTGTGGAATTCTAATGTGTTATTGCACTTTTGCATCATTGCAATGATTTGATTGCTAAAACTATCAAAATATCAATCGGTTGAACTTCCTTTGATGTTGGTTGAACTTCCACATAGAGAAATATAAAGGGGGAAGAAAATGTCAGTTAGGGGGTTGGTAATTGAAGAAGAGAAATTTAGAATAGAAGGGTGGAGGTTGAGGGGCATATATGCATAGAGATTCATTATACTCGTGAATAGGAATTTTGATACCATGCATTAGGATTTAATTTTGATTGTTTTGCAAATATTTAATTTGTGTTGAATAAAGTGTAATTGGTTGTGTGGTAGGGAAATTTGAAAGAACCCCCTTAACTTGACCACATCACAGTCTAGGAGGAATTTTATTTATTTAGAACAACCACTCAAGAAGTGCAATCTAGAAATTAATCAACAAGCTTTGGTTAGGGCAATCTCGAGTGTTCTACGTACCCCAAGTTGGGTGCACTTTGTGTCCTCCCTTCTATAATATATATAACATACCAAAAACACCTTCTTCCTTGAGTCATATCCATGCCAAATTCTCACATATCTATTTTATATAACTTTTAATGAGTGATTTCCAAATCATCACACCCTTTCACAAAGGTTTCCTTTAATTGTTATTTAATAAATACAAGTGTTTCTCTCTTTAAAAGGTTTTGTTTACATTCTTTATTAATCTACACTTTAACCAAAGGATCATAATATCCTTCATTTTTTAATCTTCCTTTAATAATAAATGGTTATTTCATAACTTTCTTTTCACTTTGGGAAAAGTCCCATAACAAATATGACATGACATAATGAAGGATGAAAAACCAACAACCTTAATTGAAGATCTTGAAGAAAAAGAATGTTCAAAGAAGTAAATCTCTATTCAAATTCTTATAGAATGAACTTGTAGTATGGGTCCATTAAAACCCTAACATTTCATGATATAGAGTTCATGAAAAATATGAGTTTAATGATATTTTATTGAAGTCCAAACCTTATAAATAAGAATAATCACTATGCAAAAATCAACTCTATATTTATATAGAAAACTCTCTAGATTACCTTAAACAAATGTGGAAGAGGTTTGAAAAATAAAAAAAATTACTTAACTTTTGAGATGATAAAACAATTCTAGGGAGTATTATTTCAAACTAATGAGGCTTATCAACATCCTTGGAGAGCTCATTAGAAGTCAAGCAAGTTTTGGCCAGCCACCACTAGTTCTCTTTGCTTTATTATTAAGCTAAAAGTGTGTCATTGGTGTCGAGGATTTAATACCACACCATATTTATGTAGCCTATTGTTAGGATCAAATTAAGACTCCTTATTGGGTCCATTATACATGTCCGTGTCATTTTTGACATTGGTTCATCCTTCCTCACCCTTTGTCTAATGCACTTCACTCATTAGTTTGGAGGCTAGTTTGGTTTTATGGGTGGCTAGATGACAATCCTCCCAAGCTTTGTGCTAAAAATATTGACACTTGAAAAAATTATTCAACATGATATACAACACTTTTTGACCATGGTATATCAGTAATTTCATTAAGGTGAAGGAAATCATAAGTCCCGGTATTGCCTTGTCCCTATAGAACTCCCAGATAAATCTATCCATCATGTTAAATTCATTAACCTTGAATTGGACGGATATGATGGCCTTATAGGTATGAATACACTTAAAGAATGGGAACCTATCACCATTACCCGAGATACCATCTCTCTCAAAGAAAACCAATGTAAAGTTCCTCGCCTCCATACTAAACAATGTAGAACAACAAAGGTACAGCGAGTGACCATCCGCAAACCCGATACTAGAATCTGGTTTACAAACCAACAGACTGCTGTTCAACAGCCCTTACAGTCCTTAATTAGCCAATTTCAACCTATACTCACTAAGGACTTATCCAAAGCTCATAGGAAGATGACTTGCAGCCTTCCTTTTGCCAAAGACCCTATCACGGGCACAAAAATTCGACCAACTGCTAAAGCCAATTATTTCCCATTTAATCAGGAAGCCTTAGAAGTTTTGAAACAAGAAATAGATGATCTTCTTCATCTAGGATTTATCCAGTCATCCACCTCTCCATTCAGCTGTCATGCAATGTATGTCACCAAAAAGGATGAACTAGGGAATATATCCAATAAAAAATGATTTGTCATAAACTACAAGCCTCTCAATGCTTGCCTACTTAATAACCAATATCCTCTTCCTTCTATGGATCATATTTGGCGTAGCATTCAAGGATCAAATATTTATTCAAAGTTTGATCTCTCTCGTGGCTTCTGGCAAATCCAGGTTATTACAGAAGATCAGTATAAAACTGCTTTCTCTATTCCACAAGGTTTATACCAATGGACAGTTCTTCCCTTTGGTATCAAAATAGCTCCATCAATTTTTCAGAAACACATGGATGATATCTTTCGAAAGCACTCTGCTTTCATTGCTTTCGAGAAATAATTGGCTTTAGCTATTGGTCGAATTTTGTGCCCGTGATAGGGTCTTTGGCAAAAGGAAGGCTGCAAGTCATCTTCCTATGAGCTTTGGATAAGTCCTTAGTGAGTATAGGTTGAAATTGGCTAATTAAGGACTGTAAGGGCTGTTGAACAGCAGTCTGTTGGTTTGTAAACCAGATTCTAGTATCGGGTTTGCGGATGGTCACTCGCTGTACCTTTGTTGTTCTACATTGTTTAGTATGGAGGCGAGGAACTTTACATTGGTTTTCTTTGAGAGATATGGTATCTCGGGTAATGGTGATAGGTTCCCATTCTTTAAGTGTATTCATACCTATAAGGCCATCATATCCGTCCAATTCAAGGTTAATGAATTTAACATGATGGATAGATTTATCTGGGAGTTCTATAGGGACAAGGCAGACATACTGGGACTTATGATTTCCTTCACCAAAACTTATGATGTTTAGCTTTTGAAAAGTGAAAGAGGAAAAAAATCTTGGTTAAATTCTATGATAGATCAAATGTAACCTTGTGAAGAACACAAGTAGTATTCACCCAAGTTTTAAACATGCATTTATAAGAGATTCTATACATACAAATTATTCTAGAATTAAAGAAAATTGTTCTAAAAACTTATATGCATTAATTTTTTTTAAACTCGAAAAATAATTTAAGAAAGTTTCAAAAACTATACATTATAAAATATTTTTAAAACAAATTTAAAATTTCTTTAGAGATGACATAATAAATTTCCCTAAAAACATTGACCACTTCAATGTAATAGCTAAAATATTAAATTTGAACAACATTGAATAAAACTAAACACCCAAAACACCCAAAGCACAAAACAAACTAGAAAATCCAAATATTAAAAATATCTTATTGCACTATTAAAAAATAATGTGATTTAAATAAGGTTACAATAGAAACATACATTAACCAATAGGTAATTTTTTAACGAATAGCTTTGTTTATAGGAGAACAAAGCCAAAGATTCGTCAATAGATAGAACAAGACAATAGGGGCATATATTCCCTTAGAATATCTATTCATTGGTAAGAAAAACTTTTCCTCATTTTTTAGCAGCTACCATGTGTTTGCAAGATATATGTAGACTTTCCTCATACATGCACATGCACATTGACTTTGATGAATTTGGGCCATTACTTCCATCTCACAAGAGAGAGCCAACAAGATTTTCTCAAGTAAACCATGTTTGAAATTATATTAATTTGTTAATACAATTCATTTATTAGTGTGATTTCAAATGAGTTATCTAAATAAGTCAAAGCTTAGAGTATGTTGTTTAAGTCAAAATGATCACCTCATCACTTCCTCCTTGAGTGGATCCATCATTCCTCACTTGTATACTCATCAAGTTTGAACTTGCTAAAATCACAATATTATAAGATAAATGATTCTTGTCATATGATTCAATTTAATTATGACTTTATTTTTAAAAAATATGAATATCTCTATTGTCAAATTTACCTTCAGTTTGTCTAATGGATAGTCCAGATCCATAATTGTATGGGTAGTTTTTTTTAATTGAAACACCACATTTGAACATTTAAGTATACAACATGTCTCTTGAATGTTTGAATAAAAGACCACACCTTGTGTTTGTTATTTGGAGATTTGGATATTACCAAATAACAAATTATCTATTTAAACCTCTCATTTGACATTTAGCTATGGCCTATTTAGTTCCCTTTGGCTAAGGTTGCCTTTTTTTTTTTTTTTTCTAGTTGTAGGCATGTTTTGATAATGGGTCTTTCTATTTGATAAATCATGGCATCAATGAAAGATTTTATGGAGGAAGTAGTTCTAAGGCAAATCAATAAATTCTTTGAGGCCAGTGAAATGGAAAATGACGTGGTTAAGGAACAAGGATTACAAAGGTTATAACCCCTTCCAAGATGACTTTCTTGACCCATACAACAAAGCAAATGTTTTCTTTCCTTTGATTTTGTTCAATTTTGACACACATGATATATTTATGTAAAATGATTTCATTTTTAGTGGAATTTGTCGCATCTAATTGTTGATCTCTAGTATGTTCTTTCTACAAACTTCAAAACCTTTGAAACTAAGAAAAATTCTCTTCAAAAGTAAATATACATGTTTGCTGTTTTAAAATACATAAAACATTGCAATTGCAATTTGTGGATATCTATCTGAATTGTGAATTTTCAAAGATCTTTTTCTTAAAATAGCTTATAGATACATTAAGAATTTGATAAAATTATAAAAAAAAAATTATTTAAGAAATACAATAGAATATTAATATAAAAAAAATTATTGTATATACTTTAAACAAAAAAAAATGATTATAATATATAAATATAAGAAGCACAACCAAAATTCTTATATATATATATATATATATATATTTGTTAACGACAGGGGTATCCTTGCGACCCAGTCCAGCAGCCCAACAGCCCGTATCTTGGGTCCCTGGAACGAGTGGGGGTGAGACTAGTCCCTTATGAGAGGACCCAACAGTAACTATTAAATCTTCTATTTTTTATTAAAATAATTTGATTTCTCATTGACCTCATCAATGCTGTCACTAATGAAGTGTGCTTCTATATTCAACCCCTTAGATTTTTCCAAAATGTCATCTTCCATGTTGTCGCACATTAAAACCTTGCCTTACGTGTCTGGTTATTGAGCAAGTGCGCGAAGACCCTTAACTAGGTACAACCCTTGGAACCTTCTGCTACTTGAAAAATACTAGTCTTCAAGCCTTGTCTGCTAGCCCCGTGCCCTGAGGACATTTAATTGTCCACTATCAAACATGACTATGATGGGTCCCATCTAGTCAACATGGCTACGGAGGAGTATGACATTGTCATCTACCTAAATTATTGACCTAAGAAAGCGCCAGCTTCGTTTGCTTGTCATAGCTCCTTTACCGCGCTCTCATGCAAGTGGGTCACCCCTCGCTTGGGCGTGTCCACCCATGGGACCCATGCGCTTATCATCCTGAGAAACATGGCTATTCTGCTGGAGGACATGTAATATTTGAAGTCTACACAGAAGCAACAATCCTATACGTAGGGAGAGTTCCTTTTGAAAAGTCTTTAAAAAACAATGCAATTGGCAGTCGTAGAGCCAAGGTATGCATGCAAATCGTGGAGGCCAGACACGTGGGGTGGGGAGGAAGAAAACAATTTTGAGTTTATTATTTTTTAATTTTAATTTTTGTTTTGTTTTATTTTAGGGTAAACATTTGTTATTGAAATTTGATGTGCCACGTAGGCACCACACAAGGAAACAAAATAAACATCTTTCTTATATCGACACATAATATATTTATGTATATAGGATACAAATTCATTTCCAGGGTGTAAACGGTAGATTGATCATATAGAGCTTGGGGTACATTTCATACAATATGTTCGATAAGAAATTTAAGTTATTTTAGACAATACACATACATAAATGATTTTAAAGGTGAAATTTTCATTCTCATGTCAATTCTCACTTACTCTAGGGTCCATTTTGATAGAATGCTAAATACAACCACGTATCAACAAGAAACATACTCTTGTACTAAGTTGGCTCATGACCCGATGTTAACAAGAGCTCTCTCAATTAATACTTTATCTAGATTTATATAAAGAAATTTCATTATGATATAATTATATATAAGTAAAGAATATATATTTATATGCACCATTCATAAAATAATACAATTATTCATTTATACACGAACTCAAAATTCCTAATCTTAATCACACTATATGCAACCTAAAAACATGAGTCTAAGTGTGTTCGCACATCGATTCCATCATGAAAAATTACCTCCACCAACTAGAACCTTCTCCTCAATGAATTTCTCTCTCCAACTTGTGAGAGTTAATGACTCCTATCACACTTGCATAATTAATCGTCAACATAATCATTCTTAAATTTATGCTTCAAGAGATATTTAACATAATCAAATTGTCTGCCTAATTATTTTCTAATGAATACACAATAATTCTATAATTGAACTAGGTTAATTAAATGAGATGTGACATTTTCCTCTAAAATCATAGTCACATCTACTAAAATAAAATAAGCCTTAAACATATATGAGGTATTTGGACTCTACAATTTTTATATATTAAGTGTAAATATTTAAGTAAATAAATAATTTATTTTTCAATTTAAATCAATACGTATAACTTGAATTGTAATAAGTATCATTAGAAAATAAGTATGCATTAGATTTATAATTCAAACCATTATGTATGTGTTTATATATATTAAACATAAATATAATGAACTACAATATGATGGTCATATTTAACAATAATTGATTCCAATACATAATTATTTAAATAATTTGTATAGTTAATTCTATTGTACTATATTAGATTTTATATGTATTGATTGTTGGTGTTCATGTATCAATTGATATTAATCAATATATTGCTCTATATATCAATTGATATTTATAGGATTTCTATTATATCATATTGAATTTTATATGTATTGATTGTTGGTGTAGATATCATTGTTGGTGTATATAAATTGATGTATGATTGATATCAATTAATGTTTCTAGGGTTTTTATTGTATCCTATTAAATTTTGTATATATTTATTATTGGTTTACATGTCATTATTGGTGTATACCAATTGATATTTGTCAATATATATCAATCAAGCTATTAATTGATATTTCTAGGATTTCTATGATATCATATTAAATTATATATATTGATTGAAAAAGTGCATATCATTGATATCAATTGATAGATGAATATTAATTTATATACACCAACATTCAATACATATAAACTTTAATATGTATTGATTATTGCACATATCAATTGATGTTTCTAGGGTTTCTATTGTATTATATTAAGTTTTGTACATATTGAACCAGGTGCATATCATTATTGGTGTTTATCAATTTATTTCGAGACCATTATATCAATTGATATATTAAAGGTTTATATTGTATCAATTTATTTTTAATAAATGTATTATTTTTGTGAATTAATTGATATCTTTTGATATTTTAAGAGAGGGGGACCAACCACATTCAAGGCCCGAGGTCATGGAGAGCCAAGAACAGAAACTGCTGCCCTAACTTACCTTAGCTTAAAGGAGTGTTTGGAGATGAAGGACGCGAATGATGAAGACTATAAGGTCCTTTAATCACTCTATAGACCTAAAACTCAGAATGGGGCTAGGCGAACTAGTTTTCGGGTTCAACATTTCTCCTCAGGAAGCTCTCTACTCGAGGACGAAAGTGCAATTCTGGAACGAAAGCACAACGTGTTGGTGTCTCTCAGGTCCGCTGGCGTCCGTACAAATAGAGGATCAAAAAGATAATTTGAACCGCCAAAAAATAGTTTGACGACCTAGCTAATGGTTTTTAAGGGAGCAAAATAAAACTATGAAGTAAAAGATACATAAACAAATGTGATAAAGCAAGTAGATTAAAGCTAGGGTGATAAAAATGATCTCACAAAAGAGCATGTTTGCCAGCTAGCTCCAAGTACACTTCCACCTGGACACAAGAAATAGGAAAGTTGTTGGGGGTTGTATAGGGGCTTGCCTCAGTTGAAACCTTGTTTTGGTTTTTCCACCTCCATGAACAACCAGGATAGCAACAATGGAGAAAAGTATGATAAAGGAGAATGAAAGTAAAGAATACAATAACACTACAAAATAGTATTATGCTACTCAACCAAATCGTCGAGGAGAGGAGTGAAAAATTTACCACTTCCACCAAGAGCTCACTAGCTAATGGAGGAGAAAATGAGAGGAATCAAGCCCCTACTACAATGGTGTTGTTCCACGCTTGCTCTACGAAGTTGATGGAGTGTTGTTGTTGTTGCTATAGAGTGCAAAGTGTTGCTTGAAGGCTGAGAGTGCAAGAAGTGAATGCTAAAAGGTTGCTTGAGCTTGTGAAGAAGATGAAATGCATGAAGGGAGAGTGTTTTTGAAGGGAGAATGAGAAAAATGACCATATTCAGGTCAATTGGTCAAAGAGGGGCATTACAAATCGATCCCAATAGGAAGTGTAACACCTTTGCAGGCTTTAGATGCAAGAATCCGTCAGGGACCTAAGTGTGCCATGTGGACGTCTGCATGCTGCATGGCCATCCCCGATAGTTATTCTTTTTTCAATGCACAAAACAAACGCTTAGTTGAATGAAGGCAATGGGTTGATGTGGATTTTCACCTTTGGGTTTAGTTTTCTAAGGTGAGGGAATGCGAAGGCAGAATTTGTGTAAGGGGTGCAAATTCGCTCCTATACATTTTTCCCCCACTTTAGCGAGCATGAATACTGATGAGTGCTTCAGTAAAGTAGATCATAGAAGTAGTAGGGTTAGAAATGTATACCTGAACCATCTAGGAAGCAAACTATGATTTGGCGAACTCGAGAGCATAGGACAAGTAAAGGACTTCATAGCTTCATAGATCTATGAAGCTGAAGGATGAAAGCATCTTACAGGCCCGCAGACCTACAAGGAGGCAACCCCCAAGATCTCTCACACGAAGGAAGCCCCAAGAAGAAAGCACCTCATAGGCCCGTAGACCTACAAGGAAGCGTCCCCCAAGATCTCTCGCATGAAGGAAGCTGAGAAAGTGCCCTACAGACTGACAAATCTATAGGGAAGGTGTCCTTCAAGATCTCTCACATGAAGGAAACCCAAGAAAGTGCCCTACAGACTCACAAACTTGCAGGGAAGGTATTCCCCAAGATCTCTCACATGGAGGAAACCCAAAGAAAGTGCCCTATAGACCCGTAGACCTGTAGGGGAGCCACCCCCAAGATCTCTCACATGGAGGAAGATCAGAAGAAGCAACCTACAGGCTCATCAACCTACATGGAGGTATCCCCCAAGATATCTCACATGGAGGAAATCCAAGGAAGGGGACTCCACATAGTTAGAAAGTGGCTTCACAGGTGCACCCGTAAAGTGATATGTTTACCCGCAGATAGAACATGTCATAAAGCGGCCATGTAGGATAGTAAGCAGATAGTCTCGCAGACCATCAACAAGTTGGAAAAATTTCAAAGGGGACCCTCAGGAACCCAGCATAAAGAAGGGGTCCACTCAAGGGACATGTTCGAAAGTACAAAAGAGATGTTTCTTTCTCAAATCGATTCATCATCAAGGAATTCGAAAGGAAGAATATGCCCCCACATGAGGGGAAGGTCAAATTTTTTCCCACTTGAGAGGAAGGTTCTCAAGTTATTTCTTTACGAACCAACGATGAAGGAAACACGTTCCGTTAGGGTTTCAAGTCGAGAATGCGATTCTTGAAAAGAAGTTTGTGAAGATTCTCAAGAAAGGATTCATGGGCAACAACTGCATTTTCTGAAAATCAAAGTGTTGTAGAAGTGGCGTTGTCACACATGAAAGGGACAACTCAAGAAAAGAAGAGAGAAAGATAAAGAAAAAGTTAAAAATAAATGAACATAAACACAAGGTACAGGGATAGCTTGATATTTCGGGGTTAGAACTGCTCATAAATATATATATGTATAGTAATAGTATATAAAATGAACTTTCGTCAACCCCCTACTATATTAGACCATGTGAAGAATGCATGAGAAGAAAAAGTAAAAATTAAAAATTGGGTCAACATGGAAGGAAAGTCTAAATGCCCCAACTCTTTGCATTGTCCGCAATTTATTGAAAATCAAGTCACAAATATTGAAGAATGATGATACAAATAGAAGAAGGTTTACGACACAAAAACTGTGCCTATATCCAAGTGCCAACAAGGGTGACAAGGGTCATCTTGGCACACATACCATGATCATGGGGGAACACATCACAACACACACACACACACATCTAATCTAAAGATAAAGAAGGGGCCTCCTCCTAACACTGATCAACCAAGAGGTCATCCGCTTGCCACTCTAGATCATTGTAGGGGGGAGGAGGACAATTATGTAGTGGTGGAATGTTAAGAGGAGGAGCATCCGACCCTCCCGCAATAAAGGGCTAAGGAAGAGGGCCCCACAAGGTCCTCTCCACTGAGCTCTTGTGGAGATAAGGTCAGTGATTTCGTGAAGATCGCTGACAAGGCTAAAACCTCATCTAGAGAGTTAAACATGCACTTAATAGGAGTGCCATTTGTCACCTCAATGGATAGAGAAGGTTGTGCCCAAGATTCACCTCTAGGCTTGTCGAGTGATTTAGGAGCGGTGACGAACTCAAGGCAAGCTGAGACTGGTTTCGTCACTAGGACATAACAAGTCAACACGGGACCACCTTTTGGAGAAGGTGGGCTCCTCTTATGTCATCCATTGCTGGAAGGACCACACTCTACCTTTTGCTTCATTGGAGGAGGTGAACAACCCACAGACGAGGCAAGAACTACAGAGGAAGAGGAGGAGGAGAGAACAACAATAAATATGACCAAAGTGTTTTTCATATCTATGGGTTTTGGGAAAGGCTAGACATCCAGAAGGGACATCAATAGAGGCAGCTCCATTGAAGGAGTGATGAACACCTGCACCTTTTTAGGGTCAGGAGCATTGATACTCACAATAGAATTTGGGAGCGATATGAAGCTATACTAAATGAAAGCAGAGGGGAGGAGAGAGGAGGGTGCTACAGAAGGCCCTGATACAGGGGTGGTTGTCTCCTCTTCCTTTCTCTATAAGGTGGTTTGCTCAGCCATGAGAGCCTTTTTCCAGCGCTAGCATTCACGTGCAAGGTAGTTTCTATGACTCTTTGAATTAGAGGCTGGGGGTTGTGAAGGAACATAAGTCTCCTACTCAGCCATGGGAGTGTTCACTATAGTCATTTCCGACAGAGGAACAAAATATTGAATGGGAGCAGGAGTAGGTTGAGAAGTAGTAGTAGGAGTTGACTCAAGTGCCTTAGTAGCGGGCCTCTTCCCATTCAGTGCTTTGGTGGCAGGAGTGGTAGGAGGTTGTGGAGGTCGAGACATAGAGGATTCCCCATGGGGACCTTTTCCTCTACCATACAAATAGTAGCAAGGTCTGGGTAGTTTAGTAGAGATGTCCGATATCTTGATCTTCAAGGGTTTACGCTAATGAGGGATCATTGGACTTAACGGGTAAAAGCCAGGCTTGCTCATCCAATACTCCTCCCAAGAGACAGGAGCAGACGAGTCATCTTGAGAGGAGGCAAGCTTCTCCTCCCCTTTTCGAGAAGAGAAGGCAATTGATTGTCATGCTAAAGGAAGAGCCAATTTTGGCTGTCCTTTGCCCCTGGTCTTGGGTAAAAGCAAGAGGTTGGGTCCATGAAGAGGGGAAATTTTGGCCAAACAAAATCTCATAGAAAACGTGTATGCATTATTAAAAAAATGCGTATGTGTTATGCTTCAGGTACCCGAGCCTAAAAAAATGTGTGTGTTTTATAACACATACAAGTCATTTATTTTAAAAAAATACTTTTTAGAAGTGCGTACACGTTTTAAAACGTGTACTGTAACACAAAACACATACGCATTTCTAAAAAGTATTTAATTTTTTAAATAATCAAGACAATAAAGAACGCATATGCATTTTTAAAAATGTGTACACGTTTTTAAAATTTTTGAATTCCCAACCCACATGCTACCTCATTTTTAGGCTCAGGAAAGGCTTGGCAACCCAACCCTTAGCCCTTGACTTGCAACTAAAAAACTAAGGTAGATTGAAAAAGAATGTCTAACTTTGGCAATATGGTTGATGGAATTTTTTTTTTAATCAATCTATAAAATTAAAACCCATTAGAGAACATGATGTCTAGTATCCAAATATATAATTTTTATTAATATTGGATTATATTTATTATTTTTTAATTAATTTCTAAGCAAACTAGTCCTTAAACTTGAAATATCAGGCTTTTTTTATTTTTAATAACTTTTTTTTTGGTTAAGTTTCTTGTAAAAAAACTTATATGACATCAATCTTCAGAAATTATTTATACAATGAAAAAAAGATTCAAATTTTTTTTAGTTTAGGTCCAATTATGCTATTCATACACGATTTTTAAAAACAACAATTAAGGCCAATAAAAATTCAATAAAAAAAATATATGCAAAAGAAATTACAAAAAAATTTCCTCATCAATCTTCATATTGTTAGCTCTCTTTCCCCAAATGGAATTATCAAAATATTTTTATTTTGGTCAAAAAGTGGTGTTCGTACACATGCATGGTATGGTAAAAAAATGGGGAATTTTAAAAAAACGGTTTTTATACATCCCTATCAAAATTTAATTTCTATCATCTAGGTATTTGAATAAATTACATATTTGGAAACTAGATTCAAAGTGCTAAGTTTCATATTAATTAATTTTTAAAGATTCATTGTGTAAGTGCCTCAAATTTTCAGTCCAAGTGTGACAAATTGTGAAAAACAACAAAAACACTTCCACTTTTTGTGGACCCAACTTCTTGCATCATCCCTCTTATACTTCACATAGTTTTTGTAAAGTAGGTTCGTTCTTGGAGGAAGAAGACCAACTGGGGCAGGCCAAAAATGGTCTAATGAATATCCCCCTTAGGACACTAAAGGTTGGTATCCAGTGTCATGCACTACATGCAAAAAACCTTCATAGGAGAACTTTAAACATTTGTGAATAATAGAGGCGATTCCATTCATGGAAGCTAGCCATGATATGCCTAGCTTCATCCTGAAGAGATTCAACTCTGGAATGCCATCGAAAAACGGTGTCAACAACCCTAGGTCCAACTAGGACGAACAAAGTTATCAAACCATATGGCTTTAGACAAAGACCATCGTGTGTACAGATGGTAGGTTTTGTTTCTTTGTATTCTTTCCTGTGTAGTGAGTTAAGCCACAACATCTCTTCTATAATAACATAATGTTCACTCGACTCGTGGGGTCTACTAGGACTCCTGTCACAATGTTACCATTGAGGCAGGCGAGAATGTAGAGGGGAGAGGGCTTATTGTTTAGGGGTAAGTCCTACGAAGTGAAGGTCACTTCCGACGAACCGATCGCAGGCTGTGCGGTAGAAGTAACTGTGACCATGTTAATGTAGGCCTCGAGCTAAGTGATAGAATCGGTGGGATCAACAATCATGTTAGTAGAATGTGACAGAAATGGGTCCATGTATATCTATAATTCATTATTCGCTTTCCTGGATCGATTTGTTCGTGTTTTGTTTGCTTCCATTGTGATGAATAGTGCTATCCTCGATGTGGTCCTATATCTCATGACACAGGTGCATACAACGTTCAGTATCATGTCCTTTAACTCCATGGTATTGATAATAGGTACTTGTATCATACCAGCTAGGGTACGGTTCCTTAAGAGGTTTAGGGTTCGACAAGGTTATGATCTTATCCTTCACCAAATTTTGCAAGATGGAAGAATAGGATTCAGCTAGCTTTGTGAACTTTTAGTTGCATTTGAGGCCATTGTCATCCACAAAGACTATTACATTCACAATGACTTTACCTTTCCTAGAGATTGATATGATGGACTTTCCTTTAGAATGGAAGTGTGAGGAGGGTCGCTCAAACTGAACTACCATCTCTTGATATTCTCATAGGGCTACACACAAATGCACGAAAGAAGGGTATTTCATAAGGGTGAACTTCTCCTGCCAAGGCCTTTGCATGTTCCCTATGAATACCTTCTGCACGTCAAAATTGGGTGAATATCCCCCTTAGGACACCAAAGGTTGGTATCCAGTGTCATGCACTACATGCACAAAACCTTCATAGGAGAACTTTAAACATTTGTGAATAATAGAGGCGATTCCATTCATGGAAGCTAGCCACGATATGCCTAGCTTCATCCTGAAAAGATTCAACTCTGGAATGCCATCAAAAAATGGTGTCAACAACCCTAGGTCCAACTAGGACAGACAAAGTTATCGAACCATATGGCTTTAGACAAAGACCATCGTGTGTACGGATGGTAGGTTTTGTTTCTTTGTATTCTTTCCTATGTAGTGAGTTAAGCCACAACATCTCTTCTATAATAACATAATGTTCACTCGATTCGCGGGGTCTACTAGGACTCCTGTCACAATGTTACCATTGAGGCAAGCGGGAATGTAGAGGGGAGAGGGCTTATTGTTTAGGGGTAAGTCCTGCGAAGTGAAGGTCGCTTCCGACGAACCGATCGCAGGCTGTGCGGTAGAAGTAACTATGACCATGTTAATGTAGGCCTCGAGCTAAGTGATAGAATCGGTGGGATCGACAATCATGTTAGCAGAATGTGACGGAAATGGGTCCATGTATATCTACAATTCATTATTCGCTTTCCTGGACCGATTTGTTCGTGTTTTGTTTGCTTCCATCGTGACGAATAGTGCTATCCTCAATGTGGTCCTATATCTCATGACACAGGTGCATACAACGTTTAGTATCATGTCCTTTAACTCCATGGTATTAATAATAGGTACTTTTATCATACCAGCTAGGGTATGGTTCCTTAAGAGGTTTAGGGTTCGACAAGGTTATGATCTTATCCTTCACCAAATTTTGCAAGATGGAAGAATAGGATTCAGCTAGCTTTGTGAACTTTCAGTTGCATTTGAGGCCGTTGTCATCCACAACGACTATTACATTCGCAATGACTTTACCTTTCCTAGATATTGATATGATGGACTTTCCTTTAGAATGGAAGCATGAGGAGGGTCCCTCAAACTGAACTACCATCTCTTGATATTCTCGTAGGGATGCACACAAATGCGCAAAAGAAGGGTATTTCATAAGGGTGAACTTCTCCTGCCAAGGCCTTTGCATGTTCCCTATGAATACCTTCTGCACGTCAAAATCGGGCAGTGGATACGAGATTTGTGAGAAGAGTGCCTGATAGTACCGCGCTATGAAATCAATAATCTTTTCATTATCGCCTTGTTTGCATCAGACGAGATTCAAAAAGGTCATCGTCAGCCCAATGCTGGCTTGGAATTATCGTAGAAATTGGTTTACAAGTTGGTCAAATGAGAAAATGGAATTATCAAGCAAGGAATAGTACCACTCGAGCACTGTATCCTTCAGGGATCGAGGGAATAGTTTTTCCATCAACGTGTTGTGATGGAAGAAATCTGTGCATAGGGCATTAAAGGCAGAAACATGCATTTTTGGGCCCCCTTTTTTGCCATATTTCTCAAATTTAGGGATCTCCATTCCTTGAGGGAAGAGATTTTTCAAAATTGTGACCGACAATAGGCTATGCCGAAAGAAGGATTGGAAGATAGGTTGGGCAGAGGCTTGGGATAGACTCACCAATTGGCTTTGCATCTTACCCATATTCTGAAGAAGAATGTTCAGAATAGGGTCATTAGAGGATAGAAGGCAAGAGGAACCTCCTCTAGAACCACCATCAGAGCCACTACCAGAACCAGCCGTGTGACCTTCGCTGGAATCACCACTAGAGCCACTGCCACCAGTAGGGCCTCCGTTGGAGCCACCTCTGCTTCTAAAGCCACCACTATGACCTCCACTAGAACCACTTCCACTAGCACCACCTCCGTTACCAAAGCCATTGCCACTACCAAAGCCCCCACCACTCATCCCACCAAAACCTCCACTACTAGAGGTGACAGGAGGGGTGAAGCCGAAACCCAAGGGGATCTTGTTCACTTTGATAGTGTTAGATCCCTTGGAGGCAGAGGGGATGCTAATCAAGGGTACGATATTGGTCATGTATACAGATGTAGGAGGCATCAACAGTCCTAGTTGTCTCTCATGATCTTCACAAGTGGCTCCTTGTATAATGTTGGGATTGTTTGGAGGAGCACATGCATCATTCATACTAGAGAGACTAGCCAAGAGTTCTATGCCT
Organism: Sequoia sempervirens; assembly: GCA_007258455.2. Lineage (NCBI taxonomy): Eukaryota > Viridiplantae > Streptophyta > Pinopsida > Cupressales > Cupressaceae > Sequoia > Sequoia sempervirens. The sequence goes on from VDFB02193867.1 coordinate 288,656,486, forward strand.
GTTCGGTCTTTACCCACCATGTACTTTAGTTCACTGATAACTCGGGTAGCCCTAGCCAACTTCGGGTCTCTTTCCAAGTGATGTTCCAAGTCACCCAACCCTTTACTGAGGGTGGAGATATATTCTGAAGGAATGTGAACAACCTCATGCTTGTTGATCGACGACAATGTAGGAGATGCAGGAGTGGGGACGTGATCGATCTCATCAAATAATCTGACCTTGCCCCTTGACAACTGCTCCTATGCAGCGAGACCAATGACAAATCCAACAAAAAGGATTGTAGAGAAACTAGTAGTGACCTTCGTTTCTCTCCATCGGAAAGTGTCATATACTTCTCCTAACAATATACTTGGAGGTTGTGGACTGGGTTGTGATGGTCATAAACCTTCACAACACTCAAGGGCACAACAATCACAAGGTATAAGGGAAAATTATCAACACTAACGGATGAGCAGACATTGGTTCATGTCGGGTTCACCAAAAATGTAAGAGAGGGGGGACCAACCACGTTCAAGGCCCAGGTCACGAAGAGCCAAGAGCGAAAGGTTGCCCTAACTTACCTCAGCTTAAAGGAGTGTTTGGAGATGAAGGACGAGAATGATGAGGACTATAAGGTCCTTCAATCACTTTGCAGATCTGAAAGTCAAAATGGGGCTAGGAGAGCTGATTTTTGGGTTCAACACTGTTCCTCAGGAAGCTCTCTGCCTGAGGATGAAAGTGCGGTTTTGGGATGATAGCATGGTGCACTGGCGTCTATACGATTAGAGGACTGAAAATACAATGTGAAAAACTAGAAAATAGATTGATAGCCTAGCTAATGGTTTTTAAGTGAGCAAAATATAACTATGAAGTAAGATATATATAAATGAATGTGATAAAGCAAGTAGATTAAAGCTATGGTGATAAAAATGATCTCACAAAAGAGCCCGTTCACCAGCTAGCTCCAAGTACACTTTCATCTGCACACAAGAAAGAGGAAAATTGTTGAGGGGTTGTATGGGGGCCTGCCTCAGTAAGACCCCCGTTTTGGTGTTTCCACCTCTACAGACAGCCAAGATAGCAACAATGGAGAAAAGATGATAAAGGAGAATAAAAGTAAAGAACACAATAACATTACAAAATAGTATAATGTTACTTAACCAAATCATAGAGGAGGGGAGTGAAAAAATTACCACCTCCACCAAGAGCTCACTAGCTAATGGAGGAGAAAATGAGAGGACTCAATCCCTTGCTGCAATGGTGTTGTTCCACATTTTCTCTATGGAGTTGATGGAGTGTTGTTGTTGCTGCTATGGAGTTCAAAGTGTTGCTTGAAGGATGAGAGTGCAAGAAGTGAATGCTACAAGGTTGCTTGCGCTTGTGAAGAAGATGAAATGCATGAGGGAAGATTGTTTTTGAAGGGAGAATGAGAAAAACAACCATATTCGGGTCGGTTGGTCGAAGAGGGGCGTTACAAATCGACCCCAATGGGAAGTGTAATGCCTTTACAGGCTTCATATATAGGAATCTGTTAGAGACATAAGCACATTGTGTAGACATTTGCGCATCGCACGAGCATTCCTGATAGTTATTCTTCTACCGACACACAAAATAGAAGCCAAGTGGAATGAAGGCAGTGGGTTGATGTGGATTTTTTCCTTTGGATTTGGTTTTCTAAGGTGAGGGAATGTGAAGGGGGAATTTGCATTAGGGGTGCAAATTCACTCCTATATAGATATATCAAATGATTAAGAGTGAAATCCATATTTCTAAGGTTTATATTGTATCATATAAAATTTTAATGTATTGATCACTAGTGTATATCATATGTATATAAATTGATCTATTGATTGATATAATTTCATTGAATACATGGACCAAGAAATTAAAAATTTAGAGCTAAGGATTTGGTTGCTTAGAATTTAAGAGTTAGCAAATGAGGTAGATGGGAATAATGTGTGGGGATTTAGGAGGCTATGTGCAATATATTACTAGATCCTAGTCATACTTATGGAGAGAGGAATGTGTTTGACATGAGACATTTCTTAAGACGTACCTTCATGCTATTCATAATGACTAGTTCGTATATTCTTCGTTGTGACATTGAAGATGTGTTGCACCAAGGTGAGGCTTACTTCAAATATACTCTAAACCAACTCCATGTTGTCAAGAAGTGTTAGTGCATATGTTGCATTTTATTGAGCAAATCAACAAGAGCCTTAAGGAATTTTTGCTTTCTATTGTTATTATTTATTTTTGGATTGTTGTGTGTTGTCCACATTTTCAAACTTGTAAAATTTTAAACTTTTTGTGCTCATTGAATTAACACATGTTCTTTAGTCATCATTCCATAATTCATGTTAGTCTCTCATATGTCATATGTGAGGCATTTTTATCACCTCAATTTAAGAAAATAAAATTACTAATATTTGCTTCATGAAGTCTTGGTCATAAATGCCCTTAATCATTTTGTAGTGTAAAATTGTTTGTGAAACACATCAATTTGTGGTTTCAATCACAAATGATTTACAGTCAATTTTAGACACCTCAACAAATTGCAAGTTAGTCTAGATTAAATCATAGATCATGTCAACTTAATTATTGATGCAAAAATGATTAAGTGTTTGACTATTTTAAAAATAGAAATTTCTTTGTTTATCATTAGTGTCCTCATCTTATAATCTTATATTAATGTTTATTTTATTGTCATTGTTTAACTACATTTTGCTGTTGTTTTGCATCCCTTCAAAATTAGTTTTACCCTATAATAAAAAACAGTTTACTTTATAATGTTAAAAAGAGGAAATAAACACTTGACAAGCATATTGACCAAAACTCTCAATTTTCCACATTCTTTCGCTCTACTAAATCTCCCAATGCATAAGACAAAAAAATGCGATTGCGGACGTTTGAAAGTAAAGTCAAAATCAAAAACTTTTGTCTCCTTCCGCAAAGTCGTAAAAGGAAAATAAAAGTAAAATGCGGGATTTACCTCTACGCAGGAAAAGCTTCAACTTTATTCACAGCTTTCTGCATTCCGCAAAAATAAAAGAACACTCAAGCTGGAATGCCTTGCTTGCAATATAGATTTGTTGGAGAGGCTTTACAAACTTTCCAGCAAACGTGATTGGCAGATGCAAAACCAAATTCCACGCCCTTTGCTAACATGATTTCATTTGTTTGCGCCATTAATGGCAGCTTCGAACCATGGTATGGACATTCATTAAAGCATAAAGAAGGCGCCATCTGTGGACAAAACTCCTCAAAGATAGGTTGTCTTATGAAATGCAATACCCAAATTGGGTTTGTCTCATTGCTGCTTGATGAAACAAAGACATTCATCAATTACAAGTTTTTTTAAGTCGTTAGGTACTTATGTGGTATCATCAGGCCAGAGAATAATCCCAAGCTTATTTTCTTTTCTGCGTATAGATTGAAGCTGTGTAGTATCTTTTGTCCAAAACCTAATTATCTTGTAATATTTTCCAACCACGTTCATGATTTCATACTAATGGATTTCTAAATCAACAGTCCCACATTTTTAATGTTCAATCTCCCGACGAAGAAACTTTCAAGCAAATGGAATTGGTAGGTGTAAAGCTAGACTCCTCAACCTTTGCGAGCATCCTCCCTGGTTGTGTCGAAACGAGAGTTTTGGAACAGTCTATGCACACCCATAACGGGATAAGGATAGAGGAATTTTGTCAGATGTTGCAGTTGCAACTACCCTATTTGACATGTTTGCCAAATGTGGAAGCATTGACAAAGCACGCGCGACCTGTTTGATAAAATGCTTCAAAGAAATGTATTCTCATGAAATGCCCCGATTGCTAAGATATTCACAAATGGATTAGTTGAAAAGGCTTTACAAACTTTCAAGCAATTGCAGTTGGCAAATGTAAAGCCGAACTCTACAACCTTTGCCACAATCCTCGCAGCCAATGCCTAATGGGATATAGATCTTGTCAGTCGTCGGAGATTTTCCTTATTCGTACGTTTCCACCACATCCGTCTCCCCTCCAACTACTTTCTCCACCACAATGGTCATCATCTCCAGCACCAAGTAATATGCAGCAATGCTTTCAGAATCTCAGATCATTATTGTGTTTTTCTTTGTTGTTATCACCTGCATCAGATGAAATTGTGTGATGCAAGGTTTTGGAATTGGTGCATTAATTTAGCAGGCGGGTAATAATTCCTTATTCATATTTTATTTCAATAGAGAATAGAAACCCTCCAAAAAAAAGATTGATCTAGATTGGATCATATATCTAGTGCTTAATAGCAACTTATACTCTATATAAGCTGCTTAACATATTTATGTTGATATGATTTTAATGTGAGAGTGTTAAAATAATCCATTAGAACTAATCAATTAAATACATAAGAAAATAATTAATTTATACAATTAAAATTATATCATATAATTGATTTAAATCCATTTCCCAATCATGGATAGTATGCCTATGCAAATATAAAAATGTTAGCGTGTCTGTGTGTAATCGAAAAGTGAGAGGAAAATGCCATTTTATAGAAAATGTCATTTTGAGCGGATAGACGAGATTAATTGATGATGAGAACCTAAAATGAGAGGTCCAGATTAAATTTGAGAATCCCTAATTAGGGTTAGGGAAAATTCTTTAATCGAACGGTCAGAATAATATCTCAGATAATCGGATCGACGGTGGAGAATAAATGAGGAAATTAATTAAAGAAATAAATATTTTCAAAAAATTAAGAAGATAAGATTGCCTGATTTGTGAGATTCGAAAAATCAAGAAGATAAGATTTGGACTGAAAATCAGATTTGAAAAATCAAGAATCTACCCCTATTACCTGATTTTTGGAAGATTAATTGCCAATTTGAATTAAGATTGAAATATATGACAAAGGGGAATTAAATAAATTAAGAAATTTATTTAATTAAGGAAAGACTTAGACAATTAATGATGTATTAAATAAATAAATAAAACTTATTTATTTAATAATCAAGAAGAAATATAAAGACATGAATTAATTAAATGATTATAAATTATTTAATTAATAGTCGAATGTGGACCAAGGACATAATTAAACGTCATAATTATGTTAGGACGAAAGTGGTAGAAATGAAGCTTGCAGGCCTAGGTCATTTTTAGGTGTCTATATTTTTCCCCTCTTTGTCATAATGTCACTGGTCGCATTGTGACAAAGAAAATAAGTCAAAAATATGCCCTAGCGAAGGTACAAAGTATCATTGCCCCCTCAGGAAATTTTCAAATTTTGGGTCAGCAACAGAAAAATTTGCAAAGGGTCCCAATAAGTCAATTTAATGACCAGAAAAACAACACAGTCAGTTTCAGATTCTGACATGTTTAAAGCAACTAACTAGGAAGTCAAAGGTTGTATAATGAGCCTTCAGTATTGACCTTGTTTAAAAAAATGTCATTTTGACCTTATAAATAAGTTGACAAAGGGGTAAAAGTCAATTCACTTTTACTATTTACCTTGTGAAATTTGAGAGTTCATAGCGAAAGGCGCAGAAGCGAGGATGGTGATTCCAGTGTCAGAGCATTGCGGGGAGATCGTGAGGACCTTCAGGTGGCCAGAGGGCTCAGAGCCAGCGGTATGTACCTTTAACTTACTTTGTCATTTTATCATTTTGCGTGCCATTTGTAGCTTTCTAGGATAGTCAACGTCTACGCCGCGATGCATATGCATTCGCGTAAATCACAATTGCTTTTGCGTGCGATGCATTTGATGCATCGCAATGCAAGTGCAAAGCTAAAATAGGTTGTAGTGGTGGGTTGCACCGCATTTGACAAATTCTGTGACACATTCGACATATCGCGTTGCAATTGAAGTCTTGAATGCCGCAACTGTCATATTGCAACACGCTCGTTTTTTGACCAACACAACTGCCATGTCATGTCACATTCGTGATGTTGAGACACAATTGCAAAAATTCATGACACAAGTGGTATATTGCGATGCAATTGTCATATTGAGACGCATTTGATGCTTGGAACGACGCAGTTGACTTTTCTCGATGCAAATGATTGGTTGTGACGCAATTGCCTATATCTTGAATAGAATTTGTTTTAATGTTTGCGTGACCTTAGATTCTTTTCATGATGCTGCCAGTTGTCCAAAAGGTACTAATGCATTGTTCGTATTTTTGCAGAGGTAGCTTGCCCCTATTTATACGAGAGAGTAGACTGACCACCTTTCAGTCGTTGATCAGTTGGGCCCGCGAGAGCGATGATGATTGATGCGACTGAGTTTATTCTGTGCCGCATTCATGCCCACCATTCAGGCGAACAAGGGATTATTGACTGCACTGTGCGAGCAATGGCATTCTGAGACCCATTCCTTCCACCTGCCGACAAGTGAGGCCACCATTACTCTAGAGGATGTCTACCAGATTCTCTGAGTGCCGATTCGTGGGGAGCGAATTGTCTACGATTTATGGCATGGCGAGCAGACCTTCTGTGCCTACTATCGAGATCAGGGTGCAGGACTGGGGATTCAGGGCTATGAGATCTGATGGGAGTTCATGGCAGATCACTATGGGCACTTCGATGCCTTCCTAGCAACTCTGATTGCTAGCATTTTGATTCTTGACCGTTGGGGACATGGATTCCCTATTGGTTGGGGAGACGTCTTGGTTGGCATGAGACGAGATAGGACAATTTACTCTTGGGGTCCCTGTTTGCTAGGGATGCTTTCCCATCAACTACATGATGTTGCATATAGGAGAGGAGAGAGTATCTCTTGCGGGACCTCATTGATGATGATCTCGGTGTGGGAGCACATTGCCATATTCTGCCCTCCCATTGAGAGACCACAACTGGCTGAGGGGATGCCCTATGTGTACTATTGTGCAGGTGCGTTACAGCAGACCCACATGGGTGAGACAGGGTGGTGGTGGCATCGTATCGACACGATGATATCCTTTATCTGGAAGTCGTACCGAGATTGTGGTTAGTGGGATGATGAGGATGAGCACTTGAGTCTGTGTAGGCAGTTCAGGTACCTGATTGGCCAGACAGTGTAGACATCCCTAATTATTGAGATGTACCTACTGTAGCATGTTTTGAGACAGTTTGGAGAGCAGCAGGATGTGCCCGTAGGGACAGTAGAGTATGCTCGATCGTCCAAGGAGTACGTGTGGGGGCCAGCTATCCTAGTGGAATTTGCAGAGCAACAGATAGACGGGCTAGTAACCCAGGCCTAGGGTTGGAGGGGAGGAGTAGCGGATCTTGGTATGACAGCAGACACATAGGCCAGTGCCTTTGACGAATCCGGACGAGCCAACGCCAGTAGACAGACGATTAGTTATTCCACGAGTGCCACAAGATAGGACAGGGAGGTAGGGGCAGAGATGGAGGGAGGGGTGGGGATGATAGAGGAGATGGAGGCAGGGTTGGAGACAGAGGCAGGGGCAGAGACGGAGGTAAGGGAGGGGATGGTGGTAGAGGTGGAGCCAGAGGTGGGGATGATGGCAGAGACGGCTGGAGGCAGAGGTGAGATGGCCAGGGACAGGGTTGAAGGGTGCGACATGTGGCAAGGATAGCACTAGATGCTATCCCCGATGTTGGTGAGGAGGGTGAGGGTGAGGAGCAGCCCAGATAGGAGGTAGAGGGCAAGGAGAGACAAGAGGAGGAGAGGGTGATGGGGGGACAGGAGGAGGTGGATGTGGGAGGTCAGGAGGAGGAGGCAAAGGTTGGAGGTCAGGAGAAGACAAAGGCCGATGATGATGACAAGGAGGATGATGCCATAGATGAGGTTGAGAAACTACTCCGATGGCAGATGGTAGAGGGGGAGGAGGAGATACCATCCACTTCAGGGTTGCCATTGGATGCCACAGCAGATCAGAGGGTGGCTGACCTACAACGGAGACTGGATGAGAGCACAACACAGGTCAGATCATTACAGTCAGCACTCGAGGTAGCCCGTGTAGAGCAGGATCAGGTAGTGATCCACCAACAAGATGTGACCCAGTGGTGTACAGAGTTTGCAGCATTATGCATAGGGCCTATGGGAGACATGGCTCGTGAGCTTTCCAGGGTGAGCACCAGACTAGGGTAGTACAAGACCCTATATGAGCAGGCAGTGCCACCAGAGTGGTGGGATCCTACCTTGTCCCGGTCACAGTCGAGGACAGGTAGTGGACACAGGTCAGGTAGTGGCAGTGGTACTAGGAGTCATACCAACATCAGAGGGTCCACCTCAACAGGACACACTTCAGGAATAGGTCACATCATTCATGTAGGCACACTCTGGGTCACAGCCATGGGTCAACTGGTTCAGTGCAGAGATCAGTACAGGGTCAACCACCAGTGACAGATCCGTCCCCCTCTCAGAGTCTGGCTGCAGTGACTTCACAGGTGTTTGCTACCGTCAGGATGATTCCCTCACTCACGGTTCCATCAGTATCACAGACAGAGGCTGCTATAGGACCACCTATTTCTTCAGCGCCCATTTCAGAGTCACAACCGCCACATTCTTTGCCTCGAGGGGGTGATGAGAGCCTACCCTAGGGGCATACTTGTATTATGACACACTATGTATATTATTTGAGCTTGTGAGCTCTATTTTTGGGATGTCCGTTGACTCTATCTTGTGACATTGTACCTTTTTGAGATGATACTATATGATGATGCAGTTTTGATGCGGCCTATATGTGTTATGCGATGCTTTTTGCTTTATGTATTATGATATGTATGATGTATGATGCTGAATTTATGATGCCATGTATGTCTTATAATGCCTATTTGTGATCTTTGATGTCATGATGATGCAATGCTTATTTATATGATTATGTTAATGATGTGCATGATGTATTTAGTAAAAGATGCAATACTGATGATTATGTTAATGCAATGCTTGTGATTATGTATATGATTTAATGCCATGGATGATGTAATGTATGGACCTAATGCAATGTTTATATGATCATGTATGGACTTATTTTTTTTGTATGTCATAGGATATCATCGTGGGATGGACGAGAGAAGATGACGAGACCTGATGAGAGAAGAAGACAATCAGACTAAAGAGGAGAAGACATGAGACTGACGGAAATACATGCTAATTCCTAGACCAAATCCTTCAAAACTTTACCATAGGACATTAGTATTTATTGCTCTTAATCATCATTGGGCAGACTATTGTAATGGCCAACAAACACCATGATATGACATAGATCAAGGTGTGCAAGGTCGTACCATTACGTAAGACAAATAGTCATAGACAAGGATGATCATGACTCATACTAAGAGCGTGATTGCCCCAGTCATTTTGTCATAATCAACCATAAGCATAAAAAGACAAGGACAAATCATGAAACATCGTTGCTTCTCTAAATCCTATTTCCAGGACATCCCTTAGAAACTAGTGGCATGATTGTCGAAATAAAAAACAAATAAAGCCCTTACCATGATATGTCGTTGCTTTTCTAAATCCTAAGATCAGGATCTCGCTGAGAAGGTAGTAGTCATGCGTGTCAATTGTCATGCTATGTCGCTGCTTCTCTAAATCCTATTTAGTGGGATCTCACTAAAAAACTAATAACACGATAAAAGATGAAAAGACAATTGTCAAGTGTTTGCCAAGTACGTCTAGATATCCACTGTTCTGATGCCAAGATGCCATGCTTGATAATGTCAAGATGTCGAAATGTTTAAAGTTTTGATTGACCTTGGAAAATGCTGAGAATTGGTGAATTCAAGAAGGACACATCCTGAATAATGCCAATGACCAGAGGATTTGATCCCTAATGGTCGTAAGGGGTCCCTCGAAATAATGACAATGCCTAGGAAGGACACATATTAAGGCATAAATGACAGAGTTGGTTCTTCAGAAGGACACATCTGAAGAATACTGATGTCATGAAGAGTGATCTTTAGATGTCAAGAGGATCACTCAAAATGTCGAAATGACGATGACGACGCTGAGGAAGGACACATCCTAAGGCGTAAATGATAGAGGTTATTGTTCAGAAGGACTCATCTAAAGATTAACCAAAATTTGACAGTTTGACCAATTTATGATGATTTGACTTTCTTTGACCAAGTTTGACTTGTGTTTGCCTATATGCCGATATTGTTATGATGATATGATTGACATGTCGATGAAATTGTCATATTGAAATAATTGATTGTCATGATTTGCTTTGTTTGAGGAGTTTTCCCATATGGAAATTGATTGAAAGCTTTTGACGTGTGTGCCAGTGTAGTGCCATGAACCCTAATGGACTGACCTAGTGCGGCCTCGGGGGCTCATCGAGAGATGGCCTTGCCTATGTCATACACTTAGAGACCTCGTAGTTCGACATGACCAATGACTTTGTCTTGAGGACAGAAGTTTGAATCATGATTTTATTTTGACAAACCTAAAAGGACTGACCTAATGTCTCAGGGACTCAACATGTGAGTCTTGCCTACGTAGCAAGTGTGTAGAGACAACGTAGTTCGGACAGATGACAATGATTGATTGACTTGATTGACTTTGACAAGAGATGAAACTATGTTTGCACTTTTCGAGCAGTTTGATGTTTTTTTGTTTGTGGTTTTGTTCAGGATGTTTTATGATTTTTAGGTCTTTTTTTAGGACATTTTGCGATGTTTTTTTTTTGGTCTTTGTTCAGGACATTTTGCAATGTTTTTATCTTTTTTCAGGACTTTTTGTGATGTTTTTGTCTTTTTTTAGGACTTTTTGTGATGTTTTTGTCTTTTTTAGGACTTTTTGTGATGTTTTTGTCTTTTTTCAGGGCTTTTTGTGATGTTTTTGTCTTTTTTTAGGACTTTTTGTGATGTTTTTGTCTTTTTTCAAGACTTTTTGCTAATGTTTTTTTCTTTTTTTAGGACTTTTTATGATGTTTTTGTCTTTTTTAGGACTTTTTATGATGTTTTTGTCTTTTTTAGGAGTTTTTATGATGTTTTTGTCTGTTTTCAGGATTTTTTATGATGTTTTTGTGATCATATGTGACATCCACTGTAGTTGCATGATAAACATTTTGCCTCCAGTCAGGTCTAAGACTTAGCCATTTTCAAGGAATATGGATGGGATGCTGCTGACTTGCTAGACGGACAGTCATCAAGACTTGATGTCAATCATTTATCTACTATGACAGGTAGGGTCGGATGTGGTGGCGTTTTGTGGAATAATGGCGAACATTCCTTTCATCCTAGGCCAAGTTAGAGAAAGTGACAGTAGATGGCAGAGCAATGATTGATTACACATGGCAACTGTTTGCCAGGTTTTCACCATGGTACTTGTCCAAAGTGCCTGTTTTCCAGGTTTTCACTATTGAACGAATCATTTTTCTCTTTACTATTTTCTTGACTTTTTAATTTTTTTGGTGTCACCAAGATGCCTGTTTGCCAGGTTTTCATCAAGGTGATTATTTTTTTTTATTTTTCATTTTTTTTGTATTTTATGGCTTTTAGCTCCATCCTCTGATGTTATGCCTAGAACTTTTGGAGGTGTAAACTGTTGATGGGTTCTGTCAACTATTCCCCATCTAGAGTTCCCAATTGATAAGCTCCAAAACCAAAAGGAGATTTGATAATATAGGGACCCAGCCAGTTTGGTTCAAATTTTCCTAGCTTTTCTCTATCAGCTTGGTTCTTGGGGTTCTACATGAGAACCAGGTCGCCAATGTCAAACTTTCTGACCATAACCTTTTTATTGTAACTGCAACAAAGATGGTTCTGATATGCTTAGAGATGGTTTAGTGAATTTTGCCATCTTTCTTCCAGCATTTCTTGCTCATGCAAGCGTGATTGTCGATACTCCTCTTCATTAGTTAGACCCTTCAAGGAGACTCATAGCGAAGGAATTTCAACCTCAATGGGTAAGATGGATTCAACACCAAAGACTAGGGCAAATGGGGTGGCACCTGTAGGCGTACGAATGATGGTTCGGTAAGCCCATAGAGCAGGGTTGAGTTGTATGTGCCAGTCATAGCCAGCGTCATTGACAGTCTTTTTGAGAATTTTGACAATGGTTTTATTGGACGCCTCCACTTGGCCGTTTCCTTGTGGGTAGTATGGAGATGAAAAGTGGTGTTGGATATGGAATCGTTCACATAACTCACGTACATCTTGGTTTTTAAACGGATGTCCGTTGTCAGTGATGATGGATTGCGGAAGGCCATACCGGCAAATGATGTAATTAAGGATAAACTTTGATATTTGTTTGCCAGTAATATATGTCAATGGGATGGCTTCAATCCACTTTGTGAAATACTCAGTGGTGGTAATAATGAATTTTTGGCCGTTGGATGAGGTTGGATGAATCTTACCCACAAGGTCGAGTCCCCATTGAGAAAAGGGCCACAAAGAAGTGATCAGCTGGAGTTCCTGTGCTAGAGCGTGGACCAAATCACTATGGATCTGACATTTGTGACAAGTTCTAACATATTCAATTGCATCTTTTTCCATGGTCGACCAATAATACCCAAGTCTTGTTACTTTCTTAGCCAGAGTAGGACCACTCGAATGAGATCCACATATACCGTCATGCACTTCTCGTAAGGTCATACATGCTTCATTGGTGTCAAGACATCTAAAGAGGGTATTTTCAAAACTACGGTGGTATAGGGTGTCACTAACAATGGCATACCTTGCAGATTTTCTAATGAAGGACTTCCTTTGATAATTGGACAAGTTCGGTGGAAGGGTTTGAGATTTTAAGTAATCGTAAATGTCTTGATACCAGGGAGAGCTGGGACCAACGAGTTCGCAAACCATTTCTGATTCTGAGATATCATATGCCGGTATCAAAAGCTGTTTTACTAAAAACTCAAATTGTGACACATTTTTAGGGATGTCCAATAGAGAACTAATAGTGGCCATTGCATCAGCTGCCTTATTCTGTGCCCTGGGGATTTGTTCAAAAGAAATCAACTGGAAGTATGTCATGAAACTGTCCACCATCCTCTTGTAGGGAAGTAACTTCTCATCTTTTGTTTCATAGTCATCATTCACTTGGTTGATCACGAGCTGGGAATCCTCGAATACAAGCAACATCTGAATTTTCCATTTGATTGCCAACTTGAGACCTGTGACTAGTGCTTCATATTCAACAATGTTATTTGTACAAGGGAAAGCGATCCTGAATGACTTGGGAATTGAATCCCCCTGTGGTGTGATAAACAAGATTCTAGCACCTGAGCCATGACCAGTATGAGACCCATCAAAATATAGCTTCCATGGTGCTACCGGTTTCGCATAAAAAATGGACTCATCAGGTAAGTCAGTTACTAGTGGATGAGTGACTTGAATTGGTGCATCTTCCAGTTGATCTGCTATCACCTATCCTTTTATAGCCTTATGTTCAACATATTGTATGTCATACTCACTTAGTATTATGACCCATTTTGCTAAGCGGCCTATTAATGCCGCCCAACTTAGTAGATATTTCAGTGGGTCAATCTTGGCGACCAGTTGTGTCTGATGACTGAGCATATAGTGTCTTAGTTTTTGGGATGCAAAGACAATAGCGAGACATGCACGTTCAATGTATATATAGTTCAACTCATAGCCTATCAGTGTGCGGCTGATGCGATAGATAGCTCATTCTTTTCCTTCATGATCATTCTGTGCCAACAATGCCCCCAGTGCTGAACTAGTAGTCGAGATGTATAGAATTAGTGGCTTTCCATGAATAGGAGGCATGAGGACTGGTGTTGACAGCAGGTAATCTTTGATTTGCTGGAAGGCCTCTTGACATTTATCTGTCCATACAAAGGGGACCCCTTTGCGCAACAGATACTGAAATGGGTGACACTTATCTGCCAATTGGGCTATGAAATGCTGAATAGATTGTACTCTACCTTGCAAAGTTCTAAGTTCACTGATTCCTCTGGGCGGAGGCATGTCTATGATTGCTTTGACCTTTGCCGAATCGACCTCTATGCCTCTTTAGGAAACTATGTACCCTAATAACTTTCCTGATGTGACCCCAAAAACACACTTCTTAGGGTTTAGCCAAACTTTGTACTCTTCAAGTCTCTTGAAAATTGTGTCGAGTACCTTCAAATGGCCAAGAGGTCATCTACATAATCCTCCATTATTTTGTGCATCATGTCATGGAAGATCGTGGTCATAGCCCTTTGATATGTGGCACCTACATTTTTAAGACCAAAGGGCATGACGTTTCAATAGTATGTACCCCATGGGAAATCAAATGCCATTTTGTGTTGATCCTCAGGAGCAATGCGGATTTGATTATAACCAGAGAAACCATCCATGAGTGATAGCATCTCATGTCCTGCAGTTAGGTCAACTATGATGTCAATGTTGGGCAAAGGAAAGTCATCCTTTGGACATGCTTTATTTAGATCTCGAAAGACTGTACATACACGAATCAACCCATCTGGCTTTGTCACCAGTACTAGGTTGGAAATCCATTCAGCATAATCTATAGACCTTATGAATTGGGCATTCAGTAATTTCTTTAACTCGACCTTGACTGATAGAGTAACTTGAGGGTGCATTTTGCGCAACTTCTGCTTGACTGGTTTAGCATTGGGTAATAGTGGCAGATGATGCATAACTAGTTTGGGGTCTAATCCTGGTATGTCAGCATAGGACCATGCAAAGTTAATTTTCTGTTCTGCAAAGAATTTATGAAATTCTGGTTTCTCTTCATCAGTTAATGATGCAACAAATAGGACCATCTTGGGGTCTCCTACAGTTGAAATGTTATCCTCTATTGTGTCCTCAATCAGCATAGTCAATTTCTCCTGTTGCACGGGGAGAAAGTCTAGTCCTCCATCTTTGGGCGCCTTAGAGAGGTTTTCACCTGTGGATACGTCCTTTATTTTTACTATTTTATCGTCAAGAGGTGCCTTTCGGTTTTCACCTAGAGACATTTCATTTTTTACTTTATTTTTACTTTTGCGACTAGAGGACTGAACTGTCTCGCCGAAGTATGCCATGCAGTTTAAATCAATAGCAAATCCTGATTTGTGGTCCCCACTGGGTATGCCTTCTCTCAGTCCCATAAATTCAGTAATTGCCTCATCATTCTAAAATGTATCTAGCACTGGTGGTCCTTATTGGTCCCAATTGACTAGTTCAGGGTAAACTAAGGAGATGCCATCGTCAATGCTGGTAAATTGTGGTGAGGATGCAGACAACATGTAGACAGACTCCGTGATGTTGTATATGAGATTATCATCATCCAACTCGACATCGGACTCTATCCAATATTCTCCTTCACTAGTGTCATATTCATTGTCAAAATAGGGAGTGATGGTTTTAGAGCCCTGGTTGTCGATGTCGTCTGATACCTCTAATGGATTGGATGAATGGGGTTCAGATGATAGTTGTTGTATGTCATGGGAAGTGGTAATGGGTCTTTGACTATTTGATTCTTTTTTAATTTTGAATGTTTTCCAAAATCATTTTTCAGAGGTTAGTTCCCCTGGTTCGACAAACAAATCATCAAGACAACAGTCACTTAGGGATCATTCTAAGCCAAATTCCCACTCATGGGAGTTTGTTTCAGTGAGGGCTTCCCTAGTAGTCTTGACACTGTCAGAAGCATGTACTCGCTCATTTGAAAGTCTAGAGGTATGTCGATCATCATTGTCAAGTGATCCAAACCCTAATCCAAGATACTTCAGAATTTGAAAAGGTTCTATGGGTTCCCTTCGACCAGTTTTATTTTTTCCAAGGCCACTAGTACCATCGTAGCCTTTAGCCTTCATGATGTTGTAACCTTTGCCATATCTTTGAACTGGTAATGGAGGTAATACGATAGTATCCTTATAGATCCATCCTATAATGTCAGCAAGGTCTTCATCACTCATTTCTCCCCACTTGATAAAAACTTTATTCGATGAAACTTTGAAGGTTTCTTGAGGTTCCATTCTGAAACATGGCCGACCATATATCTTTGGAGGCATGGGTATTGTAGTTATGCTATATGCTATATTTAGTTTGAACTCTCCGCAGCCGAGGTTTTGGATTTTGACAGTCGATTCAGTCTTAGGGCTAGTGGAAGGTGGTGGTATGGTGGAAGACGTGGATGGAGTGGATGTGGAGGATGACATGAGTGTGGAAGGGTTGATATAATTGGATGACAAGGAGCCAGGTGATTCTCAGTTAATAGGTACTCAGTTTTCAGAGATACCCCTTAAGTTGGTACAATATTGGAAAGGGTCGGGGTCTCCGTATATGGTTACTTTTGTGCTGTCAAATGGAAACTTTAGACATTGATGGTATGTAGATGGAATGGATTTTAAGGCGTGAATCCATGGACGGCCAAGTAAGATGTTATATGGTAGTTCCAAATCCAGGACCTGGCAGGTTGTGTCTACAATGACCGGTCCCACTCTGATAGGGAGAGAGATAACACCTCGTGAAGGGCGTTCTTCATCATCGTACGCTTTGATCACTATAGTTTTTATTGAGTCCACACATGCATCAGAGAACCCTAGAGCCTTAACCAGTTTAAGGGAGCATATGTTCAACCCTGCTCCACCATCACTAAAACCCGTATAACTTTGTGCTTGTGGATAAAAGTTTCTATGTGTAATGTGTCATTATGGTTGGTTTTATGTGATGAGTAATCTTGATTCGAGAAGGTGACATGGTGCAGCATAGTGAGATATCCTACCATAGTTCAAACTGATTGACATCGATGTTCTTGGGGACCGACGACTCTAGGAGAGTTTTGTCTAGGATTTCTTTGTGCGCAGGAGAAATACGAAGTAGCTCAAGGATAGATATTTGCGCGGGAGTCTTTCCTAGCTGGTCAATGAGGTTGAACTGACTTTTTGGTTTCCACTATTGTGGGGTTGAGACAGGTTTTGGTTGTTTAGCAGATGGAGCAGGTTGTGATTGTTTAGCTGATGGGCCTGGTATAGTGATTTTGGCTTGTCTAGCAGGAGGTGGACTAGCTATGGTGACCTTGCCACTATGATTTGTAGCATTACATTGGGGTGCTTTTCTAACTGTAATGGTATTGATGTATTCATTTTTAGTTCAGACATTGTTTATAATAGGTCCACCAGAATAGTCATACTTGACTCAGGCAAAGTTAGCTTGATTCTGTGGACCTAAAGTGGAAGCATTATGAGAACCATGGTCCTGCAGTGGATTCTTGTGGATAGTATGGTTTGAGTTGGAGGTGAATTGTGATCCACCTACTTCGATGGTGCGATTTTCGATAAGATCTTATATTAGGTTTTTAAATTATTGACAGTTAGAGGTTGTATGCCATTTTGCTCGATGGTATTTGCAAAGTGTATTTTCATTCCACCATGCTGGTTTGAATTGTCTTGGATCATACAGTTTTATTTCTGACAGTATGATGACCCCATGCTGGAGGCATTTCTTAAGGACTTCTTTAGTGGGTTCACCCAAATGGGTGTATGTACGACCCCTAGGAAATTGTCTCATCTGACGATACTATCCCTAATTGTTTTGACCATTTTGGTTGTTTGAAGAAGTATTGGGAGGAGGTGTCAATGTTGTTGTTGGTCTATTTTGTTGTTGAACCCCTTTCAAGGCCAATACAAGACCTACAGTGTTTGCAGTCTTGGCATCAACAACACCGTCATTTGTGACGTGCTTATTTTTAACCCAATATTTTTTTTTGTCGGTGGGTGGATTGACGTTCGTGTTTTTGGAACCATATCTCAATTCTCCCTTTGCGATAAGGGCTTTCTCAATCTGGACTCCCTTTTCGACCAATTCTGTGAAGTTTGTGCAATACTGTATTTGCAATGCGAATTTTAGGGGCCCTAGAAGTGTTTGGACAAACATGTCAACTTTTTCCCTTTTGGGGATGTCAATGTGACATCGACTAGCGAGTCTTCTCCATTTTTAAAAGAATGGGATAAATGTCTCGCCTGAATCTTCTTGCGTGAGATTGCACAAGCTAGTGATAGAGGTATCCATGTCAATGTTGTACGCGTAATTTCTTATGAATTTTTGTTTAAGCTCATCCCATGTCTAAATATCCTTTTGAGTTGAAAACCATTCAAGGGCTTGACCTGCCAGACTTTTAGAAAAAAGTCTCATCAAGTATGTTTGTTCCTAGGCGATGTCCATACAATTGGTGGCGAATTCATGAACATGTTCAATGAGATTTGTCTTGCCTCTATATTTTGTGAAGTTGGGTGACACGTATCCTGGTGGAAATGGAGGCATGTATAAGTTTGTGTTGAATGGGTATACATTCACGTCATATGATATTTATGATTTCTTGCTTGAAATGTACATGTTTTGGATAATTTTCTCCATATCCCTCACTCTTGTTTTGAGGTCATCCATGGTAGGGTCGTTTATGTCCGTACATTGGATTTCTTGGTATGCCATGTGTTCTTGTTTGTTGTGCATGAATATTGGTGTATTGTGGCGATATGGATTGTTGTGGTATGTATGACGTGTGCAGATTGACATGTTGTTGGGATTGGAAGTTATGATTGGGCATGTGTTGGTGAGTATGAACATTAGATGAGTAGGTTGGAATGTGTCCCCCAGCCATGTGTGTTGTTATTTGGGGAATGTGATGACCATGGATGTTATGATGCGTTAATGGTACCATGGGTTGTGTTACTTGGCCACCTTGTGCAAATTGCTGATTTTGTACAAGGGGAACATTTGTGTTTGTACCTTGGGAGACAATGACATGTGACTGTTTGTTGTGTTAACATTTGGTTGTTGTCCTTGGATAAAAATGCGTCCCTTGCCCCCTCCCAAAGGATTTTGTGTAATACCACCGATCGGATACGTCAAAGGTGTATTCGTAGTAGATGAAGCTATCAAGGGGGGATTGTGGTGACTTGATGATGCCCCCGTGGTATTTACTATCATGGTAAAAAGAGGATTGAAATAATTTTCCCATATTGTTGAGGAGCCAAGAGTGGTTCCATCCGATTGGGGTATTGTCGTGGATGTTGTGGGCATTGTGGATGATTGTGATCCTCCAATAGATGTAGTATTTATTGTGTTGGAAATGTTTGGGATGTTGGATGTAGCATGCACTATCGTTGTGGTCCCAAAGGAAGTATTGCTCATAGTATTTAAAAGTTGACCACTATGTCACATGTTATGTGCGTTGTTGGCATTAAGATTAGGAGGTGTTAAGTTTAGCGTGTTAATGTCAAATCCTTGTGGTAACTTAGCTCTTCACTCAAGATCATAGCTAAGAATCTGTCTCTGTCTTGACGGACCATTGCTTCAGCAAGTTGATAGGCCTCTGGGTCTTGTGTCAATGCCTCTACATTTTCCTGAAGTAGTTGGCCATTTTCATCCTTTTGCAAGAATTGTTCAAATGGATTGTTTGAGGAGGATTGCGTTGCTATTGGAGGTTGATTGTCTAAATTGGAAAATGGATCATAAAGGGTCTAGTTTGGGTCATGTGGAGGATTGTTGATAGTAAACGGTGGGTCTTGCTGAAAGTTTTCTATTTGTCTCTTTTGTTTTTGAAGTCTAGTTTCGACCATAAATGAGATTGCTCAAATGGGAATGACAACTAAATGCAAGTATGACATTACGTGAAGTCTAAGTTCAAAATGATGACTAGAATGACTAATGTTTTTGGATTTTTGTGAGTAGGATATGCAATGTGTATGCAATGCACGACAAGGTTATCTAAGCACTTCTAAGCTCAAACTTTGTTTTCGATTTTGACTACTAGAGGAATTTTTTAAAAATGACAAGTTGACAAGGTCTAAATGACTAGTGAGTCTTCCTAACTAGACTTTTGAGTTGGAAAAAATCTCACAAAAGAGGACAATGACTAAAAGGGGGTTTTGATAACTTAGTCCAAAAGAGCTTAATTTCGAAAACAATGACTTTGTAAAGTGTGCTTAAGATTTGCCTAATCCTAAGTATGCAAAATGTGAACCTAGGGATAGCCTAATGTTGAATGTATGTAAAAAAAAAATGGAGGATGATGAAACCTATGGTGACTAATGCAAACTAATGGTCAAGACTTTGAGCAACTTCAAGTTTGGTTTTTGGCAGAATCTCCCTAGAAATAATGGTTGACAAATGGTTGAAAATTTGAAGACCTCAGGTTTCGACTATAAAGTTTAAAATTTTGACAGGAAAATGCATTGTTTGAAGCTGCGAATGCGTCACAATTTAGCAAATGTGGTTCAGTTTTGCAATTATGGCTTTTTGAATGTCAAATGCGACATGATTTAGCATTTGCAGTTTTTAAGTTGTCTGATGCGTCGCGATGCCTACAGATGCGGTGTTATAAGTTTTAGATGGGGTTTAATAGAGCAGTCGCGTTGCAAAAAAATCAGTTGCAGTTCGACAGATGCAACATAATTTTGTTTCAAAATGATTTTCTTGTTGTTTTGATGGAAATTTTGGTCTATTTGGTGAATGTTTTCTTTCGAACTATGGTAAAACCAAAAAACTCTTGACAAACACAGCGTTTTAAAGTAACCAAACACACATCAGATAAGCATGATCCTAGAAAGGCCAATAGGCCAAGGGTTTGTATACTTGGTATAGCACACCGATATACCCCAGATTGGTGATAAACACCTTTCCTTCTCAAGAGCGGATAGCTTAGAATTTTGGTGGCATTGGCTCCCCTCCATGGCTCATTAACATCATTCGAGCACACCAAATTCGAATTCTTGGGTAGTGACTTCCCAAGAACTGCTATCTCTACTCAAGGGGATCAGTAGTGAGTGTCTTCGGGCATGATATTGTACCCTGCACTATACCAAGCAATGACCAATAGAATGGTTGGACACTAAAACAATAGGTTTTTAATTCGGGCATTCCATTCGTGGGGCATGATCCATGCGGTGAGAGTCCCCTTTTGGATCCATCTCGTTGGAACCACACTCGTGATTCTTGGGTTTTCCCCAAGAACCCACTTTTGTATACCAGCTTGAAGTCCCTCGGTGTCAGGGTGCTACTAGTCTGAGTCGTCTTGGGGTGAGTACTTTTTCCCACTAGAGTAGGCCCAAGTTCTAGAGTCAGTAACCGTTTCTCTTACACCCAAGATCATACGAATGCACAAGGGGAGAGGATACTCCGATATGCCAAATCGTGAAGGGTAAAAATAGATAAGAATGGGTCTGGTTTTCTGATCACGAGGTTTTCGCCAAGTGAGAGCATACTCACCTACCATCTTGCAAACACAATCGATCAAAGAAGACATGAGTGTTCTTTTTTATATGCACCAAAATCAAATGTTTGCTAATCTATGAAAAACAAGCACAATGTTTGTTTATTCCGTCTTCGACATTCGAACCTACAAACAAAAGATTAGTAGTTCCTTATGCAATGGTCTTCGACACACGAATAGGGATCGCCACACACTACAAATGAAGATTAGTAACATAAAAAAAATAATCTAGCCAACATGCAGGAATGCAAAACCAGAAAACAAAAGACTAGAAAACCATAAAAGAAACAGAAACCAGAAAACCCTAAGATCTAAAAATCCAAATGACAAAAAATGAAAGAAATTTTTTTTACCAATCAGATGCGGCGCGACAGAGCAGATGCGTCGTTCTGGATATCAGATGCGGCTAGACTGATCATATGCATCGTTCTAGATGTCAGTTGTGGCTTATCAGGGTGATTGCGGCTCTTATGTCAGTGAATGTGTCACGACGCATCAAATGCGTCACGATATTTTTAAAAATAGTTGTGTCGATCTGTACCTGTACCTACAAAACAATAGGAAACACAAAAGAAACATACAGAAAAGTAGAAAAGCGGAGTCAGGTTCACCAATGTAATTAAGGAAAAAATAGATTGTTAGATGATTAGATCAATAACATCAAAATCCACTAAAAATAACGAAGCACAAAGGAATACAATGAAAACAAAAGGGAATTATATCACCAGATCTCTTCATCCTCCATGGTTCACCTTCATTACACCTCCTAGGTTGTAGTAAATCGAGATGCCCTTAGATTTGTAATGAGCAACTATGACGAGACAAGACTAAAGCAAGTTTTGAAGGATTAAATTAAAAATCTAAATGCCTATGCCAATGACTACAATTGCCAATGCCTATGCCTCAACAATGTCTAAACTTGATCAAATATAGATACTAAGTAATGGAAAAGTCTAAGAATTCAAGCGAGTAAATGCCTATAGAATGCCTATGCAAATATAAAAATGTTAGCGTGTCTGTGTGTAATCGAAAAGTGAGAGGAAAATGCCATTTTATAGAAAATGTCATTTTGAGCAGACGGACGAGATTAATTGATGATGAGAACCTAAAATGAGAGGTCCAGATTAAATTTGAGAATCCCTAATTAGGGTTAGGGAAAATTCCTTAATTGAACGGTCAGAATAATATATCAGATAATCAGATCGATGGTGGAGAATAAATGAGGAAATTAATTAAAGAAATAAAGATTTTTTTAAAAATCAAGAAGATAAGATTGCCTGATTTGCGAGATTTGAAAGATCAAGAAGATAAGATTTGGACTGAAAATCAGATTTGAAAAATCAAGAATCTGCCTGATTACCTGATTTTTGGAAGATTAATTGCCAATTTGAATTAAGATAATTCAAATTATGGATTTTGAGAGATAATAAATAATCTTTTTTAGATTATTTATCAAAAAGGACTGACAATTAAGATTGAAATGACATTTTAAATAATTTAATTTATTTAAAATGAGAGGAATATTAAATTGGCAATTAAATAATTAAATTTAATTATTTAATTTAGAAGATAAAATTAATTAATTAAATAAATTAATCAATTTATTTAATTAAGACAATTAGTGACGTATTAAATAAATAAATAAAACTTATTTATTTAATAATCAAGAAGAAATATATGACAAAGGGGAATTAAATAAATTAAGAAATTTATTTAATTAAGGAAAGACTTAGACAATTAATGACGTATTAAATAAATAAATAAAACTTATTTATTTAATAATCAAGAAGAAATATAAAGACATGAATTAATTAAACAATTATAAATTATTTAATTAATAGTCGAATGTGGACCAAGGACATAATTAAACGTCATAATTATGTTAGGACGAAAGTGGTAGAAATGAAGCTTGTAGGCCTAGGTCATTTTTAGGTGTCTACAATAACTTGGAAAGATGGAATGATTTAACCTAAAAATTGAATTATGGTCAAACTAATATAGATGACTGATGTTTCCAAAGAGATTTTGACTCTTTAAATATATTGTTATCAAATGATTAGGAACTTAGAGAGATCAAACATAAAAAATAGAGTGTGGTGATTATAATATAATAATATGAATAAAAAAGATGAAATCTATCTCCTAACAATAACGTCAACATAATATTATTAGATTGTAAGCTCTAATGTCTATAGTTGTCATGTCACCAAAGTATTAAGCCTATGTAAAAATTTAAATTGCTATATCCTCTAAATTGTTTTTAGTGACCATTATAATTATAAAATAGTATTCATTAAATTTTTTTAAGTTGTCAAATATGATAGATGTATGTTCAATCTTATTAATAACACATATTATATTCATAAATATATTAAATTAGTCTGAGACAAACTAGTAAAAATATTTTTAATACATCTATTAAAAAAAATTCTTAAACAATTTTAAAGCAAAATAAAATAACTCTTTAATAAATTATAGACATCTTAAAAAATAATTAATTTTAAATTTTATTATTTATTTTACTTTAAATTATTTAATTTTATTTACATAGTTTATTTGAAGAACTATTTTATAAATATTTTATTTTGTTTACTTTAAAATTATTTTATTTTATTTAATATATTATTAACAACAATAAATATCAATAAATTATGTAAGGGAGATTAGATATCTTGAGTATCCTTTAAGTATCTTCCACTAAGCATCAACACATGAGATTATAAAAACAACCAAATTTCACTAGTTGCTTAGTGAATGGTCTGCCATACACTATGATTAGCACTAATTGTTAGCTCATTCTAGTAGATAATTTAAGGCCCACACAAATTCTCTCATGTGGCCATGGTCAACACTAGAAGGTGTAGATGTCTCCTTTGTTGCATGTGTTGCATCCCCTAATGCCTTGTGCTAATTGCTGAGCAAATAATTTCCAATCCATGCCTATGTAGGTATTCCCACTTATTGTGGCCTATTGTTATCTTCATATTTTAAGAGTATGTGGACAATCATAATATTTCTAAAATATATCTATGATATTTTATATGAATTCAATCTTGTTTGGATAATTTTATTTCACATCCTAAACTCCTAGACCTCTATATCTATATCCCTTTGCGACACTCTTGTTGTGTGGGCATAGGCCTTGTGCCTTGATCTTTAAAATTGGAACAAACGATGAATCATAAAGGCATGGGTTGAGGCATAAGTGGTAGAACCATATTTCTTCTTCCATATCTCTCTATATCTCTATCTCATTATCCATCCATCTCTCCCTCTATCTACACTTATATCTCTCTCAATCAATTTACCTCATGTACACCAAAAATTGCAAAAAATAGATAAAAAATTTCCCTAGTTTACCTTCCACAACTCTTTGACATACCCATTACACACCAAGGTGCAATTGCTAGTTATATTTGCACAATGAGGGTGAGAAAGGATCCATTCACTCCTCAACTGTAGCAATATTTCTTCTTAGAACAACATTTAAAAAATTTATTTGAAATTGAATTTTGAAAAAGATAAGTATGGTGAATGTTTTGCACACACGCCCTATTTAGATCAGGGACCCCCTTTCTTTCTTTATTCTTAATGGGTCATTTTTGCTCTTGCTAGGTCATTTTTGCTCCTGGCGGGTCATTCTTGCTCCCACGTCATTTTGTGTGCCCCTATCCTTGAGCCTAGGTTAGTCACATGCCTTAAAATGATTGAACATCCCTTGACCAAATTCTCCTATCCAAATTTCACCAAGTTTTCAGCCTTTGTGGAACTTTCACTGTGGGCTTTTGTTTGCTCATGGCTGCAACGTTTATCGTCGATGGCAGACCCACATCTATGGGTCTCCCTTTGTGGGCTTCCATGCATGTTTTTCCATTCCTTACGGCCTCTGACAGGCACCTTTCCAATGCAAAGTTCCCACTCTTTACTCCTATTGATGATGTTCCAGCGAAGAACCCTTCTACCCCCACATTTGAATATTCTAGATTTTGAAATTGATGTGCGTGATGATCCCGATTGATTGTAACGATTGCTTGATGTTTGTTCTTGCTAAGTTTGTGTGGTTTGGGTGGATCTTGGGTGTTTTCGAGGGGCACAATGATCATTGTCACCAAATCCATTACTTTAGTTGTTGTCCCAATGACAAAGATCGAGTACCTTCTCATGGTGTGTTCCCTACACCCTCGGTCTCCATAAGCCAAACATCAGAATTAACATAAAAAATTCTAAGTCTAGGTGGCCATGCACATTCACCCTTGTAGGAAGTTGTCCCCACATTACTGTTTGCCTAATGGCATAGTGCCTGCATCATTCCATTGTGTGGACCTTGTGGGCAATGTTTCCCCAACGATAAAACTCTAAGTTGGCCAACAAGATAGTGGGTTAGACAGCCTCTACGAGTCTGCCACTACAGAAATTCGTCGGTGGGAAGCCGTTACTCCTTGGTGTCATTCCATAATGGTAAAACTTCACTACTTCCCCACTATGTTGACCTAGTTCCCACTAACACCATTTTTCCTCGTGTTGACATAGTCTATTCATGCAATCTTCGATACTTCCTACCTCTGGATTATGAACTACAGTAGGCTTTATTATTTTGTTGGTTGTTTGAATAAACAGAATATGAACAATTAACTAATTCTTTGTAGGTTCTAAAAAAAGAGAAATCATTTCAAACAACAGTGGCTATCATCTTCAAACTCTCAAAGATCTTGGACCTCACTTGCAGAGGCTTCCATCAACTAAGCCGTTGTCGCAACGACAACTATTCTATGGCCTCCTACACCTAGCGCCCTGCACTCTAGTCCCCACACCGCTCTTCGTGGAACTCTTGTTGCGGGTGCTACCTATTGCAAAGCCGCCTCTCTCTATGTCATTAATAATGACATTCATTAGTGGTGCCCCCACATTACATTCCCATATTGAAAAGTGGTGCAACTAGCTTGCATATTATTTTCTCAACACTCCTTCCTCAAGGACCTGACACGTAGAGAAGAAACCAACTGCATCAATGTGACTAAGCTGAGTTTAATGCATTTATCTTCACAGAACCATGTGCACAAAGGTAATGGTGAGAGTGTTGCAAGAAATTGAGTGATTGAGTCATAATTGAGATGCGTCGATAGACCCATGCATAAGGAGAAATAACAAAGATGAGTGCAACTGATTCGACAAATAATGGAGGAATTTGAGTATAGCGCTGTGATTAGGTCATTCTGTTGCAAGATGTTACATAGTGGAGGGATTTATGTGGATCTCCGATCTTGTATGACCATTTTTTTATGGTGACAACCCACAGTGTTCCTACATCAATTATCCACACTCATTCATTCACTACAGGCTTTTATGTCACGAAGGTTGTCACTTGCTTGGCCATCCCACAATGACATACTCGCACAATATTCTTGCATCGTATTTTCGTGGTGGCGTAGAAGCATGGGAAGCCTACAATTTTTTACTCGCAGTCACCCTCTTGCAAAAAAGTTGGTAGAGTTTCTTGGCCCATTAGTTAGGCCTTTCTTTCCCCATAGAGTCAGATTTCACATTGATGCAGGTGTATGTGGTCAATGAGATGCACGATTGATTGGTACCTAAGGTAATTGTAAGTCATGCTTGGATGCTTTATTGAGAGGTGCTTTGTTTAATTTCAAGTGATATGACTTTGTAATACTGCATCTCCACAAGGGAGTATTTAAAATAGGAACTAATTGGTATGATTCAAGGTTTCACAATCTTCTTTTATTTTATTCACGATAATGTGTTATTCAAGCTCCTATGATGTAGGTATCATGTAATATTTTATGGGATGTGTGGGTCCATAGATATGAATGTGGGAAAATTAATAATCTCCTATGATTGAGATTAATTATTGTATATGTGTTTTAGGTTGCAATGAAGGAGATTCTTGTGGGGGGAAGTGAGCTAGTATTAACATAAAGCACATTTTTTATTTGAACTGTAGATTTTTGGGTAGGGCTTATAGGCTACTCTTGCACTCTTAGGATGTTTCACCTAAAGGAGAGAGATAAACCCCACTCAAAAGTATAGGTAGGTTCACTCAAATTATGCAATGTATTATGCTATTTAGGCTAAATGGAATGATCTAAGTGTAATTAAATTAAGTAAATAACTGATTATGAATGCAAAACCTAAGATTTATGCAATGTTTGAAAACATAATGAGATATGCAAACATGAACTAAGTATGAGAAAATGAAAAACATAAAAGATGAAGGTTGATTTAGAGTGCACCTAGAGGGCTAATGAAGATTCTGGAATATTCTGAATGTTGACAGAGATCACTGAAAATCATAGTGGGACTCATTTGTGACTGATGGTGAATCAGTCATGCTTCTGATGAAAACTATTGAAAATTGGTTTCTGAGTGTTGGGATCCAAAATCTAACAAAATCTAGATTTCTAGCCTTAAGGTGGGACTCATTCTTCATTGATGGCGAATCAATCCTCTCCCAAAATTTTGTGAAATTAGGGGACAATTCTGCAACACTAGATTTGAGGTTGTCTGCTTGTCGGGTTGACGAAGATAATTTTGTAAAAAATGAACAAAATATCTTCTCCAAACTTGAAATAGGGTTGATTTGACTTGAAGCACCTTGTTGACTTGTTGACCACTTGTCAACACCTAAATGCTTGTTAAATCTGCATACACAAGTTTGTAAACACAGATACAAAAGGGGAAAAATGGTTAAGGGTTAGGTTATAGGTATTTTCCTTTGTCAAATCCCACTTTGGTAATCAAACCCTTAATGAAATAATGAAATGTAAGAGAATGATAAAGAATTAACATATAAATGCTATTAACTTACCAAACCCTTGTTGAAGAAAATCTGAAGATATGTCAATGGCTACTCCAAGATACTTGATTAATGCTTGATTGAATGATGCAAAGTGCTTGAATGGATGAGTGAATGAGTGAATTAGAGAAATTAATGAATGGGGGTTAAAATGGATGTAAAAACACTTATTTATACACAATTGTGCCTTAGTAACCAATTGATACCTCATCGCAGGCTGACATCAAGTAGTTTTGAATAAAAACCCAAAAGAAAATTTGAAATATTTTGAATTTGGAGCTAAGAGGGACTCGTTCGCCACCCATGGCGAATGGGTCCCACCTTGGACTTGAAAGTGGGTTTCAGGAATTAAGTCATATTTAATGTTATTTTTTGGGTTTACATTAAAAAATATACTTAATTAAGCCTTATAAGGGCATAAAGGGGTCAAATAAAGCATAAGAAAGGTGTAAATAGTGAAAACAAGCCTAGAAAAACATGAAATATTGTTACAAGACTTTACAACACTTCAAAATAGGACTTGCTAAGTGATGAAAAGATGATTTTTAGGTGAATTATAATTATTAGAGTCTAGACAAGTGTATAAATTTTTTACAACACTTCACAACACCTTCACAAGATGCCCTAATTTGAATTTTAAGGACCTAATGTGAATGTTCAAGCCACATTGTAACATTAAATAAGAGAAAAATGGACCAAGAATCATGAGGAAGGGGCTAAAAGACCATGAAAATGACAAGGGGCAATTTTTCTATGGCACACTATTAAATGGGAACCAATTAACATGCCATAGAAGTCAGTGTCGAAGAATCAAAGAGCTATCCATCGGGATGAGGAGCAAGAGGGAGTTGTTTTATTTGCCACCAAATGATGATGATGGTAAAGAGCTGTCCACCAGGATTAGGAGCAACATATCTGCTTCTCAGTGACACAAATCTGTACTAGGACCCACTTGATTCACTAAAAAGATGCTTTAAATACATGATCAATTGAAGGTAGACTTCAACAGTTCCCAACTACTGTAGCTAGAAGGCAAAATAGACTAGAGGAAAAAATAGAGAAAAGACAAAATAGTCTATTTTATACTGTGATATATTGGGGGTAGGTGAAACCCTAAGCTGTATTGAATCTAGGCCATTCATTGTGAATTAATCTTGGCCATTCATTTTTCTTTTAGAAAACTATAAATAGAGTCTTGCTCCTCATTTGTAGGGGGTGGTGAATTGTTGTAAGAGGAATTTTGTAGCAATAAAAGGGAGCATTGCATTGAAGTTGGGTGTTTTCTTTGAGTTTTCTCATTATGCATGCATGATTTAGTGTCCATGTTCATTTTAATTTGTTAGTTTCTTGAATGTCTTTAATGATGGTTTCTATTGTGTTGGTGTGGAGTCTGACCAGTCTCCAAGTGAGAGATTGTTGGTATGTGGCAATTGATCACGCTATACTGTACACTCTTCATGTATCCTTGCCAGGGTCTAGGGCTAGGCGTTTGAGGGCGGCAACCCTCAAGTATTATTTTTTTTCATTTTTTCGCTTCGTCATTGACAAAAGAAAAATCAACTTCAAGTAAAACCCTAATTCTGGAAGCTTCTAAAAAGCTTGTTATAAGGGATTGGGATGGGAGTTACAGTATGATGAAAAAATGAAATTATTCGCAATATTTTAATAAGTTTTGCACTAGATAATAAAATCATTGGATGGCTATTGTTTTGTGGATGTAACCTGGATTGGGTGAACCATGTTAAATTCTCCATGTTGTCTTGTTTCTGCTATAATTTTTGTGTGTTTTATTTCTCTATTTTATTGATCAAATCTGCATTTAACTATTAGATATCTACTTTCTAATCCTAACAAGTGGTATCAGAGCAGATTGTTTTTAGTTATCCTTTGCAGGAAGGTCTCACAGTTTAGTGGAAATTTCACGGTTAAGTGGGAGCAATGGTGGACAAGGGTAAATTGAAGGTAGATAAGTTCAATGGGCAGAACTATTAGTTATGGAAGATGTAGATGAAGGATTATCTCTATCAGAAGGATTTATGGAGGCAGTTGGAAGAAATGACCAAGAAACTGGAAACAATGAGTGATGAGGAATGAAATCTTCTAGACATAAAGGCACTGGGAGCCATTCGTTTATGCCGGGAATAATTGGCGGCATTCAATATTACAACAACAAAGATGACTCAAGAGTTGATGGAAACCTTGACAAAGTTATATGAAAATCCTTCCACTTAGAATAAGGTATTTCTTATGAAGTGTTTAATTAATATGAAAATGGTAGAAGGTGGGTGAGTTACTGAACATTTAAATGAGTTTAATATGGTTACCAGTCAATTAAGTTTTGTAAATGTAAACTTTGATGAAGTTAGGGCTCTTTTGATTTTGTGTTCTTTGCCAGAAAGCTGGAATAGCTTGGTAATGGTTGTTAGCAATTTTGTTTCTAGTTTGAATACATTGAAATTTGATAATGTTATTGGTGTTATTTTGAGTGAGAAAATTCATACGAAAAGCTTAGGTGGAACATCCACATCAGGTAGTGTTTTGAATGCAAAAGGTAGGGGTAGAGCAAAGGAGAGAGGAAACAATTCTGGAAGTGATGAGAAGTCATGAGGAAAATCAATGGAAAAAGGTCCCAATCTAGAGACAAGAGGGATTGTTGGTACTGTGGTAAGCCAGGTCGTTTAAAGAAAGATTGTTGGTCTCAAAAAAATAAAGGAGACAAAAAGGAAGGCAATAAAGAGGCAAATGTGGTAAGTAATAAAGTTTATGAAGATGCTTTGATTCTTTCCCTTGGTAATGCTAATGATTCTTGGGTATTAGATTTAAGGGTTTCATTTCATGCTATGCCTCATAGAAGTTATTTTCTTGATTATGTCCAAGGGGATTTTAGGCTGGTTTATTTGGGAGATAACCAACCTTGTCAGATTTTTGGAAATGGAAGAATCAAGATTAATTTGTAGAATGGGAATCATTGGCTACTACATGAGGTAAGACACGTTCCAAAGTTGAAAAGAAATTTAATTTCAGTAGGGAAACTAGATGATGAAGATTGTGTTGTTACATTTAGTGATAAAAATTGGAAGGTTACAAAAGGTGCCTTAGTGGTAGAAAAAGGTGTGAAAGTAGGCACCTTATCTCTTTGTACAGGTCATACTGTTCCTTCTACTTTACCTATATTGCAAATAAAAATCAATGTTCAAGAAGAGTAACTATAGTTCAGCGGGCATAAAATCAGATAGTTGCTATGGATTCTGAATCAACAGTATGGCATAATAGACTTGGACATATGAGTGAAAAAGGTATGAAAGTACTTCATTCAAAGAATGTTTTACCAGGTCTGAAATACATGTTAATATTGATTTCTTTGAAAGTTGTGTGTATGGAAAACAAAAGAGAGTTAGTTTTGTCAAGGATGGGAAGCAAAGGAAAGATGAGAAATTGGAGTTTGTGCATACAGATGTATGGGGAATAGCTCAAGTATCTTCTCTCGGTGGCTTTTGATACTATGTCACTTTTATTGATGATACAACAAGGAAGGTATGGATTTATTTCCTTAGGCAGAAATCTAATGCATTTGAAACTTTTAAGAAATGGAGAAGATTGGTCAAGAGAATAAGACATGTAAAAAGTTAAAATGTCTTAGATCTAATAATGGTGGTGAGTATTGTAGCAAATATTTTGAATACTATTATTCCTTTAATGTTATTCGTAGGTAGAAAATGGTTCCAAAGACTCCATAGGAAAATTGAGTGGCTAAGTGCATGAACAAAACAATAATGGAGCATGTACGAACTATGAGATTGCATGGAAATGTAAGAAAGTGAGTTATTCTTTTCTCAAACCTTCGATTGTGAAGCATTTACAAATGTAGATTCTGAAAATAGAACCAAGCTTGATGCAAAATCAAAGAAATGTATATTTGTTGGATATGGTATTGATGAATTTGGTTATAGGCTTTGGGATTTTAAAAATAAAAAAAATTGTGAGAAGCAGGGATGTCATATTCAATGAGAAAGTGTTGTACAAAGATCAGTTTCAGCAATATGAGAAGAAATAAAATGATTATGTAGTGCTGGATGATAAACCAAATAGTGATATTCTAGTGGTTCCTCATGCTCCACAATAAAAACAACAACTATCACAAGCTCCAGTGAATGTTAGACGATCTCCAAGGATAAGTAGACCTCCAGAAAGATTTTCTCCCTCTTTGTATTCTATTTTATTAACTGATGTTGGTGAACTGGATGTTATGATGAAGCTAAGCAAGTGGATACCAAGGTTTAGTGGGAGCATGGAATGGAAGAAGAAATGGACTCCTTGCTGAAAAATCAGACTTGGGAATTATGCAAGTTGCCTGCAGGTAAAAATGCTTTACCAAACAAATGGGTTTATAGGTTGAAAGAGGAGGATGGAAGTAAGAAAATATTTAAAGCCAGATTAGTTGTAAAGAGATTTGCACAGATATTGATTTTGATGAAATATTTTCTCCATTTATTAAAATGACTTCTATTCGTACTGTTTTAAGTATTGTGGCTGCTGAAGATTTGCATTTAAAACAACTTGATGTTAAAACAACATTTCTCCATGGTGATTTGGAAGAGGAAATATATATGGAACATCCACAAGGATTTGAGGTCAAAGGTAATGAGAAAATTGTGTACATATTGAAGAAAAGTCTATATGGCTTGAAGTAAGCACCTCAGCAATGGTATATTAAATTTGATAGTTTTATGGTTGAGCAAGGCTATAGTCAGTAGTTTTAAGAGGTTAGATGTTGATAGCTACACTATCTTATGTTTATATATTGAAATTATGCTTGTAGTGGGGTCTAACAGAGATCACATAAGGGAGTTAAAACATCGGTTAGAAAATTCATTTGCTATGAAGGATTTGGGGGCAACAAAGAAAATCCTTAGTATGAAGATTACAAGAGATAGGAAAAATAAAAAAATATTTTTATCTCAGGCTAATTATGTTGAGAAGGTGTTGCAAATATTTCATATGGAAAATGAAAAATTTGTTAGCACACCTTTTCCCAGTCATGTTAAATTGACTAAGGATAAGTGTCCAAAGACACAAGAGGAGGAAGAAAAAATGTCCAAGGTACCATATGCTTTAGCTGGAGGTAGTTTAACGTACGCCATGGTATGCACAAGACCAAATATTGCACATGCTATAGGAGTTGTTAGTAGGTATATGAGTCATCCTAGTGTTGAGCATTGAAATGCAGTAAAATGGATTCTTAGGTACTTGAGAGGCCATCCAATAAATGTTTATGTTTTGGGGGCTCTAATACTGATTTAAAATGCTATGTTGACTCAGATTTGGTAGGGGATGTAGATACTAGGTGGAGTACCACATGTTATACATTTACAATTGGTGCGACAATAGTGAGTTGGATTTCTTGTTTGCTAAAGGTGGTTGCTTTATCAACCACAGAGGCAGCGCATGTTGCTGCAACAAAGGAAACAAAAGAGATGATATGGCTACAAATTTTCATGGAAGAGTTGGGAAAACAATAGAATCAAAATTATTTGTTTACAGATAACTAGAGTTCTATACATCTTGCAAAGAATTCTGCCTTGCACTTTGAAACAAAACATATACAGTTGAGATATCATTTCATTCGGTCAGTGTTGGATGATGGATAGGTCAAGCTAGAAAAGATACATATAGATGCCAATCCAATGGATATGTTTACAAAGGTAGTGAGAAGGGAGAAGCTGAGCTCCTCTTCAGCTTCGGTTGTCCTTCAAAGTTGAATTCAAGTATAACAGAGCAATAGGGTCCAAGGTGCTTATTTCTAGTGGGAGTTGTAAGTGCAGTAGTGTCATCTAGGATCAATCTCCAAGTGGGAGATTGTATTGGTGTGGAGCCTGACTAGTCTCCAAGTGGGAGATTGTTGGTATGTGGTGACTGATCATGCTATACTGTACACTCTTCATGTATCCTTATCGGGGTCTGGGGCTGAGTTGGGCCCTAGGCAGGGGTTTGGGGGTGGCAACCCTCAAGATTATTTTTTTCACTTTTTTGCTTCATCACCGACAAAATAAAAATTGACTTTGTAAAACCCTAATTCTGGAAGCTTCTAAAAACTTGTTATAAGGGGTTGGGATGGGAGTTACAGTATGATGAAAAAAGGCAATTATTTGTGAGATTGTAATAAGTTTTGCATTGGATAATAAAATCATTGGATGGCTATAGTTTTGTGGGTGTAGCCCGGATTGGGTGAGCCACATTAAATTCTCTGTGTTGTCTTGTTTCTACTATAATTTTTTGTGTATTTTATTTCTCTGTTTTATTGATCAAATCTGCATTTAACTATTAGATATCTACTTTCTAACCCTAATAGTTGTTACAGTATTGGATGCAATTCTAGCTCATGCTTTTTGTGGTTTGTTGATGAATCATTTTGTAAAGCTAGTTTGAGCTTCTCTTTTATGTTGCACCTTAGTTCAACTATTTGTTCAAGCTGAATGGGTGAATAACACAGTATGAAATTATGCAATGAGCCTTTGAAGATTGCATTAGTTTTTTTTAGTTGTAGGTTTCTCTTAAGTAGTCAAGTAAAAACTTAGGAACTTCTCTCAACCCTTTCCTCTTTTGCTACTTCTTTTGAATATTTGATAGTTTAAGATTCCAAGCACCATAACGATGTCAGACTTGGTGATTGAAGTGAGTTTTAACTTGTTGTTATGAGTGTGTAGCCATTGTTCATTCATTTCCAGAACCTTGAATGTAGTACCCCTCCATTTTTCTTATGTTTCTGACAATATGTGTTTCACTTTAATAGACCTTGGTACTTTGTTTGGATGTATTGATAGCCGACATTAGAGCAATGGTGGATTTATTTTGTGATGAGATGATACATTGTATGGTGGTAATTATTTATGACATGCTTTATGTTAGCATAGATGTTTACTGAGATGTTATTGCTATATATATGTTCATGGTAGATTAATTGTTATTTATTTTGTCAGTTTGATGTGATATTGTATTGGTGAGGAGAATGGAGTTGCATCACTCACTTGCGAGTTCCCTATGATTTCCGTGATTTTCTCCTCACGGTGTGTTTGAATCATGGATTATATATATGTATGTTATATGTTTGATTGCAGGATTGCAAGTACATGACACCAACTCCACCTGGTTTCATAGGTCGGAGCGTGTCCAGACTCAATGATAATGTTGATTGGGAGGTAGTAACGAGGTTTTTCCTAGTCTAGTCTCAAACCTAGTCATAGTATGTCGTCAATTTAGGTATGGTATTTTTAGTTGTCTCGTCTGGTCTATTTTGATTATTTGTTATATAAGGTTTATTTTGTGAATTTAGTGTTAGATTAAAATGTTATTTTAATTTAATGTTTATTTAAATTAATTTTTAATTTTGTAGTTAAAAGCTTCATATTTTATTTATTTAATTAAATTAGTTTATTGGTAAAATAATTTAATCATCGAGATTAAAGTTATTTTATTAAATAAATAAATTAATTGATTAATTTTGTTTTTATTGAGTGAATAGATTAAATATAGATTAAATGCTTTTGTGTGAATTGAAATTTTAAATATGTATTAAAATAAAAATGAAATTAGTTTTGAAATTTTAAATTCTTTAAAATAAATTAAATTCTTGTTAATTGTTAGAAGAAAATATCCGTGAGTTTGTTAGAAGATATTTTCTTGATTTTCCATGTGTGTTAGTTGAATTAAATTCAAAAATTTATTGTTGAGGATTTTCTCGGAGAGAATATTGCCAGAATTGGGAAGGCAAGAAAGCACTTCATGGGAAAAAGAAAGAAAACAGAGTTCTGGTGAAGAAATTGTGATTTTTGATTTGGGGTTTTGATTTAAATTTTTGGAAGAAGTTCTTGGGTGGATATTTGTTCAATGATTTGCATTCTTCTGGAAAGTGGGGATTTGAAAAGGGCTTTGAAAGTTGCATGTAGCAGGCAAAGCTTTTCTTCAAAAGTCAAATTCTTCAAGCTACAATAATATAGGTTCTTTCCTATTTATTTAGTTTATTGTGTATTGAAAAGATTGCATGTATAAAGAATTAAATTTGTAGAAGTGTTGTTAATTTGTGAAATTAAAAGATTGCCTAAGGAAATTGTTGTGATTGAAGCTTCTATACTTCTCGGTGAATTTTGTTAAAATATTCAGTAGAAAATTTGTTACCTCTCTGTGTAAATGTTGAAAACAAAACTTTATAGTGAAATCAGAGAAAACAATAGAAAAGTTTCAAAAGAAAACAAAAGAAATCTCCATAGATTTATAAAAGAAGTTTTCTGTTTTAAAATTTGGGGAAAATAAATCTCTGGAAGAACTTTGCTAAACTTTTCTTGTAGAAAAGATTTTGGTAATTTGAATTGAAAATCCTTTGTTGTTGAAATTGAAGATCTTTGACAAAATTTGTGTTAAATTGTTAGATTTCTCTCAATTTCCTGTAGAAAATAATTACCCGATTATAGTATTTTATTTATTGTTAAATTGTGTATATATTTATGTATATAAATTATATATATACATACACATATACAAATATATATATTTTATTGTGAAACTGTTCTTGAAATTTTAATTTCTATGAGACTGCGAAATCCGTACGCGAATTTTAAAGGATGCAGGGATTTTTAATTTGTGAAAATTTTATTTAAAAAAAATAATGTTGAATGATATGGGAGGCATAGGGGGCTACCCCCCCCACATCCGTTCCCCATAGGGGAGTCGTTTGTGAGGGCAGTGCCCAATGTTGCCTTCACAGGCAGTGCCGACGCTACTTGCACAACCGCCCACCCCCCCCCATGGAGGGGTTTGGCTGTGTAAGGCAACCGGCCGCCCCTGCCTTGTTTCTTTTATTTTTTAAATTTATAAATTTTAATTTTATATGTTTTTAAATTATAATATAATATATGTATATATTGTATGTAATATATATTATATGCAATATATATTATTAATAATATATATTATATATAATATATATATATTGTATATATTTATAGATTTAAAATTGTGTTTAAAAATTAGTGAATATAGTTTTAGTTTGGATAATTAAGAATATTTTTATAAGAATATATTTATATATTTAAATAAATATTCAATTACAATGTTTTGTAGGGTATTTATTTAAATGTATAATATGTTGATGATTAGTATATGAAAATCATAAATATATATTTTTATAATGAAATGTATTATGTAAAGAAGTTGAAAATTTCATTATAATGCATGAATGCAAAACTAGAGTTAATTGTTAGTTTTAATTTTCATATTGATTGTAAAATGGGTTATATTTTAGTTGATTAATTTCATGCTTTATGTTATTATTGAGATTGGATTTAGTAAATCCCAATATTAGATTCTTGTTTTTCTTGAATTGCTTTAAGTTGTTTTATATTCTTGTTGGAAAAATTGGGGTTAATTGAGAATATAAGTCTTCCAGATGTAATTTCTTGAAATGGAGTTAATTTTTATGATAATTTTATATTTTGGATAAACTAGGGTAGTGCACATGGTTCTATTTGGTATTTAGACATTTGGTTCTATGAACAAGATGTGATGTATGTTGTTATATGTTGGTATTTGATGTTGACTTATGTGCACCTTGTCTACCCTCAGTTAGTGGAATTAGATTCCTTATGTTATTGTTAGGGGAGTGGCTCTTTATGAGGGTCAGCACACAAAGTGGTGCTAGGGTAACTCATGTAGAGTTGTTGATCAATGAAAACTAAATCAACACATTAGGTATTCTAAAATAATTAACGAGATTAATTATGCCTCACTCATGGACTTGAGGGCTAGTTCAAACTTGGGAATGAGTCGAGAAGGCCTAGAATGGAAAAATTGATATCTAGTCCCTATGAAAGATATTCGATTTCACAACAGATTGCATGAGGGGCTAGGTTTCGTAAGAGGTTACCAGGGTAACCCAAGATGGGGGCTGGAACCTAGGAAGAAACACTTGGGTAACCTATGCAACATTGTGATGACACTACACCTATAATAACATTATCCTTGTGAACTTAGTGTTTTTCATTATTCTATTCTGGAAGCAATGTAACCATTAAGTTAAGTTGGTATTTGTATAGTTTAGTCTTTGGATTTGCTTGTGTCTAGGTTTTGTAGGTTATGCCTAGGGAAACTTTTTACTATATCCTAGCATAGGGGGTGGACCTACGGGTACCACATGGTTGGGTGGAATGTGCACCTTATTTCGTTGGGTCTCCATTTCTTGTTCGTGGCAACGAGTATTTCTTGGATGGAGAGCTCATATGTGGATATATGTCTTCTTATTTGTATCACTTGTCTATTGTATTCAAGGAGAAAATTTTGTAATATGTAATTATACATTTTTATTTGACCTACCTCATTTGGAAATGAGCATTGTAAATGTTATTATAATTGCAATGTAAAGAAAGCATCTTTTATGTACATTATACCTTCATTGATGTAATTTAAATGTTATTCAATGTATGCTCTTAAGTTTATGAGAATTAAAATACATGCTATGTTAATTACTTTTGTCATCTATGGGATTTCAAAGTAATGTTTCGTTGTATATCTTAGGGGATGATTGTAATTAATGAAGATTATATTTACACTTTTAAAAAAAAATTATTACACTATCGTAGTCAATGCAACATTCTTTAGGTTACAAGATGGGGCATTACATTGAAACTCCATTTGCATACCCAAAATCCCATGCTTTGTGAACCATAAAGGGCTCCTTGTGATTACCAACAAATCATATCAACCAATTTAACTATTCCATGCATTGTCATGACCTAACACTTGAGAGACCTTGGGATATTTTTTGCAACTTGTTTGTAAGAATTATCTTTCAAGAGAGATAGTTCATTTATGATCTATCTATGTTGAGAGGAGAAAAAATAGCCATCAACAAAACTGGCACTAGAAGGAGGGCATGGTTGAGCACAAGGCTACAAAGCTAGAAGTTGAATGTACCTTCAAGCAAAATATAAGATAGATAGATCTAATCATAGGAAGAAAAATTAAAATTAGAAAATTGGAAGACAAACAACATTTAAGCTGAGATGGAATAGCAGTTGCAAATCAACATCACTCAACTGCATTGAGATTTTAGTTGGAGACTAAACCAACCATTGCATCACTTTGCCTTGGCAGACATATATATAATTCATAATCCTTGCAAACAAAATAAATTGGAGTGTTTGACATTCTTGGGCATAATTGAGATGGCATTGTAGGGAGTGGTGGCATTTCTATGGAATCTTTTACTTTGGTTAGGTTGACTTCAATTCCTCTTCTATAAACAATGTACCCTAGGAGCTTTCCTGATGTTACTTCAAACACATATTTTTTCTAGAAATCATTGTACCTTATATTCTTCTAGTCTCTTGAAAATCTTGTCCAACACTCATAGATGATCACCTCTTGTCAATGATTTGGCTAATAATTCATCCACATAATCTTCCATGAGGGTGTGTATGAGGTCATGAAGAATCATGGTCATGGCATGTTGATATGTAGCCCCAACGTTTTTCAATCCAAAAGGCATAGCGTTCCAGCAATATCTTCCCCAAGGACATGTGAAGGTTGTTTTGTGCTGGTCTTCAGGAGCTATCTTAATTTGATAGTATCTCAAGAAACCATCCATGAGGGATAGCATCTCGTATCCTACTATTAAGTCCATGATGATGTCAATATTTGGTAAGGGGAAGTCATCTTTTGGACATTCCTTGTTTAAATCTTAGAAACCTATACATATGTGGATTCCTCATGTTGGCTTTGTCAATGGCACTAGAGAAGAGATCCACTCTACATAGTCATTAGGTCAAATGAAGCTCACATCAAGTAACTTCTTTAACTCAGCTTGACCAATAGAGCAATTTGAGGATGCATTTTTTTTGAGTTTTTATTTGACTAGTTTAGCATGGGAAAATATTGTTAAGTGATGTAAAACCAATTCAAGTTCCAAACTAGGCATGTCAGCATAAGACCAAGTGAAGTTGATTTTTCTCTTTGTGAAGAAGGCACAAAACTTTAAGTCTTCTATTTTTGTCAATGATGCTACAAAGTGGACAATCTTAAGATTTTTATAAGTGCCCATGTTAACTTTCATAGATTTTTCAACTAGCATGGGTGACTTCTCTTGGTTGATGGGAAGTAAGTCCAATCCTCCATCCTTGGGCACCTCGGAGAGGTTTTCACCCTTGGATGTGTCCTTTCATTTTACTTTTTCTAGGTCTAGAGGTGCCTTTTGATTTTCACCTAAAGACCTTTCTTTTTTTATTTTATCGTTTTCACTTTTACGATGGGAGGGGTGGATAGACTCCCCAAAGTAGGTCATGTTATCAAGATCTATGGAAAAGACAACTTTATGATCCTCGTAAGGTATGCCTTCACGTAATCCCATAAACTTGGTGATTGCTTCATCATTTTTTAATACATCTAAGGTGGGTAGTCCCTGTTTGTCTTAATCTATCAATTGAGGGTATACTAGAGGCATGCCATCTTTAGTATTGTCAATATTCGGTGAATGGGAAGATAGGGTAAAAATGAAAGTATTGTTGGGGTCCCAAAAGGAATCAATCCAAGCTTTACATTTGGTCAAGGTGTTAGATAGGTCAAGTTCCTATAATTTCTCAGCTAAGTCATAGTCACTAGATGTACAAGAGTCCCCTATGGCCCTAATGTAGAATAGGGTAAAATTAAGGTGAAAGATATGTATCAATAAAACAAAACATAAGGCCCTAAACCAACAATGAAGCACAAATTAACATAGAAACATAAAATATAAAGTAATATTACCAATATCTCTATGCCATGGTTGATTCACTTCCATTTTCCTTCTCCATTTTGATTTATATGCATGATTCCCAAATTTTGAGTATGCAACAATAAGTGTAGTGATAATGATAGAAAAATATTGAAGATTGTACTTGTCTCCTTGAATGCTTGAATTCTCTTATTAGTTGCTAGCCTTGAAATGACAATGATAGGTTTCTTTTATAGAAAACCAAATTTGAATGAAGGGCTAGGATTAAAAGCTAATACGACATGAAAATAAATGGCCAAGATTGCTTGAGAAGCAATGAAATAGGGTTAGGGCTAAATTAGAGCAAAGATAGGACTTGGTTAAGGATGGACGATTGAGATTAAATTATGAAATAATTCGTTCAAGGGTGGAAATTGAGTGAGATGTGAATAGATAAGAATGACACAAGTAAAGAGGTTGGCATAGAAAAAGAGGTTGTTGGAGAAAATTAAATAATTATAAAATTATTTAATTTAGGAGGAAAAGTGAATAATTAAAATAATTATAGAAGAAGAGGGAAGGTTGAATTTTAAATTAAATAATGATTTAATTCAAAAGTGGAAGAAAAGGAAAAATTAGTAATTAATTAAATAAAATTTGTTTAATTTATAGAAGAAGAGGCCAATGAATAACTAAAGAATTAAAATTATTTAATTAATAGAAGAAACATGACCTTAGACAATAATAAAATAATTAAAATTATTTAATTATTTAGGAAAGAAAAGGGAATTGACAAGGAAAAATGGTATTCAGATAATTTTTAGTGTCTACACTAACCATATGTAGATAGAAAGATCTATTCACTAGTAGTGTGGAGAAATATAGAGTAACGTTGAGTGATTGATGATAGAATAAGAATATAAATTATTGACTATAACAGAGATATAAGGAATGTAATAAAAGATTATTGATATAATGAATATAGGGAACTTTGAATTCTAATCTATCTTGTGTGTGTTATTTATTTATTTTTACAAATAATCATGAATTTGGAATACCTTTCTATGTTACATCAATAGGATCAACTCCAAGGTTAAAGACTACAACTAGCAGAGATCCTTTGGGTACAAAACTTCAGTTTGTATCCCTTAGATT
The DNA here is from genome assembly GCA_007258455.2 of Sequoia sempervirens. NCBI lineage: Eukaryota > Viridiplantae > Streptophyta > Pinopsida > Cupressales > Cupressaceae > Sequoia > Sequoia sempervirens. Next base: position 288,698,269 of record VDFB02193867.1, read on the forward strand.
TATTACTAACATTGGTTCCATTTTCAAGACCCTGGTTAGGTTATGTTGAGGATATTTCAAATTATAAACCTTTTATTGGAAAAAAACACAAACAACAAATGATGATATAAATATAATCAATCAAAATTCCATCTTCTTGATGTCTACCCTATGAGAGGGGGATAGGCATCAAGGGGATACAAATCGGAAAAGGGAGAAAAGGTCTGACGAGACCTATGAAAAAATGTGACTATTAATAAGAATTATAGGATAAATATCATGGGACATAATATAAGAGTAATGCAATCCCAAATATTAAGCACTCATAGCCAAAAATAGATAATAGAAATTCCTGAGAGGTTGAGGAACAAATTGATTTAGGGTAGGTGCATGATAAAAAAAGTTTTGAAAACCCATAATCTAAGCCTTTTATAACATGCTCATGTTATGGTTTGGTGTGCCCAGCCTGAGGCTCGGCCACAATGAGCCCATAATGCAAGCACGTTATAATGCAATGGAATTATAACCTATTAAAAGAAAAAGAAAAAAGAACAAATTGAATTCATTCTTGCATTTGACTATGTTTTTTCTCTTTCTCGTGACCAAAACCCCAATTTTTTGTGCTTGTGTTTTGAGAGGAGGTATTTTGAAAAATTCTTCATCAATGGTTGCTATTTCATCGCGAGGATACCGCCACATCAACGAGGAGGTATGAGAGGTAAGGATTGTTAATTTTTTGTTTTGAATTTGCTAGTTTTAGGTTGTTTTTGATATTTATTTATTGAATTTGTAGGAGATGTTAATCAACTTGCAAACCCTCCTCAAAATCCTTAAGAACCACACCAACAACAAGAGGAAAAAAATACTCAACAAGCACAACAACAAAAACCTCAAGTTAATCAAACACAACCTCAATCTCCTCCACCAATCCCTCAACATCCTCCTGGCTCTCAGCAAAACTTAATGAGTGAAATTGAGAACAATAAAAAACAAATTGAGGATTTAATCAGGAGGTTGAATGATCCAAACGGTTCAACCACAGAAAGAATGACCCTAGAAACTTCACTGAAAGAAATATTAAAACATGTAGATTCGATCAGCAAATAATTAACTAGTTGGCAGGATATGAGGCAGGTGGCTAGGGCTTATTACCAAGATAAATTATCATATAAAGATGTAAAAGATTTAAAAATTACAAAAGGTGATTTGTGCACATTATTCACTAACCCATAGTCAAATTCAAATCTTACCCTCAATGTGAAGAGGTTTCCTATTCACTAGTGCCAACACCAATAGATTAGGAATTTTTTTTGGATAGGTGGTTCATTGTTTTTGATGACCCACCATGCAAGAATTGTGAAGTCCCGCAGTATTTCCTTAGGAAACTATACTTTGAGTTCATCTTGAAAAAAATCTCAAATTATTTTGATATGAGGGACTTCCAGGGGAGAGGTGGGGGGTCAGCTCAAGATAGACCCAGTGCATAGCAAGATCCTACATGGTAAGGAGACGACCTCTCGCTAGGCTGCCTCATGAGCACATCGTCATCCCTTCCATCATGAAGGAGAGTGCCAACATAGATACTTTTTAGGCCATCAACTCTTTGACCCAGAGTGTCATCCAACATGCTAGCCCTATTCTATAGCACCATCTAGGGGAGTCTTCAAGTGGTGGGCTTTGATCCCATTTGTGTCAATATTGTGGGGAAACTTGTTCATATGACCCCACTGACACTCAAGAGGTTGTTATGCAGAATCTGTCTGTAGCTATGGAGATGGCAAGGGTAGCTAGCATTTTGCATGAGGCCTATGGAATTGATACTTAGGTAAAAGTTAGCATGTTCATTGAATTTAATTTATTAAATTTTGATTTTGAAATGAAATATTAACTAATTTAGTTTTATGATTTTAATAAAATTGTAGGGTCACAGTGTTGATACTAGATACATCGGCCCTACACCTTCTTATTTCTCCACTACACCTACCATTGAGGTATGTAACTAGTAAACAATTATAAATTTATTACATGTTAATAGCATTATTTTACAAATGGTATTTTAATATGTGATTTTGGATGTTGAATAGGAAACTATTGGAGGTTTCAAGGGAACACCTCCTAATTCCAGTGGATTTAGTCAAACCTACATGCAGGTACAATAGAATAAATATTTTAACTAATGAATTGTACTTAATAGATTTGTGTAGTTTATATTCATATTGTTGATTACGTTGCATTGCACATCTTTCAAACTCAAAGAATTACTTCACATTCCATAACTACTAACTAGATGTTCATAGATGACAAAAATTCAACTACAATATAGTTGTTTAGAAAGTCAACATAAGCAATGATGAAATTACTTCACATAGCATAAGTAATAAGTCTAGGAGCAACTTCCAATTGCATTTGCTTATCATGGCATTCCATAAGACCAATTTTTATTGAGACATCTTTTCAAACAGTTCACTACCTTGTCTATGCTAGGGATGCTTGGAAGGAATATATGAAAGAA